>CM033041.1:13630589-14273089 GCA_019207045.1 Branchiostoma floridae x Branchiostoma belcheri
AACATGTTCAAAATTTCGCTATCGTCGTAAGATTTTATTTGCCCCCATAGCAGACTTCATTACGGCAATTTTTGTCTACTGATGAGGTTATAGATTTATGATTTTTTAGCATGTTGTGATGGTTTCAGTTTTCCCTGATATTGTCGATATTGACGAAAAGGGGAAATATATCAGTCGCAACTGCCACAGTCGCAACCAGAGAACAGCGCGCCCCGCACAGGTGATGCAGACAATTGTTTGATGGCTTCATGCACGTGAGTTTATAATTAGATCAAATCTCAGCTCTCGTCGGTCTTGGGTCAGTTTACCATAATCTTAATAACCATGGGGACAACTCGAACATAAAGGCAGGCTCTATGAGTCGGAAATATATATGATATAATGCTTATCATTTGATTTTTGTATGATGGCATCTTTTTGTTGATAGCATATCATGATACGATCTTCGAAAGAGCCTGACACGTAGAGCCGGCAAGCAGGCCGAGATAACCATACCAGTACTCACGCTTGATTTGAACTTTTGCTTGTAATACTCTTGTTGTCGTGGTCTTTTTAAAGTTATTTTTACAGTTAAAGATATTATAGGAAGGTATTTAACAGCTATGTCCACATTTTGTTGGTTAAAGAAGCACAAAAGCGGTCAGACGGCTATACAGAAGAGACACAAGTGAAAAATCGTGCGACGCTGGAAAAATTTTGAACACCATCCGATGCGTTGCGATGGCTTGCGATGCTTACGATTTTCTTGCGATGTACTGCGCTCATCGTACGATATGCGGAATAGTCCATCGCAAGGAATCGTACGCGCTTTGTGACCGGGGCTTTAGCGCGAATGTCAGCTCGCTCCAGATACTTGCGCCAGTCTCATTGAGGTCACCTGAGTGGCGCCGAATGGCAGCTCGCTCCAGTCCCTTGCGATTTAGCCCCGCCTATGGTAATCTCCTCACAATTCAGCCCCTGGCTACGAAGAGAGAGTAGTCGGCCCACCCAATAACAATAACAACAACTCTCTCCCTACCAGTAGGTAAATTCCGTTGTGTACCTTAATTACATGCCTTGCCTGTACAAACAAAATGATCGACGACTTGCCCCGAACAATGCTAGCCAATCGGATTTGTCTAAACAAGCCTCGCTTGTAATGTTATCCGCTACACAGCATTCACCCACCTTTGTATGTACGTAATAACGCTTTACAAAAGACAGTTTTATAATAACGGATTGAAATGTTTAGCTTACGCTATGCATATCTATATTCCTGGAGAGTCATTTTTAGAATAGACTAGTATTATATTGTGATGATTACATTAATTTTTTCGGGCTGCGACTCGTTGTATAATGTACAGCTGTAGAGCAATGAAGTTCTTTCATTCATTTTTTTATGCTTGTTTGAGACGAAACGAGATATCAAAATCGGCAGTTCCGCTGCAGGTCCGTAACAAGCCGCTAGGAGGCCAAAACTTCATCATTTCGAAGTTTTATGATGGTCTATCCACATACTAAATATCAATACAATCCAGCCATTCATTCTCGAGTTATGTTGGCTATCTACACGCATAAATACATACGCGGACATACAAATAATCTCCAAGCAGATCCTACGGTAGCATAAGATAGTATGAAAAGCTGACAGAGGAATGAAGCCGGCCTACATGTAGGAGTGTGTATGCTACCGGTGCCCGGCTTTGGCCGGCTATACTCCTTGGCCAGCTATGATACTATCTTATGCTACCGTAAGATCTGCTTGGAAATTATTTGTCTTTTACACGCATACATACGAACATACGTGCATACAAATAATCTCCAGGCAAATCCTACGGTAGCATGAGATAATATGAAAATCCGACCGAGGAATGAAGCCGGCCTAGAAGTGTGCATGCTAACCGTCTGACTCCCTTTGGCCAGCTATACTCCTTGGCCAGCTATGATACTATGTTATAATAATGGCACCGTAGGATCTGCTTGGAGATTACATACAAACGCTACCGAGAATATAACCTTTTTAGCGAAGTTAAAAATGGTGGCACAACTTACCGTAAGTGTGGACGCTTGTCCAGCAATGTCTAGCGCTCAGGACTAAACCACACACTCTAAAAGGCGAAGTGATTCGCTTGTGCTCTTCGTACCAGTACGAGACGTGTCCGTATGTAACTGAAACCTCACACACGGTGTCACAGTGAATTCGTCAGATGTAACATGAGATGAGATACCTTTTCAGGACAAGCGTCGAATGACGCGTCAGGTGACCAGGTACCTAGCACAGGGGAATACCGTTTGGGTGGTACGCTAGGAGACGATATAAACAGTATCTCCTGTCATATACTAGTATCTTTCTCCATTGTATATTAAACATGACGCGCCACATGACTCTTAGTTTCTTCTGTCGTATACTAGTATTTCTTCTTCGCATATCAGGTAACAAGGTACCAGGTACAAGGGGATACCGTTTGGGTGCTACACTAGGAGACGATATAAACATAACAGTATGAGTATTGAGACTACACTCTTAGTTGCTTCCGTCGTATCTTTCTTGTTCAAAAATATCTTAACACGTGTCATTATACCCCTGTCACATTTGGCGAAAATCGACCGGACGACGATTCTGCGGCAATAAAGTTCATTCATTCATTCACGATGTGTGACTCAAAACTAAACTAGAGTTCGGGGACCTCATACCTCCATGAAATATTTATTGCTTTTTTGTGGATGGTATGTATGTTTATAATTATAGTCGGTTGTATTTAAGAGTAATGGTTATAAATGTTATGGGAAAGTAGTGGTGTATTTATTTAATGACACAGAGGATGTCCATCTGATTAGTAATTATTAAAATGTGACACTTAATTGTGTAATGTGCGTTTAAGAGGTCGACGGCATATGGTAGCGTGGTGTTCCTTAAGCTTGATGTTTGGCATTTAAACTGTCTAAGGTTGTCAGCATTATTGAGGTTCGGCTATGTGCCTCAGAGCTGTGTGGTGGGAGGAAGTTGGGAAACTCAGAAAGAAGAAGGGATGTGGCCAACTTTAGTCAGATGGTGATTTGATTTTCCACCAATATGTCATAACATCAGCTGTTCACACGGTACAAAAACGAGATGTACACTTTCCTCTGACAGCCCTACACCAACTGTAAGATGAATACTTGGCGCCAACCCCGTCTGCTAAAAAACAAGTACCATTGGCTACGAAAGAGACAACTAACAACTGTCCCTTATCGTAACAAAATCAGAACATCTGTATCGCCCATAAAACTTCTGACACCCAACCCAGATGAGAGGACCTAATGGCATTTTAATCACCATGTCACTCAAATCAGCAGTACAGTATGTGATGTGAGACATCCATACCTGTTAAGCATTACCGTTAAATGTACCTCAACTTCTTACAATTATACTTACGCTTCACATCTCCATGATATCCTACTAGTGAGCAGACATAAATAAAACTAATTATCATATTAAAAAAACTCGGGGTTCCCCAAGTAGCTGTCATACAAATCACCGCACCATCTGCTTGGAGCTAAGCCCATTAACAAACACTTACTTTAAAGCACGATGCCTGTTCCATTATATCGCAGATATAGGGGTGATTTCTGATATTATTACATCGATTATAACGACAGATACGGCGCCCAAAATCTCATCGATTCGAGTTTTCATCACACCCAACCAAAACAACAAGTATGAAACCAATCCATCCAGCCGTTCTTGAGTAATCATCTACACAGACAGAGACACATAACAGAAAATATAACCTCCATTCCATGACATTTCATGGAGGTAAAAATGGGATACAGAAGTTGTGAAGGCACAGTGCTACTGGTATTTTTCGTACCAATACGAGACGTTTACGTATGTAACGCTAGTATACCTTTATTCGCGGGGTAACCTATATCCGTTGGATTCAAGAAAAGGGTATTTAGAGCTGTGGAGTCGATGGATGCTGGTTTGAAATATGAGATAATTTTAAAGTATTGTGCTATGAAACTACCGGCCGTTGACTTGATAGCCCTAGATACTAGTACCTTACCTTAAAATACAACCGATATAGGTTGCCCCGCGGATAAAGGTGAAGTAAGATAACTCAATCCAACACACTCTCGTCACAATCAACGGGAGATGGAAACCAAAAAAGCCGCAAAAATGTGTTGCAGGAGGTGCAAACCCTCCCTGTTTTACAGAAACAGCAAAAAAATTCACTCACTCGCTCACTCTTTTATTTACTCAGTCACTCGCTCACGCACTCTCTCGCTCACTCACTCTGTACCCTGAGGTATTGCATGTCCAGTACAATACAGTGCATGGCGCGGGACAGTTTGGGCGTCAACAGTATCAGGTGTCCTTTGAGTACCCGTGACCTGACCTGACCCCTCCCTAGAGTTTTAAATGGGCCGAAAAAACGGTGCAAATCGACCAGTTAGGGAGAGAGTACTTGCAAATCCCATGAGTGTTATAAGCTACCTTAGTTTAATGTCATGAATATGTATTTTTTTCGTTCACAGAATGGCCGTTCGTCATATAACGACGTTGCTACTGTGTGTGATTTGGGGTTACCAGAAGCGACCCCTGACGTAATCTGTGACAACTCCAACCCATGCCCCTTTACTGGTAGGTTGTTTTGACAGCTATCCTATACTTCTTTGTTCGTACTTTTCTAATTGTTTAGCGCATTTACACGTGGTAAGTATACGCTCTATATGGTGCTGACTAGTACATTAGAATGTGTGACTACTTTTAGCAATAAGTGTGTTAGGGCGCGTACCGGTCACATAGGTCGTGCGATCGTCGTACGATGTTGGTGCCATAGGATTTTCAAGCAGGTCGTAATACCCCCCTCACATTAGGCGCGATTCGATCGGACGACGAGTCTGCGAGCTCTAAATTACGAGGAGGCATAACCTTGATGCCGACGATGAAATAGCAGAGTTCCCCCTTCCCGTCAGAGTCATGCCTCCTCGTAATTTAGAGCTCGCAGACTCGTCGTCCGATCGAATCGCGCCTAATGTGAGGGGGGTATTACAGAACCAACCACCGACATGGACCCAAAACAGCATTTTGTGTACCAAGATACTTTTAGTACTTTAAGAACTTTGCATGAGACATACATTTTTGTCCTCCAAATGCCAGAAGTTAGCGATCGTACGACGATCGCACGACCTTTGTGACCGCGACCTTACAATACTATTTCACTAGGGCAGCGACTTCGGTGCGACCTAATACTTCACAGATGCCTTTAATACCTTTGATACCATCCATCGTTCAACAAATTTCACAGATGGAAAAAAATGATTTTTACGCCTTCTGTGCTTTGTTATCTTTAATATTTTGTATAATGATGTTCCAATTATGGAATCAAGGGTAACGAAAAGCCAATTTTGGTCGCAGCGAGAGCGCAGCGCGATCACAGTCTAGTGGAATGTGGGCCTTAACTCGCTCAAGGCATGCGCCTCCTTGACCATACGTGACATAACTGCGCCTAAATGACCCATTCAAACCATTGAAACCGCTATGGGAGCAGTCATACAAGTGTGTGCGTAGAAGTCCGTATGGGTTCTGTATTTCCATTTTTTATTTGGTAAAGCATGTAGCCGAAAAAGTCTCCTTTTTGGTTCGATAACCATTCTGCATAGTAAAAGTCAAAGTAAAATACAACTTCTTCTTCACAAACTACATAAATAAAAAGAATGTCAATACGCAACTTGACCAAATTCGATCTTTTGAACAATGATATCTTGACCAAATAATGTAAATCTTCTATTCCTTGTTACATAAGCCAAGAAGATTATGTTCTCGGTTTCCTTTGTCTGTCTGTTTGTGTGTTTGTGGACAACGTAACTCAAGAAGCTATGGATGGATCTTTATGATATTTGGTAGGTGAGTTGGGGTATAGAAACAAATGTCAAATTTGATAAAGCGCTCCCTAGCGACTTTCAACGACACAGCAGCAGAAATTATAGTTATTGTTCTGTGACTTTTGAGTAGTAGACAGCTCTTGTGGCCAGTGAATCCTTAAAATATCTTCCTGCGTAAGTGGACATGACCTTAGCGTTCCAACGGAGCACTCCGCCTAGCGACTTTCAAAGATACAGCAGCATATCTATTAAATGTTCTGTGACGTTTGATTTAGTAGATAACTCTTGTTGCCAGTGAATCTATAAAAATTCTTCCCACATAGGTGGACAAGACCTTAGTGTTCCAACCGAGTACTCCTCCGGCGGTACCGGTCTGCTGAACGTGACCCTGACGGTGGACCTGACGCCTCACACCGTAGACTGGCTCACCATCCACCGCCGGACCTACAACGGGGAGATCCCGGGCCCAACCCTGCGTGTGCGGCCGGGCGACAAGCTGCATATCAAGCTGGTGAGTTTTTTTGGCGACGCCTCCGTGGAGGAGGCATATTTGTACAATTCCAATAGCTATTGTAGAAGTGGCTTCAGAAATGGACGCCGACCTATTCATTGAAAGTGATTTTCTAATAGACGATAACTTCTAACTTCGTCTTTTGCTTTTTGTTGCAAATTACTTTGACCTCTATTTTAACGATGTATCTGTTTGATAAAGGAGTCTATGCTGTATATATGTATTTTGTTTTTGGTTGTATGGTATGTATACAGTTCAATGATATACGCTTGTACATGTACTTATTCTGTTATGACCAGCAGGTATCTAGATAGATTCGATTTCTTTAGCTTTGTACAAGACAATGAGATTTCTAGCTTTTTACATTCGTATCGTATTGTTTTACTTAGTCACTCGATGGTTTATTCGGTGATTATAGGAACCTACCACACTTTATGAAGCCGTACTAAAGACGGATCATTAACCCTGTATTGACTGATTGAAAGCATTGTTTGTGACGTTTTGTACAGGTGAATAACTTGAGGCCTGACAACGTGGCTCGTGAGGAAGGCCATGGTCCGATCAGTCCCAACATCACCAACTTGCACCTACACGGGATGCACGTGTCCCCTAAAGAGCCTCACGACAACGTCTTCATAGAGGTGAGTGAAATTTTCATTGTTTGCCACTCTTTCGCTGTAACTTTAGTCATCATCTGAAATTATTATCCCGAAGCAGAAACCATATTGTTTTGCTGGTGCGTTATTTTTCTTTCTCCCTCCTAGCAGAAAAGGTTTACGGAAAAGGCTCGGCAGTCTACTTGGGCTACTCAGATACCCCATTCATAGCCGCAATTCTTTTTTCACTCTCACACACTACTTTTGGGCGAGCCTAATGGTATAGCATTGTATGCAAGTAGCTTGACACAAGGCTAGAGGGGAAACATTCTGCATTTTTGCAAAAATGTTGCCTTTCTAGTATTACTAGTAGTACGTCAATGTAGGTTAGACATCCAGGCAATACTAATAAGATACGCCCAAAAGTAGTTACTCAAGGTGTAGTTGAAACGTTTGACCGTTTCCCAA
This sequence comes from Branchiostoma floridae x Branchiostoma belcheri, assembly GCA_019207045.1. Lineage (NCBI taxonomy): Eukaryota > Metazoa > Chordata > Leptocardii > Amphioxiformes > Branchiostomatidae > Branchiostoma > Branchiostoma floridae x Branchiostoma belcheri. The sequence goes on from CM033041.1 coordinate 13,638,012, forward strand.
ACCATATCCAGTTGCTTGAGTAACTCAATACTACTTTTTGGCATTACTAGTAGTATTTCTGCTTACTGCACCTGCCTACTGCCAACGCCAGGGACTAGCTCCTTGGCCCTCCTCTCTCTGTGTGTGAGTTTGTGTGTGTGTGTGTGTGAGTTTGTGTGTGTGTGTGTGTGTGTGTGTGTGTGTGTGTGTGTGTGTGTGTGTGTGAGTTTGTGTGTGTGTGTGTGTGTGTGTGTGTGTGTGCGCGCGCGTCTCTGTGTGTGTGTTCCACTAGGCCTGGGATTTGGAAACTGGATAGTATTCAACTGGTGGGAAAGCTATAGTGATAAGATATGGTATTACATTACTTGGTTGCTTACAGTCACTTCCAGTGTGGTTTTTATTGGATTTTTATACTTTTAAGTTTGGATGATTACCCAGTAGCGAACCACGTTTATACAGCAAACGATCTAGAGGCGAATTCTCTCTCATACACGAGTTTATTGACTCCACACACAGTGCGGCATATTTTGTACATGTCACCAGCTTTCTGCAGGAAACGACAAAGCCTATTTATACTCGATTGTAAACTTGAGTCTGGAGTCATTCCTGATAATTTACAACAGCTAGACAGCAGGCAAACAGGACGAACGTCACTTAATGTCAATATGAATATCAAAGATAAGTGTGCAGATAATGTGGCGCACGTGACGGTCGTCAGCTGCACACAAATACAGTTATAAGGTTCAAGTGCGTTTCTTGTTATCAGTATTTATATCACGACGCAAGTTGTTTATTCACAAATCCCTTTATATAACTCTACATCTTTAAAAGAATTGACGTTTATGTCACCGTCTACTACTTTCCCGGGGACCGTATGTTTAAGAATTAGCTCACACTTTAATTTTTATTGTTGCTTTACATTATTTACTTATATGTAAGTATGGGATAATAGTTTACTTTTGGGACCGCGTTCTATTCACAGTGCAGAAGTGACACCTAGCAGCAGTGTGAAGTACAGCAGGTCATAATTGCTTTGAGGAAAGTGACAGACGGTCACCGACATGTTTATTCATACAAATACAGTAGGTTGTTGTGGCAAAAATAGTATTCAATAATTTACCAACATGATGAAATTATGCTTTTTTTTACAGATCGGTCCAGGTAGTTCCTACCAGTACGAGTTTGACATACCCGATGATCACCCTGCCGGAACGTTCTACTACCACCATCATATCCACGGCAACAGCCACTTCTGTGTACGTAAAACTCTCAGTCTCAACAAGCAAATAGAGAAAATGGGCGACTATATATAAATATCTTTATATTTTATCGGTGCAAAGTTTTGAAGGCAGATACGCTTTGGTAGCCTTGCATGTCCTTGTGTGTCAGTCACATTAACGAATCTAGATTGCATTATAACATCAAATTTGCCGTTTAGGTATCTCATGTTCTTGATAAGGTCACTATTTTTGATTGCAATTGGTAGATAGCTTTTTAATGCATCGTGTTATCTTTATATTTCAGCCATACGTAGTATGGTGAAATATATTGTGTTCGTAATGTTTCTTCTTTCTCCTGTCAGATTTTCAAATCGAATCATCTCCGTCGTTTCTAGACCGAATGATCTGAAATTTGGCACAAGGGTAGAGTGAGCCAATACCTTGATGCGTTTTTTTTTCTTCATTTTTTTCATATCAGTCTTTAAAATGATTTTATTGAGTTTTTTGTCATTTTTAGACAAAAACTGTATACTTTGGCCCCCTGTACCCTGGTATTACAATTAAACGACCTGAAATTTGGTGTAGGCATTGGATATTTGGGAAAATGATACAAGTAAAATATTTGGCATAAACCAATTTAAAATGATTAATTTCAGCACTTTTCTGAGGGGAAATTGGTTTTCTTTCGGCCTCCTACCGTGAACTCCCGTGACCCCACAGAGCGCCACACCTGGGCTTTAGGGAGAATAAATTAATTTAACGAGCCAGCCAATCAGCGACGAGGAAGGAGAATGCTAATTAATATTCATAAGCGGGGCCTTTCAATCCCGTATATATAGCATATTACGGCCTTACAGTGGCCATGTGTCACCCTGCACCCGGTTTAAAATTGTAGTTTGCGAGAATTTGGAGTTCAGACAGGGTCATTAACAACTAATTAGTTATGCATTGGAGCTCCTGTGGTAGAGTATATTCTTCCATGAGGGCCCGGGGCATATTGGGCAAGCTCCGTTTTGACGTGGAATCAATTCGCAATATTAGTTCCCTTTTGGGGATAACTTACTGTTAAAATTTTCCATTTTTACGCAGGGGTGACTTGGAACAGTCCAATGTTGCGTGGGAATGGCTATGGCTGAAATATGCTGTATTTGCACCCAAGCAAATGTCGGCCTTTCTAGTTAAAATGTGTTTTTATGCCTGTGATCTTACAGGTTGGAGGAGGTCTTGTGGGATTTATAATTGTTGAAGATGACGTCACCACCATGCCTCCCGAGCTGTCCGCCATTTCCTGTCCTCTCAACTGTCACAGGGAGGTTCAGCTGGCGGTCGGTACCAACTTCCGCTACAAATTCCTCCCGAAATACGCCGTCCTCAGCTACTCCAACCTGCAGAAGGATTTGGGGGATCCTTCAAGGTAGATCTGAGGAAACTGCACAAATCTACTTTGTTAATAAAAGCAATTATCAATTCTTTACATATGCTTTACGAATGATTTAAGTATGGTTTACGCGTTCTTTACGTGTTTTAGAAGATCAGATTCCATGTAGCGTCTGGAACAATTTTAAACTCAGTCTGAATGTTGTTGAGTACCATAGCTCCCATAGCTTTACATAGAGTACACGTATGTGTGTTGAAAAACAAAAGAATATGGTGTTGTGAAATTCTAAATGTCTGTGTGCTTTTTCACAGTTTACCTACAGAATCTGAAAACACTATTTTTGTATTCTTTTCATTCTGAGGGGATGGTATTGGTGTTTATATTTTCAACCTTTGTCTGCAAAACTTGTCAGAAATCTGGACCAACTTGCCAGCGGTACCGGCACCATGGAGGATTGGCTGATGGACCCAGCTAACAATGTGGACTACCTTCTCACAAATGGTACGTCATCACTACGTCATTACTACGTCATCAACATTCTTACTACTTGCTTATTCTATGAGGACAAAATTTATAAATGTAAACATGACTATTAGAGAATAGTTTTTGACAGATTTACTTGCCAATAGGTATATATGGCCTCCTTCTTTTCGATAAATATTGACCTAGTAAAATCCTAATTCATATCAGCACTACAGCGTCGACTGTGGCTAAACAGACCTATATGTTATGCTATAACATTGAAAAGGGAACTACATTTTGTTCTTTCTAGTACATTTATGCAGGGATTGTTACCGCCATTCATATGAAAATTGAGGTATTGTTTCGTGTGTGTGTGTGTGTGTGTGTGTGTGTGTGTGTGTGTGTGTGTGTGGTCTGTGTGTGTGTGCATGCGTGCGTGTGTGTGTGTGTGTGTGTGTGTGTGTGTGTGTGTGTGTGTGCGCGCGCGCGCGTGTGTGTGCATCTTTGCGTTTCCGGATATATGTAGTCAGCACAACTATGGAATCTTTGGTGGATAAATTGGAATAATATTTCATATGTGGAATTGATTACTATTTCAATAACTAGTATATCTAAAAGTTATGTGAGTTTTGCCCTGCTCTTATCTTCAGGACAATGTGGCCGACCGTGACCTTAACCGTTGGTGAGGTCAAACGGTTCCGAATTTTGAATGCTGCAACGGTAGAGGTACTAGAGATGTCTATTAAAGGTACGGTATACTATGTTTGGATGATTTCTCTGTATATTTATTGGTACACCTGCAGCTGGTACTAGGGGTGGGTAGCGGTACAACGTACCGTACAAAACAGTCTTTCTTGTTGGAACCGTCAGAAAAACGGACCTGAAAAAAAATCAGTAGACCGGATCTTGGACCGACCAGACAATGAACACATTATTTCGGCATTCATTTACACGTTTTGGGGCTTACCGGTCCAAGAAAAGAACAGGTAGTAAACTAGAGTTTGTAGTCGTTTCTACCAACTTAATGTTTCTACAGTCAAACCTAAAGCATCGTTTACATGAAGATATGATTTTAAAATGACAGTGGGAGTTTGACACTCCTCCATACAGATTCCTTTGTAGCGAAATGGACCATTGTTTTGAGTATCGCCCATGTACAAGTTTTCACAGAAAATTAGGTCCAGGTTCAGATCCTCTGGACCTGACCCTGACCTGAATTTTCTGTGCCGGTACCTACCCCTACTAGGTACGTATACTGTACTATACAGGTGCGTCTTTTTTGCATCCAAACCTACCGTTGTTTATGTAAAGTATGTTGAAGTATTCATGATTAACTTAGTAGATAATTTCATGCTTGAAAATGTTTTTGTGATCATGATCATTGTTGATGCTATTGCTGATCAATGGTATATTCTGCTTTATTATCATCCTTCGCTAAAATAAATCAAAATGTCATTTTGTTTTTAGAACTTGGATGTGATATGATGGTCCTGGCTTGGGATTGCATATACGTGGACGCCCCCTATCGAACTCGCATGGTAGTGCTGTCTGGCGGAGCAAGAGTAGACGTCGCAGTGTGGTGCTGATTTTCTGGAGACTTCACGGTACGGTTTAAAACTCAGATCGTTCCTCTTAATGATTACCTGAACAATACCTATAAATTGGTCTTATACTCGTTGTCTCAAGCATCAAAAATGCGAAGAAACAACCACTACCAAACTTATGCTACAATTTCAAACTGTGTATCCGTATTCAAAATATAGCACTTACTAACAAGCTTTCGATTAGTCCTCTGATCCTTATCAACCTGAAATGACCCAAAGCCTATGTAACACACCCAGGCCGGAAGTGTGACGTCAGCGATTGATCAAAGGTGCTTTGAAGTCGGTATCGGCCCCCGACTTTTATTGCATCATGTCGTTTTCACAGATGACGACGGTTACGGCAGAGGAGAATGATCCTATTCTATCATCCGAGTTTTGGCCGATGAGATTCGACCAGGATCTGCTCACACTTCACGTGGAAGGTAAACAAAACTCTGGATTTTTTTTTGGCGACGCCTCAGGCGTGGAGCCGTTGGTACAGTACTGCTGATTGAGTAGAAAATATTCTAAAAATTGCACGAAAGCATTCGCTATCATGGAGTTCGCTTTGGGCTACATTTTGCGGAATGAAACTTTACATAGAGCAGAGAAGAACTCATCTAGAACTCCTAGATCTGTCCCTCGTGTTTTATCCTACTATTGCTGATTCCAGAAAAACCTGCTGTGTTCCATGTGGAACCATTTCCGGTGTACCTTCCGGCGCATCCCAGTTACTACCGTGACCTGCGCAGAATAGACGACAGTGAGATAGACGGGAGGTTCGTGATCGAGTTCGGGCCCGAAAATGAGGTCAACAGGGAACATTTCAAAGACGCCATGTACCCTCGGTACAAGTACGAGGTTGGGACTATTCAGGTAAGATATTAAGTGGAACTTTGCTTAATTAAAAAAAATTCAAAAATTACCATACGCACTCCATTGATGACAGTGACTTTTATCTGAACAGCTTATGCGTGCGTCCTATGGGCTACTGAATCTGATAGGTGCCACCCTGTGCACTGTATGGTGACGAAACAAGAAATGCTTTTTAAAAAAGCTGTGCCTTGCCGCGTATCTTATGTTATTTTGTTAAGTTAGACTAGATTCTACGCTTAAAAAATCCCGAGTTCCACATGTCGCCCCCCTCCCACCCAAGTTCCTACATACGGAAAGCTTTGGTGACTTCTCCAGGTGCCAATCCAGTCCCAAATCTTCTTTTCACACAATACAAGCTCTATCAAGGACATTCATAGTCACAAATGTCTTTAAAAGGACTAAATGTACTTACCTGGCTACTAGTCCCCTAGTTGATATTGTTGCTATGTGCACCTCTTACGAGGATGAACTGAACTGAACTGAACTGCTACTGTATGTGCAAAGAGCGACACCTAGCAACTTCAGTAGGAAATGCAGCAAAAATCCCCGAGTGTACTAGGGGGATATTGGAAATTGACCTCATTATCATAATTTATGTCAGATGAATTATTGGCACATTAAACAGGTTTTGTAAAACTTTTTGACCCACAATGAATAGCATTATTTTTTATTACAACATAAGTTCCTTCTGATGCAATTTGTGATATATCTTTATGTAAATATGGTGAGTTAAAGCATAGATTTATTACGCTGGACCACATACAGTAACATGCGTCTAGAAGAGAGTTTCAATACTCGTCTGGAATGTACCATTGTCTAACTAAGCCATGAAACTCGGCAAGGAAAGAAGGGCCTTTGGAAGGGGCTTTGGAAGGGCTGGGTTAACAGGTCCATCCATTGAACCATGGAAGAAATCCAGCAATAAGTAAGTTTAAAGCGTAGTTGAAATTAAGTTAAAAATGTTATTCTACATGGTTTTCTAACAAGTTTAGAGGTTCATTTCCTCTTAATAAGAATCAGATATTTTTGGTGTGATAATCATAATTCAGCTGGAGCGTTATGTTTAAACGTACTCAAAAGTGCTAATTTAGCCATAAAAATTCTGTGCGAATGCAAATGAGATGCAAATGTGAGTGACGTCATATTAAGGGCCTACAAATATGCAAGGGACATTGATACATGGTCTGAGATAGCGAATTGATTTTGACGTAATGAAATTTTTAACGTTTCTTATTTTTTCTTCATTATATATGCAGGAGTGGTACGTCATCAATACGGAACAACTCAAACCACACCCTCTCCATATACACGTCAATCACTTTCAGGTGAGAAAAATATAAACCTAGCTTTTCAGAGGTAACGCTAGTTCACCTTTATCCGCGGAGTAACCTATATCCGCTGTATTCAAGGATATCAAGTCAATGAATTAATATGTTTTCAAACTGTAATATATTTACTTATAATAAATTGAAGCCACCGTCTGTCGACTTGATATTCCTAAATAACATGTTTTAATAAACAACGGAGATAGGTTACCCCGTGAGTTAGTGAACTGACGTTAGATATTATATTGCATAGTAATCGGGTTAACTCACATAGCTGCGCCAAATAATGCTAGGCATTCTTAAAGTGGGCGCAAACCGACACAAAACAGCGCACAGTCCAGAGATGTCTATCTTGAAAGGATCCAATGGATATATTCCTCACAAAATTCGTGTGTATGCAAATGTTTACCTTTGTTTACCTGTGATTTGGTTCAGTACCTATTTACTCAAACTAGATGTATTGATACAGATTATTTCCTACAACGAGTACACCCATCCCTGGGGCGCATTACACCCCGTGAACAAAACCAAATCTGCGTACTACGACCTGCAAGTAAGTCCTTTCTTCATCATAGCAAAACCTTTCGTCTGGAAATCTTTCCCTTACTTTTATCAATCTAGTTATGATTAAATCGTAAGAAATACCTTCATTATGAAATATGAGGGACTAGATTGGTTTTAAAAAAATGATACAGAGTTTGTAAACCGAACAATAGATTCTTCATCCTTTGTTCAAATTCCGTTCTTTTTCATTCATGGCATATGTTTGCTCAAAAATGACAGGTTCTATTCCTTCTATGTCACGAACATTGCATTTCCACCTCACAAATATTGCATTTCTATCATACGTTATACTTTATCAAGTGCCATTTATTTTCTTTTATTATTTTTTCTAGGGTAATTTGTGCGATCAGCAGTTCCTCCACTTCGCCCATAACTTGGACTGGCCCACCTCAAACCCACCGAACTTCAAGTATCATGGCCACCATAACAGGTCACGTGACAGTATCCCAGGATACATCCCGCTCGGGGAATGGCGGGATACCATCAACGTCCCTCCTCTTGGAAGCATGACCATTCGCTTTATTGCAGATAGGTGACGAATGGTCTCTAAAGTTTCACAAAACATGTTTATTATCGCAGTAATTTAATGAATGAATGTAGTCACATTAACTATGTCAATGTCCCTCGTTACTTGTATTTTTTGGCGACGCCCCCAGAGGCGAGCCTAATGGTATAGTATTATGATCGAGTAGCTTGACAAAGGGCCAATTAGGCCTACGTCACATTTCCAAATCGAGGCCCTTTCGGGAACGAAAAGTATGATAGAAAAGACACCAAACTACGTACGTACGAATAGTAGAATTATAACGTATATATTTCTAATTTGTATACATTTCTATTTTTCGTTTCCACAAACAGCCTGGCCGGGCCCCGATTTGGAAATGTGACTTTAGCCGGATTGGGTGGGAAACATACTGCAGTTTCTGGAAAATGTTGCCTTGCTTGTATCAATATGTGTTTTCTGTTGTGTTTTTAGATTCACGGGAACACAGATGATCCATTGTCACAACCTGAGCCATGTAGACAGTGGGATGGCGTTGGTGGTGGAGGTGGTAGAGGAGGGGGAGTCGACCCACGGGGCCCACACGGCGTCAGGAGGGGCCTACCCCGGGACTTGCCGGCGGACTGACCCGTACGTATCCTGACGTGGTCACGGGGATTACGAGTACGAGCGTTAGCGGGGGAGGTCATGATCACGGTCATGATCACGGTCATGATCATGGTCATTGAGTGATACAACGAATAGCCACTTGGTGCCAAGGTACAAATGCAGGAGATGATATGATATGAAATGATACTACATGATATGATATAATAGTATTACTACTAATGATGCTACGGTCACATTTGCAAACGGGGCCAGGCCGGACTGTTTGCATGAACGAAAGATAAACGTGTTCAAGAAGAAATATTCACATACCAATTGCAAGTACACAACAAACATTTCATTTAATTCAGTTCTCCCCTGAAATTGAAAAATAATTAACATATCTAGTGTGCCATTCTTGAAGTAAGATAGACGCCTAAGATACAGATGAAGCATGATTGTCTATTCTTATTATCTCATAACTTTTGTATTTTTCTGTTTCAGGCTGCTGACGATGGCCGGCCCCTGTCAGCTTTATCATGTACAGCATCACGTGAAAGGTTTCACTCTCTGCAGGCAGACTTAGCTAGGCTCTAGCTAGCCCCACATTTAGACAGCTTACTTTGTGTTGTTTCTTTGCAACTTAACGGCCTTTTGTTGGTCTTTTCTTTACAATTATGAGATTTCGCAAGCCCTTTCAGCTATTGTTGTTGTAAATTTGCTATTGATACGAACAAAAGACTTCTGAGAGAAAGTGTGCAAAATATGCATTATCATTGCTGATAATATTTACGATATTATATATCCATTTATACCCAGTATCTGGGAAAATGTCGGAAATTAAAAGCTGATTAAAGATTCCATAAGCAAAGCTATTAAATGATTAAAGTTTTACAACGTGTCGCTTTTCATTCCAAACGCGCTCCCGTGCCAAACTCCCTTCCGTGACTAACTCCCCTCCCGGCAATGTAGAGGGGTAATTTTTACGCCCTCACGGCGCCACCAAATCAGGTACATTCTAAAGCCCCCTTTATATTAAAGTATCGCCATTGTAGCAACATTTTGATCCCTAAAATATTTAACTTGCGTCTCGTCTTGTTTTGGCCCCGATAAACTGAACATTTAATAGCGGCGCGCACACACAACTTACGATTTACTATAAAGGTAGTTGAGACCAAGGTTGAGACACACACAACACAAAATAAAATGACAACTGTGTATTTCGTAGACTTTATTTTGTTCGGCTGTAGGAGAATTGTGACAATCTAAACCTATGGCTTCTTCACGGCACTGGGTACGAGCGTGGGGTTTCACAATGAAGGCAATGTTTTGGTTCAATTTTTTGTTCGAACGCTTGTTTTGGTTCAATTTTTTGTTCGAACGCTTGCGTCATGCAGTTTTGGGGTACACATGTGATGTAATCCGTATAATCAGATCAGTATGGCCTAACAGGCAATTCGTCATTTGGTTGGCGAGGTGTTCATTTCCGGGTCAAATGTATCCATATCCGGGTCAGATGTCCAGCTCCTCCACGATGATCCTGTATGAGGTAACCCTTCGGCGAGTCCATCAGCTGCGCATGCGCCAATGTTCAGTGCAACCGTCACAGGACCGTCCGGAACGCCATGACACAAGCCGTCAACTTGCGAACAACAAAAACAAACATATTTTGACAGTCGTTGACAGGATGTTGTAAATCAGAATTTCTATTGTTTGATATTCATATTTCAATTAACTTATTAAGCCATGTTTATTTGGTTATATAGATGACGTCCTATGAAAACCCCCAAACTGATACGAGGGTGCAAATTTAAAAAAAAAGCTTGCATTCATTACAGGAAGTTTTGACAAAGAGCTTAGCACACTGAGTACTTTATACTTTACAATAGTCTTTATTTTTGTTCTTTCATGTCTTCTTCTTTGACCCTGGAATTGGACTGACAATAGCATTTATTTCCTATAGTGTTTTGCAATCTTTGCTCATAGACAGTTGCTTTGTACAAGTTACATTATGGTTGATTTTTTTGGAAACGGCCGAAAAGTAATGCGCGTGCGGATGCCATCCATACAAATGAACTTATTAGATAAAAAATGGAAAGAATACAGAATGTTGCACAGGAAAAGTAGAATCTTTGTCCCTTTCTTGTGGATACCCGGTGGTTGTTGACATAACTGTTTCCGTAGCTCATGTACATGATGCCGTCGATGGGAGCAGGGTCACTGCACTCGGCCCCCTTAAGCGTGAAGAACCAGCGCTTGCAGCTGATAGAATCTGGGTCGTTGCCTTGAAAGACTCTGAGAGCGCCATTCCATGTCAGACGCAGTGTAGATGACGAGGACAGCTTGTTGAACGGACACGCCTGCAGCATAGAAATTGAACATTGTTAAACTGTCAGTTTCTTCGTCAAGTGACAGCACCCAGCTATCTTACGGATACGTGACGTCAGCAATTGGTCGAAGTTTATAACGCCCATCGTCTCCGTTTGGTGATTGATGGCGCCCTGATGTTATACGAGGGGCGGTCAATAAGTAATGTTTCTGACCCACTTCCAGTCGTTTGATCTAGATGAAATTTTGTATGTGTCATGATTTATATCTTTATAGGTTATGTTGCAAAAACAGCTCTGAACTAATTATGGTTTTTGATTTACTGGTGTTTGAACTGAGTCAGGTGCGAAATGGACCATGTGTGAAATGGAACCAGTTGAGTGTCGCGGTGATCCGGTTTTTGTATTTGAAAGGACGCACACCAAAGGAGACTTTTGATGAAATGAAAGAAACTTATGGTGATGGTGCCCCATCATATGACCCTGTAAAACGCTGGCATCCTGAATTCAAACATGGCCGGAAGTCTGTGGAAACAGCTCCCAGACCTGGTCGTCCCTCTTCTGCCATTGATGAGGCATCTGTTGGAGGACCAAGCTGGGGTGTCCTACAAAAACGGTGTCCAGAGCTGCATCAAACGATGGGAGAAATGCATAACTCTGGGTGGTTTCTATGAAGAGAAAGACTAATAACTGTGCAAAGTTTCATTAATCTCCTGCTATGGAAAATGGGTCAGGGGCATTACTTATTGACCGCCCCTCGTACCATGTTATGCGGTTATAACGTTGGATCAATTGCTGACGTCACGTATCCACAAGGTAGCTGAGTGCTGTCACTTGACAATAATGTACTATGTCTTAGCAAATAAGGCTATTGTACAATTTCCTAGGTATTTATGCAAATGTATGTATGTATGTATGTATGTGCTTGCATAGGCCATGAATTGGCCCCCTACGTAAGTAATACCACCCCTTACGAGCATCCTCCTAACGCCCGGTCCCCAACGTCATTAGCCTATGGGGCCCTGCTATCTCATGCCCTATCAGTGGTTATTATGATTATCGCTACAAACAAGCTGTCAACCAATCAGAGAATAGGCCTTTCTTGGGCTTGTTGTTGTCGCAAGCTCAGGGTCTCGCAAAGGCCGCTGGGAAGCTATCAGCCAATCATGTTACGTATTACATGGCTCCATCCTCCTACGCCCGATCCCCAACGGCTGACTGCCCATATAAGGGCAAGCTCATTAATATTTATTAGTAGGGCGGTCCCTAACTGGTCTGAGTGCACAAGGTAGCAGAGGTAAACACAAGGAGGTTTGACACGACTGCGGTTCCTCTCCTCTACGTAGGAGAATGCTTACGAGGTGATATCTTTTAGCTGATCGAGTACAAGAGGGTGATGCGCCACGTCTCCCGTCCGGGTAATTGCTGTTAGTCACTCACCATATGGCCGTTACGAGCCAGGCCTTCATCCGGGTGATTTGTAGTGAATCACAAACTCCAGTCAGACAGAACGATTTGCACCATCGCACACCGCACCATCGCACGTGTGGTGGGTTCTTTTACGTGTCTGGTGCATGGCTCTCCCCAGACACGGGACCTCCATTTAACGTCCTATCAGAGAGATGGCCCTAACTGAAGCTAGGTACCCGCCGTCTACATGGTCAAACCTGCAACAGGAATATTTGTTAATAGTTACACCGTGAGTCACCGAATAACAAAAATCTTTGAATGCAACCAAGTGCTTTATTGTGTACCGACCGTCTATCACCTTCCACACACACACACACACATACACACACAGACACAACCACCTAAGCACCCCCCCACACACAAACGCACGCACGCGCGCACTCACACACACGTGCACGCGCGCACGCACGCACACATACACATACAAACACACGCAAACACACACACACAATTCACGCACACACACACACATACACACGCACACACACACACGCACACACACACAAACATTGACACAAGACACAATTCAACTAAGACATATACACACTCACACACACGCTCGCTCTCTCACACACACATACGCACGCACACATACACACACACACACACAAAGATAAACACACATACACACACATTTATATATATATACACACACACATACACGCACACACCAAAACATATACATTGTATTTATACATATCCGATAACGTATTGAGTGCTATATAACGTTTCTAAGGATGTCTGGTTGTAAAGGGCCGCTTTTATAGTATTTCATCGGTGAGCGAGAAATGTGGACTCTGAACCCCAAGAGCTAGTCTTGCCGACTTTGCACATTTCTGGCCACACCCAAAAGTCCCTCAGACCACGTGACTCACGTACATAGAAACGCGCCAATGAGGGACGCTTGTTCGGGTATAAAAGTTGATAGAGGGGCTAGACCGTATCTGTTTGATGTTGAGCTACGTCCTACACTGCTGGACAGTTTTGCAGTAAGATAGTGTATTGAGATAAAGTATTGAGATCTCAATCCGTGTGAGGATATTTCAAGCGACGGAAAAGGTGCGTTCAAGTGCATATTACAGTTTCCTAACATATTACAAGGTAGCATCCAATTACACAGTGGCCAGGCTAGCGAATATAAGATCTAGAGGTTACGAGTTCGATTCCTGACTGACGCACTAAGCTAGACGATAGACACTAAACACAAATTTCCTAACGACCAAGGAATAAAAAGGGGTACCTGACTTCTGTTGGGGAGGTAAAAGGCAATGGAAGGAGAGGGATGGGCTCTGTCTTCTAATACCGTGTCTTAGACACAGTGGATAACAACCCACTGCCCCTACACCCCCCAAAATGCTATGGGACCATCTTTACCTCTCATACTGCAAAAAACTAAAATCATCGAATTTTTCGCTCTTGCTTCTAACGTGTACTAGATTTGAAGTTAAACATTTTCATTCATACAATCAGTCATACAAATATTTCGACCACCTATGTCTGTTTTGAACTAATACATTGATTTCGTTCACCGCTGCGTACAACAACAACAACAACACAACACAACACCAACAACACCAGTATAGATATGTACTTATTCAAATTGGTAGGATTGGCTTAGGGACTTAGAGACTCAGCAAATACCTCAACCTGGAACCAAAAAAATCAGACATGGAAAACTGAATTACTTCATCTCAGTTTCTTTAAAAAGGTCAAGCCAAGTTTTTTATAGTTAAACTAAATGGTATATACAATCATATGGTTAGTAAGGACTACATGAACTGAACGAATTCCAAACAAAACTTTTGCCGCCCTTTTCCATTACGTATTGCATTAGTTGCAAGTAAAGTTATGTATCATGATTAAAACAAATACATGATTTCATCCAAGAAATACAGGATTTCATTCTAATTGTTTTCATTGATGTCTCATTGTTTCTATTTATGTCTCATTGTTTTCATTGGCATCGCTTTTGGCATTTGGTCCATTTGTTAAATACGGTAAAGATAGTCAAAAAGCAATTTTGAGACCGTATGGACAGTAGGTTGTTATCCGCTGTGTTTAGGGTACAGCATTGGAAGACTGAGCCAATCCCACTCCTTCTACTGCCTTTTACCTCCCAAACGAAGTCAGGTTTTCATTTTTACACCTGGATGGAGTGAGGAAAGTTGTGTTAAGTGTCTTTCCCACAACATCTAACTAGGAACGACAGGAATCGAACCAGGGACCTATTAGTCTCGTGTCCGGTAGCCTAACCATTTTACCATTCGATGCCACAGTGTCTGGGACGCCGTTTAGTATAATGATATTCTAATTATGCAACTTTTTTTTCACTCGGCGAACATAACAAAACGATATAAGCGGTCGGAGTTTGATTTTAAAGAAATATTCAATCAACTACGGGAAATGAAATATAAGTTGCATTTTAGAATTAAAGAACCATGATAGGGACGAAAAAACTTGAGGACGAAAGAACTTGAGGAGGAAATAACTTATAATAAAGACAAAAGAACTTGAGAACGAAAGAAATTGAGGACGAAAAAAACTTGAGGACGAAAGAACTTGAGGACGAAAGAACTTAAGGACGAAAGAACTAGAGGACGAAAGAACTAGAGGACGAAGAGACCTGATACCACGAAAACGACGTCAAACAGGCAAAAAAAAGAAAAGTTATTCATATAGAAACAGCTCCATTCAGTTTTTCGCGTGCTCGCAACTACGCTAAGTTTCTAAATCAAAGATCAAATAATGAATATCATAGGTAGCGTTATGCACAGGAAAGATGTAGCTATCTAGAGTAGCGTAGAGATGCAAAATAAAGCATGATAATGCAAATATTTGACGGACGTACAGCCATTCTCTAATTGGTCGATTTGCTAATTGCCAGGCTATCATTGGTTGAAGTATCTCTGTACTACGGCTGAAGGATCTGCTTGGAGATTAGTCGAGGTCACCTGCTTGTCATGACCATGGTACCAAACAAAGGGGTACGGCGACGGACCGGCTCACCAAAACGAGGCTCGCCTCATGGTTTTCGCTAAGGATGACGGATACCCGGAAGTGGTACGCGCGGTATATTTAAATCGGGGAGCCCTTTCCTTAGCGATATACATGATATCCAAATAGATCTACCGATCTTCCGGCTCATGATTATACAGCCGAATAAATCAAATCAAAATCAAATCTTCCGGCTGCAGGATCGCTATATAGGCGAAGTCAGGCTAACTTTAAACGATGCCAATATGTTGGGAAGCTTTTATGCTATGGAAAAAATTTAAAAACATGAAATTTCAACGAAATAAAATACCATGTTAGTAACAGATGGCATAGCTCTTACTTCAAGGGGCTTTGCCATACAAAGGAGAAGAAGAAAAGTCAATTTTTCAGAATTTGTGAGAATAAAGAAACGTTGTTTGTATTTGTAAACATCTGGTGAAAGTATATCTCTTTAACTTTATTTGAATTGTAACAAAACAATACAGTATGCTGCACCAGGCAGCAAGATGCTGATGTATATTTCTCATCAATTGAAATTGTTATTTCCAAGAAATTATCAAAACATCTTGGATTTTCTGTACTGTGCTAAAAAAGACACGGCTACAATTTTTCAACATCAATTCATGTACAAAAATAGAAGTCAAACGGAAATACAGGCCAAATGTTCCTTATTGGATTCCTTTATTACTACTAAGGCTAGGGTTAGGATTTGGCTAAGGTTTGTTTTTAAGCTGGACAAATCTGGTATCAACATTTACAAGTATCTTCAAAGCATTTCTATTACTGTTGCATCACCATAATCAGTGCAAAACAAGATACACATCAGATACAGACTTTTGTTTTGGTTCACTTTTTAATCTGCAATAAGATAAACACATAAAAAATTGCCTCAAGCTGGTTATTTCTTATTGGACATACATGTAGCTGTTACAAGTTCACACAAGCACTATGATAGCAAAGTACCAACAGATATGTGGAAAATATATGATTTCATACATTCTATCAATGTTACATTACACTGTGTAAAGTTGGTCTATATTTCATACATAACCCAGCATTGTTTTACTCAATGAAACAACATTCTATTACAGGAAATGCTCATGAATAGAATTCCTAATGCCAAAGATAGCAATACTGTTTCAATACATCATTGCAAATGTTAAAACCAACAAACACAAAATATCAATGACTTTCAATTTGATAACTTTCAAAACACTGGCAAAGTAGTGCTTCATTGTACTATACATAAGAATAAATAAATAGCATTGATAATAAATATGTAACATCTTAGAGTTAGTTCTGAAATCAACAATTATAAAACTTAAAAATGGATTATTTTAAAACATGTACTTCTGTAAAAGGGAGAAAATGGAGTGTTGGCAGTAGTTTTAAGTTCACGGTTCAAACTGCCATGCAGGGTTTTTCTGTTAAAGGCCAAATATTTGCAATCACTTCAAGCCTGCAGTTACACGTACTTCATTACTGCAAAAAAACACAAAAACACTGCGAACATTACCCATTTACAATATACAATAAGGACATGTACACTGTATATGAAACAACTTTACAAATCATTGCATTGAAAATCTCAAACTCTGGATAAAATACCATGATATTCTCAAATCACGAATAAATTATAAATATGCCTATGTTTGCATTCAACTCCTTTGTTAAGAAGGTACATCATCATTTCAGAACTAAAAGTCTTCATTGTTCAACTTGCTTCCACCGCTGAGCAGACACCATCTGCAAAAAAGAAAATATTTCACAGTGGAAAGTTTATAAAGACTTATTGAGCTATCATACTCTTCAATTCTACTAATAGACACTGTACTTTGATATGGTGTGGGTCACCATACACCACTTGAATAGCCAGATACATAATCTATGTGTGAGGGGAAGGGGGGCAGGGTATGCCTTGCAGTGTTCACAACATTATATTTCTATACAGACAGCTGTTATAAAATCAGAAATCTGCAATGTATTAAATTCAGTGCTTTACAATATTTTGTTCCTTTATCCTTATAGCCAAAAAATCAGTTTGTAAGCAAAGCTACTTATGCACTCAAGTGATATATGCAGCACACAACAAATATGCTTAAGTTCCATTTACTATCAGAGTAAGAATCAGAGTCTATATATCTTCATCCAAAAAGTAAATTGACTTGATATTCATCTTAGTGAGTGTCTCTCTGTAGACTAATATATATATAGTGAAGATACAAGTACTAATGACCTACTAGTATAGATATTGTTTCCTTTCAGGATGACTTCAATATGTATGTTGGTTGACCACTAATTAACTTAAGTCTATATTTCTTTACCAAAGGCATGTATCTCCTCAATCACCCCATATATAATGAAGAAAAAGGAATTCTAAATCCAATAATTTCTATAGCTTGAGGCAATCAAGTAGCATATCACTTAGCCATGGAATACTGAGAAGTTAAACCACATTCAAATTAATATAGCCAGCATGTTAACATGTACTTTCAAAGTCTATATTTCTTAGTCAGAAGCAAGGCTTGAATTGATATTCCCTCATAAGTTATAGAAATACAAGTAATATTGACTATTTCTTGATTTAAAAAAAAAGAGACATGTTTTCCTGAGTCCAGGGCATTTCTGAAAGGGCTCACTGTAAACAAGAATACAAGCAAAATTTGGCCCAACTTGTAATGAGTATATTGCTTGAATCAAAAGCATGGATTTACTTCATGTTCCTAGATATACTGGAAAGATATATGTACTATTGATTCTTACTAGTTTTTGAAAAATCAGACATGATTTTACATTTCCGTGGAATTTTGGAATGGAGCTAGGTGTCAGTAATGTAACAGCTGAAATTTACCTCAAGTTCCAAAAGCTATATTTTTTCATCAAAAGCATGGATTGACTTGAGATTCCAATATATGTTGGAGACATATACGTACTATTGATTATTGCAAATGTTTTTTGAAATCAGACAAGTTTTTCTATTTCCGTCTATTTTCTGAATGTGACTGGGTAGCAATAACACAAGAGGTCAAATATAGGTCAACTTTGGATGAGTATTTTTCTTCATCAAAAGTATGGATTGACTTGAGATTCCAAAATATGTTGGAGACATATACGTACTATTGATTAGTGCTATTTTTTTCCAAATCTGAGAAGATTTTGTATTTCCGGGGAATTTATGAATGTGGGTGGGTGTCAATGACAGAAGAGGTCAAATATAGGTCAACTTTGGATGACTATTTTTCTTCATCAAAAGTATGGATTGACTTGAGATTCCAAAATATGTTGGAGACATATACGTACTATTGATTAGTGCTATTTTTTTCCAAATCTGAGAAGATTTTGCATTTCCGGGGAATTTATGAATGTGGGTGGGTGTCAATGACAGAAGAGGTCAAATATAGGTCAACTTTGGATGACTATTTTTCTTCATCAAAAGTATGGAGTGACTTTAGATTCCAAAATATGTTGGAGACATATACGTACTATTGATTAGTGCTATTTTTTTCCAAATCTGAGAAGATTTTGCATTTCCGGGGAATTTATGAATGTGGGTGGGTGTCAATGACAGAAGAGGTCAAATATAGGTCAACTTTGGATGACTATTTTTCTTCATCAAAAGTATGGATTGACTTGAGATTCCAAAATATGTTGGAGACATATACGTACTATTGATTAGTGCTATTTTTTTCCAAATCAGAGAAGATTTTGCATTTCCGGGGAATTTATGAATGTGGGTGGGTGTCAATGACAGAAGAGGTCAAATATAGGTCAACTTTGGATGAATATTTTTCTTCATCAAAAGTATGGATTGAGTTGACATTCCAATATATGTTGGAGACATATACGTACTATTGATTAGTGCTATTTTTTTCCAAATCAGAGAAGATTTTGTATTTCCGGGGAATTTATGAATGTGGGTGGGTGTCAATGACAGAAGAGGTCAAATATAGGTCAACTTTGGATGACTATTTTTCTTCATCAAAAGTATGGATTGAATTGATATTCCTATATATGTTGGAGACATATACATACTATTGATTATTGCTATTTTTTTCAAAATCAGAGAAGATTTTGTATTTCCGGGGATTTTTTTAATGTGGCTGGGTGTGAGTCATATAGGAGGTCAATTGAAGGTCAACTTCCAGTGTTTTTATTTCTTCATCAAAAGCCTACATTTGCTTCATATTCCGTCATATGCTGCAAAAATATATCTATTAATGATACAAACTACCTCTGTAAGGTTTACATTAGTTGATCACATCCCTGGGACATGTTGAAGTTACCACACTTCTGAATAGTGGGGAGGGGGGCTACTACACACGATGTCAACTTCAAAAATCATTTTCTCAAGATCGGCCTGGCCGATTGACTTCAAATTTTCTGTGTAAATAGAGTCTATTGAGTTCTGACAAAGGGTTATACTCAAAGATAGCTATGTATTACCGTAACCATTTAGGACTTTCAAAATGGCAAAAAATGTACTTTCTGTATATAATCACAAGATACAACACGTGAAAGAAGAGCGATCGGCACTTAACACAGTACATATAGCATACCAAATGAAACACTGTTTTATCTCCTATCCATACGCACCTTCCATGTATCGGCACACGGCTGAATAAACGCACAGTCCCCGGGGTTCTTCAGCACGTCAATCCTCCGGAATCTGGCCGGCGCCATTTTGCTGAGGCACGCCTGATCCTTCCCGTCAGCCTTTGTAGCCGCACCCCTTTGATTGCAACACCATGTCATGACCCGCGAGGTCATGTGAAACCCCAGCTTTGTTTTGTTAAGATAAGGTATTGAGTTTCTGCAATCCTTATCATACAATACAGGAAACATGGTTATTTCTAACGTGAAAAACAATTCCGTTCCTGCACGTAGACCAGAGTATGACGTCATTCATCTCAAGAACGACTACTGAGCTTTTTTTTTGCACTTGTTCACCTTTACCTGCAGGTAACCTATTTCCATGATTTTTGAATTGGGATGTCAAGTCGACGGGAGGTGATCTTGAGTGGCAACTTTTCAAAATCATATATTGCAGTTAAAAAAAACAACGGATATAGGTTACCCCACGGATAAAGGCGATCAAGCATTACTATGTGCCAGCTAGACATGGATATGTGACCATGTTCTTTATTTATCACAGGCAATATTTTCTATCAAAAAGAGTTACAACTAATATCCAGCGCAGCTAACATCGGTTTAAAATCTAAGGGGAAAAACCCTGTGTCGCAGCAAATTTTATGTTTGCCTTGCAACCTTCGTAAACCATACTTATATATTTGTATTTAATCTTCAGAAGATACTTAATATTTACATGACCTTTCCAAAGGCCGCCGGAAAAGTACAGTCAAACCTGTATTAGGGGCCACCTCTACAGAGGGGCCACCTGTCCATAGTGGCCACTTTTTGTCGGTCCCTTGGGTATTTTATCTACAAGTTGCCACCTCTATACAGAGGCCACCTGTCTATAGTGGCCAAATTTGTCCGGTCCCTTGAGTGGCCGCTATAGACAGGTTTGACTGTATATTGTTTGCTCGGATAGGACGTTAAATGGAGGACTCCTGTTTGGGGAGAGCCACAACTCGAGCACGTTAAAGATCCAACCATACTAATCAAAAAGAGTGGTTCAAAACCTACAGCCCTTGGGCCGCACATAGGGCAACTACTGTTTCATTGAGGTCGCCTGAGTTAGCACCGAATGGCAGCTCGCTCCAGACCCTTGCAATTTAACCCCGCCTATTGTAAGCTCACAAAATTTAGCCCCTGGCTACGAAGAGAGAGTAGTCGTCCCACCCAATGATAATAACAACTCTCTCCCTACCAGTAGGTAAATTCTGATAGCCCTAAATACTAGTACTTTGCCTTAAAATACATTAGATATAGATTACCCCGCGAATAAAGGTGAACTAGTGGGGCCGCGTAGCACAGTGGTAGTGTATTCGGCCCGTGACCGAGAGGTCGCCGGTTCGAATCCGCCTGCCGTGTTGCTGGTCTTGTGCCCTTGGGAAAGGCACTTTACACGACTTTCCTCACTTTACTCAAGTGAAAAATGAGTCGTCCCTCGGATAGGACGTTAAATGGAGGTCCCGTGTATGGGGAGAGTCATACCCCATGCACGTTAAAGAACCCCCACACGTGCGATGGTGCAGTGTGCGTTGGTGCAAATCCTTCTGTCGGAAGTTGGTGATTCACTTCAAATCACCCGGATGGAGGCCTGGCGACCTCTGTCTCGTATCAGCCACATGGTGATCTACATCATTCACCCTGACGGGTGTGTCACCCCGCAAGGGGCGGTATAACCCGTCGTTGTGCGAACATGTATATAGGGCTCCCTTGGGAATCAGTTACTACGTTAACTGAAGGGACTACCCTAAAGATCAATAATTAAATAAAATAAATAGCGTTAACTCAATTCAACACACTCTCGTCACAGCAAACGGGAGATGGAAACATAAAAGCGTAAAAATGTGTTGCAGGAAGGAAATTCACTCACTCCCTCACTCACTCTTTTATTTAGTCGCTCACTCGCTCACGCACTCTCTCTCTCGCTCACTCATTCACTCACTCACTCTCTCATACATACACTCGTTCACTCTCACTCGCTCACTCATTCTACTCACTAACTCGCCCACTCACTCACTCGCTCGCTCACTCATTCTCACATATACGTACATGCACACACACTCCCTCCCTCCCTCTCTGACTCCCTCCCTCCCTGACTCCCCCTTCCCTGACTACTACCTCCCTGACCACCCCCTCCCTGACTCCCTCCCTCCCTCCCTCTTGCTCGCTCAATCAATCACTCGCTCACTCACTCACTGTCACATGTGCACCCTCCTTCCCTCCCTCCCTTCGGAGTTCCTCCCCCTCTCAGTCTATCATTCATTCCTGTGTCCTGCGGTGTTGCATGTCCAGCACAATGCAGTACATGGCGCGGGACAGTTTGGGCGTCAACAGTATCAGGTGTCCTTTGAGTACCCGTGACCTTAGCTGACCCCTCCCTAGAGTTTTAAATGGACCGAAAAAAACGATGCAAATCGACCAGTTAAGGAGGGAGTACTTGCACATCCCATGAGTGTTCTAAGCTCCCTTAGTTTACTGTCATGAATCTGTATTTTGTTTCGTTCACAGAATGGCCGTTCGTCAGATAACGACGTTGCTACTGTGTGTGATTTTGGGATTACCAGAAGCGACCCCTGACGTTATTTGTGATAACTCCAACCCATGCCCCTTTACTGGTAAGTTGTTCTGACAGCTATCGTATACTTCTTTGTTCGTGCGTACTTTTCTCACTGTTTAACGCACAAGCTCTTTATTACGATAAATATAAGCTCTATATGGTACTGACCGGTAAATAAAAATGTATGACTACTCTTTACTTTAGCAATGAGTGTGATGTGTTCGTAACACTATGATACTAGTATTTCACTGGGGCGACGACTTCGATATGAGCGAAATTTTCACAGATCGCTCAACGTTTATCATAGAGCAAAAAAAAATTACGATTTGTGTGTTTTCTTTTCTTTTACATTTGGTATAATGATATTCCAACTATAAAATCAACGGTTGCACATATCCAATTGTGGTCGCAGCGAGAGCGCAGCGCGATCGCCGTCTAGTGGAATGCGGGCGTTAACGCGCTCAAGCTAGGTATGGGTCCCTGAACATATCTCCGCCTAAATGACCCATTCAAACCATTGAAACCACTATATGGGAGCGGTCATACAAGTGCGTATGTACAAAGCACGTATGGGTTCCGCATTTCCATTTTTCAGTGATTTAGATAAAGTTTGTGGCCGAAAAAGTCGGTTTTCCCTCGGTTTTTCGATTTTTTGGTCAACGATATGTCTACGATATCAAAGTAAATTAGTAATGCAGATCTTTTATTCCTTCACCGTTACATCCGACAAGAAGATGGTGTTTTCGGTGTTGTCTGTCTATCTGTTTGTTCGTTTGTTTGTTTGTTTGTTTGTTTGTGGACAGCATATAGCTCGAGAAGCTATGGATGGATCCTCGTGATATTTGATAGGTGGGTACAACCTCCTTGGTAGGAAAGCGTTGGGCAACAAACTTTAAGTTTGATAAGCGCCTCCTAGCGACTTTCAACGATACAGCAGCAGAACTATAGGTAGTGTTCTGGACATTATAGTGACTTTTGAGTAGTAGATAGCTCTTGTTGCCAGTGAATCCGTAAAATGTCTTCCCACATAGGTGGACAAGACCTTAGTGTTCCAACCGAGTACTCCTCCGGCGGTACCGGCCTGTTGAACGTGACCCTGACGGTGGACCTGACGCCTCACACCGTAAACTGGCTCACCATCCACCGCCGGACCTACAACGGGGAGATCCCGGGCCCAACGCTGCGTGTGCGGCCGGGCGACAAGCTGTATATCAAGCTGGTGAGTTTTTTGGGCAACGTCTCCGGGAAGGAGGCATCTTTGAACAATACCAATAGCTATTGTAGAAGTGGCTTGAGAGATGTATGCTGACCTAATCATAGACCATACAACTCCTACCTTCTTTTAATGTTTTTTGTTGCAAATTACTTTGACCTGTATTCTTATGACTATGTATTTGTTTTGATGAATGAGTCTATGCTGTATATGTGTATTTTGTTTTGGGTTGTATGACACGTATTCAATGAGGAATACAGTTCATTGAAATAAAAGAAGTGAGGTTATACATGTACTATTATGCCATGACAAACAGGTATCTAGATGGATTCGATTACGTTAACTTTGTAAACGACAATGAAATTTCTAGATTTTATCATTGACGTATTGTGCTGTTTTCTACAGGTAAAAACAATATGTTTCTAGTTCTTTATTCGCTCACTCGGTGGTTTATTCGGTGCTAATGGGAACCGATCATGCTACATGTTTATGACACCGTACAAAGCTTAGAACGGATCATGAACACTGTATGATCCTGTATTGACTAATCAAAGCATTGTTTGTGACGTTTTGTACAGGTGAATAACTTGAGGCCTGACAACGTGGCTCGTGAGGAAGGCCATGGTCCGATCAGTCCCAACATCACCAACTTGCACCTACACGGGATGCACGTGTCCCCTAAAGAGCCTCACGACAACGTCTTCATAGAGGTGAGTAATACATGTAGTGTTTGCCACTCTATCGCTAACGTTATAACTTTAGTCATCGTCTGATATTACTAGGCTAGCAGTATATATTCCTACGTACTGCCTAGGTGTATTGGCCAGGGACTAGCCCATGCTGCTCCCTGTATCTGTATCTCTATCTCTATCTGTATCTGTATCTATATAAACTTAGTCCTGTTAGTGTCTTTCTCGCTCTGGTCTTTTCCTACGAAAGCCGTTGTGTGTGTGGTTATGTGTGTGAGTCTGTCAGTGTGTGTGCGTGTGTGTGTGGTGTTTGTGTGTCGACATGTTACAGCGGTTTTCTGGTGGTGTGTGGGTGTATGCATGTGGGTTTGAGTATGTGAGTGGTGTGTACACGCATGCATGTAGGCGCTGATCTTAACATGACTACTCAAGAAAGTGTGCGTGTACATATGTGTGTCGTGTGTGTGCGTGTGTCTTCCAAGGGGCCTGGGATTTGAAAACTCTTGGATAAGTATTCAACTTGGGGGCACCAGTAAAGTAATAAAATATGGCGCAAGGCATGGGGTTACATTACTTGATTGCTGACAGTCACTTTCAGTGGATTTTTGTACCTTTAAAGCTGTATGACCAATAGAATCGAACCATATCAATACAGCAAACGACCAGGGGAGACCTCCCTCACATTCGTGATTCTATTTACATAACAAACAATACGTACTAAGTCTATTTATACTCGATTGTACACTTGAGTTTTTAGTCTTTCCCGATAATTTGCAACAGCCAGACAGTAGGCAAACAGGACGAACGTCAAAAAATGTCAATATGAATATCAAAGATACAGATAATGTGGCGTACGTGACGGTCGTCAGCTGCACAGGTATCAAGTTCAAGTACGTTTCTTGTTGTTAACACTGATTACGAATTTCTCTATTCACAAATTTCTCATTACTCTAAACACTTAAAAGAGACAACGTTTAGGTCAACGTCCACCACCTTCTAAAGAAGTAGCTGACACTTTAAATTTCTTATTGGTTGGCATTTTATGCTTATGTGAACATACTAGTACTTTACGTTTGGGACCGCGTTCTATACACAGTGCAGCAGCGACACCTAGCAACAGTGTGAAGCACAGCAGGTCATAATTGCTTTGAGGAAAATGTCAGTCACCGAAACGTTTCACCATGTGAATATCTAGTCTCTAACAGACTCCAGCCTGGTCGAATAGTAATATTAGGATTTATGACAAGTTAGGAATAAAAGTCTTGTAGGAGTCAATTGGCCTAGGAGTGAACTGAACGCCCAGTGAGACTGCAAAAGACTGACTAAGATCCCATAGCAACTTATTTGTCCCTATATGGCCAAATTCTTATAGTTTGTCATCCAACTGACACATCTGCTTAGAGACTAGTAAATACCGTATGTTGTTGTGAGAAAAATGTTATTCAGTCATTTACCAACATGATGAAATTATTCACAAGTATACTCATCACTATATCTTTTAATCGATCGATAATCATACTCCAGATCAGAAGACAACTTCAGTACGTAAACGTGTCAGAAGCACATTCATGGTTCCGAGTACGCATGTGCAGCGACAGGAATTATGGGTAATATGTCAAAGGTGAAGGTTACTAGCTTATAAACAGTTCTCGTCTCAACTGTCGTCTATTTTTGCATAACAATATCCTGGTATGATTTGTTTATGTGTCAAGGTTAAGACCTTTGACATATATCAACCACAATTCTTGTCACTCGCATGCGCACTCGGAACCGTGAGCATGATTATAACGCCTCTGTTTTTTTACAGATTGGTCCAGGCAGTTCTTACCAGTACGAGTTTGACATACCCGATGATCACCCTGCCGGAACGTTCTACTACCACCATCATATCCACGGCAACAGCCACTTCTGCGTACGTAAAACTATCTCCGCATTTCAATAAAATAGGGCGAAAACACAAGGTGTTTCAAAGTCTTCTTACCTCTTACTTCTTACTTCTTATCAAGAGCTATCAACGAATCAGACATCCTGATACAATGTAACAGTATGTGCAGAACTTCGTTTTCTTGACCCCATACCCACCTACAAAACATCATCAAGATGAATCCGAGATTTCTTGAAATATGCTGTTCAACGCCACTCAACCCGCCATTTCTGGAACATATAGGTGTAAACTATAAAAAAAGCTTTAATTTCTTTAGAGTCTCATACACATAATTGTTTCAGTATTCAAAGACGAATAATCTAACGTTATATTTTCGTTTAACTCTTTTAATCACCATCATTAGTGTTACTAATACTTTAATTTTTGTTAATTTTGTTTAACTGTTAATTTTTGATTGTGAATTGAAGGCATTTTTGACTGGAATTATTCTGATTTCCGTGACCTTATAGGTTGGAGGAGGTCTGGTGGGATTTATCATAGTTGAAGATGACGTCACCACCATGCCTCCCGAGCTGTCCGCCATTTCCTGTCCTCTCAACTGTCACAAGGAGGTTCAGCTGGCGGTCGGTACCAACTTCCGCTACAGATTCCTCCCGACAGACCCTATTCTCAGCTACTCCAATCTGCAGAAGGATCTGGGGGATCCTTCAAGGTAGATCTGAGGAAACTTTGCTACTCTCACTGCACAAAATCTATTTTTTTATGAAAGCAATCCTTGAAGTATGCTTTACGCATGATTTACGCATACTTTAAAGGTGCTAGAAGATCATGAGCAGATTTCGTTTAGTGTTAGGAACAACTTCGGCAAGATGAATGCTGTTGAGTACCATAGCTCCCATAGCTTAGCATAGAGTACACGTATATGTGTTGAAAAAAAATGGCGTTGTAAACTTCTAGATATCTGTGTAATTTTCACAGATTTTCCTACAGAATCCCAAAACACTATTTTTGTATTCTTTTCATTTTGAGGGAATTTTATTGGTGTTTATATTTTGAATCATCCCTTTTGAAAAAAAAATTGTCAGGAATCTGGATCAACTTGCCAGTGGTACCGGCACCATGGAGGATTGGCTGATGGACCCTGCTAACAACGTGGACTACATCCTCACT
Organism: Branchiostoma floridae x Branchiostoma belcheri; assembly: GCA_019207045.1. Classification (NCBI taxonomy): domain Eukaryota; kingdom Metazoa; phylum Chordata; class Leptocardii; order Amphioxiformes; family Branchiostomatidae; genus Branchiostoma; species Branchiostoma floridae x Branchiostoma belcheri. Next base: position 13,665,423 of record CM033041.1, read on the forward strand.
AACGGTACGTCATCGCTACGTCATCAACATTCTTATCACTTGTTCTATCAGGACGAGATTTTTAAATCTAAACAAGACTACAAAAGAACAAAAAAGACTACATAAGAGAATAGTTCTTGCATAGTTTGAAATAGTTATTTTTTTACATTTTCTTCTTTCCAATAGTACACCATACAGGGATTCGCTTCATTCACATAAAAATGGAGGTATCGTTTTGTGTGTATGTGTGTTTGCGTTTCCAGATATCTATGGTCAGCATAACTTTAGAACCACTGGATAGATTGTAATAATATTTGGTATGTGGATAGGACTTTAAAAGACGAAGGTCAGGGTCGATTTTGGACTCCCTGGTGTGTGGCGTTGGTACTGCAACAGAACCTAAAGTTTTTGTATCTTTTGCCCTGGACATGTTATGGTTTCGTTGTGGATTTGATTACTATTCCAATAACCAGTGTAACTATAATTTCGTTCTTTTTTAATTTCATTCCATTTCGAACTTTAGGTACACCGCTTTCCATTTCGTTCCCTTTCGTTCCTTTTCGTTCTTTTTTGTTCCACTTCGCACTTTCGGTACACCGTCTAAAAGGTATCCTGCCCTTATCTTCAGGACAAATGTGGCCGACCGTGACCTTAACCGTTGGTGAGGTCAAACGGTTCCGAATTTTGAATGCTGCAACGATAGAGGTGCTAGAGATCACTATTAAAGGTACGGTATACAATGTTTAGATTTCTCTGTACGTATATTGGTGCACTTTGTATTAGTGGTGGCACTGGTGGGTATCGGTACACCGTACCGGTACAACAAAGTTTTTTTCTTCTTGGACCGGTCCGGAAAAAATGGATATGAAAAAACAAATCAGTGACCAGATCTTGGACCGATTAGACAATGAACAGTCGGCAGTCATGCACATCTTTCAGGTCCAAGAAAATAACAGAAGCGAAGTAGAGTTTGTAATGATTTCTACCATGCTTCTACAGTCGAACTTAAAGCGTTGTTTACATGAAGATATAATTTCAAAACACCAGTGAGAGTCGGGTGCTATTGCTGGTGGTATATTCTCCTTTGTTATTATTCTTCGTTAACAAATAACTAAGATGTCATTTTGTTTTCAGAACTTGGGTGTCAAATGATGGTCCTGGCGTGGGATGGCATATACGTGGACGCCCCCTATCGAACCCGTATGGTAGTGCTGTCTGGCGGAGCAAGAGTCGACGTCGCAGTGAGGTGCTGGTTTTCTGGGGACTTCACGGTACGTTTTAAAACTCAGATCTTCACTCCAGGCACCCATTGCAATATCTGAGCGACTAAAGCATGAAACAAAGTCACATACTTATGTTACACATCCAGACCGGAAATGTGAGGTCAGCAATTGATCAAAGGTGCTTGGAAGTCGGTATCGGCCCCCGAATTTTCTTGCTATCATATCGTTTTCACAGATGACGACAGTTATGGCAGAGGAGAATGATCCTATTCTATCATCCGAGTATTGGCAGATGAGATTCGACCAGGATCTGCTTACACTTCACGTAGAAGGTACGTAAACAAAACCCTTTTGGCTACGCCGCAGGTGTGGATCCGTTCGTACAGTGCTGCGATTGATGAGAAATTTTGCTAAAAAAAGTACGAAAGCACCTTGCGGGTTCGGCTTTTACATATAGCAGAGAGGAATTCAAATGGTATGGCATGGAAGGTTAGATTTTATACACACTATTTGAAGGAGGACATAGGGAAATAAAAACTCATTCATTATATTTATTACAAATCAATATTTAGGATTAAAAAATCATTATCCTATCACTACGTGCTACAGGACTGTAACATCGTGAAACGTTATTGCATAAAAAGGTTAAAGGTTAAGGTAGTCCCATAGTCTTTTTGAGGCGGCATTCTTTTATTGGTCGCTTTCTTAATTGCCAGGCTATCATTGGTTGAACTGCTAAATATGATTGACAGTTTTTTTGTTTGTTTTCATTGACCTCGTTTTCAATCTATCATGGTCGCCACTTGAGAAAGGTGTATTGAAGACATTAAATCAACATTTGGCAGCCCAAATTTATTTCTAGATCGGTCCTTACATTTTATCCAACTACTGCTGATTTCAGAAAAAGCTGCTGTGTTCGATTTGGAGCCCTTTCCTACGTCACTTCCGGCGCATCCCAGTTACTACCGTGACCTGCGCAGAATAGACGACAGTGAGATAGACGGGAGGTTCGTGATCGAGTTCGGGCCCGAACATGAGGTCAACAGGGAACATTTCAAAGACGCCATGTACCCAAGATACAAGTACGAGGTTGGGACTATTCAGGTAAGATATGTAGTGGAACTATCTTTAATTTTCAAAAGACTTTTTACCACGCCCATGACATTGGTGACCGTGACTTTTACCGGAACAGCTTAAGTGTGCGACCCAAGGGCAATTGAATCTTATAGGCGCTGCCCTATACACTGTATGGTGACGAAAAAGGTAAGTTTATTATGGAGCTGGAAGAAAGTTAAAAATGTTATCCTATATAATTTTCTAATAAGTTTTGAGGTTCATTTCATCTTGATAAGAGCAATATATTTTGGGTGTGTTAATCATACTTCAGCCGGGACGTTATATTAAAACGCGTGCGTACTCAAAAGTGCAAATTTAGCCATAAAATTTCTGTGCGAATGCAAATGAGATGCAAATGAGATAAGTGACGTCATATCAAGGGCCCACAAATATGCAAGATACATGGTCTGAGATAGAGAATTGATTTTGATGTGGTGAAAATTTAACGTTACTTATTTTTTTCTTTCATTGTATATGCAGGAGTGGTACGTCATCAATACGGAACAACTCAAACCACATCCTCTCCACATACACGTCAATCACTTCCAGGTGGGAAAACTTCAAAACTTGCTCTCGTAGAGTTATTAACGCCAGTTTATCTTTATCCGTGGAGTAACCTATATCCGTTGTATCTAAGAAATGGTATTTAGGTATATCAAGTCGACGAACGGTGCCCTCAAACTGTAATATTTTGCTATTTGAAGCCACCGTCTGTCGACTTGATATCCCTAAATACCACGTTTAAAAAGACAACGGATATAGGTTACCCCGTGAGATAGTGATCTAACGTTAGATATTGCATAGTTAAGAAGCATGTTAATCGGGTATCTCAGAGGACTGCGTCATATAACGCCAGGTATTCTTAAAGTGTGCGCAAACCGACACAAAACACCGTGCAGTTCAGAGACGCCTAATTTGAAAGGATCTAATTGCTATATTCCTCACAAAATTCGTGTGTATACAAATGTTTACCTTTGTTTACCTTTAGGACCTATTTACTCAAACTAGATGCATTGATACAGATTATTTCCTACAACGAGTACATCCATCCCTGGGGCGCATTACACCCTGTGAACAAGACTAAATCCGCCTATTACGACTTGCAAGTAAGTCATTTCTTCATCATATAGTAAAACCTCTTGTCTGGAAATCTTTCTTTGCAAACACTTAAGATACATATCATTATCTTTAATTGTACGAAGTAACGAATATTGTCTTTTGTCGCTTCGATATCACAAAATCATGTCACATTTCTATCATACTTTATACATTATCATTAATGTTAATATTTTTTCTAGGGAAATTTGTGCGACCAACAGTTCCTCCACTTCGCCCATAACTTGGACTGGCCAACTTCAAACCCCCCGAACTTCAAGTATCATGGCCACCATAACAGGTCACGTGACAGTATCCCAGGATACATCCCGCTCGGGGAATGGCGGGATACCATCAACGTCCCTCCCCTGGGGAGCATGACCATTCGATTTGTAGCAGATAGGTGACGATTAGTCTCTTATTATTGTTGATTGGCAATATCTATGTTTATGTAACAATGCTTTATACGTTTGGGACCGCATGTTTAACATTGTAGCAGCGACACCTAGCTGCAGTGCGAAGTACTACCAATCATTATTGCCTTGAGGAAGGTGACAGACAATCACTGAAACGTCGTCTGTTGTTGTGGATACAAAACCTCGTTATCCAAGATCTGTAATATCCGCATGTGTTTTAAGCACGTACCGTAGTGCTTTTATAGTCCACACAAACAAGTTGCTATTAAATAACACATGTAGCCTAATACAGCGATTATTACACAATATACATACTGTCTAGTATAACAGCAACAACCAACCGTCGCCGACATTTTTTATAGATTTTCTTGTTATTGTTCTTTGAAGAGATTCATTAGTCACGTATGTGCACAGTTTAAAGGTGAACACACGAACCCCAACATTTTTGGAACCTCCTCAAGTCCTACTTACCCCTACTCCGCAAGAAAGCGGGGTTAAGAGGCAGAAGATCCACGCACGTCTCGACCTAGTCTTGCACTCTCGCGAGACTAGATCACTCCGTGAACAAGATGGACTGATAGCCATCGAAAATTTGGAGGTATGTGTGTTTATCTTTAAAAAGTAGTCACTGTTTACTGTTTGATGAAAATTAGATTTACTTGGTGTTATTGTCTTTTTAGATTCACGGGAACACAGATGATCCACTGTCACAACCTGAACCATGTAGATAGAGGGATGGGCCTGGTGGTGGAGGTGGTGGAGCAGACAGAGTCGACCCACGGGGCCCACACGGCGTCCGGCGGGGCCTACCCCGGGACGTGCCGGCGGACTGACCCGTATCCTGACGTGGTCACCGGCGCTAGTACTACGAACGTTAACGTGGGAAGCCACGAGCATGGTCACTAAGTGAAACTACGCGTGGCCACTTGGTGTTAATGTACGAAGGCAGGAGATGATATCATATTATATGATATGATATGATGAATGCTATTACATGATATGATATAAAAGTAACAATACTAGTGCTGTTAGGGTCACATCCCAAACGGGGCCCGCTCGGGCTGTTTGCGTGAACGAAAGATAGAAGTGTTAAAGAAGAAATATCCACATACCACGTACACAACAAACATTTCATTTCATTTAATTCAATTCTACTCTGGACAATTGACACGTCCTTTGTGTCATTCCTGATGTAAGATAGACGTCTATAATACAGATAAAGCATGTCTAATGTAATTATCTTAGACCTTTCTTATTTTTTCTCTTTTAGGTTGCCGACGAAGGCCACTGTCAGCTTTATTATGTAGTACAACGTCATGTGAAAGATTTGACTCAGTGCAGGCGGACTTAGCCATATAGGCTCTAGCTAGCCTCACATGCTCACAGCTTACTTTGTGTTGTTTCTTTGCAACTGAACGGCCTTTTGTTGTTCTTTTACAATGATGAGGTTTTGCTGGCTCCTTTTAGCTATTAATGTTGTGAATTTGAAAATTAGTACAGACAAAAAGGCATCTAAAAGGAAGCGTTTACAATATACAAAATCATGTGACATCATGTTTACATTCATACCCAGTATCTGGGGGGGGGGGGTGGAGTCGTAATGGTAACCATTTTAAGCGACAAAGATGGCTAGTTAAAAATTCTATAGTTAAAATTATTAAATTATTAAAGTCTCGTTTTCAAGGTGAAAGAAAAAAGGCACATTTGTCGTTATCTATTGTGACAAGTAGTAACAACGTAGATTTTTCTTTCCGGGTCAAATGCATTCATATCCGGGTCAGATGTCCAGCTCCTCCACGATGATCCTGGAGTAGGAGTTGTACCCTGTGGAGGCTGATCCTTCGGGAAGTCCATCTGCTGCGCATGCGCCGATGTTGAAGGTCACGGTCATGTTGCCTGCTGGCAGGCCGTAGCACAAGCCGTCAACTAGGAAAAACGAAATCAGCACATTTTACAATTAGTTTTTGGAATTGTGAGTTTCGCAAATGATTTTGCCATTCTTTGCCCTTAAAGGTATGGATTTAATTACAGTAAGGTTTGATTTTGCTTCTTTTCAATTGCACACCCCATTTGCCAGCGTATTTCGTGCAATTATCCGGATGGTGCAATAATGCGGAGTTATCCAGCTGGTTTGGGATTTTGGGGTTCCGTACGGTTATCCGTTGTGCAATTCACTGGCTTATACTGTTTTAGAATTAAGTGAAAAATTAAGAACAACAGAAAATCAGTTGTCAGATATTCTGTGGCGCCTCAATAGTTAAACTAAGGGATATACAATGTATTAGATGAGAAGCTTTTCCACTTACTTGTGGACACGCGGTGGTTGTTGGGGTGGTTGGTTTGGTCGAACAAGTACATGATGCCGTCGATGGGAGCAGGGTCGCTGCACTCAGCTCCGTTAAGGGTGAAGAACCAGCGCTTGCATACGGCGCTTGGGTTGTCGTAGTGAAAGACTCTGAGGGCGCCGTTCCACGTCACACGCAGGGCAGATGTCGAAGACAACTTGTTGAACGGACACTCCTGTGTGATCGAAAATATAAAATTTATCCTGTAGCTGTGTACGCAATACCATGCAGTTTCTTTGTCGAGTGGCAGCTCTGTGAATTCCATAACCTCATACCGCTAACCATTCTCCTTCGCAGAGACATCCAACGGCGTCAGCAAACCTCCTCTTGTCTGACTACTCTGCTATCTCAACCGTCATCATCAGTTCCTGGCCGCCTGCTTATAAATATTAATGAGCTTACTCTTATATATGCAAGATCCCTTTTGAAAACTTAAAGGCCTATTCTCTGATTGGCTGACAGTTGGTTTGTGGCGACGCCCACAGGAACTGATGGCGACGGTTGAGATAGCAGAGTACAGACAAGAGGCAGTTTGCTAGCGCCGTTGGATGTCTCTGTGTAGAATTGCCACTATACTAACAGATGATTTTCGAATGAGGTATTATAAATGTCTCCAGTTGACTACACAAATAAGGTCCTCATTGGTATTATGTTAGCAAAGAACGTCATTGTAGCGCTTCCTCATGAATTATGTAAATATATGTTAACCCATAACTTCAAAGTGTCACAAGAATGAAATTCCCATTATTTACCACTATGAAAGCATAGAATTTTTGTATTATGTAAACTAGATCATTATGTTCAGACTTGGTGGCCTCTTTTCCATAGTTGCATATGTCACATGTTTGAGAGTCCTATCGTGAAATGCAGCAAATTTATACACTTTCATCAATGTCATGTCTCTGTAGCGCGAGCGGTAACGCAACCTCCAGTTTGGCATTATGGATCTAATTCCGTGAATCTGTGGAGTTCGACTACAGGAAGGCCTGTCGAAAAAAAATCGATGAAAGGAAAAGGTCACGATTTTTCCCACCAACCTCTGCTTGGAGAGCAGAGTTCGATCCCAGGGTTGGTTCAGCTGTACATGTTGTAAGGACGGGTCTTTTGAAAGGGACGTAAAATGGGGGTCTCGTGTTCGAGGAGGTACGTAAAATAGCCCAATTACTTAGATTGGGTATTTATTGGCTTAATAATAAACAAAAGTGAATAATGAAAACCTGATTTGCATAATTAGTATTAAATTATGCACTACATCACTGAAAATGTCTACATACCAAAAGATCATGACGATCCGTCAACCCCTTATGTACTTCTTTATGAAGACTGCACTAAATCATTTTTGTAACAATATTCTTAACATTCCTTAATTATAGGAAATGCTAAACTTTCTTTCCAACACTGAATTAGTATATAGGGACTTACCCTAAATTTTCGGTCGAACTCCGTCAACCTTGTTCACAGAATGACCCTATCTCCAGCAGTGACGTCAGGAACACACCAACACACTGATACTTATGACCCCCTCCTGCAAAAGTGGTGTGTTCCTGACGTCACTGCTGGAGATAGGGTCATTCTGTGAACAAGGTTGACGGAGTTCGACCGAAAATTTAGGGTAAGTCCCTATATACTAATTATAATGCATTCTACCAACACAGATGAACTTTCATGCTATAATAACATTCCTTAATGTTATTGCTGTTCTGACCATTCTAAATGAAACACATTCATCTTGACCAGCCCAACCTCGAAGGTTAACATAAAAGTCATAATCATAAATACCACAATCGCCCCGGATCCAGCCGCACTGAATAGGTTGTCCCAGGTACGCTGCTTCACGTTCCTCGGGGCCGATACACGGATACCAGAAGGTCCCTGATCCCCTCGGTCTCCCTTCGCTCCGGCACCGCCAGGTGGTCCCTGATCTCCCCGGTCTCCCTTGGCACCATTCCCGCCGGGCGGTCCTAGTTCCCCTCGGTCTCCCTTGGCACCGTTCCCGCCGGGCGGTCCCAGATCGCCTCGGTCTCCCTTCGCACCGTCCCCACCGGGCGGTCCTAGTTCCCCTCGGTCTCCCTTTGCACCATCACGACCAGGGAAGCCGTGGTTGCCAGGAACGCCGTTGTTACCAGGGACGCCATTGTTGCCAGGGATACCAGGTTGACCTTGAGGCCCGTTGACGCAGTTGCCACAACACTGTATGAAAGGGCAAAATAATATTGTATTCATAGATTGAGCTTGCAAAAAACAGATTACATTTCTAGTCATGCAATCATACTTGCAAGATTAGGATACACTTTGGTCATAACGTAAAAGTAAAGCCTTTAACCAAATGAACACGTCAGAATGCAGAATGCTTGCAAACAACAAAACCCCAAAATTTTCATACAGCGCCAAATGATACAACACTGCCTTCCTGAAATCTAAAGAAATCAGACACGTCTTTAAACTTAAATATCCCCCATGACCGAGAACGTTACCACCAACAGCATTAAGTGTATGCGTGGAAGTGGAACTAGTTGAAGAAGTCTTGTCACTAGTGTGCGGTAGCCTTGAGTGCAGTTGTTGTGATACAAATCTATCAGAGAAGTATCAAAGTGCATTATACCCCGGAATACAGGAATAGATGACTTGTTGCATTTAATCACTGTGATACCGTTTGTTCGCTCGCTTCAATTCTTGTTGCAACGCACTTTTGATGTTCAACCAAGACCAATGTGCTTCCAACAAGTGCACAAGTCAGATCTGCATCAAAGAAATACCCAAACCTGTCCAGCAGTGACGTTTTGGCTTTGGCTCTTCAGTGTTAAGGCCGCTACAGTAAGGACAACAACCGCCAACCACGAACACCAAGCCATATCTGCTTTTCCTTCAAACGTAGGAGCCCAAACGATTGAGAAGTTAAGACGGGTGGACTTGGTTCTTGTGTTTTGCTGGTTACCGTTCTTGTTATGCAACAAAAGTTGCTAACGCATGACACTGTCTTTACTTTCTGTCATGCTTATACAATAGACGCCACATAGCACTATTTGGGTAATAACAATATTCAACAGATGCACTTAGACTGAGGTGGGTTCCGATGTTTTCATGTTTTATTTTATTTTTATGATTACTATTTTAAAGGCTACAAAATTTCGACAGGATTAACATAACATTATGGACGTTTTCTGCCTTGCGAGTGAGCTAAGTAATTGAAACGGTATAGCTAAAATGTTTGCAAATGTTTGAACTATTTGTTATTTCAAACAACCTCGGCAAAGTCACATACTGACAAACAAAGAAATAGACAAGTTTGTCAGGTGTATAGCTAGGTGTCATCTAGAGCATTCATACAAAAATACAAATATCATATGAATTTTTTTCAAACAAATTGGTATGCGAAATAGAAGGAATATTAAAAAAAACATACATATATAATTGAAAACGTACAGATACAATTGAAAATTCTTATGCTTTCCATTCAAACCGTTGAAGCACTGCATGGGTCACGTGACAGTGACGTCATTCACTGGGCGGGAGATTCAAGGTGGCGCCAACAGCTCACTGAGGCAGGTTTGTCTGAGTTTCTTCTTTGTATTTACGATATTTTGGCCTTAGAAAGTTAACCTAGACCATCTCTTACCGCTACGTAAGTAAATGTAAACCGATTCTTGTCATTCCTAGACTTTCTGTAGTGCATAAAGAATCATTTGCCCTCTTAGGAGTGAGCATTGTGTACGGAGCACCACCCCCCTCCCACACACAGTCACGGACTGTTATAATAGAAAATGTGGGATCTTTCGCCTTCCACTGTCTTCGAAAATAGAGTCTAAACAAATAATCCAGGATCTAGAGTTATCTTTTACTATTTTTAGACTAGAGTAGACACTTGTGATATTGTTTTTACACAGTTTGAATCTCTTATGTTACCTGCAGTTAGCCCACGGGCAAGAATTTGCAATAAACTTTGTAATTAGTTAATTAGTTTATAGTAAAAAGAAAGTCAGGAATCTACTGCACATGGCTATGGGGATGCATAGCAGTTTGAACTTGGGTCAGTCTACCGTACTACATACAAACATAAAAGAAATTGTTATCAGTCCTTGTCTCGACCATTGTTCGACTTGCATATCAATGTTCAGACGGGTTTTGTTTTCAATTTCGGGGCCCTACCCTTTGATTATATTACCCAGAATTCCTGTCGCCGCACATGCGTTCTGACCTCTGCGAAAGGGCTCAGAATTAGATTACGATTAATACGTTTTATGTAAACACATACGAGCGATCGCGATGATGTCACGGTGACGCAGTGGTAGGAAAAAAGCAGGTGTTTGTCAAAAGATTGATTTACATATTAACCAATAATTTGAGCCGCTAATTTGAATATCAATTTTTGATCCAATCTACTGACGTCCTGGTAGGCAACAACCGTCCAATACCCCGGATATAAACAACAACATCGATCGCTCGTATAGCAAAACACGATCTAGGCTCTTGCAAAGCTATATGTTAGCATGGCATCGCCCTCCAATAACAATGGGTTATGCCTTGAGGGGTAGGGGGTTAAACAGCCAAATGTACATAACTGGTTTAACAGCCTGAGCCCACACCTATGTATGCCACGTCAAATATTCAAGTAGATCATTTGATTATGCAGCTGTTGTTCTTCAGAAGAACTCAAGAAGTATAGGTGAGTACAGTTGTACTGTGGTCTGGTTTACACACGAATTTTCGTAGTCGACTTGGAGTACACTACGCCGAAGTGGCAAGTCCCATTTTCCTGTCTGTAATTCCGAGTGAGTTAAGTTATGCAATGCTCATGCCAGGGTCATATGAAAATCAGGGAAGACAGTTGGCACAAATTTCAACATCTGTTTCTAAGTCTTTATGCCATGACTTTTCGGTATCTTTTGGGTCCTTTGTTGTGCAACTTTCCTATGATACAAAACTAGACAATACTGCGGCGTTTTAAGTCACTTCGCGGCCCCTGTGTGTAAACAGATCGGTCATGAGTCGGATGACAGTGCCAACGCCTGTGTAAACCCAGCCATACTCAGACTAAACACAGTTGTAAGTTTACAACCAAATCAAGAACCGTTTTGTAGATAAAACGCTGTCATAAGTTTGTATTACTTTGTCCGCAAACGCAAGCTTGTCATAAGCCAGACTAAATTATAGCGATTGTTATACAGTAGCATGTCTGCTTTACTGCACGTGAATCGCGGTTTTCAATATTTGTACATTCGTTATTATAACCAAACTTTGGACTGGTGATTTTAATAGGGGTACCGTTTATATCGCTTCCACCAACCGTGTCGGCGATTACTAAATAGCCCCTATCCTTCCTTTCCCCTTCTTTGATGTTGTTACCATAGAATTAGTTTTGGTGTGTTTATAACGTAGGGAGGGTAGACAATACACCTTCTCACCCGGCGGCCATGGTAGATCTAAAACGAGTTAAATGAGGCAAAAAAAAGACCTGTCCATCATAATTAGCAGTTCAACCAATAATAGCCATTTATGCCAATTATGAAAGCGATCAATAAGTAAAAGGGCTGCATGTCCGTCAAAAATTGGCATTATTATTTTTTTCATTTTGCATCTCTTAAGGGGCTATGGGATCAGTCTACGGTACTCTAAATTGCTACATCTTTCGGTGCATAGCTCTAGTTATAATATTTATCATTTGATCTTATATTGTGAAAATTTGTGTGGTTTGAGGGAAATTAAATGGGAGCTGATTTTAGAAATAAGTTTTGTCTGTTTGTCTCATTGACCTCTTCTTCGACCTGTCATCGCCGCCGCGTGAGAAAAATTTATGCCTTCAGGGCGTGTAAGCTGCTCATATCTTTGTTGATCGCCAGTCACATGTAAAAGACCGATCCCATGTGTAGCCCCACCCAATTACGTCAAAGCTCAAAAATGCAAAATTGACACTTAGAAATTCAAACATTTGACGGACATGCAGCCACTCTCTCATTGGTCAAACCGATGATAGCCGTTCTCTCATTGGTCGAACTGCTAATTGTTTAAGACAATCAGGATTGGTCTATTCTGTCTTGTGCCAACGGTAAATCTGTTTAGAGATTACCAGTCAAGTATGTCATGTAACAAAAATTAACGTGCACGTATAGCCAAACAAAAATAATAGTACCGAAAGATGATTTACTTCTATCAAAATCCAAATCATTAGTGTACCTTTCGAATCTGTTAAAATAGCTTTTATTTAATTTTGGAGAGGAATAAATTGTGAGCTTATCTTTCAACAAAGGGTTATAATTGCCATTAATATTCTTACGATTTGGCTCACTTATATGATTTAATGACTTCTTAATGATAAAATTTATTTTTGTTTCTTGCCCGTACGGAAATTCTACATGAATAACAGTAAATAATACTGTACAAAAAGAAATTAAGTATAATGTTACATATAAAAAAATAATGTCATTTATAATTAGATCTACTTGTCATTGACTATTTCCAGACTTCAGCAAATATTTGTAAAAAGAATCGGAAGAATGGGGTTTCTAGCATGGTACCAGTTACCAGTGCTGGTTGCCATCGCGTACCTCGCGTATCAGCGGCAAGTATTGGAGAAAAGTGCGCTTCACGACACCTACACGACAGACGACGACAAGCCTTCCGTGTCCTGCCCCGACTCGACCCTCCATGCCCGGACGGCAGACGGTAGCTGTAACGACTTGGACGACCCGACCATGGGGATGCGCCTCTACCGCTTCGGCAGGAACGCACCAATCGAGAAAACCTTCGTCGACAACAAGAACCTCCTGAAACCGAACCCACGAGACATCTCCAACAAGCTGTTCAAGAGGAAAGAGTTCATTCCCGCTACCTCTATCAACCTCTTAGCGGCGGCCTGGCTACAATTTCAAACACACGACTGGTTCGATCACGGTCTAAACCAGAGGGACAATCACATCTCTGTTCCCCTGTCCGAAGGCGATGAGTTGCTGAGTCGCGGGGTTCAAACGCTGAAAGTTTTCCGTACTGTTTCTGATCCGTCTCAAACGCAGAAGGACCGCCCGAAAACGTTCCGCAACGCCAACACCCATTGGTGGGACGCCTCGCAACTCTACGGAAGCGATGCGGAAACCCAACTGGCTCTCCGAGAGATGAAAGACGGCAAGTTGAAGGTGACGTCAAGCGAAATGATACCTCTGGACGAAAAGACGGGCGTCGAAAAGACCGGATTCTCCAACAACTGGTGGGTGGGGCTCAGCATGCTTCACAACCTGTTCACGCGAGAACATAACGTGATCTGTGACGTCATGAAGGCAAAGTACCCGGATATGACCGACCAAGAACTCTTCGACAAAGCTCGGCTCGTCAATGCTGCTGTGATGTCCAAGCTGCACACTGTGGAGTGGACCCCTGCTCTTCTGTACAACGACATCTTGGATGTGGGAATGAACAGCAACTGGTTCGGACTTTTGTCCCAACTGGGAGGCTTTGGAAACTTCCTTAAACGTATTTTTCCAGAACACTATATACTGACCGGAATCCCAGGATCCGCCAAGGAACTGCACGGCGTGCCGTACTCTCTTACAGAGGAGTTCACAGCAGTTTATCGCATGCACTCTATTCTACCTGACGTCATCCACTTGCAAGACATGAAGTCGACAAAACGTACTGGCGAGACTTACCCCTTGAAAGACACTCTCTTTAGTGATGCTTTTAAAGTTGTGGAGAAACAGGGCATGGAGAACCTCTTCTACACATTCGGCGTGGAGAACCCTGGCGCTCTTGTTCTCCACAACTACCCCAACACCATCCGGGACCTGCAGCTTCCCGAGACGCAGAACGCTGAGTATGTGGACATGGCAACGGTGGACGTGCTGAGAGATCGGGAACGTGGCGTGCCGCGCTACAACGAGCTTCGGCGCCACCTCAACATGGCCCCCGCCGAGACCTTCCGGGACATCACGGACGACCCGAAGGTTGCCGAGGAGCTGGAGGAAATGTACGAAGGAGACGTTGAAATGGTAGGTGCACACTATCTTACTAGATATCATGTAAAGGTTGCATAGAAGCATATTTTAGGAAAGAAACTCGTAAGCTTTTCTGTCTTCCAAATTTCAACACAACCAAATAGGGAGCTAACTGTGTACTATGAATGCCAATAACTCACGAGTAACTAACGCTACTGAAATAGTAGATACTACAGATGTATCATAACCTCGTTTCAAACATATGGTGGTAAGTCATACCTTGAAAGTGTTACACTCAAAAGTGTAAGACACATTTTAAGTGTTACTCCATGTTGGACGTCGTAATCAGGTAACAATTTGTCAATTACCTTCATGTTCCTAGTTAAGAAGTCTGTTATTGTTGCATTTCAATGATACGAGCATCATTTTCGTCCGCCTCCCTCTTCAGGTTGATCTCCTAGTTGGCTGCATGGCGGAGAGTCCTCGCCCCACCGGGTTCGCCTTCAGTGACACAGCCTTCCGACTCTTTCTCCTCATGGCGACTCGGCGTCTCCAGGCAGATCGCTTCTACACGGACTACTACAACAGGTAAGGTCTATAAGCATGTTCATCGATCCAAATTCGCATGCGCATTGCAAAGGTGAAGGTTCATGACTTGTCTCGACCATGCTTTAAACATGTGGTGATGTATATGGCTTCCGTCGGTTGGTTTGCATACCATTGTTCTGGCGTATTCTGTTTATGCATGTTATGGGCATTCACCTTTGACCTGCGCATGCGTAATTGGGTCCGTGAAATGGTCATTTACATCGGTGTGTCCGTCACTATGTTCAAATAATGTTGCATTTGCATGTCTTAGATTCTTAGCTCAAATGTTTTGGGTGCATCATGAGATCCTACCCCCCCCCCCCCCCCCCCCCCGTGTACACTAAAACACACCCAGTAACTTTCTAGCGAGGACAGGTCAACGACAATTACTACGGTGTGAATAGCCCGAACGAGTGGCGGGCCATTCCCACTCTGTCTATCATGTAATTATCATAAATACACACCAAGCAGGCACTGTGCGGGAGTTCACACAAACAGTTGATCTATATAACCTCCTTGTTCTATTCAGAACGGTTTAAAAAGTTTACGTGATGACAAAAAGGTGAAGAGACTAAGATTACGACTTCAAATTTTTTAAATGATGGACCTGCAACAATTTTTGTCTCGTATTGTCGCGCGCTCCGTCAGTTCAGTTGTATAAGCACAGCTTTACACATTGTAATGTATCGTGGCGTAGTGGATTAACGAATAGACTTTTTAACTTATGGTGTCGGGTTCGAATCCAAGTTGGTGTACTTTTGTTTTCGATAATATTTCACTATCTTTCACTTATACGGTCGTTCATATTGAAATTCATTTCATAATAACCTTCTTGATGCTATCTATTTGCGCTATTACAGTGTGCATTCATTGAAATATATTGAAGCATTGAAGGGATACTGGTAGTTTATTGGTGAAACATTACAGATCTGGCGGTGTAGTTTACAAACCTGTGAAAACGGCGGTGTAGTTTACAAATCTGTGAAAACGAAACAAATGGAAGGGAGACCTTGCAGACAATCCCAGTTAAATGGGCATAATATACAGTCTTCATACATACCTTGTAACGTTAGTTGTATTTCGAAAATTACACGTAAAAGAATCATGGTACGCAGTACTAGTTCTAACTCAGTACAAGGTAAGAATGCGGCTTTACTGCATTATGAAATACAGTCAAACCTGCCCGGGCGACCACCTCTTCTCAGCGACCACCTGGCCATTTCGACCGCTTTTTCTCGGTCCCGCTTTTTTTCCCATTGACGTAAGCATTAAACGACCTTTTCTCAACGACCACCTGGCCAACGCGACCGCGACCGCCCAAAATTGGGACACATAACGACCGCGTCATTTTCAACCTTGCGATTTTTGATGATAACTAGCACGATTTTGTGCCGAAATTGGCCGGTTTACGTCGGATTGTACCTGCCATTACGATGTTATGTTTAGAATAATGCTTGGGGTTAAATTTATAACGGGCATCTTTTGAGTCGATACTCTTCTCGGCGACCACCTGTCCAAATCGACCGATTTTTTCCGGTCCCCCGGGTGGTCGACTTGGGCAGGTTTGACTGTACAACGTTCGACTCCAAATAACTAGCAAACAATTAAAAGAAATCTCGACGAAAAATCGTATAGGTGTGAACTATTCATCCCTGTCCCTCGCGTGCCACTAGATCAGCACGTGGTAATTGGGTACTTTGCATGTGAAGGAATTGACTTAAAGGCGTGTCCTCGCTAGAAATCTACTGGTTGTGTTTCAGTAACGAGCCCCCCCCCCCCATGGACGTTATGTAAAATTCTTGACATTAAAGAACAGAAGATAAGAAATGCTAATGAAACAAACCGAAGCGATATTCGTTTTAACTACTATTCTTTAAAATGTACATAAATCAAAGTGTTTGGCAATGGAGTTTTGTGGTTGGCCACAAGCGTTGAATAGATAAGTATTACTTTCTAGACAAAGTTTAAGATAAAGTCTGAGGTGCTTCACTTAGTCTTATTTCAATTTTCTTTTGAAATATCATTTCACACAGTGCTACGTACACTCAAGAAGGTTTAGACTGGATTGAGAACGCGACGATGTCGTCCATTCTTCTGCGACACTTCCCGAGCCTGGAAGGCGCGCTACGCGGGGTCACCAACGCCTTCCGCCCGTGGAAACTGCAGCAGGAGCCCGCTGACTCGTCTGGACGTGAGGGCGAGCTTTGATACAAAGATATTCTTTTGCACAGAATTTGATTTAAACAACACGAGGATTCACACGATGTATAATAAAGATCACACCATCACCAACCACACAAAAGTCTTAAGAAAAAGTCACTTTAATTACCTTTGCCAGAATGGCTAAGGTTATGTTTTGGGCTTGTGAGTCTGTGTGTGTGTCTGTGTGTGTGTCTGTCTGTTAACAGCATAACTCGAGAAGCCTTGGATGGATCCCGATGATATTTGGTAGGTGGGTAGGGGTCGGGAAAACGAAGGTCAAGTTCGATAATGGGCCCCCTAGCGGCTTGCTAAGGTACTGCAGCAGAACCTCAATTTTTGATATCTCCTGTTCTGGACATGCTGTGATCATGATTTTTGAGTGGTAGATAGCCCTCGAGGCTGTGTAAGTGCTGTAAGCCCTCGAGTAAGTGCTGTGAGTTTGGGCTCCCTAGCGGCTTTTTTGGAACTGCAGGCGCCGGTTTCCTTTCAAACTTTGGACGAGAATAACTCTACAACGTGTTGACGGATCGTCATGATTTTTGGTATGTAGATAGAATGAGTGATGACTTACATAATGGTACACTAATTATGCAAATCAACAGCTAATTTGCATAATTAATGAGGAAAATTTATAAATCCACTGCATTCCATGATAGGACTTTCAAACTTGTCACATATGTAGCTGGGAAGGAGAGAAATGTCGATAGATATCAATTATGCAAATGATGGCCTCATTTGCATAATTAATGAGAAAATATGAAGATGTTGACGGATCATCATGTTTTTTGGTATGTAGGTAGCGTAAGTGAAGACAAACATAATGAGATACCAATTATGCGAATCAACAGCTAATTTGCATAATTAATGAGGATATTTTATAAATTCACTACGTTCCATGATAGGACTTTAAAACTTGTCACATATGTAGCTGAGAAAGAGAGAAATGTCAATACATATTTATCATGCAAATGATGATCTCATTTGCATAATTAATGTGAAAATATGAACGTGTTGACGGATCGTCATGATTTTTGGCATGTAGATAGCCTAAGTGAAGACTTATATAATGTGATACTTATTATGCAAATTAACAGCTAATTTGCATAATTGATGAGGAAAAGTTTACAAATCCACTGCATTCCATTATAGTACTTTCATCAAAGTTGTCACATTTGTAACTGAGAAAGAGAGAAGAGAGTAAGAGGTGTATTTAAAGACTTTGAAAGAGAATAAGTCAAGAATGGATCAAAGGATCATCATGATTTTTGGTATGCTGATAGCTTAAGTTATGCTTGATACAATTTGATATCAATTAATTGTAACTTGGGATCTAATTTGCATAATCAATGCCGAAATTTTATAAACCAACTCCAAGCATATAATTATAAAGAAAATGAAATGAGTAACGCATTTGTCTACAGACATCATTCTACATAACAAACCTGGTTTATTTGGCAAAGGTATGTGTTCGTAGAACTCTAGTTTCTTTATGATAAAAGAATTCCTTTTTCATAAGATTTGTGTTAGAAATCTGTAGAATGCACTCTTCTAGCAGAGAGAAGAAAGTCACCAGTCATACAATATTCGTAATAAAATTGCCATCACTTTCTTATGATAAATCGACATTACTGCATCAGATCACATCTCACAATCTGTGAAATACTATGTTATATTATGCACCCTCTTGATGTATGATTTGTATTGTGGTAGCACGCGTTTTAACAGTAAGACGATATTCCCTTTCAGCACATTTCTTAAGTTCATTATTTTGTTGTTTTGTGTCATAGTAATACTTGCACGATGAACAATCCAGCTGATGTTTTTACGGGCAATGGGCTGAATGCACTGATTGTGAATGCCCGACTAAAAAAACCATTACGAAAAAACGACACCGCCAACATCAACAAAACTCTGATTATATGAAAACATCATCTACATCTCTCTATCAAGTCTTATTTTCATAGACAGCACGAATCATTTCTTACAGTCAAATAAATCTTTGGAGCGTTCTCTAGTCTGCCACCTTCACGGCCACACTCCCTTGGGAGTACAATGGTGGCAATGTTTATGTCGCTTCTTTTTGGTTGCATTTCTACTCAACAAACATTTGAAGACCCATATTCATAGTGTTTTATGGAGCTTACGCAGGCCCAAGTGCTTTATTGATTGAAGTGTGACTGTTTAGTCTGGTTGCAATGAGTCAAAAGTAAAAGATAAACCATCTTTAAACTGTTAATATGTTGACTAACTGCAAGGTAATTTTCATTGATAATCCCCATTCAAAGTTCTCACCAATTATTTGTTTATTTTACATGTAATTGATTGTTGAAGAATAATTTACGAGTACGTGTTCGCCAGTGATTGGCTCAGACTCCAGAGTTTCTGGGTTCGAACCCCCTAATATGCTACCGATAACGTGTCATTGGGAAGTGCACTTCACACTCCATCCAGGGGTACCTAGATGGCAGTGAAAGGAAAGGGATGGGCTCCGCCTTCTAATATTGTACTCAAGACACAGAGGATAACTAATATATAAAATAACTTAATTTTAAGTTCATGCCTGAGGGCTAATTGCAAGTATACACGGGAATACAGTAATGATAAAATAATAATAGGCTATAAAATACAGTAATGGAATAAACGTAAAGCGAAATGAAAGTTATCATCTAGTAAAACCTAATTAAAACGGTTGCTATTGGGTTTGATTTCTTTTTTGTGTGCAGTGAAATATAAAATTACCGACATTTTGGGAGATACATGCATCTTGTGGCGTTAGCGGCCGCAAAACGGCAATGGTTTTACCTATATATCTTTGTTTTACATTACAATACAACAGACGAGTCAACTGATATACGATATGGTCTATGTAGACATTCTATGATGATGTCCTAACCTACTTACCATATTCTTATGAAGTAGCTTCGCCCTCCGTTGACAGACGCGCAGGAGGATGCCAGTCTTCCACTGCTGACAGGAGTCTTGAAAAGTTGATCAAGGAGAAATAACATATGCTATACACCAAATACTTGCCTGTTCACCTTATCATTAGACAGGAATTTACCGATTGTATAGAGAAACGCAGGTCTTAAGATTTGATGTGCATGATAATGTACTGCTTTGCGCCTTTCTGTTTTATAGTTGGTTGTGTGGAATTGCAAAATATAGTGGAACATAAAACCACAATAGTACCGATAGTAGAGCAAAGCTTTGATGTGTATGATGCTGTATTGCTTTGGTCTTTGCTCCTTTCTGTTTTTATAGTTAGTTGTGTGGAATTGCAAAATATAGTTGAAAAGAAAACCAAAATTGTACCATCAGTAGAGCAAAGCTTTGATGTGTATGATGCTGTATTGCTTTGGTCTTTGCTTCTTTCTGTTTTATAGTTGTGTGGAATTGCAAAATATAGTGGAAAATAAAACCACAATAGTACCGATAGTAGAACAACGCAGCTCTTAAGATAATGCATTGCTTTGGTTCTGTTCTACTTTCTAGTTAGTTGTGTGAAATTGCATATTTCAGGGGAAACTAAAGCCACAATTGTTTTTAGCTTGGTAAGTAACCGATCGCGAGAATGCAAACTGACTCCTATGTTGGTATTGGAAAATCTTTCACCGACTGACTAGATGCACTGTTTGTGTACAATGTAACGCTAGTTCACCTTTATTCGTAGGTTAACCTATATCTGCTGTTTATAGAAAAAACAAGGTATGGGGGGATAGCATTTGACAGACGGTGGTTTCAAACCATATATTAAATATGCATGATTGCAGTTTTAAACCACCATCCGTTGACTTGATATATCCCTAATTATCAATTTTCAAAACAACGGATATAGGTTACCCCACGAAAAAAGGTCAACGAGCGTTATACTAAGGAAAATGCGTTACATGTTTTAACAATATATAATCTCTGAACTAAAATGATTGATTTATCGCTTTGTTTAGTGTCAGTGTGGAAGAAAAGTTTCAAGTTTTTCAATAATAAATCGTTTGTGTGGATGCTTTCATTGTACCAGTTGATTTATTGTTTGAACCTTTATTTAAAATTCGCTTGATTATTTGACTATCATAACAACGTGAAACATGTACATTAGCATTTCATTTCTAAATGTCCATCTCTTCCACGATGATCCTTGAGTAGGAGTTCCACCCCGTGTAGGCGTCTCCGCTCCCGCAACTAGGAAGAGATAGAAAGTAGGGCGTTACCATTAATAATTTATCAGCTTGACAAAAAGTGGCATGTGATTTTTTCCTTTTTTGGACCAAAATCCGGAATTTTTATGTTATGATTCATTCAGACAGGTCAAATATTGAAGAAAAAAAACACTGGTTTTTAACATGTCTATTGGACTGATACCCACCCCTATCCTTCCCTGTCGACATTTGGAAATATGAAGAAAAAAAATTAGTCCACAACAATTAAATTCAATGGGTGATATCAGCAAGCTCATTAATTTTAGCCTGATTTGCCTGACGAGAAAATACCAAATATGAAGAATATGATTATCTTCGATTGTACTTTTGTAGATGTGACACTTGCGAGGTATTGTCGTAATTGTAAACACTTGTGTCACATTGTGCACCTTTAGAGTACAGAAAATGGCTGTGATACCATGTTTTGTCGCTTCAATTCTTCTTACAAAGTTTATGCTATCTGTTTTGAAAATCTGGCCATATTGTTTTTTTACCCTTCGTTTTTTTTCGCTCTCTCGCATTAAATTTGGAGTTAGTAGAGGAATCCATTGATAAAATGTTCGTGCTGTGGCCTTACTGGTGGATACACGATGGATGATCATGTTGGCTACACCATTGGTGTGCATGATGCCTTCGATGGGAACTGGATCGGTACACTCTGCTCCGTTCATTGTGAAGAACCAACGTTTACACGTGTTCACTCCTACGACTCGTATATCACCATTCCAAGTCAAGCGGATGGAAGATGTCGGGGACACCTTGTTGAATGGGCAGTCCTATTTCAAATGATGAAAAAAAAAATATCATTTAGTATTAACACCACAACGGGACGTTTTATCCTATCTCATCAAATTTGCAATCTGCAGTAGATGCCATTCATAAAAAATTACTTGCTGTGGTCTAACATATGAAGGGAAATAATTTTCTCAAATACATACCACAATCTTCCCGAAGTCCGCGTCATTGTTCAAGCTGCTCCAGGTACACTGTTGCACGTTTCTCCTGGCCGTGGTCACTGTGCCAGGAGGTCCCTGCTCCCCTCGGTCTCCCTTGGCACCGTCACGACCATGGTTGCCAGGGACGCCGTTGTTGCCTGGGATACCGTTGTTGCCAGGGATGCCAGGGGGACCTTGGGGCCCGGTAACGCGGCTGCCACAGCACTGGGTCTACGACAAAACATTGTATGGGAGTCGATTCTGAGTCTACTCCGTGGGTCAACACACTAAGCTTAACCCGAAAAACGTGAGCTGGCACTCCGGCTGAGCGAATAGAGACACCTTTCGAGCTAACTCAAGTCGAGAAATGGGTCCTTAAGTAAACTGTAGGTCGGTTTACACAGTGTCGATTCAGCTGAGTATAGTCCAAAACGTTTATACCGCAATTAACTCACAACATAGATTCATAGTCTATGTTGCAAATATACAACGTTTGGTAAATAAAAGTATCTTTTCGTCAATTATTTGCCTACATTTTAACTAGGCACACAAAAAGATGAATCAAGTACAACACTACAAGTATATGTAAGATCGGTAGTTAAATCAAGGGTCAACTAGACAGGCAACATCTTTGCAAAACTGTAGAATGTTTTCCCTCTAGCCTTGTGCCAAGCGACGACGACGACGAGTGAAAAAAGGACTATGAATGGGGTATCTGAGTAGCCTGACATGATAGCCAGCCCAGGTAGCCAGGCCTGGTGCACAGCACAGCCTTTCCGTACATACTTTCTGCTAGGAGGAAGAAAGAAAAAGAGCACACTAGTTTTCCCAAAACCCACGTACACCCCCTCCCCTATTTGCATGTCCACTTACCTGATGATCTTGAACACTTTGGCTGTGACTTGTGTGTGTGAACGTAACAGCGACAAGGACCAAAACAACCAGCCACGAGCAAGAAGCCATACCTCCCTTTTAGCGAGTGATCAAACGACTTCTTTACCGACAGACTATACAGTGCATGTGCAACACTACATGTTTCCTTGTTACCCTGTTGCCATGCAACACCTATATCTTAAGTATGACCCTTAAACCTTGTGTGCCATGATTCAAACATAGGTTCATGCAAACAATAAATCAACTGGTACAATGAAAGCATCTACTCAAACGATTTATTATTAAGATCTTTCTATCACACTGTCAACACTAAACAAAGTAATAAATCATTTTAGTTGGGAGTTTGTATTGCTAAAACATGTAACACATTTTCCTTAGTATACATTGTACACAAAAAAGCGCATCGAGTCAGTCGCTGAAAGATTGTGCATTGCCAAATATAGAACAGTCTGCATTCAAGGAGCTGCCAGCAATTGTGGCTTTATTTTTAACTGACTTTTGCAATTTCACACAACTATTACAGACCGGACCAAACCAATACATTATGATGCACCTCAAATGTTTAGAGCTGCGTTGCTCTACTATCGGTACTATCGTGGCCTTATTTTTCACTAAATTTTACAATTCCACACAACTAACTATGAAAAAGAACGGACCAAAGCAATGCATTATCATGCACATAAAATCTTAAATAGCTGCGTTGCTCTACTATCGGTACTATTGTGGCTTTATTTCCCATCAAATTTGGCAATTCCGCTCCACTAACTATAAAACAGATGTGAGATACGATCATAGAAGAGCGAAGGCGAATTCAGTAGGAGTTTTCATTAAAATAGTGTATGACTGGTGAATGTGTTACCTCTGCTGTAAGAGTGCACTTTTTAGACGTCTAACACATATTTTACGAAAGATAAGATATTTTATTATTTAGAAAAATTCTAAGTGAGTTATCTTTGCTATGTATGAATCGTGTGAATCAAAGTGTTGCTTAATCCAAATTCTGTGAAAAAGAATATCTTTGTATCAAAGCTCGCCCTCACGTCCAGACGAGTCAGCGGGCTCTTGCTGCAATTTCCACGGTCGGAAGGCGTTGGTGACCCCGCGTAGCGCGCCTTCTAGGCTCGGGAAGTGTCGCAGAAGAACGGACGACATCGTCGCGTTCTCAACCCAGTCTAAACCTTCCTGAGTGTACGTGGCACTGTATGAAATAAAATTTAGAAAAATAAATTTAGCGCGTCAGACTTAATCTTGAACTTCGTTTAGAAAGTGTATACTTATCTATTCAATCTTGGGACGATATTGACTACTTACAAAATCACATTTTCGAATACTTTGAGTCATGTACACTTCAATGAATCGCACCTTAAGCGAAAATCGCATCGGATTGCTTCAATGACATTCCTTATGTTCTGCTTTTTATGGTCAAGAATTTTACATAACGTCTGGGGGGTTGGAGGATCTCATGATACAGAAACACTTTGAGCAACTCCCAGACATGCAAATACAGCATAATTTGAATATAACGACGGACGCAGCAATAACGTCACGTAAATGAACATTTCTCGAATACAAGTAGGCATAAGAAGGTCAAAGGTAAAGGCCCCTAAGACGCAAACAGAACACGTCTGGACATTGTTATACAAACCAACCGACGGATTCTACATACATCCCCATGCGTTTGAAGCATGGTCGAGACAAGTCATGAACCTTCACCTTTGACCTGCGCATGCGAAGTTGGATCGGTGAGCATGCTTATAGACCTTACCTGTTGTAGTAGTCCGTGTAGAAGCGATCTGCCTGGAGACGCCGAGTCGCCATGAGGAGAAAGAGTCGGAAGGCTGTGTCACTGAAGGCGAACCCGGTGGGGCGAGGACTCTCCGCCATGCAGCCAACTAGGAGATCAACCTAAAAAGGGAACGTGTATTTGGGCAGGGGGACAAAAAATTAGATATTGCACGTATCATTAAATTGCAACAATAACTAACTAGGAACTTCAAGGTAAATAACGAATTGTGAACTGCTCACAACGTCCAAAATTGACTTACCCTTAAAAATGCTTTCTTTTCACGCTTTTAAGTGTAACCCTTTAAGGTATGATAAAAGATCTTCAGTCATTACTTTGAAAAAGAGTATGTTACATCAAAAGTGTCTACTATTTCAGAGTGTTAGTAGACATTTATAGTGCACGGTTAGCTCTCTACTTGCTTCCATCTTGGAACCAAAAAAATGTATCATTTTCTTACTGCTTTGTTTCTTTTCTAAGAGTCTTGCCAGAAATAGGCAATCATAATCAGAAAGACCTTATGAGTTTCTTTCATAATATGTGCTTCTATGCTACCCTTTTATAATGTTTCGTAGGAGAGTGTACACCCACCATTTCAACGTCTCCTTCGTACATTTCCTCCAGCTCCTCGGCAACCTTCGGGTCGTCCGTGATGTCCCGGAAGGTCTCGGCGGGGGCCATGTTGAGGTGGCGCCGAAGCTCGTTGTAGCGCGGCACGCCACGTTCCCGATCCCTCAGCACGTCCACCGTTGCCATGTCCACATACTCCGCGTTTTGCGTCTCGGGAAGCTGCAAGTCCCGGATGGTGTTGGGGTAGTTGTGGAGAACAAGAGCGCCCGGGTTCTCCACGCCGAATGTGTAGAAGAGGTTTTCCATGCCCTGTTTCTCCACAACTTTGGAAGCTTTACTAAAGAGAGTGTCTTTCAAGGGGTAAGTCTTCCCAGTACGTTTTGTCGACTTTATGTCTTGCAAGTGGATGGTGTCAGGTAGAAGAGAATGCATGCGATACACTGCTGTGAACTCCTCTGTAAGAGAGTACGGCACGCCGTGTAGTTCCTTGGCGGATCCTGGGATTCCGGTCAGTATATAGTGTTCTGGAAAAATACGTTTAAGGAAGTTTCCAAAGCCTCCCAGTTGGGACAAAAGTCCGAACCAGTTGCTGTTCATTCCAACATCCAAGATGTCGTTGTACAGAAGAGCAGGGGTCCACTCCACAGTGTGCAGCTTGGACATCACAGCAGCATTGACGAGCCGAGCTTTGTCGAAGAGTTCTTGGTCAGTCATATCCGGGTACTTTGCCTTTATGACGTCACAGATCACGTTATGTTCTCGCGTGAACAGGTTGTGAAGCATGCTGAGCCCCACCCACCAGTTGTTGGAGAATCCCGTCTTTTCGACGCCCGTCTTTTTGTCTAGAGGTATCATTCCACTTGACGTGACCTTCAACTTGCCGTCTTTCATCTCTCGGAGAGCCAGTTGGGTTTCCGCATCGCTTCCGTAGAGTTGCGAGGCGTCCCACCAATGGGTGTTGGCGTTGCGGAACGTTTTCGGGCGGTCCTTCCGCGCTTGATACGGATCAGAAACAGTCCGGAAAACTTTCAGCGAATGGATTCCACGCTTCTGCAACTCATCGCCTCCGAACAAGGGAACAGAGATGTGATTGTCCCTCTGATTGAGACCGTGATCGAACCAGTCGTGTGTTTGAAACTGTAGCCAGGCCGCCGCTAAGAGGTTGATAGAGGTAGCGGGGATGAACTCTTTCCTCTTGAACAGCTTGTTGGAGATGTGTCGTGGGTTCGGTTTCAGGAGGTTTATGTTGTCGACGAAGGTTTTCTCGATGGGTGCGTTCCTGCCGAAGCGGTAGAGGCGCATCCCCATGGTCGGGTCGTCCAGGTCGTTACAGCTACCGTCTGCCGTCCGAGCATGGAGGGTCGAGTCGGGACAGGACACGGAGGGCTTAAGCTTGTCGTCGTCTGTCGTGTAGGTGTCGTGAAGCGCACTTTTCTCCAATACTTGCCGCTGATATGCGAGCCACGCGATGGCAACCAGCACTGGTAACTGGTACCATGCAAGAAACACCATTCTTTTAATTCGGGCTGTCAGCAATATTTTTACAGATATTTGCTGGAATCTGGAAATAGTCAAGTAGATATAAACTATTATAGAAATGGCAGAGATTTTGCAAATTAGGAGATCATTTGCATAATTAATGAGAATATTCTATCACAGTATTTTTTTTTAATTTGTCTCTTGTCCTGGACAAGATACGGTCTTGACATTTAGGTGGCAGGTAGCCAAGGTAGGACAAGTTTTAACCCCCTAACATTGAATTTTGGAACTGCAGGGGCATTGTTGTCAAACTATTCCGAAGAAAATTGCTGAAGAAAGGAACGAAGGATTTCCATTAGTTTAAGCATGCATGTAGCTTAGGCAAATATGTAGACAATGATATGCCTGTTATGCAAATTGGGACTTAATTTGCATGATTGATGAGGAAATCATATAATTTCATTGTTACATATGTAGCACATGTTAGTCTTGACTGGTGGAACATAAACAGATATCACCATGCAAATGAACTGATTTGTATAATAGATGCAAAAAAGGCAAAAGCAAACAGTGCAACAATTTTTTTTCGCGAAGCGAATCATCTTTTGGTAAGTTTATTTTTGTTTGGCTTTTCTTACTTCATACATGACATACTTGATTGGTAATCTCCAGACAGATTTACCGTTGGCTTAAGACAAAATAGACCGATCCTGACTGTCTAAAACAATTAGTTAAGTTCGACCAATGAGAAAATGCCAATTATCGGTTGGACCAATGAGAGTGTGGATTCATGTCCGTCAGAAATTTGAATTTTTAAGTGCCTGTTTTGCATTTCTGTGTATTAGCGTAGATGATTGGGGCTATGTGATCGGTCTATCATGTGACTGGCGACTAATAGGTATGATCAGCTTACACGCACTAGGGCATGACTGCCATGCTTAAGCTAGAGGCACAACCCGTCGTACGTGAAATGTGTCCGTACGTTTTTTGGGAGGCCACGTCCGTCACGTATTTCTGAAAACGTGGGGAACGACTGGCAAGAGCAGGGAGAGAGTCCGTCAACGCACGGCACACAAAGTTTCGCCTGCACCTAAAGTTCTACGGTGTGTCTGCGTGCTTCAAAATCCGTCGGATTCCCCACGAGTTCTTACGGAGGCGGTACGTACCACTTACGGATCCCAAAAGATTGACAACGTTTTGGCACGTAGGCAAAACAGACGTTTTTGAACGTACGGTGGGTTGTGCTCTTAGCTTTACGGTATAAACACAATAAAATTTATTCCATGTATATGGCAACAATAAAGAACCCTGGGAAATGAGGGGTAGGTTCTATTTTTAAAACTGGGGTGGGAGCGTTGAACTGGCCCCCTAACAAAATCGGTATGACGACTGCAGTATTACCTAGTTTTGAATCATAACAAACATGCACACCAAGGGGTCCAACGTGTTCTACAAGATACCGAAAAATCATGGCATAAAGCGTAAGACATAGACTTTTCAATTTGTGCCAAGTGTCTTCCCTGATTTTCATATGAGCCGACGTGAGCATTGCATATTTCACTTGGGAGTACAGACAAGAATATGTGAGTCCCCCCCCCCCGTCCCCCATTCATACTTTGCATTTGAACGAATCGACTTAAAGGCGTGTCCTCGTTAGCAATCTACTGGTTGTGTTTCAGTAACGAGTCAAACAAGGAGATTTGCCACTGAGTCGAACTTCGGTGGAGCGTACTCCAAGTCACTCCGAAAAATCGTGTTTAAACCCAGACACTGTACAACAGTTGAACTGTACTCACCTATATTTCTAGACTTTTTGACCGCTGCAGAACCAAATGACCCTTTTGAAAATTTGGCGTGGCGTCTACAGGAGTGGACTCAGGCTGCAAAACCGGTTAGTCTAATATGTCTGTCCAACCCTCTTCCCTAAGGGTATTCGACGACGGGGCCTTGAAAACATTACATAATGTCTCTACAGCTTTGCAAGAGCTTGTGATATATAAATGCCTGCGTATGCGCATTAAAACGTATAAATCGTAATTCAGTAAGCTCGTTCACCGTTTCTAATACGCATGGGTTGCGACATGTATTGTGGATAATGTGTAATTGTGGGATATGAAGGCGTTCACCTTTGCCCTTGCGCATACGTACGCGTAATCGTAATTTTAAACGAGGTCATTGGAGGGCGGGGTTTTGAAAACAGTATGTTTCTACAGTTTTACAAGCGCTTAGATGATCTTTTCCCATATGTAAGTGTGCGCGTTCGTACGTGCGTAAGAACGTACATGTATGTACATCATAATCTAAAATGTATCGCTATGCATTTAATGTGCTACATGCATAGGTAAACGTTAGATCTGTGATATCTCTTTGTTTACACTTTCTAATCTAGGTGACACTATCCAGGTGCTCCTTATTCAGAATAAAAAAAAGCGTCTGTAACTAATTTTATAGTTGTTGTTGACACTTAAAAACATACATATTTTAGTGTTACCGCCCTGTCATAAAACATCTACAAAATTGATGTTGATGAAGGTTTTATAAAAGAAGAGGTAAGTGTACAAATATAGAAAGAACCTTAGTGTACGCTAACCCAGCCACAAGTAGCAAAGTGGTACATTACGAACCTCTTAAACTTAGGCCACGTTGATTTGATAATCTATGACTAAGTCTACTGCAGTTCGGGGTCTTCAATGAATACAATAATACATGGCAAAATTGCAATGAAAACTTTGGTTTGTTGTATCGTTCTTTACTTGCCCGTGTAAAAAGCACAACGCACAACATGTACAGAGAATGAAATTCTATTTCGTACAATGAAATTCTGATACGTGTAAAGATATTGAATACTACTGTACAAATCATGTGACCGTTACAATTGAACGTTGGAAATTTAAATCCAGCTGGTTTTCCAGACAAGTAGTTAAGATTGCACATGTCAAACACCAAAATTTCTAACCAAGCACCCAGTGTCTAAACCAATACTGAAACAAGAACACTTATGTCGCATACTTTTCCATTGCCAGTCGACGAAGTAACTTCAGTATCTTTGAGATGAATATACAGAAATAGAAAATTCAATATTTACAATATAGGAAACGTTGATTAGTGGTGATCTTTATATAGGTGTAATTGCAGATACTATATACATTATATATGGCCAGGTCGAGTCAGTAGCGTTGGTAAAACCTTGGCTCGTAGAGTACTGTTGGTCTCGGCATCTTGAAATGCTGTGGATAGTAAAGATACACGTTAGTAGCGATCGAACAGGTCGAAGACCTCAAACCTCCGTTAATACCTCAAAGTTCTCCTATGTGTGGGATAAAATGGTGTATCCGAACCGGCAGGATGTTAAGGGACAAAATTGTTTTCCAGCAATTTGTAGTTTATTGATTATGGTAATAAGTTTTATTGTTTGATATGATCACTTCCTGTCACTCTATAGTAAACATGGCTATCATATGGAAAGTGTTCCACCATTTTGTGCCAGCTTGAGGGACAACAATTTTGCAGATCTTTACATCCTTCCAGTTTCCGGATACATCATCTTCAGTATTGGCAAGATATTAGACCTAGCAAAACATGGGGCATTTGAGAACCTAACAGAAAACCTAACAGGCTAAAGGCATATCCCCGTACACGCACACAATAAAGGCAGTTGAGGGGAGATTCGACATGCTTTGATTTACGCATTTACAGGAGATGAACGAAATCATTACGGTAACAATTGTGTAGTGGTGCTGCACTAACAGAATTCATTACGTTTTCCGTACTGTTTTTTGTTAATTTTGATGCTAAACGGAGTCGTTTTGTGTGTGTGTGTTGGGGGGGGGGGGGGTACAATATCAAATCCCTAGACCGTGGTAGGTAAGCTACATAGAATACAGTGTGTGCAAACACGTTTGATAGAACGAGAATGTGTACCTTTCCAACATGCGAGTTGCCTATAGCCAATGTTGGGTTCCATTTGTATCCAGGCTTCACAGCTCCGGGTGCGTACGGGAACATCGGCTTCCTGTACGAAGAGCTAAAGAAATTAAAAAGAATTGTCTTCTTTTACTTGACGGGACAATAGTGGCAATATCGGAGTGTATCAAAGTTGATGAGAGTCTTGCGCCTAGCTGCTTACCTCAATACGGCATAAAAAGAAACAATACTTTGGCAATCAGATCAGAGTTTAGAGGAATTAGTTTATATCCCACCGCACCATTCTGTTTTCCTCGTACTATGTACAGCATGGCTTTGATTTGGCTCTCTCTGAGCAATTCTAATTGGTTTCTGTTACGCACTGCAGATAGGTGTCGCTGCTGACATATGCAGTACCAAACTTTAAGTACACATATACAAAGATATGTGGTTCATGCGATTTTTACAATGTATAACAGTATGTGTAAATACTTGACGTTTTGACCGCACCTGTTAGTAGCGACACCTACCTGATAAAACTTATTTTGCGTAAAATATAATACTGTATTCTTACTTAAAAAAGAAAATGTAATAATATATTCTTACTCAGACAAGAAAATTTAATACTGTTTTCTTACTTAAACCAGAAAACATAATACTGTATTCTTACTTAAACCAGAAAATATAATACTGTATTCTTACTCAAACCAGAAAATATAATACTGTATTCTTCTTAAACGAGAAAATACAAGACTGTATTCTTACTTAAACCAGAAAATATGATACTGCATTCTTACTTAAACCAGAAAATATAAAACTGTATTCTTACTTAAACCAGAGGCGGGAGGACCCAGGGTACCAGTTGTGTCGGAACAATGACTCAGGATCGGACCAAGTGGACTCACTATCCATATCAGACCTGTATGAAATACAAGTAGTTTTAATAGCACGCAACTACATAGACGATATGCAGGCATTTTGTAAATACAGTCAAATTGCCCGAGACGACCACCCGGGAGATTTGGACAGGTGGTCGATGAGAAGAGGTGGTCACTCGGGCAGGTTTGACTGTACATGACATTTTTTGATTACACGGAAAATGCACCCATTATCAAAATCTATTACTAAAAACACTAGTGGAAAAATTATCAAGTCAAAGTTTACAGTTCAAAAATTGTAAAAAGTACAACGTAAGACAAAGCGTTGTATAAGACTACTTGCTGGTTAATAACCTTAATCTAGCGTAGACAATCTAATACTTATGAATCCTATTGACGCAGCATGGATTCTCAGACTCAAATATTGGAAAAGCGCGAACATTTTTGCATTTACAGTATGTAGCTAGATGCTTTTTTTTTAAATCCCGTATAACTTGCTTAAAGACTGAATCGGAGGATAGATGTTTATACTCACCCAAAAGACCAGTTGTCTTGGTCCATCTTCCGCTTTTTCTTCTCAGACTTTTTTTTCTTGACTGGCTTCTCCTTGAGGGGTGGTTTCTCCACCGGCTTGGGTTTGGGACGGCAACATTGCATACACAGGCAGAGGGACAGAACAAAGATGGTGAGGGCGATGATACCAGCCGCCCCTCCTCCTGCCATCAGCACCCATAGGTGTGGGATATAGAGTTGACACCGTTCTCCGTTGTACCAGCCAATAGGGTCTGCCTCGCATCTGGGGAAAGAACATGTGAACAATTACCTTTAACCTCTGACCTGCCATTGGCGGCTCTTAAGGTCACGTGTCAGAGGTCATAAGGTATGAGGGTTAGTTTTGCCGAAGAGGGTCGAAGCCTTTCTTAAGATGTCTCTAAGATTGGCGAGGTCATCATATCTTATATTCATACTGAAATGTCTATCTTTGGTGCCGAATTCCTTCCAAGTATAGGCATTCTACATACAAAAAAGTCTTTGTTTAGTCAATATTGGAGATGCCACGTTTCTATCCCTACCTAGATGTCTGTCCTTGGTGCTGAATGCCTTCCAATGAAAGTTACGTGGTGTTTCCACTGTATAACATATACGTACAACGAAGCAATAGAGACGTGAACTGTGTGGATCCTTGAGACATTTACAGTTTCTCGTCTTACTCTCCTTACATTAAAGAAGCCAAACCCAAATTGTCTAGATATAGCCAACACTATATTTGTTACGATAATGTCAATCACTATCTATTGCCGTATGTCTGCTATGTTTCTGCCATGTACTTGCAATTAGCTTTTGAGCATTAACTTACAAATAAGCTTTGTTTCTTATATCAGGCATTGTGCAACTTGTCCAGGAATATTAATATTTTCAGATGAAAAATAGAAGCATTCTTGAAACGCACACGGAATTTCTGTCCGTCAGCGTGAACAATTGATTAAAAGAGTTAATTACCTGCAGGATGGCAAAGAGCCATTCTGGTGAATACAAAGCGCGTTGTTCTCGCAATACTTCTGAAGACACTCAGAAAGGCAGTAGAAGTCTTCCCCGTCCCTCTTGCAGCTGTAACCGGGACTGCAGTCGAAGTATTTACACGGGTTCCTTTGCTTCAGGACTAGCTGCAATGCACTCTCACTAATCTCTGAAACAATACCAAAATCAATGGTTTATCTCTAACGTGCCTTCAATATAGTCTAACTAAATTAGACTTATAGTAGCCCTTCTACTGGCAAGTCCTATAGAAACTTGATGCCAACACCTTGGCATTCAGTTATGAAAATAGGCCTCTTTCCACGCGCTGACGCCGTGTTAGATTTCCCGGGATCATGCACCAAAACGAGGCTGAAGTAGGGCATTCTTCTATGTAGACACAAGTATGCCCCAAGACTGTTGCAGACAAAAGTATGCCCTAGGAAATCCAACATGGCTATCATAACTGAAAAGAGGTTTAAAACGGTAAACTCCTTTTTGAGTGCATTGTATAACATATTTTCTGTTCTGGATTCAAACTATATTTTAGTGTGCACAGTACCATGCCCTAGTCTAGATTAGACTGACTGGCAGTAGCGCTATATCCCAATGATGTACCTGTGTGGCTTGGGTACGTCACTTCCGTTCCCAGAATGCTCCTGGTGCCGTCCACGATGAGTTCGCCCGCCCGCACTGTGACAGGCAAACCGGTCATATCCAGTACATTACAGTACCCGCCTGCTGTCATGAGCTGGGTGTAGTTGTACATCACCCTGAAGTCAACCACCACGTGGGGTCTCACAGTGTTGCCTTCCCTACAACATCAGACACTTTAGTTGGCTTGGTTTGGTTTGATTCGGATCTTCATTATTGA
The DNA here is from genome assembly GCA_019207045.1 of Branchiostoma floridae x Branchiostoma belcheri. Taxonomy (NCBI): domain Eukaryota; kingdom Metazoa; phylum Chordata; class Leptocardii; order Amphioxiformes; family Branchiostomatidae; genus Branchiostoma; species Branchiostoma floridae x Branchiostoma belcheri. The sequence continues at coordinate 13,699,333 of CM033041.1, forward strand.
CTGATCATACAGATATGTCATTATTTTTCCTTTCAGAGTCCGTGTGAATGCAGTAAATCACCGTATGGCTGAAACGAGACGGAGGTTCACCAGGCCTCCATCCGGGTGACTTGCAGTGAATCACCAACTCCAGACAAAAGGATTGCCCCATAACAGACCGAGGTATGAATTGAATGTATTAAGATTAATGTACTGTATAATTTGCATATGTAGTTCTAAATATCTGGAAATGTATACACTTGGTTTTAAATCCCATGTCAACGCTTGGTCTTAAATCCCATGTCAACGTTTGGTCTTAATACCATGTCAACGTTTGGTCTTGATACCATGTCAACGTTTGGACTTTTGACACAAAACGTAATACTGTAAGGACCTGCCAAATACGACGATGGCCACTTAGCTTGCGGCAAAAGCTGTGAATTTTGTACCTTAAGGTGAGAACCTCCAGATTGTGAAATCCAGTATTCTTCGGCTTTTTGTAGTATGGCTCAACCTGTGGAACGGAACGGAAGAAAAGTGGCCCATTCATTTCATATAATCCATTCTCACGAAAATACAGAGAGTAAAAAAATATGTTGGAAAAACTCATCAATGAAACCTTAATTTACCCACCGTTGCTTTGAAGGCGTCAGCAAACAGCAGGTGTTCATCTGAAGACTGGTTCCCCAGACGGGGATCCCACTCACGTATGAACTGAATAGTGGAGTAGGCGTAAACCTTTAGGTCTCCCGGGAACCTATAATAGGCTGGGGTAGACAGACGTTCTTTTATTGTACACTGTAAGCAAATGATGAACACAGTGGTGCCTCACTCAAACCAACGAGGTGGTCTATATGAATTGACGAAATTTGATATATAATTCAATACAATTAATAATCTAAAACTATGCACACGAAAACAGAATTGACGAAATATGATATATAATTCAATACAATTAAGAATCTAAAACTATACACACGAAAACAGAATTGACGAAATATGATATATAATTCAATACAATTAAGAATCTAAAACTATGCACACGAAAACAGAAAATCGGAATTCCCATTGTAAAGAGACGATGTAGCGATGTAATATTTTTCTATGATTCAACGGGTATTAGTCTACGAAAAGAAAAATATGTTTTTATGCACAATTTTAACGATGTCTTGCAAAACAGTACCACAGTTTTTGTTGTAATATCGGAATAAAGCAGTAACACAATTGAAGTACTGATTATAATCTAGCCTTTGACGACTTATCTTTGTCGTACGCCATAAGAAAGTAAGAAATATACATACCGACCGTGATTTCAGTCCGTTCCACATCCACAAGGCTATCTGGTTATAATCAGAGTAACACAGTTATTATGCAGGTAATAAATCAGACATATACATATCAATGTTTCAGGTCTCAATAACTAAACAATAGGAGACATCCTTCTCAATTTCAATCACAGTCTCCCATAGGGGATTTGCGTGTTGGTGCGGTTCTCTTGCAACAATTGGGGAGGTCAATATATGGGAATGGATCAATGGGGCCAATGTATCTTATATCAAATCTGGTGACTGAAAAATAGAATAATACACACATGTAGCTACAACTGGAATTAGTTTACCAAGCTGAACCTATTTGAAGTTATTTCTATTCTGGCTATTGTACAATAAAGTTAGTACGTCGATGAAGGTTAGACATCCAGGTAAGCCAGTACATGATACAAAATACTTCATCAGTGACACATACTTTATGGCAAATGCTATCTGAAACAACTAATCCTCAAAGGTAGATACTTGATTCATTCAGCATTATATCGCTCTAGTAATACTTTGTTTACCACAATTGTCATGAGTGAGAAGGATTTATTTTTAACCCTATTCAGACCGGGGGGGGGGGGCTTTTGAGGCCCGCGCTAACTTCGATGTCCTATAACGCCAGAACGCCTTACGCTAAAGCCACCAAATTTGATGAGTTTTCCTAAAATATTGTTGGCAACAATTTTGCGAAGTTTCACAAATTTTCCATTTTTTCGTGTTGCCATGGCAACCGTTTGCTGACAGGCAGTTTTGCCCAAAATCACTATTTTTGGTTCTAACAATGTATTTTTCACATTTATTTGCTTTATTACTGCTATTTTGTTACATAAATAAAATCTTATATTATTTAGCATATCTTTCATAATTATATATGCATAAATTATGCTAATTTGATGACGTCATCAGCCCGAAATCCAAGATGGCGGACCGTACGGCCAGATCAAGAATAACAAGCTTATTTTCCTTTAAAATTTGTAATTACCTGGTATTTTTTCATCAAAAACCATCTAAATGAATGGATTTAGTCTATTTCCATTGCCCTTTGTGATTATTTGTTGCAAAAAAAGAAGTTTTAAAAATTCAAGGTGGTGGATATAATATGGCGGAGCCTATCTCGTATCTTAGATGTGATGACGTCATTTTATGACGTCATTATGACTTCATCGATGTTGCTATTGGCAATACAAGTCGTAATATTAATAAACATTATTATTCTGTTATCTGCACTTATTGTTACATTTTTGTAGTATAACTTGAAGTTTTCTGAGAATACCCTTTTTTCATGGGTCCGGCCAATATAATCAAATTGATGACGTCATAATTACGTCATCTTACGTCAACGTAACGTCAAACGTCAAATACTTGTCAGATATTATGTCGATATAATGTCCTGAAAATTTGGTGGCCTTACGGCACGTCGTTCGAGAGTTAGAGGACTTAGAAGTAGAGGGCCTCAAAAGCCCCCCCCCCCCCCGTCCAGGGATGACCAAAAAAGCCCGGTCTGAATAGGGTAAGCATCAGAGCCTAGAGGCTGAACTGTGTGATACATTACAAGTGTGAATGTACACCTCACAATCTAATGCTTAACAACTCACCTATTTTCTTTGGTTGCGAAGGTTTCTTCTGTCCAGAGATTGTATCGATGACTGTAGTCACATTCCCCAACTTTGGAAGTGTACCTGTTCTCCTTGTGTGGCTTTGTACTGAAGCCGAAGAAACACCAATACTATCACTGGTTGGTACTGCCATACTGGATGTCGTTGGTGGTACGTTTGTTGTCACTTTAGTGGAAGCTGAAGCTGAAGTAGTATGGATGGTGTTTTTGCTGGTACCTATTCCTGGTATTGACACAGTGTGTGTCGTTTTAGCCATTATAGCAGTTGTTTGCAATTGTGCTCTTTTTGTTGTTGTAGCGGAGGCAGTTACTTGCGTGATTTTAGTTGCCTTAGCATTGGTAACTTGCGCTATGCTATGTGTGGCAGAGGAAATAGTTGCTGTCGCAGTAGAAGCGATGTTAGCTGTTGCAGTTGAAGCACTTTGAGCCATATTAGCTGTTGTGGCAAAAGTAGTTGCAGAGTCTACAGATGTATGAGTCTTTTTAGGTGTTGGATTAAATGCAGTTGTTTGTATTAACTTTGACGCTGTTGTAGCAGAAGTGACTTGTGTCCGTTCAGTTGTTGTGACAGAAGCAGTTGCCTGTGGCATTTTAGATGTAGCAGGGTTAGTTGTAAGTGGTATTTTAGGTGTTGAAACAGCATCAGTTGCCTGGGGTACTTTAGATGTTGTAGCAGAATCAGTTGCCTGTGGTATTTTAGTTGTTGTAGCAGAGTCAGTTGCCTGTGGCATTTTTGGTGTTGTAGCATAGTCAGTTGCCTGTGGCATTTTTGGTGTTGTAGCATAGTCAGTTGCCTCTGACATTTTAAGTGTTGTAGCAGAGTCAGGCATTTGTATCAGTTTAGCTGTTGAAGAAGAAGCGCTTGTCGACATTTCAGTTGCTGCAGAAGAAATATATGATTGTGTTGTAGTTGATGTGGGGGAAGCAATTGTTTGTGTCTCTGTACTGTTTTGAAAATCAGTATTCGAAGAGCTAGTACTATTAGCAGTATCAGCGGTGCCAACATTTGCAGTGTGCCTGCTTGTATGTCCAAAAGTGGTTGAAACATTCGTACTTTGTACCAAAATGTTACCTTTGGTTGCCAGAATGTTCTCTCTAGTCGCAGTTCTGGTAGATGCCACCATTGACGACAAAGGTTTGATAATAGTCGTAGGTTTCATTGTCGATGACTCCGTTGATGTTGACATCTTCTTGGAATTTGTTGTAGTGGCATAGCTTGTTGATGTTGGTTTTGTTGTTGATGGTGTTGTTGTTGTTCCTCCTGTTGTAGTTCTCACAATGGGATGAGTTGTAGCTTGTGTTGATGTTTTTGTTTGTAACCCTGTTCCAGATGATGTCACCAAAGGCATTGCCATTGTTCCTGTCTTTTGTGTCTCGCTGTTTGTAGCAGCAAATGATGTTGTGGTTGTAGCGCTCGATGAAGGGTTGTTGATTGTTCTTGTAACCACCACAGTTGTCACAGCGGTCCTTGGCAACGAATGGGCGGAAACTGAGCTCAACAAATCTAAAAAAAGAGATATATATTGTTAATGCAACAGCATTGTAGAAAACAATTCTGATGTATAAAGTACTTTGCAGTCATTTTTACAATTTATTGTTCTAGTAGATATTTTGGGTGCCGTTTTTCATGAAAAGCAGAGGCTAGGTTCGTTCAAAATCCTTAAGATTAAAATGTTGTCAAACCCTGTTTTTCTTTGTCATAATGATAGACTTTTACCATATTGCTTAACATCAGCAGCTTATGGTACGGTTATGTTTATGGTTATCAACAGTATATGAGAAAATCACTCACCTTGCGAAAACAAGCTGACGCCCAAAAGAACAACGACTACAGATTGACCCCTCATGACGATGACATTAAAACGCACAAATGACTTGCTAGCACGAATCTTCTTCCTGGTCGATATGCCACGAAAGGGAAAAACGCAGAGGTTATGCCTTTGTGTCTACCTTGATTATGATACTGTTTTACCCTAGCTCGTTAACGTCGTGATTCGGGTCGATTGGGTTGTAACTAAGACGGGCTGGCTGATCGCATGCATTCCTATGACGTTTGCAGCTTTCCCTTGGGAGCTTCTTTTTTTTTATGTTTTAGGGATCGTTTCTTTAGTTATATTTGTCTTCACGAAAGGGAAACATACCATTTTTGCTCCACGGATCCGTTTTTCCTCTTCTTTCTTATAATTCTCTAGTTCTTCTTCAAACAAATAAGCTCAATGACCAGAGGCCTGTCACCATGGTTATCTTACATTCGCAGGCACTCTGTGGTGTTCTATTACATTATGTAGCGAGTGGTAGGACATAGATGGAAGGACTGGTCACCATATGTATGAATGTGTTTGAGTAAGAACAAAAAGAGCAGTAGTTTAGACCATGTGGAAGTAAACATTAGACATTTACTTGCAAATGTTGTCTTTCTAGTTGTTAGATGTTTATATAAAACAGTGTAGGATGAGGACAAAAAACGTTGGAGTGTCGAATTGGGACATGTTTTAACCTACAAAGCATATAGACCCAAGTCAATAGAGCAATTCATCAATGCTATCTCCAATTAGCATTGTACAGTAGATGTTGAATCATAGTTGACATCCATTGATCTGGCTTTCTGTTCTCACTATCAGCTCTCACGAAGCCGATTGTCTTCTGCTTTTCCCTTCGTCCTTAGAGACTTTATCCGTTTTATCAAAGATGACCGTACGTGTGAATACGAATGTAAACCATTCGGAAGTTTCAAGAGAAATGTTGTTCTATTATTCATCACGTGATTGGGTTGCTAGGAAGCAATGACAATACTTTTCCGTCATTTTCAGCCATTTAGAATTGAGTTGAAGAGTACAAATATATATTTCTAAGTCGTCTAAAGTCATCGTCATAGCAATTGTAATTGTCGACATTTCCTAGACATATCTAATGTTATCAAGTACAAACCTACAGATCTGCCAGTTAAGAGTCTTTGATGACACCAATGAAAAGCTGGATATTTGTATTTCACACAATGATAGCGTTGCACCTGTCCTTGGTGCTGATTGGTCAAATCTGACTGTGATTTTGATTGATAAGCCTCTAAGTTTTCCCTGTCCTTGGTGCTGAATGGTTAACCTGGCCGTGCAAACATATTCAACCAACATTTTGCTATCTTTAGACGTGCAAAATGTGGACCATCCAAACTTAACCAGAGTTAACTAGATATCTGTCTATATACAGATATCATACAGTCTCTATGCCTTCCTATCCCATTCATAATTCCATTCCATTACTCTCTTACTTACTCATACGATACAATGAGTTATCTATTGATGCATGTAGGTACATTCTTATGCTGCATACCACCTGTATCCTTAGATATATCGTCTCCCACATATACCTTGTACAGGCTTTTGTTATATCATAAGTATTGACACAATGATACATGGCTAACTGATGTCGTGCCCCGATCATCATGTAACATGCGTGACTCAAGAATACCAAACAATACAGGGGTTGTCAACAACGTTTACAGCTTATTTTATCATCCTGGACTCTTGCATTAGCCACACTATGTGGGCGGATGAGTGGCCCTAGTACCAATGCTTTGCTGTCCGCCGAAGTCACAAATGTATTCATCATTTATTCATTGATATATTCAATATTTAGTGTCTGAATCATATAAAGCTTGTTTATTTAGCTTTATTTACATATAGACAGCTTTTCTTCGTCAGATCTAACGAAGCATGCGTAGCATCAAATACAGTTCAGAAATACCTTCCAGTGACAATGCTACATGTGTTAGAGTGACAGTTCATCTGGGTTGTTAGCAGTACAACTTCCTTCCATTACAAATTGTAGCTCAATTTTGTACTGTACTACATCAAAATACACGTGACCGGACCCACTGCTTTATTGCTACAACACATCAGATTTTCAATCAAATCTATCACAAATTAGTTTGGGGCTCGCATATTATATCTATACTAAAAGGGGTCATTTTTAAGATACTGTAAACGTACCAATCTCGTACTCAAACGACCATACAGAACGGTAATTCTATATGGTGCAGTGCCATCATGGCCAAGTGGCTAGGCTTACGAACTAAAACACGGGATCTAGAAATCACGGGTTCGATTCCAGTCGTTCCTGACATTGTGTCCTTGGGAAAGGCATTTTATACGACTTCCCCCTCGGTTTACAAATGGGTACCTGACTTTGGTTGGGCAGGTAAAAGGCAATGGAAAGAGAGGGATGGCCTCCACCTTCCAATACTGTATCATAGACACAAAGGGTAATAACTTATAGAGCCACTGCGGTCTCAAAAAGACTAAAGGACCTTTACCTTTTATCATTATTGATGACGCATTCGTGTTGTTCACTTTATTAAAATTGACAGGAATGTCTTGGGCGTAGGAACAACGTCTGGCCTACTGTTACTATTAATTTACATTTCTATTCATATTTGCTTTCACATAAATCATTTATTGACAACACATTGTATCACAAAAGCCGGTTCATTTTCTTGGGTCACGCAAGTATAGCAAATGTGTCAACGTATATACAGCAATCTTTCTTGATATGTATACTTCCAGAAACAGAGAACATGCGATGTTGTCTTTCCTTAGCAACAACTAATCCATCTTTATTAGTCTGAAAAATACCACGTCCATTATAATATGCTGAGGAACATAGTGAATTCTACAGATGTAAGTTATTATGCTCTAAAACGAAATTAAACTTAACTATTAATTTGTATATGATAGACGTGCATGTCTTTATTTTATATAATTACCAAGTTCTGTACATAAATATCGGTTTTCTATACATGTATGCTATATGATATGAGGTAATATATATATTTTTCTTCATAACATTCATTTAGGATAAGTAATGCAACTCTTCAATTTTTTTTACCTGGTTATAGTTAATTAATTATTACCCTGGATATCTACTGCTTGTCTTTTAAAATATGGAAATTTCTGTCCTTGTGATATATGCAGAGCAGTTCATACTACAACACATAGCGTTACATTTAGAAAATTCAGAGTCATTACTACCTTATATACGGTCTGTAACACATCATTGCTTAAGGTAGATACAATTTTGTGTCCCACATCAATACAATATGTAACGTTAAAATTGAAGACAATAGGTCTTTTGTAGAATCCAAATCCTCATATGCAGGTCATTTGACATAAACACTGTTTTGTACATTGTTAAACTGACGTCTAATGCATGAATAAAACGCATGTAGGATGCTGTGGGTGCTATTTTAACAGGCAGGAGGTAGGAACTGTCTATGAATATATGTATATATTTGAGTATGCATTAAGAATCACATCTGTAAGCAGCGACACCTATGCTGCAGTTTAACGTTTCCCTAACGCATGGATAGATCTTGTGCATGATGCAGCAGGTGCTGTTCTAACAGGTAGGAGGTAGGGACTGTCTATGTAAATATATTTGTATGCAAATATGCGTTTGGGATCGCATCTGTAAGCAGCGACACCTATGCTGCAGTTTAACGCTTTCCTAACGCATGGACAGATCGGGTGTATGAATTTGCAGGTGCTATTCTAACAGGCAGGAGGTAGGGACTGTCTTTCCTACGCTTGAAGACGATACAGGCCAGCAGTACGGCCTGTATACCCACAGCAATACAGACGGCTGCGACGTGTGAGATGAAGTATTCACATCGCTCACCGGTGTACCAACCGCCTGAGGTAGAGTCGCATCTAAACACAAGAAAACACGTCTGTTGCACTATACCCCAATATATCATTTTATTCAGATATACCAATTGAGGATCTTGCAAATTTGATATCAGTGTTTATGAAAAGAACGCTCCTCAAAAACATAAATGAATAAAATCCAATTGAACATACATTTTGAGTAGAAGGATAAACCCAGTAGTAGCTACAAACGAAGAGCAACCAAAGATTTGACCAATTGCTAAACGGACTTAACACTAGACCTAACTAAAGAACGATTTTTCTTACGCTTTGTGTTTTTTGTTTGCCTTTTGAATTATAGCTTTACATTTTGCATCAAATTGATTTATAAAAATTAATAGTCACAGAAATTCAATATTAATTTTGTCACTGTACGATTACCAAAATTGATATCACTAAACACCCTGATCTTTTAAAACAACGGACACAGGTTACCCCACGGATAAAGGTGAACTGCCGTTAATACTTGTTCGTAACAAAACTCATGATCAATAGTAACTTACTTGCATGTTGGGTGACCTTCCAGCAAGTGGGTACAGAATCCTTTGGTGAGACAGAAGTTGACCATACATCGTGAGATACAGGAGAACTTTGTGTTATCCACTTCATCCTGATGACAGCTGAAGCCTCTGTCACACTCGTAGTACTGACAGGGGTTGTCAAACTGCACTAGCTTTTTCAAAGCTTCTTTATCAACCTCTGCAATATAAGAGGAGGTAGCTTTGTTGAACAGTACTAAGACTTGGGTCCCAATTAGAAAATGGGGCCTTGTCGAGCAGTATTTTTCGATTTGGCCCCATGGGGCATCTTGCGGCTCCCGGGGTATTTTGGGGCTCGGTCGGGCATTGGGTTGAATTTAAGTCAGACTTAAAATGAACCCGGGGCCCGGTAACAAAAATACGTCCTGTCCTACCCATTGGAAACGCCAAGGGGTACCCACCGGTATCCGTCAGTCCACTGGGACAAATCTGTGGCTTCGGAGTCCTGACGGGCAACGGTGGCATTGAGACCTAAGCCTAACTGCCGAAAATAATTTCATGAGGCTTGTACAACATAGGATATTGGAGTTTTCGTTTTCACAGCCAGTAATTTCTCTCATCTGCTAACGTTTTGATGCCTATCAGACATCTACCTCAGAGCTTAAGCTTCTGACTGAAGCACTGCTTCTCGCCCCTCTATGTAGCCGATGAAAAAAGAAAGTCAGCCCCAGTGATGAACCGGGACGAGTGGGGATACAAACTTAGCCACGTTTATTTTACAAAACTTTGCAAAAGCGCCACCTACACCGAGAGGCAGCACTCCAGTCAGAAGCTTGCTCATAAGTACCTGCTTGACTTGTGAAGATGAGCTCCGTGCTTCCTACAGGGGTGAAACCGTCCACATTCAGACTTCTATCCCTGACAGCAGCAGGAATACCAGTTCTCCGGAGCACCTATAAAATATGATATTTTTTATTCCCACAAGGTATAAAAGCGCGTAGTTTTAACCCCTAAAACCTGTAAAGGCTATTTCAATTCTTCATGATAAAGTAACTTTAAATCCATGACAATGTAATTTCCTTATTAGTAATTCAAATAATTATTAAAGATTTTAAGCTATATCTAAGTTATATATAGCTAATGGTCAATCTGTTTCAAGAAATGTAACTGCCAGATCAATTAGGGACATCTACCACTCTACCGCTAAATGAAAATCATTTTCCTTTCATTTTAAGCTATTTCGTAGATGCTCTTTATATTTATGAATATATCTCATAGGTTTCTCCTCTCCCATGCATATTCATTTTCCATGCTGTTACTGAATAATTTATTTTTGTTTTCAAATAAACAATAAACGAATAAACAAACCCTATCGACCCCTCCTGACGCCATGAGCCTGTTGTAGGCATACTGCACGATGTATGACACAGCCGTGTACTCCTCTACTTGTCTCTTCCTTCTGTTACTACTCTCCTCAACTTGTACCGTCATAGAGCTGTTGTCAGAAGAGTAGAGAATAATGGTTTAGAGGGACGTCCACAGGAACTAACAGTGACGGTTGAGAAAGCAGGGTACATCCAGAGGGGCGGTTTCGCTGTTGGATGTCCCTGCGTAGGAGGATGGGCATACATAAACTATGGAAAATGATCTTGCCAAACTTACCTTAACTTATCGACAAGCAGTCTGTCAAACCCACTGTTCCTGACGGACTCGAAGTAAGTAAGCATCTGTGAAACGAGAAGAAATAAAGTTATCTCCTTCAGTCAGTCAGTCATCACGGGCTGGTATACCCTTTCTAGCTGAACACGAGACGGGGATGCGCCAAGTCTCCCGTCAGGGTGAATGATGTAAATCACCGTGTGGCTGATACGGTATGCAGGTTCGCCAGGTCTCCGTCCGGGTGATTTGAAGTGAATAACTAACTCCAGACAGAAAGGTTTGCTCCATCACACACCGCACCATCGCACGTGAAGGGGCTCTTTAACGTGCATGGGGTGTGGTTCTCCCCATACACGGGACCTCCATTTAACGTTCTATCCGAGGGATGGCCCTAGCCGAAGCTAGGTACTCATTTTAACCTGAGTAAAGTGAGGAAAGTGTAAAGTGCCTTTCCCAAGGGCACAAGATCGGTGACACGCAGCCGGATTTGTACTCGAGACCTCTCGGTCCCAAGGCAAACACGCTGCCGCTGCTCCACGCAGTCTCACTTATCTCCTTAAACAGTTGGTAATTCAAAGGAACATAGTCTTCTTCGTTAAACGATCCTCTCTTATTCTTCTGCAGTTTCAATGACTCTCTGCTGTTTTCATCAGTGTATAATGAATAGTTTCAACCGGTGCTACAGAATGTAGATAGAAACCTACATTTAGACATGCAGGTAAACAATATTCAAATACAATTCAATCTCTGTTTCTCAATAAAAACGGAAATTTACTTCTTCAGCGTCACATCTGGTTTTTATAGTTAGCTGTACTTGTTTCGAATTATTTCTGCCAGTTCATTGTAGTCAAGCTGAAGAAGAGTGATGGACGTCACTCGAAATGTCCAGAAATAATCACTCCATGTATTTGATTATGTTCACTTGCAATCAGCCCTATGGGCACGAATTTGCAATAAAAAACATTTAAGAAAAACATTAAAACGTCCACAGAGAAATAAAAGAGGGTTCAGAACCAAAGACGGCTGTTAAGCGAAATGTGTCTGAATTCATTATATTTCAGCCAAACCATAGGTATGGTGAAATATATTGTATTCGTAATGTTTCTTTCTTTCTTTCTTCATTCTCCTGTCAAATCTTCAAATCAAATCAACTCCGCCATTTTTTGACCGATTGACTTGAAATTTGGCACAAAGGTAGAATAAGCCAATACCCCCAGGCTTTTTTTCATTTTTTTCATATCTGCCTTTAAAATGATTTTATTGAGGTTTTTGTCAATTTTTATGTATATTTCGGGCTCCTGTACCCTGGTATTACAGCCGAATGACATGAAATTTGGTACAGAGGTGCCTTGATCATATGCTCACCTAGATTCAATAACAGTTTTGGCATACGGTACAACAAAATGCTTAATTTTGCGATTTTTGGCCATTTTTTGACCAAAAAAGGACATTTGTGGCTCCTGTAGCCTCGTTTTACAACCAAATGATCTGAAATTTGGTATAAAAGTGCCCTTCAATTATTTCCACATAAATTCAATAAAAGTTTTCCCATACGGTAGAACAAAATACTTAATTTTGCGATTTTTGGCCATTTTTTGACCAAAAAAGGACATTTGTGGCTCCTGTAGCCTCGTTTTACAACCAAATGATCTGAAATTTGGTATAAAAGTGCCCTTCAATTATGTCCACATAGATTCAATAAATGTTTTCCCATACGGTAGAACAAAATGCTTAATTTTGCGATTTTTGGCCATTTTTTGACCAAAAAAGGACATTTGGGGCTCCTGTAGCCTCGTTTTACAACCAAATGATCTGAAATTTGGTATAAAAGTGCCCTTCAATTATGTGCACATAAATTCAATACAAGTTTACCCATACGGTACAACAAAATGCTTAATTTTGCGATTTTATGGCCATTTTTGACAAAATTTGGACATGTTTGGCTCCTGTTCCCTCGATTTACAACCTAATGACCCGTAAATTGGTAAAGGGGTGCTCTAGATATCTATTCAAATGACCCATGTATAATTTTTGGCATGGACCACTTTCCAATGGCCAAAGGGGTCAACGACCTCAAGGCCTATTGTTGCATGAGGGAGATGGCTGAAATATGCTGTATTTGCTCTCAAGCAAATGTCGGCCTTTCTAGTTTATTGATTCATTTATTGATTCATTGATTGATTGATTGATCGACTGATTGATTGATTCATTCATTCATTCCTTCAGTCATTCTACCATTCATTCATTCGCTCGTTCATCCATTCATTGATTCATTGATTCATTGATTCATTGATTCATTGATTCATTGATTCATTGATTCATTCATTCACGCATTCACTCATTCAATCATTCACTCATTAACTCATTCATTCCTCTTACCGTTGCGCTGAAAGCTCCTGTGAACGTCTTGTACTCTCGTGACCAGGCTCGGGTGAGATCTCGGTGCCAGGGTTTATCGAACACGATTATTGTTGAGATCGATACGATTATCTCTGATGGTATTTGGTCTGGGACTAGATACAAAAGAGGATAGAATAAACATACTGTCTGTATTATCTGATGATTATGATGACTAAAATGAAATACAAAATACCTAACTTCAAGAACTATATACAATGCAATTGAAGTCCTGTGAACATATTCAAAGACACCCCCATTGTCATACCAAATTTCATATCACTATGGGAAAAAATTCTTATAAGTATACATTTTTGGCATAAAGATGGTCAAAAATGCCATAAAATTGATTGGTGACAGAAACAGGAACTACATACAACTACATGTGTGTCAAATTCGGTGTTTCAGACAAATGTGCACAATTTGTTTTCAACTATGCCGCTGGACTAACATCAAAGAATCAATTGATAACGATGACGACAAGAGAGACAAACGTACAGTGTTATTTTAGTATATACACGGTACTGGAAATTGATGCATAGAAACGTACATTACTTTTTGTTTCATATAGGAAATTGATAAAACTACATGTAATAGTTTGGCTGCTAGTAGTAGTTGAAAATTATTCGCAAAGATATTTGCAAAGATATTAGTCTTATTTAAAAAGCTTGTGAGTTTTGGGGTTACCTAGGTAGGCAGTCCGGGGTGGGGCTTGTACCAGATAGGCTGTGGACAATATAAAGACAAACATGATTGTGAACACTGCAACGTTAAGTTATTGATATTTGTGAATATCTAGCACAATTTGAGAGAGATTATCAGAGTTGCAGCTAGAATTGCATATATTTTTGAAACGGTCAGACGTTTCAAGTAGCTCTCAGACACTAAGGAAAGGTAGTAGATGTTACCTAAAACGCCTGACATTTTCCAAAATCTATCCAGCTACTTGAGCAACTTGTTTCTTGCGTATCTTGATATCTATATGTCTAGCTTTCTTCTATGTATAGACAGCTTATTGCATGATATAAGCATCTGATTTATCTATTTATATATCTATAAGAACCTCGTTCAGTTATTTTTATGATGTGTCTGAATTGTTCATCTATTTATAAGAACATAGTTTAGCAATTCGTCAAAGAAATTGTCATCCTAAGAAAAAAAATGGATATAATGAATCTGTGTACATTTCTACTATTGCCTAATGGCTACATGCAACGGAAGAAGCAAATACAATAACGAAAGAGGTAATATTGTCTAGTCCAGATACAGGACTGTTGTAAACTTACGTGGTGCAGGTGTAGTCGTCGTCGTAAGCACTGTGGTGTTAGATGTAACTCTGGGTCTCGCTGTTGTGGCCTTCACTGTCACCGCCTTTACCGTTGTCGCTTTTGCTGTAGTTGGCTTCACAGTTGTCACCTTAGCCGTTGTAGTCTTCATTGTTGTTGTAGTAGTTGTTGTTGTCGGTACTGTTGTTGTTGATTGCGTAGTTGGTGCTGCAGTTGTGATCTTCATTGTTGTGGCCATTGTAGAGGCTGCTAAAGTGGTATCTGGAGCCATAGTTTGATCAGGCTGTATGGGTGTGGAAGAGGGTAAGGTTGTGCTAGGGGGAAGGGTTAGTGATGGGGTTAGGGTAAATGGTGTTTGCTGTGAGGATGATATGTGGCTTGTTGTTAAAACTGGCAAAGTATAAGATGATGTAGACTGTTGATGTGTGGTTTCTCTTACTAGTGCCGAAGACATTACTGTTGTGCTAGTGGATGGGGTAGATACGGATGGTGTCACCAGTGAGTCACCAGGAGTTGATGTGCTATGTATCGTGTCCTTTAAGGAAACACTTAAGGTTGAAGACGTTGTTGTTACTCCTACGTGTTCTTCATGAGACGGCGTCCTCCGTAAAGTTTCTGTAGTTGTTTGAGTGCCTGAATGAGGGATAGTAGGCATCGTACTATCCATGTGCTCTTCCTTTGACGATGTTCTCTGCAAATGTTCTGAACTGGTTCTGGAACGTGTGTTAGGGAGGGTAGATAGTGTGGATGAGTTGTGACTTGTTGCACCCCTTATCAAAGTGGTAAGACTAGAATGCCGTGAGGTACGTTCAATGGGCTGCGTTTGTGATGCTGCCACCGAAGGTGCTGTGGTGGTTGGGGGGTTAGTAGTGTTAGGAACAGTTGCAGGAGTGGTGTGATTGGAAGGCTTGTCCCAATCACCAATGTAGAAAATGCTGGGAGAGGCCACTATGTTAAACATGGGAGTGGTATGAGATTTGGATGGTTGTGTGGTGTTTGATAATGTGAAGTTTTGGGAGGGATGGGTTTGGGTATGTGCTGGGATAGAGGGATGAGTATAAACGCTGTAGCTCGTCATGGCAGCCGTTGAATCTTCTTCTGCATCTCCTGTAGTGTTCCCATGTACTGTACTCGACATGCTTTCTTGCATGGTTCTTGTGGTTGTTGGGGTCTGATAAGTACCACTTGCAATTGAATGTGCTACTGTGGTAATAGCGGTTTGACTCGTAACATTGTTTTCTAGGTTGCTTCGATTATGTGTAATTCCTAAGTCAGTATGATTGTAAATTGATACGGAGGATATATCAGAACGTACAGTGCTGATGCCATCGCCCGCTGCTGTGGTTGGTTGACCCGCTTCAACATCCGGGTTCCCTGTAAACGGCAATGTAGTTACTATTCCGTCTGTTTGACTCCTGTATGTAACAGAAGGCATCGTCGTTGCCGTTTCCTCTGTCGTATAGTTGATGTCAAACATGTCAACCGTATTTCCACCAGTTTCTGTGACTGTACTGTTAAGGATATGCCCGGACTTCGAAGTGACTGTCATGATCATTTTGTCCGAAGCACGAGTAGTATTGTCACTGGGAACACTTGTATATTTGGGATTTGCTGTGGTATTTAAACTTGGTTCTGTCGAGGTATTTATAAATGAAAATGAAGGAGATTGAAAAGTCGTATTTGCTTTGTCCTGTGCCCCATTTGTTGCGTCTGCTGTATTGTTGATATCATGCAAAGTAATTACACTATGAGATTCTTCATTGGTTGTTGTGAATGAGTTATTTCTAATGAATCCTTCTGTTGTTTGGTACACACTCACATTTCCACTTGTATACTGAGGGTTTGATGTGGAATTCAGAATTGGCTCTGATGTTGTATTTATAAAAGGAAATGAAAGATATCCAAGTGTCGTATTTTCTCTTGGTAATGTCATAACGTCTACAATTTCTGTATCTTGTGTCGTATTTGTGTCACTGTTTCTTGTAACGTTACGTCCTCCAGTAGTTGCTACTGTTGTAATGTTGATATCGTGCAAACTAATAACACTGAGAGGTTCTTCGCCAAAGTCTGAATTGTTTCTGACAAATCCGTCATTTGGGTTGACTGTCATTTGGTACACACTCACATATTCACTAGTAGATTGGGGATTTACTGTGAAATTCAGAGTTGGATCCGTTGAGCTCTTTGGAGAGAGAAAGTCGAGATATTCGAATGTTGAATCTACATTCTCATTCGGTAATGTCATAACGACATTTTTACTGGAATTTTCTGGTTTTGCTGTGGAATTCAGAATTGGCTCTGTTAAGTTATTTCTAGAAAGAAAGTCAAAAGATTCAAATGTAGAACTTCCATTTTCATTCGATAACGTCATAACGTTAGGCCTTTTTGTCTGCAGCAACGTCGTATTAGTCTCGCGAGAGTTTGTCACGTGATCTGTGACGTATGCGCCAGTCGTGGCTACTGTCGTTAGATTGGCATCATGCACGTTACGTATACTTTGAGACACGCTTGTTCTTGTGACTGAACTATCGCCGATAACTCCGTCTGTCAGTTGCTCAGAAGGACTTACATTTTCCACAGAGCCACTAGTGATTTTCGTATTTGCTGTTGAGCTCAGATCTGGCTGTAGTGTGATATTTGTGAGAGGAAAAAGAGTTCCCTCGAGTGTTGAACTCCCATTTTCTATTGGCAACGTCATAAAGTCTAGAAGTCTCGTTTGCTCTAGTGTCGTATTTGTCTCGCGAGAGTTTGTCACGTGACTTGTGGTGTTGTACACTCCTGTCGTAGTCTTGTCCGAACCAATACCTGAGGGTGAAATCGTTAAAATAACTCTAGTACATAAATGTCACAGGACCACTATCTCCTTCATTCTTCTTGAAGCATACTACAGACAAGAATATAGTGAAGAGTATGATATTCGAATAGCAGAGACCGTAAAGTGCACATAATCAACCGTAAAGACAGATATACGTATAAAGGCTAAGGTCACGTAGTATCACGTCGTGCGATCGAAGCATGCAAACTAAGGTCATACTTGAGATAGTCATGCACGTGGCCTATAACATTTGGTTGGTTCTTTTACCGGCTGCTTAAAAATCCTACAGTATCAATTTCGTACGACGACCTATACCGTATGGTATAGATCAACGAATGATTTTAAGTCTAAAGAAAATCATTGCCTAATAAAAGTCTAGGGAAGAAAAAGCAAAACAGCGAAAAAAATGTATGCTCAAGATGCGTTGAAAGGCTGTCAAGATGCTTCAAAGAGATCGCAAGGTGCTTTGAAAGATCTCAAGATGTTTTAAAAAGATCGCAAGATGCTTTGAAAAGATCTCAGGATGCTTTGAAAAGATCTCAACGTGCTTTAAAATGGTCTCGATAGGCTTTGGAAAAATCTCAAGAGGCTTTAAAGATCTGAAGATGCTTTGAAAAGATCTCAAAATGCTTAGAAAGATCTCAAGTAGGTAAAGAAAGGTTCACTGTGACTTTCACCCAATCTGCTTTCCACTACATATGAAATACCTCCTTCTGCGCCGCCAGGTGCCACGCTTGGCGTTGCCATGGTGGGCGCTCCAACTGACTGTCCGGAAATTAAACATGGCAGCACTAACAAGGAGAGACAGAGAGATCATACGATTAGAGAGAGTCAAGCTACAACACGGAAACACGTCCTGCAAAGGCTTTGTATGAACAATGTTGAGTCACGGAAGGCTTAGACTTTGATTTTTGTGAAAAGAAAAAAATGAAAGACTGTACTTGACATCTTAATGGACTAATGCCAGTTCCTCTCTTTGTAAGCCTGCTTAAGCCTGCTTACACATGTAAGAGCGCGTGATAGGAATCAAGTATTAAAACAGTGTAACATGCAGTAACGTTAAAATAACAGTTACATGTATGGACCATTCAGGGAAATACGAAATAGATATGTTGATTTTGTGAATGAGAAAATATGGGTTTGCATGGCCAAATTCGTATTTAGCTGGTTCTGTCCATGTATACAATTACTCAAATTTATGTTTGTTTGGTAAAAGAAATTCCAACGCTCTAGCAGTTCCGCCACACAGACGTTTGGTAGATGACGTCAGTATCATGTTTTAGTTGAATCCTAACCATGTGGATATCGTTTGTTCACCGCAAGATGTCAGACAGTCACGCTATCTTACATGTATCATCATTTTGCAGAGAACAAGTGGCATGTTATAGATGGAGTGTAAAAATCAGAGACAAGATGTAGTGGGACTATATTAGTGGAAACATTGTATTGGTATTTCCAGGATTTTTTTTCGCCTCTTAAGTACTAATCATGTTAGATGGTTAATCTTGTGAGCAAATTAGATAATCAACAAAAGTAATCTATTTTGAAGTCTCCTGTGAATATTCGTCATGAAATGCGTTCGAAAATCATGCAAAGGAATGAAATAAACAACAAAAACATATCAGATTGCGATGTTTACTCATCGGAATGTGTGAGTGTAAGTGGAAAATGCTGACATGATATAATTACAAATGATTTCCATTCAAGTGGTAAGGGCGTTACTGGTTTTGCCCATCATGCATAATGGACATATGACATGCATATTTTCAAAAGCTGACAAGAAAACAGCAACATAAACGCCAACGCATATCATATGTTTAAGATAAAGACAAGAGTTAACTGTTTGTGTGATGTACATACCAATAAATACATTATTTTTTGTAAAAATCCAACGGGTATTTTATAAAATACCAAAGCAAAGTGTTTCTCCAAGAGCAGATTATTAGACCATTATATTATATTTTGTCTTGTAAATACCAGCTAAAACATAATCATGAGACACTCCAACGAATATAAAGTAAAATACCAAAACACAGCATTTCTCCAAGAGCAGATTATGAACAAACATTTGCTGCATTTTTGTACTGCAAATTCCATCAAATACATACTATTGAGAAACCCAGAGACAATAACGAAGGGGGGCAAGCATTGGATTTTTTTGTTCGTCAATTAGCTTATCTTATTTTATACTCAAGTATACGCCCAAAATTAGTTAGCTGTTCAATTAACGTTAACACAATACCACTCACCTTGTATTGTAATGATGATCACCACAACCGTCCTTTTAAGATCCTTCATATCAAAAAGTCGAATCTACGATGAAAAGTTTTTACAAGTCCTATTCCTGGGTTCTTTGATGACAACTCTCAGGCAATTTTTGTATGTTCCTTCCGTACAGAATCCACCATCTTGTTCGTAGACGTAGCTGAAATATACTCTTCAGAACGGGTTGCTCACCACAAACATACTGTATGTTTGACGCGTATCTTAGTCCCTCTCTATATGTATTAGAGAACGGCGTAACTCTACATCCCCCCGGGTGGAATCGTACTCTCAGAGGGAACATCAGCGATTGATCGAGTTAATAGGGCCTTTGTTGGGCTGCCGTTACCGGAATATGTTCGTGCCTGTAGGAAATTGATTGTCAAACTGATTACTTTTTCATTTCTGCTTGATAAATCTTCTTAGTATGCAAATTGGGTTATGTCTCATGCATGGCGTCACGGTAGCAAAAAATCGATAAATTACTTTTCATATCTGTTCTTTAAACATTGATCTTTATTCATACGCCCTTTTGCATATGCTTTACTATTATATGAGACACTAAAGGTAAAATAGCGTTAGTTGTAGCAATGATATCGATATTGAACAAAGGGAAAACAAAACAGCTGAACTTATCCTACCACTGAATATATCTTTTATAACACAGGTTTAAAGCACATAAAACTATGCTACCACTAAATATATCGTTATAATGTACACAACAGTTAACCAGACAAGCCTTAATTAAGAAAGGGTTGTTAATAGATGCAATATGTCAGAATGGTCCCAAAACATTCATTTAAAAGAAACAAATGTCGTTTTCAATTATCCTTGTTAATTGTAATCGAAAGTCGGATTACTTATGATACTTTGCTTTACATCTTGGTTGAGTAGATAACTTATAAACATATAAACAAAATGTATACGGTTAAACATAGAATTTGAATAGGTATATACAATGCCATTTTATGGTTATTGTTCCAAATTATCCAATAAAATTTATCATCAACGGAATGGAAATGATTCCCTGCAATTCCTGTGTACATAAAACTAATATACTGAATTTAGTTGGTTAGCAATGGTTCATAAATCTATGTATTTGGCGCTGGGGGCATATATGTACAATTATCCTTTCCTTTACAGCTTTGTACGTCTTTCACAACCCTCGCTCTTGTGATCATTAACCTTTTTCCTAATGAGCTAGCTCGTTTAGCACATAATTTGTATTGGTTACGATGTTAGGTAGCAGGAAGAAGGTTAAAATTACAATGAGCAAACACTGATCGATCAGAGGGTAAGTGCCATGATGGATAAGTACTAGTCTACTTGCTACAATTGCCAATAACAATTTACCCCCAATATCCATCATTGCAATAATGGTCATCGATCTAGCTTAAGTAGATGACATTGATTGGTCTATTGAGAAATCAGCATTGAAAGACTACTACACTGTAAGACATCTGTGATACAGGTGACGTATAATCAATGACGTCACTGGGATTCTTTTATAAGCTCATTCACCATTCCGCGTGCGCATGTGCAGTGACATGAATTGTGGGTAATATGTCAAAGGTGGAGGCCCCTGAGACATAAAGAAATCACGTCCAGTCTGGGCATTGTTATACATGTAAACAATAGTCGAGACGAGACCTGTTTACAAGGTAGGGGCATTCATCTTTGACCTTGCGCATGCGCACTCGGAATGGTGAACGAACTAATTGAAATGCACCAACTGCAGCTGCTACTGAAAACAGTATATACTTACTTGCTACAGTCACTGATGAAATGTAGTAAACGTTATCTGAAACGTCGTTTTAGTTGTGCTATTTTTTGAATATATGAATACTAGTATACGAAAACTCATACAGGTAAATGTCTGGGTTATCGTATTGCCATTGGAATAAATTGAAACAAAATGCCTAACTGATTAAACACATCAAGTAAGAACATATGTCCTATCGTGGGTAGCAATGATATCATACGATTGGTCCCTCTTGCCGAAGTGCAATCACTAGGGCTGGGTATCGGTACAGCGTACCGGTACAAAACCGGTTTTTCTTATTGGACCGGTCCAGAAAAACCGGACCTGAAAAAATTAGGTGAACCGGATGTTGGACCGATTAGAAAATTAACATATTATTTGATAAGGCATTCACACGTTTTGGCGCTTGCAGTTGGAAGAAAATGACAAGAGTGAAGTAGAGTAGAGTTTATAGTAATTTCTACCAAGGTTTACAGTCAATCGTACAGGTGCAGTTAGCGTTGTAGGATTTTAAAACGCCAGTGTAAGTCTAATACTCCACCAAACAGATTTCTTTGTAGTGAAATGGACCATTGATATGAGTCATAATGAATCAGGTCCAGGTTCAGGTCCGGACCTGGACCTGATCCTCTGGACCTGAACCGGACCTGGACCTGAATTTTCTGTACCGGTACCCAGCCCTAGCAATCACCATTTGGCCTATATGTAGCCTAAGTATTCACATGTGTACGTCCAGGTAGACATTGTCTTCATATTCCGACATCTCAAGTGCTTCATGAATCTTGTCCTTAGAAGCGTCTTTTTCAATCGCTACCCTTTTGGGGGTCACAGCCGCGACGGCACCCTGGTCTCCAACAAAGGCCATATTCTGGTAGAAAGATGTCTCTTTTGCTGGCTCATGACCCAGGCTTGTATATGTGCTTTCGTTCTTATCTTTCTGTTTCTCTTCGCCCAAACTTGTGTAGGTCTTGGATTCCATGGTATCAGGGTTAAGCGCTTGGTAGGGAGATTCCTCTTCTTTGTTTTGTAGGTGACGTGGCGAGGCGGTGTTGGTTATTCCAGGCGATGTCGATGTTGCCTGTTGGCCTGCAGTGCCAACAAATGTCGCTGGGGTGTAGGTGTCCCTTGTAGCGGTGCGTTTTGACTTCCTCCGCGGTGGAGCGACCGGAGAGCTCCCTCCACCAATAGTGGCATATTCTGTACCAAAAGCGTCTTCAGTAAGATCTGCCTTCCTCGACAATCTGTGGGGAAAAACAAAAATTTCATTATTTTGGATAACTCATCATTCATTGATTCATTCATCGGTTTTGTTCATATAGTACTATGGCGCAGCAATACCCATTAATTTTATTGGGTTTGTTACGCTATCTACATTATTTATGCATCATAACACTTTTATACGGTTATATTTTTGATGACCATCAAATTTCAATGTTAAATAACCGTTACCCATGAAACTTGCGAACGTAGAAGACGATTACGCCAAAGGCGGCTACAAGAAGAACTGCAAGGACGACCACAACTGCTGTGAGGGCCGACACCGTGTTGCTACAGTTGGCTGTGGAAGCTGGTATATTCTGGAAAAGACACATCGCTTAGTCATTGTTTCTAAGACATCATTAATTGTTTCTGTCTCTCGTGTTGATACATCAAAAGGAGAATTGGGAAAAAGATACTGACAGCCAAAAAAGATAGAAAGGAGACATAATAGGACCGCTTGCAGCTTGGGGATCTGCGTGAAAATATCAACAATTGTAACAATCAATTAGGAACTGTGTGTGTTTACCTGACAGAAGCCGTTCCTGGTCTGGTAGTAGTTCTCTTCACACGTACACTCCGAGATCACTACGCCTGGATACTTTTCACTCAGCTGACAGAAACTGCCCTCCCCACACGTTAGATTGCACAAACTTGGGTCGTTTGATATCAGAAGAAGCTCTGTAGTAGATTAAAGACACAGAATAAGCAACTGACTGTAAGTCGTTCAAAATTGAGAAAGTTGTCGACTAGCCTTTACGACTTTCACTGACAATATTACTTAATCAACTACATTCTTCTCTTCTTGAAAATGAATTTTACTTTCTTTAGTTATCCATCTTAAAATATGTTCAAAAATGCCCCTGCAGTTCCATAGAAAATTGCTGGGGGAGGGGCGCTTAATCTACATCAAAAGCTACCAAAATATCAAGACCATGGTATTTCCCGGACAAAAAACGGAAGTTCTGCTGCAGTACCAAGGTCACACACTAGTGGGTCCAAAATCGAGCTTGACCTTTGTCTTTTCAACTCTTGCCTACCCATACCTGATATCATTATCACCAAAAAACAATACATAGATTATATTGAGGTAAAACCAAAGCAACCTCTTACCTTCTGCGGTAAGCGTAGTTTGCTGTATTCCAACTCCACCTGTGAAGTTCAGTGTGTTGACGAACGTTCCGTTGTTGATTAGTTGTTGTAGATGGGTCCTGGCTTTCTGAGTAATAATCAAGTCTGGTTCCGATCCTTCTGTGCTGAAGATGGTGACGAACCTGGCCACTGTGCTTCCCGGGCTAGAAAGTAACCACCGTTTGACGATACAATTATCGGATGAGAATAATATATGCAAGAAAGAATGACATTTCCCTTAATTGACATTTCTTTTGTACAAAAGTCGTACAACTTCTAAATCAAGATTTCTTTTCGCTGCAAACTGACATCAAAAAGAGCCCGTAGATCTCACGCCCTGTGAAATTTTGGGAGTTTGTCATAGGGTTTGTTTCATTAAATCTAGTTAATAAACCCCATTCCAGTTACGACGGCCATTCTAGATTTTCCATAGTCATCCGGGGTACTTGCACCAAAACGAGGCTGGCCAGGATTGAAAGCATATATTACAGCAAGTGCCATCTTTAGTGGTAGTTTTTTTTCCCACGTGTAGAAAATATTGTTTTTGACTTCGATTTCGGCTAAATTCTTATTCCTTTTTTTTTAAATTTAGGTGGGTGAGTTGAGAACATTTAGCATCAACATATTTGTACTATGTATTGGTTGAACCACATAAACTGATAGCTGGTTGATTTCCTTTTGCCAAAAAAAGAACATTTTGACAATTGTTCGGAAATAATTAATCATTTGATTAACATTGCAATTCCCAGATAGATCATCAAATTTTAGCATAAATGTACAAAACGGTACTTACACGAATTGGATCAGTCTGATGTCAATATATGCTGGCTGCCCGACAAACACTGGAGAAACCTGGAACATGTTTCAAGGGTGAAAGTCAAGAATGTTGAAAGGTGCTACATCTTACGTGGATATTAGAGCAAGACATCCTCATGGTCATGAGAGAGACCAAATAAAATGACTATTTGCACAAGTAAATAACTATTCTAGTAGTAGCACTAATAAAAATAATGTGTAGTAGCTCTAATGAAAATAACATCCTAATAACAAAACATAACTTACTGATTGTATAAAGGCATTCTCGAGGCCGATAAATTTATCTGTTGTCCTGTCGTTGTACTCTGGTTGAAAGGGGAAGTCCATAACCAACTGGTACGGTATAACCCTTCTTGAAGTAACGACTGCAGAAGTGGTAGATGCTGCAGTAATACCCCCTACTAAAGTCGTATCCTCTGTAGTCGTGGCCCCTGGTGTATTTGTGATCCCTGTAGTCGTGGCCCCTGGTGTATTTGTGATCCCTATAGTTGTGCTCTTTGTAGCCGTGATCCCTGTAGTCGTGGCTCCTGGTGTATTTGTGATCCCTGTAGTCGTGGACTCTGGTGTATTTGTGATCCCTGTAGTCGTGGACCCTGGTGTATTTGTGATCCCTGTAGTCGTGACCCCTGGTGTATTTGTGATCCCTGTAGTCGTGGCCCCTGGTGTATTTGTGATCCCTGTAGTCGTGGCCCCTGGTGTATTCGTGATCCCTGTAGTCGTGGACCCTGGTGTATTCGTGATCCCTGTAGTCGTGGCCCGTGGTGTATTTGTGATCCCTGTAGTCGTGGCACCTGGTGTATTTGTGATCCCTGTAGTCGTGACCCCTGGTGTATTTGTGATCCCTGTAGTCGTGACCCCTGGTGTATTTGTGATCCCTGTACTCGTGGCCCCTGGTGTATTCGTGATCCCTGTAGTCGTGACCCCTGGTGTATTTGTGATCCCTGTAGTCGTGGACCCGTGTGTATTTGTGATCCCTGTAGTCGTGGACCCGTGTGTATTTGTGATCCCTGTAGTCGTGACCCCTGGTGTATTTGTGATCCCTGTACTCGTGGCACCTGGTGTATTTGTGATCCCTGTAGTCGTGACCCCTGGTGTATTTGTGATCCCTGTAGTCGTGGCACCTGGTGTATTCGTGATCCCTGTAGTCGTGGACGCTGAAGTCGTGGCCCCTGTAGTCGTGGCCCCTGTAGCTGTGGACCCTGTACCTGTGGACCCTGCACGTGTGGCCCCTGTAGCTGTGGACCCTGTAGTCGTGGACCCTGTAGCTGTGGACCCTGTAGCTGTGGACCCTGTAGCTGTGGACACTGTAGCTTTGGTCCCTGTAGCTGTGAACCCTGTAGTTGTGGACCCTGTAGCTGTGGACCCTGTAGCTGTGGACTCTGTAGCTGTAAACCCTGTAGTTGTGGACCCTGTAGCTGTGGACCCTGTAGATGTGGATCCTGTAGTTGTGGCCCCTGTAGCTGTGGACCCCGTAGCTGTGGATCCTTTAGTTATGGCCCCTGCAGCTGTGGATCCTGTAGTTGTGGCCCCTTTAGCTGTGGACCCTGTAGTCATGAACGCTGTAGCTGAGGTCCCTGTAGCTGTGGACCCTGTAGCTGTGGACCCTGTAGTCGTGGACCCCGTAGCCTTGGACCCTGTAGTTTTGGAACCTGTAGCTGTGGACCCTGTAGCTGTGGCCCCTGTAGCTGTGGAACCTGTAGCTGTGGAACCTGTAGCTGTGGACCCTGTAGCTGTGGAACCTGTAGCTGTAGGCCCTGTAGTCGTGGAACCTGTAGCTGTGGACCCTGTAGCTGTAGACTCTGCAGCTGTGGCCCCTGTAGTCGTGGCCCCTGTAGCTGTGGACCCTGTAATCGTGGACCCTGTAGCTGTGGATCCTGTAGCTGTGGAACCTGTAGCTGTGGACCCTGTAGCTGTGGAACCTGTAGCTGTAGGCCCTGTAGTCGTGGAACCTGTAGCTGTGGACCCTGTAGCTGTAGACTCTGCAGCTGTGGCCCCTGTAGTCGTGGCCCCTGTAGCTGTGGACCCTGTAATCGTGGACCCTGTAGCTGTGGATCCTGTAGCTGTGGACCCTGTAGCTGTGGAACCTGTAGCTGTGGACCCTGTAGCTGTGGACTCTGTAGCTGTGGCCCCTCTAGTCGTGGCCCTTGTAGCTGTGGACCCTGTAATCGTGGCCCCTGTAGTTGTGGATCCTGTAGCTGTGGATCCTGTAGTCGTGAACCCTGTAGCTGTGGACCCTGTAGCTGTGGACCCTGTAGCTGTGGCCCCTGTAGTCGTGGCCCCTGTAGCTGTGGATCCTGTAGCTGTGGACCCTGTAGCTGTGGAACCTGTAGCTGTGGACTTTGTAGCTGTGGACTCTGTAGCTGTGGAACCTGTAGCAATGGACTTTGTAGCTGTGGACTCTGTAGCTGTGGCCCCTGTAGTCGTGGCCCCTGTAGCTGTGGCCCCTGTAGCTGTGGACCCTGTGGCCGTGGCTCTTGTAGTCGTGAACGATGCCAGTGGTATTGTTGTAGTGAAGACAACAAATATCAACATCCCCGTTGGATATCCAAAGTAAGCAAGCATGGTGTCTTTTTCCACTATTCAGGCACCGAACCAGTGGATTGTTTTATACGTCGATAACCGCAACTGTGGCCTGAGTAGAAAGAAAAATTGATTAGTAATAAAATTGTTGAGACATCAATGTGTGATTGCACTGAAAAGTGAGGTAGCCAAGAGATCAAAATTAAGTTTCTTTATGTATTTGTAGTGCCCACCAGTTGCAAAGAAGCCTAGTGTTCAGGGCACATAAGTGCTATGGAGTGCCTTGCCTCCTCTGGCAAGACTACCTTATCCTTGGCGCATACACAAAGATCACATATTTTGATAAACAAACACGGTCAGAATTTGTCCCCAGTAGCTGAGCATACATGTAAGCTTGGCATTTCATTACGGGTTAACGTTCTCCTTTACTGAACTGAACTGAACTTTAGTGGATAACACAGCTCACCAACGTTATATGACTAGTAAGATACTGTAAATTTTGAAATTTTCACAACCTCATAGCTCTCACCTCAGACTAATCACAACGTAAACGTATACTTAGTATTCTATCTTGCATTGTCCACTCAAAGATGTTAACTAATGTTACCATTGTAACCGTGCCGCGAACTTTCTGAATTTACAGTTACGATACCATGAAACTACAGATCACTCCCCGTGTAATATTATTCACAGACACATATCTAGAATAACTTTATCTCAAGTAAACATTTCAGACAGACAGACTGTCACTGAAAAAGAACAGGAACAAAATTTAAGAGTCTTTTCTGTAACAAGACAGATGAAATTTGCAGTCCACACGCACCAATATCCAAAGAACATACTCAGTTTCCCATCGTAGGACGATCGTGTGACAGTCATGAGACAACTTTTATCTGACCCTAACTCCCTACAAAGCATTCAAACGTTCTCTCACAACTGTTTTCTATCATTTGTCACATCTAAGAGAAAGCTTGTTTACATTTTGAGAAGACTGCGTCACTCCAATTTTTTTCTTCCTAGTAACATCTGGGGTAAACAAAGTGAGCACTGAACCATACATAAACTCATAATACATTCTGAAAACATCAACTGTAATGTTGGAATGACGCCACACACCTAGTCTATTTGTAAACGTCTACTTGTTTACTTCCTCGTCGCACTTCCATATTGAAGTGACATGTTCGCCAGTGTCACTCCAGAATTTTTTCTTCCTAGTAGCATGTATCTGGCGTAAACAAGGTTAGCACTGAACCATACGTAAACTCATTATCTATTCTGAATACATCAACTGTAATGTTGGAACGACGCCATGTCACGCACCTAGCTAGCCTATTTACGCGTTTACTTCCTTGTCTCACTTCCTTGTTAAAGTGACATGCTCGCCAGCATACAACGCTTCTCTCATGCCTCCACTACGAAATTTTCTCAGCAAGTCCACTTTTTGCCACGGCCACAGAAGCGAAACGCCCTTTCTTCCTCCAAAATCCACCTCTTGGGAGGAAGTTCCACGCAAATGCTTCTTTCTTAGAACTACACTGTTTTGGAACAAGCTTTCTTTTGACTGCTTCCCCGATGGGTACAACCTTAAACTTTTCATGTCAGACGTAAACAAACATCTGACATCACAATCCAGTAAAGGACTTCAAATCGTTAAGGTGGTTCTTTGTGCCTTATTTTGTGTTAAATCTAGAGTAAATACAAACTACTGCGATGTTGTATAGCACGATCTGTTAAGTAAACGTCGTTGTACAAACACTATCCGTTAATTGTATGACTCAAATGATAAATTTTGTATTACAATTTCTATCGCCAGAAAAACTCAATTAAGCCTGCCATTGCCGGGGTTGTTTGTTAATAATATCTAATAAGCTGTCTTTGAAGCTAGTAGCTGACAGTGTAACTTCTTTACCGTAACGGTAACGTAATTTGTTGCTAAAAGGATGTAACAAAGAAGCCGAGAAAGGGGTGGGTACGGAAAAACAACAGCGAAATGCAAAACAACAACAAAATACTGGACAGAGAAAGCCAAAGTAGTGTGTACACTAGTGTGTTAGATTTAGTGTGTTACAAACAGTTTTCAAAATATGTACACCTCAATTCGTCAACGTTTCCTGGTCTGCTGTTAATTTCGGCTACGTTCCTTTTGTTCTAGTCTGCACATTTCAGCAACTACTTTTGCCTGTGTTATAGTGATATCATATCCATAAATTAACTTTTCTACAACATTAAAATTGATGAATAAGAACACGGAAACCACCCAGTCGTATAACAGAAAATATCAAGACAGCCAAGTGTTGACTACCCCTATGTTCTAATCTTCAATGACCTTGGCCGCCATTTTGTTTCCTTCACTACGTTCGTCCCACCTGACACCTGTTATCATTTGAGCGCGCTAAAGCACACATGATGCTTGCCCGTCTAAACAAAGAAATGTTTTACCTGTGTTGAGTAATAGTGTTGTCCTCAAGACAAAACTACTTCTTCAAGATTCACTGTCAAGGAAGTAGCACCTGTGCTGAGAGCACCTGACTTAGTGTGTCTCCCTTGATGTCATCACTGAAGTGTAACCAAGGGCTCGATGGGAAAGTGCGCTACGGGCGGAACAGGTATGTAGCTGTAACGGGATACGCCTGTTTATTTTTGTCTGGTTGTCTTGGCAAAAACACGTCTATGTAAAACCCCTGCTGACTCTTCTTGAGGTCATCGGATGTGACGTACCGGATGTTACGTATTATCTACACTTTCTCACCCTATAAGGACAGTGAGGTCTTGTAATGTTGTTCTATATGTGTGCCTAATGTTTTATCTAGTACATTGTGTCTAGAGTTCCACGAACTCATACCTTTGACAAGTACTTTTTGTCACATTACAATGCAATTTTTAATGTATCTTTTACATATCGGGATACAGGTGTTTATTTTTGTCATTGTTATCTTCGTTAGAACAAGTCTATGTAAACTCCCACTGACTCTTCTTGAGGTCATCGGATGTGCCGTATCATCTACACTTTCTCACCCTATGACATCATCGAGGTCTCGTTATGCGTTTCTATATTATGTGCTTAATGTTTTATCTAGTACATTGTGTCTAGAGTTCCACGAACTCATACCTTTGCCAAGTACTTTTGTCACATTACAATACAATTTTTAATGTAGCTATACATAGCGGGATACAGCTGTTTATTTTTTGTCTTGGTTGTCTTGGTAAAAACAAGTCTATGTAAAACCCCCATTGACTCTTCTTGAGGTCACCAGGTGAGACGTATCATATACCCTTTCTCACCATATAAATTATAATGACATTGCGGTCTTGTATATGTTGTTCTATATATGCCTAATGTTTATCCAGTACATTGTGTCTAGAGTTCCACAACCTCATACCTTTGACAAGTACTTTTGTCACATTACAATACAATTTTTAATGTAGCTGTACATAGCGGGATACAGCTGTTTATTTTTTGTCTTGGTTGTCTTGGTAAAAACACGTCTATGTAGAACCCCTACTGACTCTTCTTGAGGTCACCGGATGTGACGTATCATCTACCTTTCTCACCCTATAAGGACAGTGAGGTCTTGTAATGCTGTTCTATATGTGTCTAATGTTTTATCCAGTACATTTTGTCTAGAGTTCCACGAACTCATAGCTTTGCCAAGTACTTTTGTCACATTACAATGCATTTTTTTAATGTAGCAGTACATAGCGGAATACAGCTGTTTATTTTTTGTTTTGGTTGTCTTGGTAAAAATACGTCTATGTAAAACCCCCACTGACTCTTCTTGAGGTCACCGGATGTGACGTATCATCTACACTTTCTCACCCTATGACATCATCGAGGTCTCGTAATGCTTTTCTATATTATGTGCTTAATGTTTTATCTAGTACATTGTGTCTAGAGTTCCACGAACTCATACCTTTGCCAAGTACGTTTGTCACATTACAATGCAATGTTTAAAATGTAGCTGTACATAGCGGATACATGTGTTTATTTTGTCTTTGTTGTCTTGATAAAAACACGTTTATGTAGAACCCCCATTGGCTCTTCTTGGGGATACCGGATGTGACGTATCATCTACACTTTTTCATCCTATAAGGACAGTGAGGTCTTCTAATGTTGTTCTATATATGCCTAATGTTTATCCAGTACATTGTGTCTAGAGTTCCACGAACTCATACCTTTGCCAAGTACTTTTGTCACATTACAATGCAATTTTTTAATGTAGCTGTAGGTGTGCAGGTGTTTATTTTTGTCATGGTTATCTTCGTTAGAACAAGTCTATGTAAAAACTCCACTAACTCTTCTTGGGTTCACCGGATGTGACGTATCATCTACACTTTCTCATCCTATAAGGACAGTGAGGTTTCGTAATACTTTCTATATGTGCCTAATATTCCACTGCACGACCTCATACCTTCGCCAAGTAATCTGTCTTATTACAATGTGAATGATATGCAAAGAAGTCTCCAGTGTAACGAAGTGAAGTCAGTTAGCAATTAGCTGTCTTAGCAGCGGTACGTTGGCGGTGACGCTACGTCCTAAATCGAATTTGTGTTTTCCTTTACTTTTTGATAAGAATATCATAAAAACATACTATAATGGTTAAGAAGACTTTAGTGAGATACCCGATTAAACTACATACATTTAGTACATTCAATATTACCA
The DNA here is from genome assembly GCA_019207045.1 of Branchiostoma floridae x Branchiostoma belcheri. Lineage (NCBI taxonomy): Eukaryota > Metazoa > Chordata > Leptocardii > Amphioxiformes > Branchiostomatidae > Branchiostoma > Branchiostoma floridae x Branchiostoma belcheri. The sequence goes on from CM033041.1 coordinate 13,730,983, forward strand.
CATTAACTTCTATTGTGGCTGACGAAAGACAGCGAATGATGTCTGAAACGTCTAACTGTTTCTAAAATCTATCCTAGTTGTTTGAGTAACTGCTACCTTACGTATTGAATTAGCTGATGTCTAAACTTCATCGAAGTATTGATGGTATAATATGTTATCATGGACGCTTATCTGTGTTGGTTATAATCATAGTACAATGCTAAACTTTCTTCCAACACGAATGTACACACAGACATTTTTAGGGTTAATTGTACGCACAAAATTTTTAACGAATTTTAACGATAAATATGATGACCAATTGCTTCAGAACGTAAACTCACGACAGGTCATCAGTATTATTTGTGAATAAGGCAACAGTGATAGTTACAAGTTTGATCCGTGTATACTTTTGTGTTGGAAGAAAGCTTAGCATTGTATCATAATATCATACATCCGGATAGTCAAACGTTTACGCAACTTGTCCTATCCTAAGCATTTAAGTCCAGATAGACGTGGTTCATCTCAATCGCCTCTTCTACTCTCCGATTCCTTCCTCCCGACCAAGCCGCACCTCTTCCACCCGACCTAGCAGCACCTCTTATGATAGACCTAGCAGCACCTCTTCCACCCGACCTAGCAGCACCCCTTCCAGTCGTTGCTCTCGCCGCCACAGTGCCCTGGTCTCCCACGAATGCCATGTTCTGGTAAAAAGCTGTATCTTTTGGGCGAAGACTTGTATATGTGCTGTCGTTCCTTGCTGTCTGATTCCTTATATTCAAACTTGTGTACGTGTTGGATTCCATAGTGTTAGGATTGAGAGCTTGGTAGGGAGATTCCGCTTCTGTGCTCCGTACGTAGAGGGTTGGGGCGGTATTTGTTGTTACCATGGCACCGCTGTTAGTTATTCCGGTGGCTGATCTTGCCCGTTGACCTGCAGTTCCGACGGATGTCGCTGGCGTGAAGATGGCGTCTCCTCTCGGATCTACTGGAGAGCTCCATCTACCGATTGTGTCAAATTCTGCACCAGTAGGGTCTTCCGTATTAACTTCCTTTCTAGACATTCTGTAGAAAATACAATGTAATCATTTTTAATAGTTTGTCTAATGATTTGCTACTGCAATTGAAAGTAAACATACCGGCGTTGTCCTACTACAATGCTATTTTCATGCTTTATAGCAAGGACAATTGTCTCCATAATTGTCTTGATTGGCATAAGAATTCGTTTTGTTTTTGTCTCAGGGGTCTTCACCTTTGACATATTACCCACAATTCATCTCGCCCGGCACACGTACTCTTAACAGTAAACGTATCTATTAGGAATTTTGTGAGGTCGACCTATAAAAATCAGTGTTTGTTACCTCCTAAGCTTGAGGACGAGAAAGATGATGACACCCATGGCGGCTACGACAACAATCGCCAAGAAGACCACAACTCCTGTGAGGGCCGACACAGTACTGTTGTTGGTTGTAGAAGGTGGGATATTCTGGAACGTAGAAGTCGTGAGTCCAGGTGTAGTCGTGAGTCCAGGCGCGTATGTGGGCCAAGGTGTACCCGTGACTTCAGGTGCATATGTGAGTCCAGTTGTAGTCGTAAGTCCAGGTGTAGCCGTGGGTACACGTGTAGGTGTAGCAGTGAGTTCAGGTGTAGCCGTGAGTTCAGGTGTAGTCGTGAGTACAGGTGTAGCCGTGAGTACAGGTGTAGGTGTAGTCGTGAGTTCAGGTGTTGCCGTAAATTTAGGCGTAGACGTGAATCCAAGTGTAGCGCTAGCTGTGGTTTCAGGCGCGGTCGTGAGTCCAGGTTTAGCCGTAAGTCCAGGTGTAGCCGTGAATCCAGGTGTATCCGTTAGTCCAGGTGTAGCCGCGAGTCCAGGTGTAGCCGTCAGTCCAGGTGTAGTCGTGAGTCCAGGTGTAGCCTCGAACACGAACACAATTGTAGTAGTGAGTCCATTTGTAGACGCGAATACAGGTGTAGCCGTGAATTTAGGCGTAGTCGTGAGTCCAAGTGTAGTTGTGGTTTTAGGCCCAGTCGTAAGTCCAGGTGTAGCCGTGATTCCAGTTGTAGCCGTAAGTACAGGGATAGCCGTAACTCCAGGTGTAGCCGTGAATTTAGCCGTAGTAATGAAGTGTAAAGTAAAGAGTTCAAGTGTAGTGAGTCTAGATGTAACTATGGGTCCAGGTGCAGTCGAAGCTATATAGATTAATCTAGATGTAGCTTTGATTGACCGAGGTGTAGCCATTAGTCCAGGTTTAGCCGTGAGTCCAGGCGTAGTCGTACTTGTAAAGACCAGGACGAACAGCAGTACTCGCTTTGCTAGATGACCACAGAAAGCAAGTACCATGTTGCAACTGTCGCAATGCATCGTACCAGAAGGTTCTTTTTAGTCACTGACGTTATACCCTGAGGAAAAAATTGTATATATTTGAAAATAATTTCATCAGGTTGGTAGAATATAGCATATAAGAAGCGTCTTTTACACAACCAGTATATACTTACTTTGCTCACGTTTCAATGTCTCTCAGACACCTTCCTTAGAGCTTCTAACTGGAGTTCTGCTTGTAAAAATGTAACGTTACATATTTTACCATTATTTATAGATCGTTCACTGTAATCCGTTACTGCACTGGACTTTGACTTCGACTTTATTTAGGTACGCAATAATTTAGCTTGACAATTCTGGTAGCTATTCTATCTGTGGTCCTATACATGAAAAGACATCGATATCAATACAATTATATCACATGACAAACAGAGAAACTATTAAAAAAATCACACTGAAATACATAAGCTTTAAGATACATAACCATACCGGAAATAAAGACGGTATAAACATACAGTGATGCAGTTCAAGTGGGCTAAAGTTAATTGCTCACTTATTGGTCAACTTTGCCCCCAACACAGCCCTTTTGACGACCCTTGTCCAATAACAACCTTGATAAGGCTAAATTCCTTTTGCTCCAATATTCACCATGAAAAACAAACACCTATGGTAGTACATAACGGCCATGTCCGTTAATGAATGTTTCTAGGACATCGGTAAAAACGCGTAGGGACAATATCGTTGTTGATTATTATCCTGCTCATGTCAAATTCTATTTGTATTGTCTTTATCTCTGTCAGCAGGGCTAGCCCTTTGTGGTAGCCACAGGCTAGTCGGGCAGCCGGCCCTGGCTGTGTGTGCTGAACAGCAAAACCAATAATTAAGAACAATTATGGATAGAAATATTAGAACCACCCAATTGATTGACATATGCTTAGAATATGCTTAAGAACGGGCGCCAATGGTAGACTGGACTCCATATAAATTAGATGAACTTGTCCGCCATCTTGTTTCCTTCACTAAGCAAAAATGGTGCCTGTACATGTACATCTAAACAAAGACAACATTTACCTGAGTGTGTTGTAGACTCTCGATCGTGGGCTCTTCAAGATAAAACCATTGTATAGTCCTCTGTTAACGACAATGCGCCAGAAGTGCAGCTGACTCAATGATTGTTTCTTCCGTTGCCATGACTCAAGTGTAACTAATTAATAAAGACGTGAGTACATGTACGTGCATTCCGCAAGGCTTGCGTATACGTGCACTAATGCTAGGGTCACATTTCCAAACCGGGGCCCGACTGGCCTGTGTACGGCAATGAAAAACTAAAAGCGTATATCAAGAAATATACACAAATCATGTCCATGATTAATTTTTACTTTTTGTGAGTTTTGTCACACTTCGAACCTTCGCAAACAGCCCGACCGGACGCCCATTTGAAATTGTGTTCCTACCATTTATAGCGCATTTACGTGGCTGCAATCAACAGGAATCTTGGTAGGAGGCGTCGTAGGCATGTGTGCACTGTTTGACAGTTTTTCAGAGACACTCTTTTTATATGATTTAATATCAATGGCCAGGTGGTCCTTATGTAGAGGCGGTCACTTGTTCAATGGCCAGGTGGTCCTTATGTAAAGGTGGTCACTAGTACAGGTTTGACTGTATGTTCAGGTGGTCCTTACGTACAGGTAGCCAAGTTTGATTGTATATCAATGGTCAGGTGATTATTATGTAGAGGTGATCAACTTTACAAGTTTTCTCCACAACGCAGGTCCAGTCGGAGCTTGATGCAGCTGTTGGAGGCGCCCAGCCCGCCCTGTCCCACCGTGCCCAGCTGCCCTACACGGTGGCTACACTGATGGAGGTACAGCGGATGCGTGCGGTGGTCCCTCTTGGCTTGCCTCACGCCACCACACAGCATGTCAAAGTGGGTCAGTTTGACGTTCCGGCTGGAACTCAGGTAGGTTTGTTGTCTCATCCTCCTACGCACGGACATCCAACAGCCAAACTGCCTGCCTGGATGTGCCCTGCTCTTTCAACCGTCACCTTAAGTTCCTGACCGCCCTGGTTATAAATATTAATGATCTTACCTTATCATGCGAGACAGCTTTTGAAAACGGAAAGCCTATTCTCTGATTGGCTGACAGCTGGTTTGGGGGGGGGGGGCGTCCACAGGAACTAAGAGTGACGGTTAAAAGAGCAGGGCACATCCAGACAGGCAGTTTGGCTGTTGGATATCCCTGCGTAGGAGGATGTGTTACCTTCCCCGAGAATGTTATGTTTTTGGTAGCGTTTGTATTATATAGCTTAGAAGCATAACTCAAAAAGCGATGAATGATTTGTCATAAAATATAATATGTGGTTTGGCCATGTCGAAGAAATTGAGATTTTTGGGCCCCCTAGCGGCCTCCATTATCACTCCAGATGAATTTCCAATTTTTATATCTTGTTTCTACTTACACGTACGTTTGAGTGCTGAGACGGTTCAAACAGACGACTGAGAGCTTATGTTTCAGTACTTCAAAAAACCGCATGGCGTCTCGTTTGAACCGCGTCAGCAGGCATTCGTCGTTTCTATTGTGAACTTGACATTGTATCATACACATTTATGATAGGTCGTGACGAACCTGCACTCCCTCCACATGGACCCCGCCTACTGGCCGGATCCGGACCGGTTTGACCCGGAAAGGTTTCTGGACGCAGAAGGGAAGGTCAACAACAACCCAAAGTCGTACATGCCCTTCTCTGGAGGTAGGTTGGGTTAAGTATTTCATGGGCTCCTTCTTGTTCTAAGTTTTTTGTCGAATGGCTAGACTAGCGAACACTAAATCGAGAGGTCACCGGTTCGAGTTTCTAGGAAAAACACTTTATACGACTTTCCTCACTCCACCCAGTTGTCAAAATGGATACCTTACTTTGGTTGGGGAGGTAAAAAGCGGTGAAAGGAGAGGGATGGGCTCCACCTTCCAATACTGTACCCTACACACAGTGGATAGCAAACCTACTGCCCCTCCGGCATAAAAAAGACTATGGGAATACCTTTACTAACTGGTAGTTATCAAATTACAACGATAATATTTTCTTTTCAGGACGGCGTTCGTGTTTTGGAGAGCAGCTCGCCAAGATGGAGCTGTTTCTGCTCTTTTCCAGCCTGCTACAGAACTTCACCTTCAAGTCGCCAGAGGGCGCGCCTGTACTGCATGATGAGGGCGTATTCGGTTTAACACTCAGGCCTCGGCACCGTATGCTTTGTGCGATCCCACGTTAATCGTAGTGGGAAGACGTCATTTTACAATTTACTATTTGGGGTACTGTTTTGGTTGTGCTTGTGTCCTTGCTAGCCTGGTATCCAGCCGTAATATAGCTCCCGAGTCTCTTCTCTCCTCTTTGCAAAGAGGAGAGAAGAGACTCGGGAGCTATATTACGGCTGGATACCAGGCTATGTCCTTGCACCTGTAACTCAAGATCGTTTTGGTTGATTAGTTGAATCTGAATATTGTTATTGAGATCCCGAAAAATATGGTGAGTTTGAGCGCCCGAACTATATTTTCAGGTATTGCTTCATTGCAGGCGAACAATGATCTGGTTGAATGATTGAAATGTAGCGTGGTATAGTCAATGGACAGCGCCTGTTAAATGACACCTTATGGGGATGATACATTGTAGCTTGGATTGATTAAGGAAAGAAGGGAAGGGTCACTAACATCTGCTAGCTATATAGGGTTATGGCTTTACGAACTTCACACAACAAATCTATAAACAATCAACGGTGATACTAAATGTGCAATTCTTTCTGTTTCTACTTCTTTTTTTAGATCCACAAGCAAACTGGAAGACTCAATTGAACAAATGAAGGAAATACGTATAAACTGTTTGCATAGGATTGTGTGTTTAAACACATTTTGTAAGCTACGGAAGTCTAAAATTTCGGGGCAAGATGTAGGTTATGTCATTGATACATTATCTGTTACAATGACTAGTCTATGCGGTTTTGGTGGGCATGCGATATGAATATACCTTTTGTTGAAGTAAGACTTAAAGCTATACTACGCAGTTATTTGCGCTCAAATTTGAAATATACTACTTTTTCTTTTGTTCAAATATGTGTGAACTAAAGGGTTGTCACAACTAGAGTTCAACGACCCCATATCTGTCGCTCAACGTTTCAACCTTATCAATACTACTGACGAATATATTCTTCTTACTCATTATGCAAATTAGGGTAGGCTACGGGCTATGATCGTTGTCCCGTGGAACACCCTGTGGGTACCGGGAAAATTTTGTGGCTCGGCAAGGCCCCTGGTATATTTAAAATTGCCGTTAAAGTCAACCCGGTGAGAAACATACGCCGTTACCTACCCGTTAAAACTCCGTAAGGTATCCCCGCGGTATTCAACAGTCTATCGGGATAGCCCGACCGGGCCTAGCTACAACCCCGACGGGCACCGGTGCAAAAGGCCGGGACCGTAGCTTTAGCTAGGCCGGTATTGACTTGTTAGTAAACATAGCTGCCATCCCGCCACACCTCTTGTAAACCACGTGACGCAAGAACGTATGACCCTCGCAAACACACACCAGTGCTTGTACACAGTAGCACACACACAGGGATACGCGCAGTAGAGTGGACTCTCTTTTACCACACAACTGGTCACCTTTTTTATTTTCTTGAGAAAGTGGCGGAATTTTCTTGCGAAAATGGCATTTACATCAGTGCTAACCGTAGTAGGGATACTGGTCGTAGCTACTAGAGTTACGGCGGACATTGACTATGTGTATCACAACTATACGGAGTTAACGCGCGTGCTCGGGGAGACGGCGTTACAGTGCCCGGATATCATGCAGGTTTATACGGTCGGTACCAGCGTGCAAGGCCGGGAACTTTGGGTTATGGAGATCAGCGACAATCTTGGTGACCACGAGCCAGGTAGGTTTGTTTGTTTTTGTTTGTTTATCGTCTGATTAGAACCTAGAAGTACTGAGTTCCCTGATGTTGGGCCCTTGGGAAAGGCACTTTGTACACAATATTCACTCACTCAACTCAGTTTAAAATGAGTACCTAGCTTCGTTTAGGGCCTTCCCTCGGATAGGACGTTTAACGGAGGTCCGGTGTTTGAGGATAGCCACACCTCGAGCACGTTAAAGAACCCACCACACTTCGAAAAGAGTTGGGATCTTTTTTATTTGAGTCGATCAAATAAATCTGTCCGGGTATGCATCTTGTACTGTTCAGTACAGACCCGGTGTGTTACGGTATGAGACGGTTTACCGGGTAAACTATGCATAAAAATAAATATTAGCTTCATTTCATGGACAAACTACAGTGCTTATGTACAAGGAAAAATCTTTTCACATTTCTTTCAAAGCATCGTCAGCTGTTAAAAAGATCGTTCTGGTCGGTTTGAAAAGTCTAACGTTACCACAGTATTGCCATCTGTCTCGTATATGTCATAAGGTCCCACAACACTTGCGCGTGGGAAAATAAACCCACACAAATGTTGTCAACCTAGTAAGGAATGTGTTTAGCATGAAGGCTAGATATAGCCGCGTTTTAGGGGAGGTGGCGTTGGATGGACTAGTGGTTAGGCTAGAGGACACAAGAGCTAGAGATCACGGGTTTGATGTCTGACATTTCTGGGTACTACTCTGACGTTTAATTTTTAGGAAAGGCGTTTGTCCTCACTCCACCCAGATAAAAAAATGGGTTCGGTTGGGGAGATGTAAGGCAATGGAAGGGGGGGTGGGCTCCACCTTCCAATACCGTATCCTAGACACAGTGACTAACAACATTAACCCACTGCCCCGTACGGCCTTAAGATGGTTTCACTTGTGCGTACATATTCAAGTCCGTATGAGGTCCGTATGGAAGTCTTGGCTTCTATCAGGCTCCACAGGTTGCTGGAAAAATAATAGAAATTGGACATACTAGTACATAGCCAGATAACACACCAGCTGGTCGCAAAGCATACTTATTGGACAGCTAACTCCTCTGGTATGTTATGTGTGTACATTTATCAAATTTCTGCTATTTTCCAAGCGACCTATGGATCCTGGTAGAGGCTAAGGATTCCATACGGACCTCATACGGACTTGAATGCTTACGTACGTGTGAACCGTTAGGGGGAGGTCCGTGTGCTTTAGGAGGTGGTGCCTCCCTTTTCAACCTTCTCCTTTTTAAAACGAAGTTGTGGACATAGGAGGTCATGCAGTCAGCATTCAAACGTTATATGAAAAGGCCATCAATCAGAAATGTACAATATGTAGACGTACTGTGAACAAAAGTTGGTCTTTGACGTGTGCAAAGACGGAACGTTCGTAAATCTGTGCAATGTTTTATGAGACATGGGTGATCATGGGTGCCGGGTGTGTTGGGGGGATGCTTTTCGGTGGTTAACAACTAAGTACGTATATATATATCTAACAACATCCCGTTCTTTGTTACTAGATTTAGCTCAAAACATCATGATTCTGTGAGAAATTGCGCCAACCGCGGCCGGTGCATATGAAACATGACGCAAAAGAACGCAAACTCTGGTCATCTACAATTGGTCGGCTGTGGTTGGCAGTTATTTACAACATAGAGGCATGGATCATTTGATCATAGCGAAAATGGCCCTATCTTTTAAAATCGCTGGTTGATACGAGAGAGTTGGCAATTGGTTGGGAATCAGTCTGGAGGGAGTCGTCAGTCTTCGGCTAAAGGTCGGGATGGTTGGGAGTACTTTGGGAATATATTGGCAAACATTCGGGGCTCGGTTAGGAGTAGGCAAAGTTCTTGTTATAGAATGGTTGTAGAATGGTTGGGATATAGGCGTGGCCTAAAACTAGTCAAACTGCTCACGACCAACCGCTAACCTTGGTTGGTTAGTAGTCGTGGCAAGGTCAGGAGAAGGTCTTGAAAGTGAGACCAGGGGTTAAGGTTTTGTCCCGGTGTGACTTTGACATAACAAAGCGTGTAACAAACATAGCGAGGCCTTTTGAAGTACATGCACTTGTTTTTACTCGTGGGCACAGTACTGTGAAAGAATTATTGTGCTCATAAATCAGAATGTTTATTGGGTCAGGTGTGTTTTCTTTGCACGCTTCTTGATTTACGCCAAGATGATAGATGATTACAATGCGCAATCACGTTCTATTACCAGTAGTAAATGCCATCATCACATAAATTATAATCTAGATAGTGTGTAATAGTTAAAAGTATGACTTAGCAGACAGCTAAATACAAAAACGTAAGAAAATTCGTTCTTTATCCCTGAAATTTGTTGAGTCATCTACGAGCCCCGCAGTGCCGCACCGGTGCCCCAAGTGCAGTGAGATACCACCTTAACACATGTATCGTCCCCTGGTCACAAGTACAAATGACAGTGTAAATATTGGCAATAAACATTGCGCCCGCTTGTTCCTCAAACAAGAGAGCTTGACCATGTCAACACGTGCACGGTACAAAGGGAGTATTTCCCCGCTGTTGGGAAACTTTAGGGGGAGGGGCTCACAATGGCTTGATGTTAGGGGTTGATACCGGTACCGAGAATTCAGGTACAGGCCCGGTTTAGGTCTAGAGGGTTAGGTCCAGATCCGGACTTGAACCTGGATCTAATTGTTTGTAAAAACAATTTTCTAATTTTCTATAAACGTTTAAGAATCTAGTTGGCGGAATATTTGACTCCCACTGGCGTTTTATAAATCCTGTCCCCGTGTAGTCTCATTAAGTTTGACTGAATAACTTGGTAGAAATGGCTATAAACACTACAGTAACTCTACTTTGCTCCTGTTATTTTCTTGAACCCGTAAGCGCCAAAACATGTAAACCTCAACCGATATAATCTGATTATTTTCTACTCGGTCCAAAATCCGGTCCACTGATTTTTTTCAGGTCCGTTTTTTTTTCTACCAAGAAAACGGGTTTGTAGCATTACATAACATGTAATCATATCTACTTGCTGTTATCACGAAAATTCAGTACCTTATCTTAGAGGGGCCCGGTGCAATGACCAAGTGGGTAGAGTGTTTGCTTTGCATGCAGTAGATTGTGAGTTCAATCCCCGGCCGAGTCACACCAAAGGCAAAGACTTTAATAAATGGCACATGTTGCTTTCTTTCCTTAGCAATCAGCATTTGGGAAAGTATATGACGTAGTTGAATACAGGCCACTACCAATGAATTAGCCCCCTATTCTATAGTGAGCTCGAATGTACAAAGTTGTATGGCCCAAGGGAAATAGTGTCGTAGTTGAATACATGCAACTACCAGTGTATGAGCCCCCTACTGTATAGTGAGCTCGAGTATACAAAGTTGTATGGCCCAAGGGCCATTGAAATGGAGATGGGCGCCTTCCTATACACTATCTGCTGCGGGAAGGACTTAAGCTTAAGTCTCAGTGTTGATAGAGTAAAAAAAACGACGAAAATGAGCGAGAGTTGCTTGTTTGGCGACTAACTGTCTACTTGTGGCACATTCGCGAAATTTGTCAATTGCGATTATCTTTTTGAATTTAAAAAAAAAATCGCAATTTCAGGCGACCAATTAGCGAAAATTTGCGAATGTAAATGAATCAATAACCCGCTTTAGGAAATCAAAGGCAGTAGGAGGGGTGTAGTAAGTTTTGGATGTGTGCCAAAGTGGTAATAAAAGAAAAAAAAACTGACTTTGCCACTAGCTCCTTTGTATCTCTGTGAAATCTGTTTTATTTTCAAACGCTACCTTGTTCACCTAGTCCAACCAAGGTTCACACAAACTTGTAAGACAAATAATTGATATCAAATATACCTGACTTAAAGCAAACTCCCATGTTCAATCTTTTATATAGCTGCACAATGAACTAATGCTTTAACATTGATGTACATTACATTGGCGCAACGTCAAAATCATACGTAACCTAAAGTCCATACAAACGTGTAAGACAACTAATTGGTATCAAATATACCCGCCCTAAAACAAACTCCCATGTTCAATCTTTTATATAGCTACACGGTGAGGTAATGTTTTACCAAGGACTTATATTGTTCATCATAACAATGGCGTAACGTCCAAGACCATAGATAAGCTGAAGTCCACACAAACGTGCAGGACAAGTAATTGATTTCAAATATACCTGACCTTAAGCAAAACCCCATGTTCAACCTTTTATATTGCTACACAATTTAGTAATGTTTACCATAACAATGGCACAACGTCAAAGGACCGCAAGTAACCTAAAGTTCACACAAACTTTGCCAACATCTTATCCGTATCTGTACACATAAGGAACAGGTACTTGACTAACGATCAAATATATGCTTGTGTTTACAGTGTAAAGTAAGACGGCCAATTAGATTAAAGCACCTAAACTGTTGCGTTGCCTTCGTGGGGAGGGGGCGTATTGTTACTTTGGATTGTTCCTTTACATTTTCATGCGTTCAAATACTGTACTGTCTTATCCGTTATTGCCATGTTTCTACGGTCCACTTAACTCATGACGATATCTGTAGTTGTGTTGTAAAATAAGGTTTATACTTGCTTTATTCCCTGTACTTTATTCCCTGTACTAAACCAATAGCCAAGAGTTCTTGTCAGTTACAAATATGTTATCTGTTACACTCTCAAATATAGTCAAATAATATCAACCTGAATTGCCAAAAATATGCTACTCTGGGGCCGGGGGACCACCAAAAATCTGGTTTGTGAGGACAAGTAGTCATCATAGACAGGATTGCTTGCACCGATGGGAAACGTATCTAAGGGAACACCGAAAATTGGCCAGGTGGTCCTTATATAGAGGTAGTCACTTGTACAGTATACAACCTGTATATCAATGGTCAGGTGGTCCATATGTGCAGGTGTTCACTTATACAGGTTTCCGTGTAAAATCTCGGTAGCTTTGTTTACGGTCCACTTGAGATAGCCATGATTGTTTGATGTCTCGGCCACCTGTTCTTTGTACATTCGTCAGTCTGTTTGTCACAAAAGGTCAAAGATAATAATCCAAGACACGAAGGTATCGAACAATGTCCTGATTATGCTACGGTCACATTTGCACCGGCGCCCGTAGGGGGTGTAGCCCCGGCCTGGCCCAGTAGCCGCAAACTTGTTCCGGTTTAGGCCGGATAAGGGGGGGAGGAGGGGCTTTCACCTCTCAGTGTTTTCACGATTAGGTAACGGCGTCTATATGTCCCGGGTTGATTTAAGATACGATCGAGTCAAATCAAATTATTGGCCCGGCCGAGCCCCAAAATAGACCGGCAGCCGCAGGTTGTCCCACCGGGTCACGTAGAAACTAACACCCGAAAATGCATACAAAATTCAGCCCGTAAACTACCCCCTTTGCAAAATGGGACCTTAGCATAATCCAGAATGAAAACAGTTTTTTGTTTTTAATTTTGAGAAAAAATTGTGAGCTACCTATGTTGTGTCTTTAAAAGGATGTCATGTCTTTATGAAGGATATGGGACTACTTTTAACTACCTATACCTTTTTCAGGTGAACCCGAGTTCAAGTATGTAGGAAACATGCACGGGAATGAGGTAGTCGGGAGAGAGATCCTGGTGTACCTGATACAGTACATCTGTCAGCAGTACCAGGCCGGAGATAGCCGCATCAGGAGCCTGGTGCACGAGACTAGGATCCACATCATGCCCTCCATGAACCCGGACGGCTTCGAGTACGCCGAGGCTTATGTAAGGTCCTCTCAAGTTTTCTTTAATACCACCGTCAAATGCAGCGAAAATCGATCGGACGACGAGTCTGCGAGCTCTATATTATGAGGAAGCATGACACTGACGGGAAGGGGGGAAGTCTGCCATTTCCTCGTCGGCATCAGGGTCATACCTCCTCGTAATTTAGAGCTCACAGACTCGTCGTCCGATCAATTTTCGCTACATGTGACTATAGGGGCGCGGTCACATAGGTCGTGCGATCGTCGTACGATTTTGATGTCATATATAGGATTTTCAAGCAGGCTGTGACAGAAACAACCAGAGACATGGATCCAAAATAACATTTTGCGTACCAAGACAGTTGAACTTTGTAGATGACGTGCATTTTTGTCAACAAGAATGCCCGAAGTTAGCGATCGTACGACGATCGTACGACCTACATGTATGTGACTGCGCATTTAGTGTGAAATTTGGAATATCGGATGCCGTTCCTACGTGCGTGTACATGTGTGTGGTATGTGACTGTGTGTGTATTGGCATGTGCGTGTCTGCGCTGCGCGCGTGTATTGCAATTGGTATGTGCGTGTCTGTGCATCTGTATATGTATGTGTATGCGTGTGTCCAAGTGTTTGTGTGTGTGCATATGTGTGTATGTGTGCCTACGTGCGTGTACGTGTGTTGTTTGTGTGCATGCGTTTGCTCTTGTAGTGCAGAGTAGATTTAGAGAGATGCTCTATACACGGTCATGTTCTATCGTTCAGCGCTTGCCATATCCTTTTCTTTCTTTATATAGACTCCTCCAACCAACCCAAACGAGACGGACTGGACTTATCTAGCCGGTCGGTACTCTTTCTTCGACAACGGAGAGCGCTACGACGGGTTCAACGGCACCGACCTCAACCGAAACTTCCCGGAACTGAACACGTTAGTGTATCGGTACGAGAACACTTCAGGACCGAACCACCATCTCAGCGTACCCGATGACTTCTGGACGGGGAACACTGTCAGTCTGAGGGTAAGAAGTACATGTAATACATATAATTATGATACAATTTTAAACTGAATAACCGTACACAAAAATAAAGCGCTTTAACCAACAAGCTTTCGATCAGTCCTCTGATCCTTTTCAAGTTGTAATCACCCAAAGTCTATGTCACACATCCAGACCGGAAGTGCCATGTCACCAAAGGGTCAAAGGTGCTTGGAAGTTTGGTTAGGTGTCCTTGTAGCTCAAGTGGTAGCAGCCTCACAGTTGAGCCCCTGGTTCCAAATAGCTGGTAACTGGGTTCAATCTTGAGTAGGGCATCTCGGTTGGGGCTGCACTAGTATTTCGGAAGGGTTGTGAAATGGAGATCCCGTGTACGAGGAGGTGCAATGAGTTTGTTCAGTAAACAAGACGGGCTAGCAACCCGTCCTTGTATTAAAGATATAGCCTGCTACAGAAACAGCCATGAAACTTGCTGCCTTATGTGCCACTAGGCACTACATGGGTCTGCACACACACTGTTTGAGGCTGTTTCACTGGACCGATGCGGGGCACGATACCAACTTTCATATCACTTGACCTCAAGATGTCTAAGATTACAAGAGACTATTACTAGAGCTTTATTTGTGTTTAAAGTAAGTTTTGATAGCAAGTTTTTGCATTATCTCGAACATAAAGATTTTAAAACATTAATATTCATTTTTGAAGGAAGCTTTGATGTCAAGTCAACCATTCTCATTTCTTACTTCAAGCCCGCGCCCGAAACTAAACTAGTGATGGACTGGATTCTTCGCTATCCCTTCGTCCTTTCGGCGAACCTTCACGGGGGCGAAGTCTTGGCCAACTACCCTTACGACTTGTCCCGAACGTACCCGAACAACCCGACCGCGTACACGAGGTGTCCCGACGACGAAGTCTTCCGAGAGCTGTCTAAGGCCTACTCTTTGGCTCACGGTACCATGGCAAAGTGTGGTGTGACCCAACCGTGTTATACTGACGACTTTGCCTGTCAAGATGGCATCACCAACGGAGCGGCATGGTACAGCACAACGGGATGTAAGCTGGAGTTAACAGGCTACAAAGTAGTTCCGTACAGACAATCTAATTCCGGAAAACTTAAAGAAATTCTTTTTGGAAATGCAGAATACCGATGACAAAAGAAAAACATATTTTTATATTCTGTCCCAAGAATTTCGCAGAACTGCCCTTGTTCGTAAAGATTTATTTCATTACCTAAATATATTCAATTGATATCCTTTTGCTACATTATAGTTGTAGAAATGACTCTATTTAGTCATTCTACTTCGAAAATATAAGTTTTCCGAAATTAGACGGTCAGTCCGGAATTATAGTGTCGCCTGTGAATAGAATTTTCAACTTTCATGCATAACTTTCATGCATAATATATAGACTAGGGCTGGGTATCGGTACAGTGTACCGGTACAAAACCGGTTTTTCTTATTGGACCGGTCCAGAAAAACCGGGCCTGAAAAAATTAGGTAGGCCGGATGTTGGACCGATTAGAAAATTAACAGATTATTTCATCAGGCATTCACACGTTTTGGCGCTTGCAGGTGGAAGAAAATAACAAGAGTGAAGTAGAATAGAGTTTATAGTAATTTCTACCACGTTTTACAGCCAATCGTACAGGTGCAGTTAGCGTTGAAGGATCTTAAAACGCCAGTGTAAGTCTAATACTCCACCAAATAAATCTCTTTGTAGTGAAATGGACCATTGATATGAGTCATACTGCATCAGGTCCAGAAAATTCAGGTCCAGGTCCGGTTCAGGTCCAAAGGATCAGGTCTAGGTCCGGACCTGAACCTGAATTTTCTGTACCGGTACCCAGACCTAATATAGACCTTTTTTCCAATTTCGGCAGCCATTTTGAATCTATTAGGACTGTACACAAAAATGAGACTGAATGTGGTGTTCATTCCTTAGTAAAAGACATCTAAGATCTTCGCTCTCAACGTTCATCCCTCCGACGTGAAATACAGTGTTTAAGTAGAGTAACTTTTAACCCTATTCAGACCGGGGGGGGGCTTTTGAGGCCCGCGGCAACTTCGATGTCCTATAACGCCAGAACGGCTTACGCTAGAGCCACCAAATTTGGTGAGTTTTCCTAAAATATTGTTGGCAAAAAAATTGCGAAGTTTGAAAAATTTTCCATTTTTTCGTGTTGCCATGGCAACCGTTTGTTGACAGGCTGTTTTGCCAAAAATCACTATTTTTGGTTCTAACAATGTATTTTTCATATTTATTTGTTATATTACTGCTATTTTGTAACATAAATAAAATCTTATATTATTTAGCATATCTTTCATAATTATATATGCATAAATTATGCTAATTTGATGACGTCATCAGCCCAAAATCCAAGATGGCGGACCGTATGGCAAGATCAAGAATAACAAGCTAATTATCCCTCAGAATTTGTAACTACCTGGTATTTTTTCATCAAAAACCATCTAAATGAATGAAATTAGTCTATTTCCATTGCCCTTTGTGATTATTTGTTGCAAAAAAAGGATTTTTAAAAATTCAAGGTGGTGGATATAATATGGCGGAGCCCAACTCGTATCTTACATGTGCATGACGTCATTTTGTGACGTCATTTTGACGTTATCGATGTTGCTATTGGCAACACAAGTCGTAATAAACATTATTATTCTGTTATCTGCACTTGTTGTTGCATTTTTTTAGCAAAACTTGAAGTTTTCTGAGAAAAACCCTTTTTTCATGGGTCCGGCCAATATAATCAAATTGATGACGTCATAATTACGTCATCTTACGTCAACGTAACGTCAAACGTCAAATACTTGTCAGATATTATGTCGATATTATGTCCTGAAAATTTGGTGGCCCTACGGCACGTCGTTTTAGAGTTATAGGACTTAGAAATGGAGGGCCTCAAAAGCCCCCCCCCGGTCCAGGGATGACCAAAAAAGCCCGGTCTGAATAGGGTTAAAACTAATATATCACCGAAAAGACTATAAGATCAGACTAATACTTTATTATATAAGTTCTACAGGGGAGACGATGCCATTAGAATTTCACCCACTAATACATGCGTTCCAATTGGAGAGTTGAGGAAACAAATATGCAATTATCTCAAGAATAAAAAGTTCAAGTCATACAAACTTACCTTCAAGTGATAGCCTACTATGTCCAGTCTCGGCAAATTCCTTGGCAAGAATTTCTATACGGCTAATCTTTTGATACACCCCCCTGATTAGAGCCCTTGGATTGGCCCATTTGGCTGAAAACAGCATTCTGGCGACGATACCACTATTTCAGGGGGTGCGGAAACCCCCTCGATGGAGAAAGGTCATTTTGTACAACTAATTCTACCAGTGTAGGGTCTTTCCTACTGCAGCCACTCCCAAAATGCCCAGATTTCACATAAAATCCCACCAAGAAAGGCTTTTCAATGGTTTAAAGCCTTGTTTTTATTTGAGATCTCTCACCGTGGGCTCTAGGCGCCTGCGCTAATGCTTACGTCACCCCTAAACCTTTGCATTTCTAGGTATGCAGGATTTCAACTACCTTGCCTCCAACTGCTTTGAAATCACGCTGGAGCTGTCCTGTAACAAGTTTCCTCCGGAGGCAGAACTGGTGCAGTACTGGGAGGACAACAGGGAGGCGCTTTTGCAATATATGGAAAAGGTAGGCTAGGAAAGGTACATCAGCGAAAGGTGTTCATTTAGGCAGTCTGACTTAAACGTCCGAAAGAGAAATAAAAGCAATTGATTGGTTGTTTAATCCACGGATCGTTTAATCGTTTGAACTTGACATGAGATAGTTATCACGAACATGCTGTAATATTTCATTTGGACGTTAGGCGTCTCTTTTGAACCACACCGCCCATTTAGTCTAACACGGTTTGTTCATGACAATATGTATGGACATTCTCCAATGTTAGTATGTCGTTTGTTGCCCTCTTCATTTAACATATTCTTAAACTTTGACATTTTAATCCTGTTATGTTGATGTTCTCTGGCAGGTACACAGCGGCATTAAAGGGTTTGTAAGGGACACGAACAACAACGGAATCGCTGACGCTGTTATCTCTGTCAGGGGCATCAATCATGACGTCACAACAGGTCGGTCACCACACACACACACACACACACACACACACTCTCTCTCTCTCATAGCTCTCTATCTTTGACAGCTCTTAACAATCAGCAACCAGTTACATGTATCCATAGTTGAATTCCATCTTACATAAATCAACGTGCAACGCGAAAGAGGATATAGGAAATCATATATCTGTACTTTTATTGAATGTGAAATTATCCATTATGCGTCTTGTTGTCCGCAGCACGTGACGGCGACTACTGGAGGCTGCTGGTTCCAGGGACGTACCGTGTGACTGCATCATGGGGAGGTTGGACTCAGGAGAAGACGTGCACAGCCGCGAACCGTGCCGGAGTCTGTGACTTTGTCCTAGGGGCACCTCCCACCCAACCCCCGGGCACCTCTGCCGCAAGCCCCGCCAAGCCGTTGATGTGGAGTTCGGTGCTGGCGATCGCGGCTTTAGTCTTCAGCTGGCTGTGAGGTTTGGCGACGACGAAAATACCTCCGCCCCTGAGGCGTCACCAAAAATAATTTTTCAGTCCCCTTGTTACGAGCCCGAAAGAAACAGGTCATTACAAACTGTTGCCACAATTTCTCCGAGCTTTTACCATCTAGAAGATCAGCAAAAGTCTACTTTTTATTATTAAAAACGCAAAACCCACTTATTTTGCCTAGTGTACGTGGGACTTTAACCACTGCCTTCAAAGAAAAAGTCAAAGTCAACAATAGTAAACGTAGTGCCTTAAAGTTGATTGGAAACTAGTGTTTTCTACAGCATTACTTTAATTACTTTAAGAATGTACGTGCAATTAGCCCTCGGGCATGGTTTCGAAAATTGACATCATTATTTCGCCAATTATACGACCAACTTACAAGCTTATCAATAATATCATACTAACGATTTCTCCACACAAATTTAAAAATGCCTGGTTTAAGTTTGAGTTTGTTACTTCAAAACATGTTAACGTAACGTACGAATGTTTTTGATTCCGCGTTTTGTCTTTTGCCGTGTATAAGATTAATACCATACATATCATAAATTTATCAGAAAGTACACGACTCAAACCGAATAAATCTGTTTTTTAATTCATTGGAAAGCAATGATTACGTAATATAGGGAACATCATGACATTTGGCTCTGCATGCGCATTTACAGTATCAAAACGCCTCCGTGCGAGATTTGAATGCATGACAGTAGGCTTGACTATGTATCTTATATACATGTACACCCTAGTTGTACACACATCATGTAACACACCAGCTTCACAGGCAAGCGCCGCTGCAACAGCTGGTTTAAACCTGGTTATACCACACTTATACACACTAACTTTGCATATCTATCTGCTAAGCGTTGTTTTAAAGCTATCTGATGAGAATACCCCAAATGTTCTTGGTGGCAACGAGTTCAACTATACGACAGTTGTCGGGAAAAACAACACGTGGTCTAGGCCTCATAATAGAAATATTACTTGGGGTTAGAATGAATGTTGATTTTGGAAATTTATAATAATCATTATTATAGTAATAATTATCCTTTTGTGATGAATAATAACCAGGCTATACCAGAAAATATCATAAGTAAATTAGAGATATTCTGAGATTAACTGAGACTATAGAGATGGCCAAAACAATTACTGTTATGTTGATTATATACGTGAACATACACACATCAGCAATTAGATTAGCAAAAAAATCATTTTAGACATGCAACTATCGGTATTATCATGTCAAAACATTATGACATGCAAAGTATGCATCCCTTTATGTTACAAATGAGATGTCGATCAACGCGGAATGGCGCATATCTTGTAGGAAGGAGGAGTTAGTGTGAGCCTCATACTGCCTTCAACAGACAGTGCAGGCGCGCCCTCTGGCGACTTGAAGGTGAAGTTCTGCAGCAGGCTGGAGAAGAGCAGAAACAGCTCCATCTTGGCGAGTTGCTCTCCAAGGCACCCGCGTCTACCTAGGGAGATATTACAGTTCGTTGAAATATAATGAGCTTTTCTCGTCTGTTTTGCATATCCCTAAAAGTAATAAAACAGTTTTGTACAGCTGGTTTAATGTATAAATACGCAAATTTTGTGTTCGCAAATCAAAGAAAGAAACTTTTTTGCTGGAGATGTTTTCTTTTCAGTTGCGAGAGAACTTGTTCAATAATCAATCAATAAAATTCCCCAAAATCCGACCGGTGAATCGATTTTCTGGCATCTATAACTGCACTTTTTGTTACTATCCGCAAGAGGCGCTCTTCTGACTTTTGCCGCTGACCGCATTACTCAGGACAAACAAACGTACACGTCCGAGACTGTCAAAAATACACAAGCTTTTCATCTCAAATCCTTTTCTATGAGGAGGGGGTGATGAATTTATTATCAACGATTTGGGGGCCCAATTTTATTTTGGAAGGGACTCTTTGAGAGTGCCAATTCGGAGTAATACAGGTGTGAGACCTTCAGATCCTCTAGTTACGTTTCTCCTAAAACACGGGACCTCAGACCCCCCCCCCTGACATCCTTCACCAAAGCTAGGTACTCATATTCAACTCAGTCGAATGAGGAAATAGGTGCAAAAGCTGCATTGCAATTGCATGTTTCAGCAATCGTTTTTTGTCGCTTTTTTACTCAAAATTTCCACGAGATTCGTTCCCATTAGCTCACAACGATATCCTGTTAGATGTTCAAATCCAGAACTTTAATTTTTTAAGATTCTAGTAGTAAGTTAGCAAACATGGGATAAGTTAGCCAAATTTTATAAGGCTTATTACCTCCAGAAAAAGGCATGAAGGACTTGGGCTTGCTGATGACCTTTCCTTCTGTGTCCAGAAACCTTTCCGGGTCAAACCGGTCCGGGTCAGGCCAGTAGGCGGGGTCCATGTGGAGGGAGTGCAGATTCGTCAGGACCTATCAGAGACACAGGCACCTAGGTGAACTTTCAATGTACGATTATAAAGTTGTTACTATGTGCACAGACATATATATAAGGTAGGTACAGTCAAACCTGTCTATAGAGGCCACTCAAGGGTCTAGGGAAATGTGACCACTATAGACAAGTGGCCACTATAGAGAAAATGTCGGGAACTCCAAATCCTCGCAAACTACGATTTTAACCCAGCGCAGGGTGACATACGGCCGCTGTATGGTCGCAATAGTCAGTGTTTCTGTATCTACGGGACCAGAAATCGTGTGGCCGTGGCCGCGTGGGACAGGTGGCCGCTATAGACTATGCTTAGGTCAATGGGAAAAATCCAAGGGACGGACAAAAAGTGACCACAATGGCCAGGTGGTCGTTATGTAAATGTGGCCGCTAATACAGGTTTGAATGTAGTTAGTGGAGAGAGTTTATATAGAGTTTATATACCATAACTCCCGCTGGTAGATCAAACTCTCCCAAAGTGACGTCTTGTGTGGTGGCGTGCGGCAAGCCTAGAGGACCAACAGGGCGCATCCGCTGTACTTCCATGATTGTAGCTTCTGTGTAGGGCAGCTGGGCACGGTGGGACAGGGCGGGCTGGGCGCCTCCTACAACTGCATCAAGCTCCGACTGGACCTGTGAGGTTGGACCACGAGAAAGCAGACAGCGTTGACCAGATGATTGTCAAAGGCAGGCATCGTTTATTTGAATAAGCTTGTTCACACTTCCGAGTGCGCATGCACGGCGACCTGGATTTTTGGGTCATATGTCAAAGGTTAAGGCCCCTGACCTTCAACAGTTTTCATCTAGACCTTTGTCTCGATTTGCATAAAAATGTGATTTGTTTATGTCTCAGGGGCCTTCATCTTTGACATAGTGCCCATAGTTCTTGTCGCCACGCATGCGTCCTTGAAGTGTGAACGATTCTTAGTCAGGGACCTTTATCTATGACTTATTACCCACAGAGCATTGCGCTGCGCATGCTCAGGTAGAGCTGTGAACCTCCATATGTCACCCACAAGGTATTTCGCTGCGCATGCTCGTTCGCTAAACATACGCAGCGAAATGCACTGTGGATAATATGTCGCAGTTGGAACAACAAACACCATACGTGTGGGTAATTAATTTATAGAATTTAAAAGATACGTACCTTCTTTTGTACGTCCGGATACAGAACCATGTACAGCAGACACCATCGCACGGTACTAGTGAGTGTGTCCAGGCCACCAAAGAGGAGCTCAAAGGTCATGTACATCACGTGTTCCTCGGTGAAATATTCTATCTTTTCCCCCTTTTCAAGTTCCACCAGGCAAAAATCGAGGAAGTCTCGCGGATTCTCGCGGTCCAATTTCTGGCGATGGCACGAGATTTCGTCCCACAGAAACGCGTGGATCTTCGCATTGTATTTCTTGACATCATGGAGAGACTTATTCACTGGACATTGGGATATAAAATGTGCTTTGATTCATCTATTATATACATTTGGTGAGGGTTGAACACCAAGTTTTCTCTATTGCAACAAGGAATCACTAACTTTAAAAGTTGATATCTTTATGCTAATTATTCGCCTATATACTGCATGATTTTAATTAAACATTGAGAGAAGGCCTGGTGCAGGCTAGTAGGACAGCCTGGTGTAGGCTAGTAGGAAGACCTGGTAGAGACTAGTATGTAGACCTTGTGGATGGAGGCTAGTAGGAAGACCTGGTGGAGGCTAGTAGGAAGGCCTGGTGGAGGTTAGTGCGAAGGTCAGGTGGAGGCTAGTAGGAAGGCCTGGTGGAGACTAGTATGTAGACCTTGTGGATGTAAGCTAGTAGGAAGACCTGGTGACGGCTATTAGGAAGGCCTGGTGGAGGTTAGTGCGAAGGTCTGGTGGAGGCTAGTAGAAAGGCTTGGTAGAGACTAGTATGTAGACCTTGTGGATGGAGGCTAGTAGGAAGACCTGGTGGAGGCTAGTAGGAAGGCCTGGTGGAGGTTAGTGCGAAGGTCAGGTGGAGGCTAGTAGGAAGGCCTGGTGGAGACTAGTATGTAGACCTTGTGGATGTAAGCTAGTAGGAAGACCTGGTGACGGCTATTAGGAAGGCCTGGTGGAGGTTAGTGCGACGGTCTGGTGGAGGCTAGTAGGAAGGCCAGGTGGAGGCTTGTAGGAAGGCCTGGTAGAGACTAGTATGTGGACCTGGTGGATGGAGGCTAGTAGCAAGACCTGGTGACGGCTAGTAGGAAGACCTGGTAGAGGCTAGTAGATTAGACCTGGTGGAGGTTAGTGCGAAGGCCTGGTGGAGGCTAGTAGGAAGGCCTGGTGGAGGCTAGTGTGAAGGCCTGGTGGAGGCTAGTAGGAAGGCCTGGTGGAGGTTAGTGCGAAGGTCTGGTGGAGGCTAGTAGGAAGGCCTGGTGGAGGCTAGTAGGAAGGCCTGGTGGAGGTTAGTGCGAAGGTCTGGTGGAGGCTAGTAGGAAGGACTGGTGGAGGCTAGTAGGAAGGCCTGGTAGAGACTAGTATGTAGACCTGGTGGATGGAGGCTAGTAGGAAGACCTGGTGGAGGCTAGTAGGGAGGCCTGGTGGAGGCAAGTAGGATGTCTTGGTGGAGGCTATACTTACCACCGGGAACAAATCGCAGAAAAGGGAACACGTTGATGATTTGCCCAGCCCCAAGTCGGTCCATTGTGACGAGCACGGCGTCCGACAAGTCCCTGAACCTCCCATCACCATAGTCGAAGCGATTTCCAAAGACTATGGAGCAGATGACGTTTGCTATTGTGAAGTGTAGGTCACTCTCGGGGTCAAATGGCTGTCCTCCGTATTTTGCAACCTAATACATGGGGCGAAAATGGCTGTCCTGAAGGCTGGCTGGCTGATCTATCAAAGCTTTTTGCTTTTGCTTCCATATAAAGAATATTGAAACCATGACACTTGTTAAAAAGAGTGAGGGTTCTTCTCGATGTAAGTGGATCAAACCTTGGAGTCTAGTCTCTGTCGGGTTGATACCTTGTGTGATAATCGCCTGTTATGTCATTTTTCCAAATCTCAATAGATAAGTGAGTCAAGTCAAGATCTTAGATTTACCTTGGCACAAAGAAAGCCTGTTTCTTCTCGAATCTTTTCTTCAATGCTGCCCATTCCTTCTTTCACACCGAGAGTCCTCAGGATTGTCGAAGCAAACTTTCTCTTCTGTTTGAACGCCTTACCCCATTGGGTACTGACGATAGCTTTTTTTAATTAAAAACAAAAACAAAAAATAAGAATTGTAACAAAGTAGTATATAACGTGCAAGCTATACGTTATCATTTGGCGGGCCTACAACTCTTGAGAGGAGCTTACCTCGAATAAACGGGGATTTGAAACAAGAACCTAGTCAATAATCCGAACAACAATAGTAACTTTCCACCTAGTACCTTCTCAAGTTGCAATGCTGTATCAACAAGAGTTCGTAGACCTCAGGCCTGCATGAAATGTATTGGGTGTCCGTAGACCTATTGTGTATTTTTTTCCTTTTTCTCTGCGGTACGTGGTTGGAAATGTGAGCTTTTTACCGTGTTGGTTGTGCACCATGAAAAAGTCTGAAATTCTTATTCCTGACTTTGTAAGTTTGGACATGGATGAACATTACTTATTTTGGATTTCTTAAGTACATAACCAACCACAGTACCTTGAAGTTGTTGAGACAACTTTTTGCTACTTTTTTTTTCTCAGATGGCCCATGCAGTTATTCTGTCACATGATATATTCAGTACTGATATCTTCCTACATGCAGGCAATAACTATCCTTAATATGTGCATTGTTTCTTCCTTCATACTTCTTAAATACATGTAGAAAAGACTTGAAATAGAATTCACGAATCATTTTTGTGTAGACCTCAACAATGTTTGACCTTCAAATACAAAGCTTTGACCTTGAAAGAGGCTTGGTGTCACATACCCTTCCCAAAACCGTTGATGAGGTCGAATATGTAGTTTTGTGGCCTGGACGCGAACAGCTCGGACCTGTCCACGAGCGCGTCCTTGACGGCAGCGTAGCCGTTCAGAACCACCACATCTTCCATCCCCATCCTGACGGTGAAGACGTCCCCGTACTGTCGCCTCCACGCCGTCAGCTGCAGGTGATGCGCTCGGCCCAAGGCGAGGAGGTGCCCGAGAACGGGCCAACATCCTGCCGGGTAAGGAGGGAGGTTTCTGGGACGCCTAAGATACAGGCACGCTAGAAGAAAGGCAACGAAGAACACGAGAAACGTCTGAAGATTCAGACCGGAGAGCTGAAAAATCTCAGAGAATGCGCCATCCGCCATTTTCTGCCATGAATGTTGTCCCAAGAACACTGATCGTATTGGGTCGCCTCGGGTCACTTGCACCACTCGAGCGAGCTACATGTAACATGTAACTGTAAACACGCCTGT
Source organism: Branchiostoma floridae x Branchiostoma belcheri (assembly GCA_019207045.1). Lineage (NCBI taxonomy): Eukaryota > Metazoa > Chordata > Leptocardii > Amphioxiformes > Branchiostomatidae > Branchiostoma > Branchiostoma floridae x Branchiostoma belcheri. The sequence continues at coordinate 13,756,274 of CM033041.1, forward strand.
CTTTGTAAGGTAAACCGGTTGTCCTTGAAAAAGGCGAGGCATGCTAAGATTCAGGTGATGGCGTTCTGGCAATCGGGACATGCATTTTTCGTAAGCGTTTTTTTCTTTGCGCGTCCAAGTAATTTGAAAAAATACAATTTTTGAAAATGTGCTTTATACAGCGGAATTGTTCTTTTTATACAAAACTATCAATAACCAGGACATATTCAAATATATCGAAATATAGGTTCTCGGATTAATTGAGATTAAGCTTGCCATTCAAAATTGCAAAAGCCGTGTCATCGCCACCAAATTCAAGCCCTATTCACATGAATCTCATATACATGTATGTCTTGCCCTTTAATTTCAAGGATAACCGGTTCACGTTTCAAGGACAGGTGTGTTTACATTTACATGTAGCTCGCTCGACTGGTGTAAGCGACCCGAGATGACCCAATACGACAACATTCCTGGCAGAAAATGGCGGCTGGCGTACTCTTTTCAGAGATTTTTCAGCTTTCCTGTCTGAATCTTCAGACGTTTCTCGTGTTCTTCGTTGCCTTTCTTCTAGCGTGCCTGTATCTTAGGCGTCCTAGAAACCTCCCTCCTTACCCGGCAGGATGTTGGCCCGTTCTCGGGCACCTCCTCGCCTTGGGCCGAGCGCCTCACCTGAAGCTGACGGCGTGGAGGCGACAGTACGGGGACGTCTTCACCGTCAGGATGGGGATGGAAGATGTGGTGGTTCTGAACGGCTACGCTGCCGTCAAGGACGCGCTCGTGGACAGGTCCGAGCTGTTCGCGTCCAGGCCGCAGAACTACCTATTTGATTTTGTAACTAGTTTTGGAAAAGGTATGCTCAAAACCTCCCTGGGCCTGTTGTTTTTGTAATAACAGAATGTTGAAGAAGCATATACATTCAATGACATATAAAAGGCCACGGAACTACATATTGGACCTCATCGTTGGTTTAGGGAAGAGTATGCGATAATTTCTTTCAAGGTCAAAGTTACATTGTTGGGATCCAGCAACTTTATTTAAGGAAGGTGGAAAAGTGGTTTTGCGGTTAGGGCTATTGAATATACAAGTTCTGGGTTCGAATCCCTGGTAGGCCCCGCCCAGTGTTGTGTCGTTGGGAAGGTCGCTTTACATACATTTCCTTGCACGACTCAGTTGAAATTGAGTAGCATGCTTCGGTTAGCGACGTCCTTTTTATTTCTTTTATTGACTAAATATAAGGTATCAGCAGTGCACAGTGGGGAAAGGCATTCAAACAAAAGAGAAGGTTCGCTTCGACAATCCTGAGGATCCTCGGCGTGAAAGAAGGAATGGGAAGCATTGAAGAAAAGATTCGAGAAGAAACGGACTGTCTTTGTAACAAGGTAAATTGTAAATCTTAAGACTTTCAGAGAGATGCAAACAGCATTATATATTATATATATATATATAATAACAACTATTATCCTTGTAAATGTGACAATACTTTAAGTTTAGGACCGCTTGCATGACAAGCCTTTACGTTTGGGAACGCATTGTTACAAGCGACACCTTAGCTGCAGTATGGAATAGAGCCAGTCATAGTTTTCTTATACATTTATTCATGTCTGTAATGTTTTCAATCATTTCAAGAAGCTTAGTTTGAATACCACCAAAATCTTGGACAATGAAGTAGATTTTGACAATATAATGGCTTGTCACTCCCGCATTCTACTAGGGCGATGACCAGGCTAAGCGACTGGACAGAGAACTATATGTTTTTTTCGCTTTGCATGACTTAGTGCCTTTCAAATCATACTTTACACTTTTTACCTTGTATCAATTTCTTATTGTAGAATTCTTTCCTTTCCTTTTCATTCCATGTAGGTTTCACAATACGAAGGACAGCCATTCGACCCCGAGGGTGACCTACAGGTCACAATAGCAAACGTCATCTGTTCCACGGCCTTTGGAAGTCGCTTCGACTACGGTGATGAGAGGTTCAAGAAACTGGGGGAAGCAGTTCTCATCATAGTGGACCGACTTGGGGCTGGGCAGATCATCAACGTGTTCCCATTCCTGCGATTTGTTCCAGGTGGTGAGTATCGTGTAGCTTCCACCAGGCCTCCCGCTAGCCTCCACCAGCCTTCCTGTTAGCCTCCACCAGGCCCTCCTACAATAGCCTCCACCAGGCCTCCTACTAGCTTCCACCAGGCCTTCCTACTAGCCTCCACTATATATGCCCTCCCACAATAATCTCCATCAGGCCTCCTACTAGCCCCCAACAGGCCTTCCTACAATAACCTCCACCAGGCCTCCCTCCACCAGGCCTTTTGATTAGCCTCCACTAGGTCCTCCGACAATAACCTCCCTCAGGCCTCCTACTAGCCTCCATCATGCCTTCCTATTGGCCTCCACCAGGCCTTCCTACTAGCCTCCACCAGGCCTACTTTGTAGCCTCCACCAGGCTTACCTTCTAGCCTCTACCAGGCCTTTCTACTAACCTCCACCAGGCGTACCTTTTAGCCTCCACCAGACCTACCTTGCAGCCTCCACCAGGCCTACCTTGCAGCCTCCACCAGGCCTACCTTGTAGCCTCCACCAGGCCTACCTTGTAGCCTCCACCAGGCCTACCTTGTAGCCTCCATCATGCCTTCCTACTAGCCTCCACCAGGCCTTACTACTAGCCTCCACCAAACCTACCTTGCAGCCTTCACCAGGCCTACCTTGCAGCCTCCACCAGGCCTACCTTGTAGCCTCCACCAGGCCTACCTTGTAGCCTCCACCAGGCCTTCCTACTAGCCTCCACCAGGCCTTCCTGCTAGCCTCCACCAGGCCTTCCTAGTAGCCTCCATCAGACTTTCCTATTAGTCTATACCAGGTCATCTCTCAATGTTAAAGAGAAATCCTGCAGAATATTGGTGAATTAAATAAAGCATAAAGATATCAACTTTTAAAGTTAGTAATTCTTTGTTGCAATAGAGAAAACCTGGTATTCAACCGTCATCAAATGTTATTGCACATAATAGATAAACCAATGCACATCTTATATCCCAACTCCCAGTGAACAAGTCTCTCCGTGATGTCAGCAAATACAATGGGAAGATCCACGCGTTTCTGTGGGACGAGATCTCGCGCCACCGCCACAACCTGGACCGCGAGAATCCGCGAGACTTCCTCGACTTCTGTCTCGTTGAGCTCGAAAAGCGGGAAAAGGTGGAAGATTTCACCGAGGAACAAGCGATGTGCCTGACCTATGAATTCTTTATTGCTGGAGTGGACACCCTCACTAACACCATGCAATGGTGTCTGCTGTACATGGTCCTGTATCCTGACGTACAAAAGAAGGTATGTTTCTTTTGATTTGATGAACAAGATGTTACACACTTCCGAGTGCACATGTGCAACGACATGAATTGTGGGTAATATGTCAAAGATGAATGTCCAGTCATGCTATGTTTATGTCTCAGGGGCCTTTTCCTTTGATATACTGCCCACAATTCCTGTCGCTGCTCATGCGTAATCGGCAGTGTGAAAGAGGTCATAATCTATCCAAGCGTATGATGTTCATGGTTCCAACTCCGCATACACAGCGAAACGAATTGTGGGAAATATGTCAAATGTTAGGGCCCCTGAGACAAAGAAAACACGATTGGACATGTAACGTTACAGTAGAAAACGTGGTCTAGACCTGTTTACAAGTAAGGGTCCTTCACCTTTGACATATTACCCACAGTACATTTCGCTGTGCTGCGCAGTTAGAACTACTTACCTCCTTATTCAAATGAATGACACATAACTTTGATAAACATCTGGTCAACGCTGTCTGCTTTCTCGTGGTCCAACCTCACAGGTCCAGTCAGAGCTTGATGCAGCTGTTGGAGGCGCCCAGCCCGCCCTGTCCCACCGTGCCCAGCTGCCCTACACAGAGGCTACACTGATGGAAGTACAGCGGATGCGCCTTGTTGGTCCTCTAGGCTTACCGCACGCCACCACGCAAGATGTCACAGTTGGCGTGTTTGATCTACCAGCGGGAGTTATGGTAAACTAGACCGCCACGTACATAGTGTCAAGTTTACACTATAAAGTATAGTATTACACTCTCGTCACATGTGTACATATAGGGCCGTATAGAAACATGCTAAACTTGAAAGTTTAACTTGAAAGTCATTTTGATCTCTGGATCAAAGATGGCACTGTCATTTCGAATTTCCAACACAGATTGAGAAATTGGACTTACCCAAATTTTCGACTGCCAAGCACCAGACCAACATACAGAGGCACCTGGATTAGTGGTCTCACTGAACAAAGAAAGTAGGGAATATGCAGAAAAAAATGATCGTAAACTACCCAGAGGGGCACCCTTTTTAAATGGGACTGTAGCATAAACAGATACATATAGGCTTTTTTTCCTCTTCTACAGATCCTGACGAACCTGCACTCCCTCCACATGGACCCAGCCTACTGGCCGGATCCGGACCGGTTTGACCCGGAAAGGTTTCTGGACACAGAAGGAAAGGTCATCAGCAAGCCCAAGTCCTTCATGCCCTTTTCTGGAGGTAATTGACCAAAGAATATTTCACTGACTAACCCCATGTTTTGTAACATCACTCCTATATCTGTAGCCCTAGTTTCTGGCAAAGTGATATTGTGGTTAGGGATCTATAGGTTCTGGGTTTGAATCCCTAGCATGCCTCAATAATGTGCCCCTGTACGTATTGTACAAAACTGTTGTAGTTAAACATTGCAAAAGGCAGTATATCGGATATGCGAAACAAACAAAAGAGCTCATGAGAATGTTTTAACACACCGTAACACCTCCCCAGGTAGACGTGTGTGCCTTGGAGAGCAGCTCGCCAAGATGGAGCTGTTTCTGCTCTTCTCCAGCCTGCTGCAGAACTTCACCTTCAAGTCGCCAGAGGGCGCGCCTGTACTGTCTGCTGAGGGCATTTTGAGGATCACACTAGCTCCCCCTTCGTATAAGATATGTGCCATTCCGCGTTGAATGGCCATCTCACCATGGAACGAAAAGGGGTGCATACCTTTGCATGTCATAATGTAGTTAGAATACAATACTGACATTGTGTATATCTAAAGGATTTTCTTTCTTTTGCTTGACCTTATTTGTTTATAATATGTATGTAAGTTATCTCTATAATCTAACTTGATCCCAGTACATCTTTAATTTACTTGCCTTATGAGCTTTTGATGGTATTTTGCATTTATTACTTAGGCCATGTTGATTTGATTATATAGATGACATGCTCTGGGAACTCCAAAACTGATGCAAGCGAGCGAATAAAAAAAAGTTTGGCCAAAAAAAAAAAGTTGCCTTCAGTATGAAATCTAAGTGGTCAATACATGTAGGACTAAACACACATAGTATGGTATACCAACAGTTAGATGTAGGGGCTAGTACATTGAACGGGTGCAAAAGTTTTTTTTTTCTTGGACCGATCCAATAAAAACAGACCTGAAAAAAAATATTATAAAATGGACATGTCGGCAGTCGTTTGGGGTCTTACCAGGCCAAGAAGACAACAAGAGCGAAGTCGAGTACTGTAGAGTTTATAGTCATTTGTACGAAGTTTCTGCAGTCAAAGGTACAGAGACAGTTAGCCTTTATTACATGGAGATGGGAGTCGTATAATCCTCCAAACAGATTCCTTTGTAGCAATATTGACCAAATTACCATTGTTTTAAGTATTGCCAAGTTTCCACAGACAATCAGGTCCAGGTTCAGGTCCGGACCTGGAAATGATCCTCTGGACCTGAACGGGACCTATACCTGAATTTTCTGTACTGGTACCTACCCCTACCAACAATAGATTTTTTTTTCTATCTGTCCTTTCACATCTTATTCTTTTACTTTAGATTTAGTTTGGCTTTCTATGGCATTAGTTTTTTGATACTTTTTTTAAATCTATGGCATATATGTGCTCATTTTACAGCTGCTTTGCACAATTTACTGTGTGGTCAAAAACTTTTTTTTTGGAAACGGCCGAAAATTGATGCGAGCGCGGATGTCATCCATATAATCAAATCAACATGGCCTTATTGTAAAAAATAAACTGAATTCAGCTGTATGTTGCGAAATCCCCCAAATCAACATTAATACTAACCCCAGCTGGTATTTCTGGAAAGAGCCGTGGGTCCTAAACCACGTGTCGTTTAGTTAACTTTTCAGTAGCATGGGAGTGTGTGGAAGAGACTTATCCGGCGCTATATCTCCAGAACCAATCTTGGGATTGCCATGATAGAAGTTTCTTTGAGGATTAGAATAATTTATTTGAGATTGATTCATTGAAAGCTTACAATCAATTAAGAGGACTAGTTTTTGTCAAAATTTATCATATGTTTGAAAGGCAAACAAACATTTGTTGTTTTCTAAATAAACTGGCTTAAATCAATGGTTTTAATCAGTGGAAAAAAGTTTCTTCTACCATGAAATGTGCCACACAAAGCGTTCTGCTAGTTCATTCTAGTGACGCTGAAGAAGAGTGATGGATGTCACTCGAAACGTCCGGAAGTAAATATCCGTTTTTTTATCCAGTTGTTGAGATTGAATTATATTTGAATATTGCTTACCTGGATGTCTAACCTTCATAAACGTGTAAAGCTATATCATTCTATACAAAATGTGGTGAACACGATGGTAATATCCATGTTTATATATTTCTATGATTTTCTAGCTCAAAATTGCATACGTTTATCAATTCATTATAATATGTATTCTGATGAGTACTTTGCATTTTATTTTTCTGTTCTATTTCTAAGTTTTTGACTTAAAAGCTACACGAGGACCCACCCCGCATGGTCTTTTTAGCGAATGCCCACAAACGCCCACTCTAGAGAAGTCCGCGCTGCACGAATCTCACTTTTTTTGCTTGGAATATGTCCACGTTGTGCTCCCATGTATTAATCCTGAGTTTCAAGTCAATCCATCGACCTGAAGTGACATAAATCAAAGTTTTCGATTCTCGATGGTCTTTTTAGCGAACGCCCAGCAAAATGTCTTTTTAGCGAATGCCACTTTATCCACAAAAATATCAGTCGTCGCGCAACGACACCTACCGCCACAAACATGTTCAAGATGGTGTCCCATTGATGTGTACGGAGTTTCCGTGCTTTACAAGCATTTTAAGTCCCTGTTTTTGGTCAAAATGTAGGACGCCGATACTGCCATACATTAACAATGGCAATTCAAAATGGCGGGCACTAGTCATGTGACCTCCTTATGGGACTGTTCTATAAGTATCGCGGGAGGGACTGTTGTAGCATAGCTTATCATACAACCATTTTAGAGTGAATTCTGAACAAGATTTTCAATTCATAGTGCTATCATCTGACTGATATTTATTTACATTGTGGTCCTTTTTTCTGTGCTATAATTACCCAGGTTTGAGGAACTTAGTGCAAATATGGATATTGATTCTCCTCAGTGCCCAATTAATGTACAAAAGGCTCAGACAAATTAGTGTTATAAACCTGACTAGGGGCAGGTAACCAATACTAGAAAAACATAGCTATTCATTATTAACAATACTATTTACATTATAATAATAACTCTTCACCAAACTGGACTTTTCTTATCTTTATTTATCACAGAAACATTGCTACAATGAGGATTTGATTAGATGAGTATCTGTTACAGTGTGAACAAACTTATTTCAAATACAAAAATGTATTTCATTTCACTTCCTAAATATTTTTAAAGTATTGGAAGAAGTTGACAAATAAACAATATCAATTGCATTATTTGTGTGCAGTAAAATGTGACCACATGCTATCAATAGCCTAATAAAATGTTGGAACATGGCACAAGCGGGCTCCTCTTCTGAGTACAGAAAGGAAATGTTTTTTAACATTTAGTTATGACGTAGAAAATTTCAATTGTAAAATGTACCTTTATTAACATTTACAAACAAATTGTTTTTTTCTCTTCTTAATAAATGACAACAATACAGGTAAGTAAGGTGTGTTTCCTTTTATAGCAGACCAGGTAAGACACCGTACAGGTGAGTAACGTGTGTTTCCTTTGCCTATAGACCAGATAGGGTATTATACAGGTAAGTAAGTTGCTTTACTCACCTGTATAATACCTATCTGGTCTATAGGCAAAGGAAAGACGCCTTACTCACCTGTATAATGGCCTATATGGTATATAGGCAAAGGAAAGACGCCTTACTCACCTGTGTAATACCCTATCTGGTCTATAGACAAAGGAAACACACCTTACTCACCTGTGCGGTGTCTTACCTGGTCTGTAATGGAAGGAAATACACGTTACTCACATGTACGGTGTCATACCTGGTCTGTTATAAAAAGAAACACACCTTACTTACCTGTATGGTGTCTTACCTGGCCTGTTATCAAAGGAAATACACGTTACTCACCTGTATGGTGTCTTACCTGGTCTGTAATCAAAGGAAATACACGTTACTTACCTGTAAGGTGTCTAACCTAGTCTGTAGTCAAGGAAACACACCTTACTCACCTGTACGGTGTCTTACCTGGTCTGTACTGAAAGGAAATACACGTTACTTACCTGTACGGTGTCTTACCTAGTCTGTTATAATAGGAAACACACCTTACTCACCTGTACGGTGTCTTACCTGGTCTGTACTGAAAGGAAATACACGTTACTTACCTGTACGGTGTCTTACCTAGTCTGTTATAAAAGGAAACACACCTTACTCACCTATACGGTGTCTTACCTACTCTGTAGTCAAGGAAACAGACCTTACTCACCTGTACGGTGTCTTACCTGGTCTGTAATCAAAGGAAATACACGTTACTCACCTGTACGGCGTCTTACCTAGTCTGTAGTCAAGGAAATACACCTTACTCACCTGTACGGTGTCTTACCTGGTCTACTATAAAAGGAAACACACCTTACTTACCTGTACGGCGTCTTACCTGGCCTGTTATAAAAGCAAACACACCTTACTTACCCGTATTGTTGTCATTTATTAAGAAGAGAAAAAACAATTTGTTTGTTAATGTTAATAAAGGTATATTTTACAGTTGAAATTTTCTACGTAATAACTACTAGTAAATGTTATAAAACATTTCCTTTCTGTACTCAGAAGAGGAGCCCGCTCGTGCCATGTTCCAACATTTTATTAGGCTGCTAATAGCATGTGGTCACATTTTTCTGCACACAAATAATGCAATTAATATAATGTAAATAGTATTGTTAATAATGAATAGCTATGTTTTTCTAGTATTGGTTACCTGCCCCTAGTCAGGTTTATAACACTAATGTGTCTGAGCCTTTTGTACATTAATTGGGCACTGAGGTGAATCAATATCCATATTTGCACTAAGTTCCTCAAACCTGGGTAATAATAGAACAGAAAAAAGGACCACAATGTAAATATCAGTCAGATGATAGCACTATGAAATGAAAATCTTGTTCAGAATTCACTCTAAAATGGTTGTATGATAAGCTATGCTACAACAGTCCCTCCCGCGATACTTATAGAACAGTCCCGCAAGGAGGTCACATGACTAGTGCCCGCCATTTTGAATTGCTATAGTTAATGTATGGTAGTATCGTCGCCGTACATTTTGACCAAAAACAGGGACTTAAAATGCTTGTAAAGCACGGAAACTCCGTACACATCAATGGGACACCATCTTGAACATGTTTGTGGCGGTAGGTTTAGGTGTCGTTGCGCGACGGCCGATATTTTTGTGGATATAGTGGGCATTCGCTAAAAAGACATTTTGCTGGGCGTTCGCTAAAAAGACCATCGAGTATCGAAAACTTTGATTTATGTCACTTCGGGTCAATGGATTGACTTGAAACTCAGGATTAATACATGGGAGCACAACGTGGACATATTCCAAGCAAAAAAAATGAGATTCGTGCAGCGCGGACTTCTCTACAGTGGGCGTTTGTGGGCATTCGCTAAAAAGACCCTCCCGCAATTAGCCCTCGGGCATGATTTTGAAAATAGCTATAGACTAAATTATTTCAACGATTATCCAACCAACTTACAAGCTTAATATAATTATAATACATAACTATTTCTCTACCAAAATTAGATATGTAGGGTTGACGTTTTGTGTCGTTATTTCAAAACATATCACAACGAACGAATGTTTTGGATTCCGATAGCCAGGCATTCTGTCTTTTGCACTGTATGAAACCATACATAAAGTGTAATTTATTAGAAAACACACGACCCAAACCAATTGTAAGTTAATCTGTTTTTTATTCGTTGAAAATCAGTGATTGAGTAATCATAGGGAATACTGCATTTACAGTATCAAAACGCCACCGTGCGAAATTTGAATGTATGACATCAGGCCATAATGTACACCCAACTTAATAATAACACCTTTCGATGTAACACACCAGCTTCACAGGCAAGCGGCGCTGCAACAGCTGGTTTAAACCTGGCTATACTGCACTTATACACACTAACTTTGCATATCTATCTGCTAAGCATTGTTTTAAAGCTATCTGATGAGAATACCCCAAATGTTCTTGGTGGCAACGAGTTCAACTATACGACAGTTGTCGGGAAAAACAACACGTGGTCTAGGCCTCATAATAGAAATATTACTTGGGGTTAGAATGAATGTTGATTTTGGAAATTTATAATAATTATTATTATAGTAATAATTATCCTTTTGTGATAAATAATAACCAGGCTATACCAGAAAATATCATAAGTAAATTAGAGATATTCTGAGATTAACTGAGATTATAGATATGGCCAAAACAATTACTGTTATGTTGATTATATACGTGAACATACACACATAAGCAATTAGATTAAGCAAAAAAGAAATCATTTTAGACATGCAACTATCGGTATTATCATGTCAAAACATTATGACATGCAAAGTATACGTATGCATCCCTTTATGTTACAAATGAGATGTCGATTCAACGCGGAATGGCGCGTATCTTGTAGGAAGGAGGGGTTAGTGTGAGCCTCATATCGCCTTCAACAGACAGTGCAGGTGCGCCCTCTGGCGACTTGAAGGTGAAGTTCTGCAGCAGGCTGGAGAAGAGCAGAAACAGCTCCATCTTCGCGAGTTGCTCTCCAAGGCACCCGCGTCTACCTAGGGAGATATTACAGTTCGTTGAAATATAATGAGCTTTTCTCGTCTGTTTTGCATAGCCGGTAAACCGCTTGTCCCTGGAAGTAATATAACAGTTTTGTACAGCTGGTTTAATGTATTAATACGCAAATTTTGTGTTCGCAAATCCAATCCAAAAGAAACAGTTTTTTCTGGAGATATTTTACTTTCAGTTGCAAGAGCACTTGTTCAATAATCAATAAAAAAAAATTCCCCAAAATCCGACCGGTGAATCGATTTTCTGGCATCTACAACTGTACTTTTTGTTACTATCCGCAAGAGGCGCTCTTCTGACTTTTGCCGCGTCAAAAGTACACAAGCTTTTCATCTCAAATCTTTTTCTATGAGGAGGGGGTGATGAATTTATTATCAACGATTTGGGGGCCCAATTTTATTTTGGAAGGGACTCTTTGAGAGTGCCAATTCGGAGTAATACAGGTGTGAGACCTTCAGATCCTCTAGTTACGTTTCTCCTAAAACACGGGACCTGAGACCCCCCCCCTGACATCCTTCACCAAAGCTAGGTACTCATTTTCAACTCAGTCGAATGAGGAAATAGGTGCAAAAGCTGCATTGCAATTGCATGTTTCAGCAATCGTTTTTTGTCGCTTTTTTTACTCAAAATTTTGCCAAGTCCACGAGATTCGTTCCCATTAGCTCACAACGATATCCTGTTAGATGTTCAAATCCAGAACTTTAAAATTTTAAGATTCTAGTAGTAAGTTAGCGAACATGGGATAAGTTAGCCAAATTTTATAAGGCTTATTACCTCCAGAAAAAGGCATGAAGGACTTGGGCTTGCTGATGACCTTTCCTTCTGTGTCCAGAAACCTTTCCGGGTCAAACCGGTCCGGGTCAGGCCAGTAGGCGGGGTCCATGTGGAGGGAGTGCAGATTCGTCAGGACCTATCAGAGACACAGGCACCTAGGTGAACTTTCAATGTACGATTATAAACTTGTTACTATGTGCACAGACATATATATAAGGTAGGTACAGTCAAACCTGTGTATATAGAGGCCACTCAAGGTTCTGGGGAAATGTGACCACTATAGACAAGTGGCCACTATAGAGAAAATGTCGGAAACTCCAAATCCTCGCAAACTATGATTTTAACCCAGCGTAGTGTGACATACGGCCGCTGTATGGTCGCAATAGGCAGTGTTTCTGTATCTACGGGACCAGAAATCGTGTGGCCGTGGCCGCGTGGGACAGGTGTCCGCTATAGACTATTTTTCAATGGGAAAAATCAAAGGGACCGACAAAAAGTGACCACAATGGCCAGGTGGTCGTTATGTAAATGTGGCCGCTATACAGGTTTGACTGTTGTTAGTGGAGAGAGTTTATATACAGTTTATATACCATAACTCCCGCTGGTAGATCAAACTCTCCCAAAGTGACGTCTTGCGTGGTGGCGTGCGGCAGGCCTAGAGGAGCAACAGGGCGCATCCGCTGTACTTCCATGAGTGTAGCTTTCGTGTAGGGCAGCTGGGCACGGTGGGACAGGGCGGGCTGGGCGCCTCCAACAACGGCATCAAGCTCCGACTGGACCTGTGAGGTTCAACAACGAGAAAGCAGACAGCGTTGACCAGATGTTTAATTTGTCAAAGGCCGGCATCATAATCTCCAAGCAGATCCTGCGTGGTATAAGACAGTAACATAAGCTGGGGAAGGAGTTTAGCCGGCAGAGGAGTAAATTGGCCACACGAAGGCCTCAATTTACTCCTCTGCCGGCTAAACTCCTTCCCCAGCTTATGTAATTGTCTTCTGCCACAAACACCATACGTGTGGGTGATTAATTTGTCAAATTAAATATGATTTAGTAATAAAATTTTGTATTTATTTTTTTTTTTTTCATTTCAAGAAAGTTAGGTTACAAATTACAATTACAAATTAAATATACGTACCTTCTTTTGTACGTCCGGATACAGAACCATGTACAGCAGACACCATCGCATGGCGTTGGCAACTGTGTCCAGTCCGGCAAAGAGGAGCTCATAGGTCATGTACATCACGTGTTCATCGGTGAAATCTTCCACCTTTTCCCGCCTTTCGAGTTCCACCAGGCAAAAATCGAGGAAGTCTCGCGGATTCTCGCGGTTCAGGTTCTGGCGATGGCGCGAGATCTCGTCCCACAGAAACGCGTGGATCTTCGCATTGTATTTGCTGACATCACGGAGAGACTTATTCACTGGGAGTTGGGATGTAAACTGCGGGTTAATCTACCTATCATATACCAATTACATCTGACGAGGGTTGAATGGCAGGTCATCTCTGTTACAACAAGATATCACAACATTTTACATCTTCATGCAATAGGACTAGTGGACACTTAGATACATAGAGATACATAGAGAAGGACACAAGCTATTGTAACAACATATATACCGTACTAATTAGTACTTATTATTCAAATGAATTTTGCGGAATTCTACTTTCCATAACTGTGAAGAGAAGCCTGGTGGAGGCTAATATAAAGACCTGACGGAGGCTAGGACGAAGACTTGGTAGAGGCTATTACGATAGCCTAGTAGAGCCAGTACAAATGCCAAGTGGAGGATAGTAGGAAAGGCTGGTGGAGGCTAGTACAAAGACTTGGTGGAGACTAGTAAAAATACCTGGTGGAGGCTAGGACGAAGACTTGATAGAAGCTATTACCACAGCCTGGCAGAGCCAGTACGAATGACAAGTGGGGGATACTAGGAAGGGCTGGTGGAGGCTAGTAGAAAGACTTGGTGGAGGCTAATAAAAATACCTGATGGAGGCTAGGACGAAGACTTGATAGAAGCTATTACGAAGGCCTGGCAGAGCCAGTACAAATGCCAAGTGGAGGATAGTAAGAAAGGCTGGTGGAGGCTAATAAAAATACTTGACGGAGGCTAGGACGAAGACTTAATAGAGGCTATTACCACAGCCTGGCAGAGCCAGTACAAATGCCAAGTGGAGGATAGTAGGAAAGGCTGGTGGAGGCTAGTACAAAGACTTGGTGGAGGTTAATAAAAAGACCTGATGGAGGCTAGGACAAAGACTTGATAGAGGCTATTACGAAGGCCTGGTAGAGCCAGTACAAATGCCAAGTGGAGGATAGTAAGAAAGGCTGGTGGAGGCTAATAAAAATACCTGATGGAGGCTAGGACGAAAACTTGATAGAGGCTAGGCTATTATGAAGGCCTGGTAGAGCCAGTACAAATGCCAAGTGGAGGATAGTAGGTAAGGCAAGTGGAGGCTAGTAGAAAGACTTGGTGGAGGCTAGTAGGAAGTCTTGGTGGAGGCTACACTGTACTCACCACCGGGAACAAATCGCAGGAAAGGAAACACGTTGATGATCTGCCCAGACCCAACTCGGTCCATTGTGACGAGCGCAGCGTCCGACAGGTTCTTGAACCTCTCATCACTGTAGTCGAAGCGACTTCCAAAGGCCACTGAGCAGATGTCATTTGCTATAGTGAAGTGTAGGTCACTCTCGGGGTCAAATGGCTGACCTCCGTATTCTGCAACCTAGATGGGGCGACAAATGACTGTCCTAAAGTGAAGACAACAACCGGTTTGATCTATCAAAGCTTTTTGCTTTGAATATTGAACCCATGACACTTGTTCTCTCCATGAAAAATGGAGATATAGTTTTTTGTGAGTCTGCATGTCTGTCTGTGTGTTTGTGGATTTTTCAGGATTTTTAACCTAACTCAAGAACCTTTGAATGGATTGCGATGGTATTTGGTACATAGGTGTTGGGAAGACAAGGGTCAATGTCTATTTTGAGCCCCCTGGTATTTGATCCTGATACTGCAGCAGAACTTCTGTTTTTTATATCTCTTGACCTGGACGCGCTATGCTCTTGATTTCTCGGTGGCAGATAGCTTATGATGTAAGGAAGTAGTGGGTTTTTTTTGGCCCCCCTAGCAGCTTGCTCTGGAACTGCAATGGAGCTTTTGTCAAAATCTTCAAAGGAGAATAAATAAACCAAGGAACATTGGATTTCCATGATATTTGGTATGTAGGTAACTAAGACAGAGATGTACATAATGAAATATGCAAATTGGGATTTAATTTGTATATTAATAAGGAGAATCTATATTTGTCGTGTTTTTCATTATAGGACTCAAATATATGTACCATGTGTAGTTTGTGGCAGCTGGGCCGTTGACAAATGCCAATTCTGCAAATAAGCCATTAGTTAGCATAATTAATACAAAAGTGGTTTGACTATCAGTATTATGACGTTTAAGTTGTTCAAAGGTGCACATAACCAAGCATAGATTATCTTATGTGACTGTCATTTGCATAATCAGAATATTTCATGGAGATATGAGGTCCCCGAACTCTTGTTGAAAAGAGTAATAGCGTCCAGATCTAACAGATACAAGTGTATGCCTGTGCGTGACTTCTTCAACACTGATAATGATCTGGTAAACAAACATTCATGCCGTGAATATTTATGCACAGGTTCTTACTGGCACGGCAATGCATGGTCATGGACATGGTCATGGACATGGTCATTCATGGTCACGGTCATGGGACAAAATAACATTTGCGACCTGCATGCCGCTCGGTTCTGCATTTGTATATTGTAATGTGTACAGAAATAAGCACGGTAACGGTAAAGAAAGGAATGGTCGAATATCTTGTTCATAGTCATGGTCATGATCATGGCCATGGTCAAGGAACAAAATAGTAACCATTTGCGACCTGCATACCGCTAGGTTCTGCTTTTGTATCTTGTAATGTTTACATAAACAAACACGGTACGGACCTTGCTGGGGTGACGGTAAAGAAGGTTAGGGTCGAATACCTTGTTTTTTTATGACTCTCCTAATATATATGCAGCAGGGCCTCTATACTGTCATGGGGTGTCGAGTTTTACCACGCCATAGCAACACGTTTCAATTAGATCTACTTCTCATTCACTTCTAACAGTTTCTTCATCATACTTGGTTACATTTATGATTTTGATAATGAATTAGAAGCTATCTAAGTGGGTGATATCGTCTTTATTTGTTATAAATGAGATACTATACGTAACACTGAATGAACTTGCGTGATAACTGGCTTCTTGCCTTGTTTTGAATTTCTAGATCCACCATCATACGCCTGTAAGTGACATCTCCTGCACTGATAATGATCTCTTTATACCCCTGTCACATTATCCACGATCTTCGGGTGTATGGATGGAAGATCGGCCACATTTAAGATCGACAGATGGTTGCGCGTATTTTTCACCTGAAACCCGTCTCTGTCACATATAAGCCATACTTTGTAACTTATACAATTATTGTGAAATAAAGTTATTAACATAAGCGAGGCTCGGGTTATTGCCGCAGAATCGTCGTCGGATCGATTTTCGCCAAATGTGACAGGGGTATAAAGCTAAGGGCACAACCCGCTGTACGTTCAAATACGTGCTGTCTACGTGCCAAAACGTGGGCAATCTTTTGGGATCCGTAGGTGGTAAGTAAAGGCATCCGTACGAACTCGTAGGGAATCCGACGGATTTTGGAGCACGCAGGCACGCCGTAGAACTTTACGTGCAGGCAATATTTTGTGTGCCTTCGGGCTGCGGATTCGTCCCCCATACGTGCCAGCACGGGCGACGCGCCTGCCCTGTACAGCCTGGACGTTTTCAGAAATACGTGGCGAACGTGTCCTCCAAAAAAAAACGTACGGACAAATTGCACGTACGGCGTGTGCCCTTAGCTTAAGGGCGCGGTCATATAGGTCGTGCGATCGCCGTACGATTTTGATGCGGCAAGATTTTTAAGTAGGCTGTGACAGAATCAAAAATCGACAGGAATCCAAGATTGCCTTCTGAGTTGTAAGACAGCTGTACTCTGAAGGAAATACTAAGTATGTATGGCAGTCCAAAAATACGCCTGAAGTTAGGAATCTGAAGTTGTGCCCTAAACAAGCGACCGTGCCATGAATATGAGTGCATCTGCCGTAACTGCCTTCGGATCTTAGCAGTCAGGGATGGAAATTCATTTTGGGGATTAGGTGCACTGTTGCACACAGCTTAAAAAATTGGGTGCACCAAAAAATATTTGGGTGCACCACTTACATTTAAGTAGAATGTCAGAAAAACCCAATAATAAAACTCAGTTACAAGCTGTCAAATTCTTAAACAAGTACCATGACAGACATTTTTATTATCTTTCTAACACTTCTAACACAGTCAAGAGTATGATGTATACTTTGATATCCTTACATACATAAGCCTATGAAAATATTTGAAATACAGAAAGTAATTGGGTGCACAGCTCCAATTTTGTGTGCACCTGGATGCACATGCATGCACCCAGTATTTCGAGCCCTGTAGCGTGTATGAATTTCGCGTTCAGCTCACTTGTCATCCGTACAGCATTCTTCTTGTGCTGCATAGTACTGTACAGCGTAATTCGGTTCAAGCATATCATCCTTTGTTCGTATCTTCAGCAGATCTATGAAGGTAGCCATCGCATTTTCAGTAAATTTCGGCCATAACTCGATTTTCGAGGGCCTCTTAGGGCGGCCCCAAACCTCAGTAACAAAGAAAACTATAGGGTTTATATCATATGGCTGCTCATAGTTCCACATACATAATCAAACAAACAAAGAATGGCCGACCCCAACCTTCCGACCTCGGCATAGTTTGCCTGCTTTTTCTCCTGCAATTATGTTTTTTTAATATTACACTCATATGTCACATTTCTATCAAGAGAGCAGGAGCGAAATTACGTGTTAGAGAACTTGATCAAGAAAATTACAACGCACTTGTATTCATCCCATAGTAGCCTTGTTTTTGACCCTTGTTATGGTCTTGTTTCTAGATAATTTTCCAATATGCCTGACGCAATCCTGCATCCACGTGTCCTGTGTTAAAATGGTGTCGCATATGTGAAGTCCTGGTAAGTCCCATAAGGACCCTTTTTCAGTGTGTACGATATACTAGATATACGCAGTGATTTAGTAAGGTATCTACTAAAAAATATTAAAAAGCAAAAATTAAAAAAAAAAGTGAAATCAAGGTAATTCATTTTCAGGTTTCCTCATATCCCCCATGTCGAGCCCAAATTAACATTTTCAATCAATTATGATATTTTTCACAGTTAAGTTTGATTTACAAGATGACAGGAGCAAAATCACGTGTTAGTAAACTCCCTGCTTTTTTTGCTTGAAACATAACTGAGTACACCCTTAGCAACGGCCTTAGCAACAGTTTTGCTAATGATTCTGAAAGAAATAACGTGAAACATATTTCTGCATCTGTTAAATGTTGAACATTTCAACATGATTCCACTGAGGTAATCAGAGCAAAATTCTACGGAAAAAGTTAGTTCTTTCAACTTCTTTGGATCAGTTTTGTTGTGGACTACGATCTGAATAATCTGAAAATCTCCATAGCAATGGCCTTGGCAGCGATATCGTCACTATAAGCTGGCAGATGTGTCATTGTTCACAAATTCATATCATATATTGACGGATTTTGATCATTTAATATGCAGGGCATGGGACGGTTAGTCTAACTCATCAGGCAAGGCTTTAGAAGTAATGTGAATAAATGCATGATATTGGAAATTAAAGTACAAGTATATATTTTTGACGAAAACATTACACACACACACACACAAAACGATTTGAGGTGGACATGATTTTGTGTAAAATCATGATATCGAAAATCTAGTGAATTTTCTGTGAAAAATATTGATGTTTAATTTTTTGTCCCCACTATTTATGACACGAAATTTCCGGATCATTTAGGTGGTGATAGGTTTGAAGGCTGATAGCCGGTATAAAGCTACCATACCAGAATGGCTATCACATCGGTATCATATATGCCACAGGCCTTCTACTATTCAAAACTAACGTATAACAAGGAGAATTTGCCACCCTACAGGGTACCGATATATGAAATTTAGGGTCCCATAGACTATAAGGGTCCTTCCCGGTGTAAGTGGACCAAACCTTGGAGTCTAGTCTCTGTCGGGTTGATGCCTTGTTATGTTATTTTTTCCAAATCTCAATAGAGTCAAGTCAAGATCTTAAATTTACCTTGGCGCAAAGACAGCTCATTTCTTCTCGAATCTTCTCTTCGATGCTGCCCATTCCTTCTTTCACACCGAGAGTCTTCAGGGTTGTCGAAACAAACCTTTTCTTCTGTTTGAACGCTTTCCCCCATTGTGTACTGACGATAGCTTTTTTAACAAACAAACAAAAAAAAAAACAAGAAAAGGGAATTGTGACAAAGTAGTATAAAACGTGCAAGCTACTTATCATAATTTGGTGGGCCGACAACTCTTTTGCGAGTGTGTCCCAGGTATTTTTGAAACAATAACTTATTTAACAATCCTAACAATAATACCAACTGTCCGCCTTCCTTCTCAAGTTGCAATGCTATAATCAATTACTAGCTATAGCCTAAAAGTCCCAATGTATATTGTTTTTTCTTGCTTCCTTTATATTTCTTAAAATTTAAGTAGAAAGACTTGAACGAAATTCATTGTGTAGATCCTCAACAATGTTTGACCCTCAAAAAGAAAACTTTGAAAAAAGCTTAGGTATCGCATACCCTTCCCAAAACCGTTGATGAGGTCGAATATGTAGTTTTGTGGTCTGGAGGCGAACAGCTCGGACCTGTCCACGAGCGCGTCCTTGACGGCAGTGTAGCCGTTCAGAACCACCACATCTTCCATCCCCATCCTGACGGTGAAGACGTCCCCATACTGACGCCTCCACGCCGTCAGCTGCAGGTGAGGCGCTCGGCCCAAGGCGAGGAGGTGCCCGAGAACGGGCCAACATCCTGCCGGGTAAGGAGGGAGGTTTCTGGGACGCCTAAGATACAGGCACGCTAGAAGAAAGGCAAGGAAGAACACGAGAAACGTCTGAAGATTCAGACCGGAAAGCTGAAAAATCTCTGAAGAGAGTACGCCAGCCGCCATTTTCTGACAAATATATAGTTGAATACAGGTCAACTGCGATCGATGACACCAGTCGAGCGAGCCAACTGTAAACAAACCCTACTAATGTGAACCGGTTGAACTTGAAAAAGGCGTAAGACTCAGGTGATGGCAACAATGCATGCATTGTTCACTAACCGGTACGTATTAACGGTTACATGTACATAAAGACGTCAACTTTTGCGATTCCTTGTTGCAAAAGAAAAAAACCCGTTGTTTAACCCTCATGAAATGTGACTGTATAAAGTAAATGCATTTTGTATTATCTCCCAGTGAATACGTCTCTCCGTGATGTCAACAAATACAATGCGAAGATCCACGCGTTTCTGTGGGACGAGATCTCGCGTTACATTGTACTTACCATACAAAACTGTTGTGTTACGTGTAAGTAAAGGTGATTTATAGATAAAGATGCAAAACACTTGTGTTTTAACGTACTGTAATATCTCCCTAGGCAGACGCGGGTGCCTTGGAGAGCAGCTCGCCAAGATGGAGCTGTTTCTGCTCTTCTCCAGCCTGCTGCTGAGTGAGAACTTCATCTTCAAGTCGCCAGAGGGCGCGCCTGCACTGTCTGTTGAGGGCAACATGAGGCTCGCACCACTGTGGCACATTATTAATTAACTTGGTTTATTTCCATCGCACCAACATTACAATACAATTACAATCTAAGATATGAGTGGACATCTCGCAGCCGTAGGCTGAATTGCATGTAAGCCACTATGTTAAAACAATTTGCTCCATCAATGAATACATTAAAAAGGTTAAGACAATAGATTCTAATATAAATATACATGTAATACAATATGTACAAAGACCGGCTATTTGAGCACATGTTCGTTCAAGAGATTGGTTAGGTATGGTATTGGGCTTGTTTTGAAGCGCTTGGTGCGCACTGGCATGTAGTCGAGCTTATTTCCATTTCTTGTCTCCCTCCCACTAACATCACCTCTTGACTGTGGTAGCCAGTCCCTGTAGAGGTCCGAGGTGAGGACATTCCTGGCGAATTTTACACAAAGCTCGACCCTGCGTTCCTCCAGTGTTTGCAGTTGGAGAACTTTACACGCTAACACGCTACACGCTAAAGCGTAGGTAGAAAACTTCCTGCCCATAATTTATACCATACGGTGTTTCTGTTTCATTTCATTGCAACACAGTAGGTCCAAATAGTCACGAAAATATAGAGTACAATGTTCAGCACTACTTACCGCCTAAAACGGACGTCGCAATACTTTTTAAGGCGTTTTTAACCGCCGCATTTTTTCCCTTCCTGACAAATTCGCCATCTTGGAACGGCGTGGCCTTGCCACCTGTTAAAAGCCACCAGAATTTGCATTCTGTTTTTCATTAAGTTGAAAATTAGATTAGTCATAACCTGATTGACTACAAAGGCAAAGTTGCAATAATTTTGTTTTTTGTTTTCCCTTGCAAATATTCTTCTTTAACTTATTAGCGTTACTAGTGCACTATTACTCCTTAACTTGATAAAGTGACAAATGTTGTTATTTTACTCGTTAATAACGTATTCTAAATTATCTTCACTGTGCGTGTACACGTGCCAATGAGAACAAAATTTTCGGTGTGCATTTTTCTGCAATGATATTTTTAGCCGTTAGGCAGAGCTTTTGAACCGAACAGGTGACTGATGACGGCCAATTGATCTCATTTAACTTAGCAGGGAAAATCTCGATTAGAAAAAGGAGACACCTATCATTATATGCTGCTTATATCAAAAGTTATTGTTAGTAATGTTAAAAGAATTATTTTATGGTGATTATATGTTGTTAAACCTTAAATGTTGTTAAGACAAAGACCTTCTAGGATCTTAGTTGGGATTGCGAAATGGGCGTAAAATGGGGTCTTATGTCTACAACATGTGTGTGGGTGGGGGGGGGGGGCTAAGTCCAGGAAATTATATACTACTACGCTTTGAACTATTATATAAAAGCGCCAGAAAAGCTAACATCTTACCACTCGTACAAGACAATTTTGTAAAATAAGTATAAGAATAAAAGATATAACAAAGTGGTTTCTCTGATTAACTTTCGCTAATTTGGTGGTAAGAAATAGCCTCAATGTCAAGAACAAGAGCAGGAAAAACCTGGACTGAAATCCCCCATAAGAGCCCATCTCGTTCCCCAATTCGCCAAGTCAGGGAATAAGAGACGCTTTCTTACCAAGATACGGAGCTTTTCGGAACGGGTGCTCAAAAACGAGGTGTGTGATAACGTTATAGTAATATCTATAACAAATATACTCATTTGCAGATTTGGTTGCACCATCTGTGTAGTATCAAGTCATGTCTATCAGCAATCTTCTTCTCCATCCAACTAAATAGATACAACACGCATCTTATAAAGCAGCACTGGTAGGAAACTTTATTTTTCTGTTAAAAAGTGGTATACATGATGAAAACGAGTCTTATCCAACCCTTATTCCTCCAATTTATAAATAAAGTTGACTTAGAAATCTACATAGAAAAATACCATTGACATACACCATGTATATATAATATTGCACTGCAACACCCAGGAATAATCTAAAAGCAGCAATTTTCAGAATGATTCCTTGAAAAAAACTGATTTAAATTTCCACCACAGAAACCAATTGCTTCGCTTGAACGCTTTGACGATTCCTGAATGTCGATGTTTAAGTCTTTTCGAATCCTTAACGGGAAGAAATCAAGTTCTTTCTCCCTACTGACAACTTGGAATCCAGTCTCTCGCTGGCTCGGCCTACCGTACTTAGTGCAGGCTCTCTACGGGGCCACTGTGGGTCTGAGCCGCCGGGATAATCGGCCACACCCGGTAGAATTTTCACGCGGTTGGACTTTGCCCAGATAATTAACCCCCTGGGCTAAAGTCTAACCGCGTGAAAATACTACCGGGTGTGGCCGATTACCCCGGCGGCTGGGAGCTTCCCTGTCCCCGTAGAGAGCCTGCACTAACTACGGTATAAGGCCGAGCCAGCGAGAGACTGGATTCCAGGTTACCCTACTGACTGAGCGTGAAGCCTCCAAGAGTCGCCAGGGAAAGGGCAGCGTCATCAGAAAAAGACTTAGCACCTATTATCCTACTATTGCAGCAACAGTTTGCGCCTCTTTTCGTTCTGTCAACAGATTTGCAACCTTTGACGTCGACCCTGATGCACGATCCATGAAAATACGATGTCGCGGAACATGTTTGCCTGTAATGATATCTTTCGCCGTTTGATGGCGCTTTTGAGCCATGTATGTTGAGTCCAGTTGTGTCGGAATGTGATCTGAAAAGTTAACTGAAATATCACTTCAGCCATCCATTCCACCAGAATGTGATCTCATTGCGACCTAAATTGCAATTAGCCCTTGATTCCATAATTGAAAAACCATACAAGATATAAAAGTATGACTGGAAAGACACCAAAATACACAAAGCGTAAAAATATCAAACATTTTAGCTATAAATTCCTTAAGGGATCTGTCAAATTTTAGTTCACAGTGTACGTGGTCACAGCGAGTGTAAGGCAACATCTTAGGCCAATGTCACTTTCTCAAACCGGGGCCCGGCCGGGCAGCTTTCGGGAACAAAAACCATTATACGAAAAACACCCAACTACACAAGACGTAAAGAGAATGGTCGTGGGCACTATTTGTGTACATTTATATTTCAATCCGTACTTTTTACATAGAAAGAGGTGTTCTGGAAGAGTCCATTCTTGCATGGGGGAACAATTTTTGATACTCCATTTTAGGGTGGGGTGATGTTTTGGGATAGGTCAATTTCTGCAAGAGGTTGATATGGAACAGTACATTTTTGCATAGGGATGAAGATGGATTAAAGTATGATGTATTTGCTCATGAGCAAATGTTGGCCTTTCAAGTTTTACGTATACATTTATATTTTTCGTTTCCACAAAAATTCCTGGTCGGGCTCCGGTTTGCAAATTTGACGTTAACGGTTATAATCAATAAAGAATTGACATCATATTCTCCTCAGACACGGGATAGGCAAGTCGTTCTGGTTTCTTGACGATCAGACGTAGAACATCTACCAGTTTCTTCATCATTTGGTGCCTGTTGTTGCCATAGGCGACCACTGCACAGATGTCACAACCCGCGCTACCTGGGATGTCGGCCAACTCGTCATCCCGCTTGTAGTACGGGGAGATGTACACGTCTGGGTCCGACTTCAGCTGCGCGATCTAGGAGAAGAATAGAGACTTTATTTAGATTAAACGGCCAGGTAAACAATTGTCAAAAACATGTACACGTCAATGAAGGTTATGTATCTGTATCTATATAGCCGGTATAACGGTCCTTCGGTGCAACACACCAGCTTAGACATCAAGGTAATAAGATACGCTAAAAGCAGTTACTTAAGCAACTGGATATGATTTGTTTGAAACGTTAACGGTCAGACGTTTGAGATGGTTTCCACTCTCTTCATTGGCACTGAAGAGATCTGGAAGAAACTGGCTTTATACCCTAAACAATGAATGCAAAAGAGCTAAAGAATATTTAAAAACAGTTCAATTAACATAACAACTGCAAACGATTTAGAAATTACTTCCGGACGTTTAGAATGACATCAATCACTCTTCGAACATGACCCCTACGTGGCCCAATGGTACACACTGCTGCTACTGGGCTATTCTTTAGCTCGGCCGGTCCCCCGTATTCTTTTAACCTCCCAGATAAGATCAACCTGGGACACGGCAACAAATAGTCGCCGTAACCTAATCCTAAACCTAAACAGCGAGGACCCCCCCCCCCATCCTATATCCGTGAAAATGTGACCCGTAGCATTTCTTGGCATATATCACTTAAGACAAATCCCAACTTTTCAACATTCTTTTAGTTTACCTTGTCGAAGTCCAAGAAATCGCCTGGCCTTTCCTGATGCCCCAAGAACTTGGCCATGTAAGCGACCCCGTGCCGGCCGGTGGGAGGAGGGGTGGCGGGGACGAGGCCGGTACCCGCCGCCAAGTAGACGTAGTCTTGGTTCGCGTTCTCGTAGACTTGTCTGTAGATTCCCTGCACCAGTCTGGAGCCACGTGCGTTCACCTCACACAGTCTCAGCTGAAGTGTTTCAAAGTAAATTTGCATATTCAATGAATGAAGGGCTCATGTACTGCACAGGATCATGTTTACCTATAACGGGTACTTTGTAAGTCTAGTTCCGCAAGTATAGCAAAGTCATTTTATTTGTGCACAAACGAGGTTTTCCTATCCAGACAGACATTTCGGTGACCGGCTGTCACCTTCCTCAGGGCAATTTCGGCAAGTTCTATAACGAATTGCAGGTAGGTGTCGCTTCTAACAGATGCGGTCCCAAACGTAAAGCATTTGCAAAAATAAATTGATAGGAAGGTACCTGCGGTGTTTACAATACAAATATGGCTACCGGTAGTTCTGTTACGAACTGCAGGTAGGCATCGCTGCTAACAGATGCGGTCCCAAACGTAAAGCATTTACGAAAATACATTGATAGGTAGTGTTTGCGAGTTAGTCAAGGTAATTCTATACTGGGTCTTAAATACAATACCTTTCCATCTTTCATCTTAAATATCTCGATGTTTGTGTACCCGTCGTTGAAGCCACACTCAATCATCTTGGCCATGATGTCGTCATAGATTTTCCACATGCGTGTCTGGACGTCCTGTGGCTCGTTCGTGGGGCCCAACATGGAGGTGAACTTCGCCTCGTGGCCGTCATACTGGAGCTCGTCAGTGATCTGGGAGGGAATGAATGATATTATAAAACTCTTAAATAGCCTCATCTTATAGTGAAAGGGAAAAGAGGCACCGCCCGGTAGCTTACTGGGTGTTTTTTAATTTCGGACGTGACCCCTACGTGCTTCTCTCGTTACTGGACTACTGGTATTTTAGGACACGGTCAGCGAAGCCCGGATTTTTAATACTCGCAGTTATCCTTGGACCCGGCGACAAATGGAAGTTGTTATTTTATCGTGAAAATCCTACAGAGTGCGAACAATTACACCGGCGGCAGAAAGATTCATCTGCCCCGTAGAGAGCCTAGCAAAGCTACGAACACTGACTGGATACCAGGTTAGTTTGCCGCATGAGGTTAGTTCATTTTCCCAGTGTTTTTAAAACTGGGTTAAACTTTTACCGGGTGCAAACGGGTGCGGCGGAAAGCTTCATCTGCCACGTAGAGAGCCTGACCAAGCTACGAACACCGGCTGGATACCAGGCTAAGCTTCGTCGTGAGAATAGTTGATTAACTCACCGTCCAGTGAACCAGCTTCCCATTGACCACACATCCGTCCATGGTACATAAAGTCTCGGCATCCAGGAACGGTTCCACCAGAACAACGTCACACAGGGCCAGGGGGTACTTCTTCACGTCAAGGTACTCCGTAAAGTAGTCCCTGGTTCAAGAAAACGCAATTACCTATCATATCATGCTAGTTCATCGATGAAGGTTAGACATCCAGGTAATAAGATATGACAAATAGCAATTACTCAAGCAACTGGATATGATATCCAGTTGGATGATTAAGTAATTGCTATTTGGGGTGATGCTAGTTCACCTTTATCCGAGGGGTAATCTATATCCATTGTTTTATAAAACAGGACATTGAGGGATGTTAAGTCGATGGACGCTAGTTTCAAAACACAATATTTTACCATGTGAAAAATATCATGACACTGCAGTTCGAAACCACCGTCCTGAATCTAAATACCCTGTTTTCAAAACAACAGATATGGGTTATATTACACCACTGATAAAGGTGAATTAGCGTACGTATTATGCTTAGTCTTCAGATTGTGTTCTCGCCGCAAAAGTGAAGCCTACATTGGCTACATATACCAGCTTAAAGCAGCACTTTAGTCGTAAAAATGCAAGATATACATCGAAGTTTCAGCAGGTTAGAGACTTAACTGATTGTGTGAAAGAGAAGTCCAATAATATAGCAATAATTGTCATAGGCACCACAACTACGCTGAAAATCTTGCTTAAAGGACTTTGACAAATTGCTCTTACCTGTAGAATGCAGCACTTGGTGCAAACATGAAGTCTGGGTGTTCGTCCCTCATGGTCTTGAAGTCTATGAGTGCGTCTTTCAAGTCGTCATAACTCTCAATCTTCTTCAGTCCATAGGCCAGCGTAGCTGTTCCGGATTTGACGAAGGCAGGCAGACCTATTGGAAATATGTATGCAAAATCTATAAATAATGGCTCGTAGCATCCCTATTAAGTTTCATAATTTCTTAAAAAGAAATGATAACGTTCGTATTCCAAACTGTAGGGAATTGGGCTTTCCAGAGATTCGCTTCTTATCACCCGTTAAATGCTACATTCACAATTGGAAAAAGTAGTAGTTTACTAATATTTTGGGGAATATTTTCGGGCGTGACTGGTACCCTTACGTGGTCTCTGTGGATACCGGACCACATTTTGTATTTTTGGGGCAAGACCGTCGAGCCACCGGATTTTTTTTTCAAAACTAGAGGTTAAAATCATCCTGGAAACCGGCGACAAATAGGAATCGTTTATCTAATCGTGAAAACACCATGCTATACCTGACAGTCCACCGGGATAAATATATGGTTTCAGAGCCCGGCCCACCAGATTTCTAAACTCACAGTTAAAACCATCCCGGGACCCGGCGACAACCATACGCCGTAACTGAATCGTGAAAACAACTAGGGGTACGTATACGTACCCATCCGGTATCTGACATTCTATCGGTACAACATCGTGTCTTCAGAGCACTATCTATTACAGACAGCGGTGCAAATGTAAACTTAGCATTAATCATAATTCTCACCGACTGTCTCTAGAGCTTTCGTCGCATCTTGGAGCAAAGTGGGCGAGTCCAAATCTAACACGTCGTAGGGGGTTGGCATTTCGGCAAAATCCAGGTGCTTCCGAGTGTACGGTTTGTGGAAGGCCAGGTAGCACGACTCCACACTGGGGCCGGGGATGTGCGGGAAATCCCGGGCCAGGGCGGCGTGCGCGAACGTGGACAGGTCGGTCGTTGGCAGGACAACGCTGACGTCATTCTCTTTCACAACCTGTTTGGCGGGAAAAGTACATACTGTAAAAGGGGGAATTTTTGCGGCGGTTTCATGTTGGCGTTTTTCAAGGTGATCACCTCGAATTTGAAACAAACATTTAGCATTTTACAGTAAAACCCTACTTCGCAGGTTTGACCGTGAAACCGCTATGACAACATCATTTGCTCCCAAATGCCAACTTAAATTCTTGCAAACATTGCTCCATCTACGGTACATCGTAGACGTTTGGGACCACCTTCTCAAGACACAACTGACACTTTTTATTGCTACTGGACCACTTTCATTTTTGAATGTATGATGTAAACAAATGAACACAATAACAATGATAATGTATGGCAATTCCTATTTTCGTATACTAGCTAGTATCTTACATGTATACAGTACTTGACGTTTGAGACCGCATTGTTAGCAGCGACACCTAGGTGCAGTTTGCGACATCTAGCTACAAAGACAGGTTTTCGATAAAACGTGATTTTGACCCACCTTCTTCAAACGTTGAACGTAATCCATGAGAGTCTCCTTTTCATCGATGCTGTCGAAAATGACATGCTTGACCTGGTAAGGAGGTGAAAGAACAAATTTGACGTTGTGTCATTTCACAGTGGATAAAAGCTTTGCCCCTTAGGCGTCGCCAAAAAAAGGCAACAATACTATAGGTGCATGTATTCGGCTTATGGGGCTGCCTTTAACTTGAATGTGAGATAGGCTTTAAGTATTTCAAAATACTAACCAAAAATAGGGTCAACTAGTCGGTACCTAGGGGTTATATCTTTATTCTTTTCCCTTTTTCTAATCATTTCGACCTAAGTGATCCAAATTCCAACGAATACTGTTTTAAGCAATATAAAACTGAAATGCCAATCAATCCATGAGCCAATCATTAATTGCCAATCAATGCATGAACCAATCATTGCTAATCAATCCATAAATCAATCATTGCCTCTTGCCACCTTGAACCGTAAATTTGCATATACAAGTATATACCCAGTGACCTCTAGTGACTCACCCGTACTGTCGGACACTTTCTCAGGTCCGCTTCCTTATCCGGGTTCGCCTTACACAGGGGGATGAGAACTGTGACGTCACGTCCGGTTCCGGTCGACGACATGGTCAAGGTATTTAGCAAAGGCACTCAAGTGGTCCTAAAAATGAAACCATAGAAAAGTTGCCTTTAAAAACATATCATTCTTTATTCTAAGAAGCAGAAGTTAACAAAAACATATAACAGATGTTGGGTAGTGATTCTATTGAAAAAAATCTAGACATCGTGTTTGAAAAATCTGACGTATTTACCTTTCGAAATCAGGCTTTATTTAATTCTGAATGATAACCACCAGAACGCATATCATTCCATATTGTAAAAAGCAAAACCTTATAAACATATGCATATTGGTCTTAACGTTCAGAAAGCCACTCAGAACATCATAAAGCAATTGAAACATCGCAAAAAGCTGTACTGACAAACTACTACATATAATATGCCCCAAGCAGTCCAGTCCTTCCCTGTTATATTAAAAGACCTTCCCCACAAGCCGTTGCCAAAAATGAATCCACGGCAATGGGGAATACGTTCGCGTATTTTTTTGCAGTACCACACTAACGGCTCCGGCTCTAAGGCGTCGCGAAAAATATACGCAAAATTTAATTTTGCTAGTATTAAAAATCGTTACATACGTATCTTCCAGTTTTCCTGAATAAGATTGCAAAGACAAAATGCATATCCCTCAAGCCATCAAATACCTTTTGATATTGATATCGTCGTGTTTTTCTAGTTATTTAGAGCTCCGGTATATGCTTTAATTTTCTATTTATTCATTTTTTTTCAAGAATGTTATGCTTCTGATATAAGTCTTAGTGACTGATTGAAATGTTGAAATGCATAAGTCCATTCAGTCGTGTTATGTATGGTCGCTATGGTATTGAAAGTTATATTTTATTGAGATTGAAATATAGACTAGTTATCGATATATAACCGACAAACGATATTTCTCTCATTAGCCTTATGTTGTCTTTATCTATTATAATATCGGCACAGTCTTTGTTATAAAAGAATATAAGGTCTACATTTTTTAACATAAAAAACCTAATTGTTCATTCTGTGAACTAACTCGAAGATCTGACTTTTGAAATTTGTTCTGTCTAGTGTCCTTTGTCGTGTGCTTGTGATTTATTACGTTCCGTGTATATTGCGCTATCTCATTATCAATTTATAATTGTCAATTCATAACTGTCAATGGATAAGGCCTTACTGGTTTTATCATATGGATTACATCCACTGGGCACCCAAAAAACTGATGCGAGCGATCTAAAAAAATGGACAAAAAAAGGATAGAAGTCGCTTTCAATTTCATATCTTATTGGTCAAGAAAGTTGCTGTTGAATGATTTAAGCCACATAAAACGGAATACAAAAACAACAAATTCTTAATTTTTGTTCCTTCACATCATCTTCTTTGACTTTGAGACTTAGGCCACAGTAAGTAAATTTTATGGATGACATCAGTGCGCTCATTAATTTTCGCCTGATTTCAGAAATATTTTTTCTTCTTCAGAGACAGTCAACATGACGAGAAAGTACCAAAATAGGAAAATGTGTTGCTTAATGCTTGTACGTGTAGAAGTGACTCTTGTGAGGTAGCCATGACTATAGTTGTAGAAGTAAAATTAGTTGGATAGTTGTAAAAGTTGCACCAATATGGAAGCCATGAGTGTAGTTGCCAACTCCAGGATACATTAAAATTGAAGAAATTTCACTCTTTACTTCTGGATACTTTAAAAATTTTAATAGAAGTTTCGAAAGGAGTCCACCTTTCTTCCTCAGTGAAATCATCATTTTCATTTTACTGATGAAGAAAGGTGGACTCCTTTCGAAACGTCTATTAGAATTTTTAAAGTATCCAGAAGTAAAGAGTGAATCTTTTTCAATTTCAACCTATGATTGATGTGTTCAAAAATTCGTACTTTCCCAGAACTATCGTAGAGTGGAATTTGTTATCACCAAGCACAGTAGGAGCCTCTTCTCTGGATAGTTTTAAAGAACGCTTGCAGATAGATGTGCAAAAAGTTAGGTGTGACAGATCGTTCAGTGTAATATAACCAGCTGCTGCCGCGCCGCGTGCCTGCGAAGCTGGTGTACATGTGTTACACCGAACGGCGGTTATACCGGCTATATAGATACAGATACAGATTTCACTAATTTTGAAGTCTGCATGTAACGTTAGAAGATTTTTAAGAAAATTTACTTGCTGCGGCCTGACGTAACGTTGTTGTTGTTGTGCGGTGTGTATTGTACTGTGCTATTATATATAAATTAACCACAGTCACGTATAACCTTCCTACAGTCTCCTACACTTTCCTACAGTGATTAACGAGGTCATCGACCTCTACTAAGGGCAAGGTCACGCTCTATAGATGCTACGATATTATAATCAATAATTCATCAATTATGATCAATATTTTTGCCACGTCTAGCATTTATGTCTACGGCCATAGCAAGTAAACTTTATGGATGACATCCTCTGCAGACTTCAAAAATAATGAGATAGGGCGAAAAAATAACAAGACGGGATTGAATAACAAGAAACATTCTATATATATACAACGTCCTTGGCTTAACAGTGATCACACACACATTTACAATAGTAGATTGTATTTTTTGTCAAGGACCTATTGCTTCTTTGTATGAAAATTTGGAAAGTTAGGAGTAGATTTTTTGCGAGAAAACATCGTTGTACGACGTTGTCAATTGATAAAGGTTTGTAAGTTGCATATTTTCATATATATATATATATATATGATGTTCTTAAAAGATGTGGAGTATCTGTGATATTAAACATATCATGTGAAAGGTTTTGGTATACAATTCGCAATTGTCAAAAACAGTTTCTTTTTGGGCATATTTGTGGGAAAAAGTAATATGGCCATACCACGTAAAAAATCATCGGCGTGCGATAAAGAACTGGGAGGACGAGCTGCACTCACAACACCGTAAATATAGCGACAAGCTGCCGATGGTATGGTTACCAACCCCGTAAAAAAGTCCTCGGTGCGCGCTAATGAACTGGGCGGGCGGGCTTCACTCCCAGCACCGTAAATACACCGACGATAGTACGGTCGCCAGGCTATGTGTCAACGGTTGAGTGTTAATTTTTTTTTTACTTCTTATCCAATGAGGCTATGTTGTCTAGCGTAAGTGACAATGACAAAGTCTGTCATTCATGATTTTGTTACACAATTGGCACTCTAAAAAATGAAAACTTGACAAGCTATCAAAAGATAATATTCAGGTTCAGTTGTCGCAACAAAGATTATCAAAAACATAAAGGGTGCATTGACTGGAATAAAATGGGCAGGGTTCTCCATCTTTTGAGGTTCATTCACCGCAGATAAACTATCATGAACAACCTTGGTGATTTTCAACATGATTCGTTCGAATGGTTTGAATGCACGCGCGGCTTATTAGTGTAAACAATGAGAAATTGCAGCCGGTCTAGACTGGCTAAAACCAGTATTCTATCAAGTTTTCCTAGATTCTTTTAATGAAATCTTATTTGAGCTGGGTTCACACGTGTGTAATGTTATATGTTATTTCAAGTCTGTATGAGGTTTGTATGGAGTTCGTAGCCTCTTCCAGGCTCCACAGGTCGTTGGAAAAATATAGGAGACATCGAATTGTCCGGCATTGAATGTATCTCTGTCCCAATACACCAAGCTGATTTTAGATATCTTTGTTTTAGAGATTTTTTCGGAACAATACAAGAATTAAACCATATCTTATCATGATCATGCTTGAATATTTTAAACTTAAAGTTTTCATTTGACCAAAACGTGTCGTCATGTATCTGTACAAGGTCTTTCTTCCCCCCACCCAACTCCTGCCAGGCCAGAACTACCTCCCTATAAAAAGGTGGGAGGCTAGTTAGGGACGTGGCGTCACTTTTTACATTTAAACTATGTCGGAAAATAGACAACCCTTTTCCGAGCTTATCAATGAAATGGAAAGGAATTAGTTGCCAATTTCGTATACTAGAAATGTCTTACCTGTTAGAAAACGGACGACGGTCTTGGGGACACGTACGGTGTAGCGTTGGTTCGCTTCTGAGCCTGAATTTGGTCTAAACGCCCCATAAGTTAAGTACCCACGTACCTGTCTATCCAGTTTGTACCAGTTCTATCACGCATATTGTTGACATCACGTCTTTGTATCTCTTCAAGGGCGGGGCTACAGACAGACAAAGCATTTAACTATTTCACGTGAGGTCATATGGTACAAATCATTCTCTCCATAACGCTGTAACAAATCCGCATTATCAAACCTGCATTGTCACATACTTTCTCTATTCCAAAGCCGAAATCACCAGCATATAGTACAATAAATTTTATACAATCGTAAAAGCTTGTATGCCATAAATGTGTTGTTGTGGGCAAGTTATATTTTTGTGACTACATTTTGTATGCTTAGCACATTTTTGTGTGGACGTGTATTGGCTTCACCACTAGAATTGTTTCTATTGTTGTACAGAACACTTGTGCCAAGTTCCATGCTTTTTTTCCACATTTTGCACAATTTTTGCACCAATCGCCTAGACTACTGTGACCTATACTAAAGAAAAGGCGATTAAAAAGTGATCTTGTACTCAGTTTAGCTCACCGAAGAGCTATTTTTCACCTATCTTGACCGAGAAAACAGATGCTATGTACAATATTTACAGGTTCATTGTAGTGTACGGTGGAAATCCCCCTGGCTATTTTTGACAATGCACAGTGAACCACAGCTTTACTCCCCATCCTAAGAACTTCAACCATTTCCGGTAGCGTGCATGATATGTCGGGTGAGCGACACAACCGGGTTCAAACTCACTAGTACAGTGGGGTAAAAATGCACAATAAAGGTCTTGATTCAATTCAAACTGATATAAGGGTGATGACAGCCAAAAAACGTACGCAATGTTTACTTGGGGGAGGGGGGCATCTTCAGGGTAAACATTGCGTGATGCTCCAGAATTAGTAAGTTGTTTCTTGACAGGCAAGCTGTAGGGTTGTTAAGGTTGGTTCACACGTGCGTACAAGTCCGTATGAGGTGCGTATGGAAGTTTTAGCCTCTACCACTGACACCGTCGGAAAAATAATAGAAATTTTACAAATACAGCCAGATAACATGCCAGCGAAGTAATCTGGTTGCAAACCACACACATATATTTTGGCATGTTATGTGTCTATAATTATTTGTCCATTTTCTGATATTTTTCCAGCGACCTGTGGAGCCTGACAAAAGCTAAGAATTCCATACGCCGACCTCATACGGACTTGAGTGTCGTGTGTGGCGTGACTGTTAGAGCGTTCGGCTCGGAATCTAGAAGTCCCGAGTTCGATCCCCGCCGTGCCCCCCAACATTGTGTCCTTGGGAAGGCACTTAACACGACCTTCCTCACTTCACCCAGGTGTAAAAATGGGTACCTGACTTCGGTCGGGGAGGTAAAAGAAAAGACTACCTTTGCCTTCTGTTTCTCCTGTGTACGTGGCACTGTTGATAGATTAAAGTTTCTAACTTGAGTGCAGTGCCACATTGTCCTCGTCTGTCCAAAAACCAAATAGAAAAAAACGGACTTGAATATCATGCGCACGTATGAACGGCTTAATAATTCACACTTCAATTACTCTAGTCTAGTCTGCACGATGACTTTGCTGCGACATCCCTGCGACTACACTGCGACCTCCATACGACTACGCTGCGGCTTCGCTGCGACTGAGCGATTTGTCACCGCCAACTGAACTGGAAAGACCAGGTGAAAGCTGTCACGGTTAGACTGAAGCGATCACTATTTATGATGAAACACGTCATCCCCTTCATCACAACATCAGCATTCGTACCTTGTATACAACGCCATCTTTCTACCACACATAAGGCCCACTTAATGTTATGGATAACATCCTCTGAAGACCCCAACAGTAATGCACGAGGGCGAGATAGAAGAAAAATGAATGAAAAAATGCTGCTAAACCACAGGACTAAACATCCAGTCCATTCTTTCCCAGGCTTCGTTAATGCCTTATGTTCACCTCCAGTAAGACTGTAAGGGACAATCGTCGCCATTTTCATAATGTTTTTATTGGCATTCGTGTTTTAAGAGGGAACAAGGGCACTGTGGCCCCATACCCTGACCATGTGCCCCCTTACCCTGGAGAGCAGATCCTCTGGCAACCATAAAATTCCAATCTCCAAGCAGATCGTATGGTAGTATAAGATAGTATCAAAGGCTGGCAGAGG
Organism: Branchiostoma floridae x Branchiostoma belcheri; assembly: GCA_019207045.1. NCBI lineage: Eukaryota > Metazoa > Chordata > Leptocardii > Amphioxiformes > Branchiostomatidae > Branchiostoma > Branchiostoma floridae x Branchiostoma belcheri. The sequence continues at coordinate 13,791,534 of CM033041.1, forward strand.
AGTGAAGCCGGCCTAAGATTGTGTATGCGATCGAAGGATCTGCCTCCAGTCGTCAAGAAAAAAAAACTATTAAAATCCAATTGTTACCTATCCGATAGCGAAATACACTATCTCATACTAGCGTAGCATCTGCTTGGAGATTTTAAAATCCTAAGTGACAAGGGATGCTATTTGGTTTTTTTGTGGCCACTGTTTTAATTTTGTTTAGAATAGGCGAAAATCAATGCGCGCTGATGTCATCCACAAAACTAAGTCAATGTGGCCCAACACACATGTATGCCTGCACAGTATGGGACACTGCTTCAGAACAATCCAGGTTTGATAATGTCGATTTGTTACAGCGTATTGAGTGTATAATTTGAACTATATGACCTCACGTAAAATAGTTCATGCTTTGTCTGAAAGCAAGCACTCGTCACAACACAACAGACGTTGTCTGTGACAACGGCCTATTTCTTATGAAGAATTTCAAATTATGATTCACATTTTACTCATTTGATGTAAAACGAGTATTTGATGATAAATGAAATACTAGTAGCAATGAATATCAAAATAATGTCACTTGTTTACGGATTTGAAAACGAAGGTCACAACGTATTTGAAGGTCGGCACTAAAAGAGTTTAACGGCCTTGGAGTAACTCCTTCTAATCTATAGCCTCAACCAGACTCAATAGGTCGCAGAAAAAAATAGTAGTAAGCCGTAAGGAAAGATACGTGGCTGGGTTGGAATGATATAAGACAACACATAAATGTTCTATATGCTGGTGATTTCATCTTTGGAATGGAGAAAATATGGGAGAATGCAGGTTTGATAAAGTCAATTCAATGTCCTGACATGACATACGCCCATATAGTCTACGCGGTTCATTAACCCATTGACAACAACGTGCGTGACAAAAACTGGATAGACGGGTACGGATACTGCTTATATACGGGTAATTTAAACAAAAGTCGGGCTCAGAATCGGATCAACTCTACTCTGTGCATTGTCTGGAAAATCTTCGTCCATTGTCTCACAGATGAGACATAAGTATACCCTACAAATGCTAGACCTTGGGGGATAACTTCTCTTTTATGCCCTGAAACTCTGAAAGCCACGATATTATCTTCGCCAATCGACAATGTCTTAGATTGCTGGAAATAGAAGAAATTGGCCAAATAGACGGATAAGATGTCAGATTAACATCTTATCCGTCTATTTGGCCAATTTCTTGCGCTGGACGTAGGTTATATACCAGACTCTAAAGCAACTGGATGCAACACACATGGCTCAAAAGCACCGCCATACGGCGAAAAATATCATTACAGGCACACCCCATAGCCAGCCGCTGCAAAAATTACTTAGACCGCTAGGAGTCCTCATTGACACGTGTAGATACTCTAGATAACTGGCGAGGTAGGCAGATTCACGGGAATTGGAACGATTCCCGTGAGGGAAAAGCACCATACAGGGGGAGAAATTCCCGTGGCGGGAATCTCTCCACGCGGAAGCGCAGCTTCCCGTGGCGGGAATCTCTCCACCGGGAAGCAACGTGTCCCGGACGGGGGACTTACATTGCAGGCACGGGAATTTCACCTTCAAGCCGGCAGGGAAGCCGGCAGTTGTGTAGGCTGGGCGATGTCCGCACGGGGCAGACATAATTTTCAATTTTCTAACGATTTAAAGGCATTTTAATTGGTTCTTAATCGTATGATGGTACATGTACTTCATTTGTCAGTGCATTTATTCATCAGTGAATATCCTTGTAACATTTTCTTACAACTGCACTGTTGTTACATGATTTTGCAAAAATATTTTGCGAAAGAACCACACGTTTTACTTACAAAGTTTTGTTAACGTTATGTTTACAAATCACATCATAAGGTGTTTTTTTCCACTCCGCAGACGCTGAGAAAACCGTCGGCTACGCAGATGATAAAACACAAAGTAAAGGAGTAAACTTATGTAGCCACGTTCAAGCTATTTGCGGTATAAATGCCTCGATGCGTACGATTTCCAACTTGTATAATTGCCGACAAATGGCGAAACCGAAAACACCACGAAAACAGCCTTTGATTTGGTTGAACATGAAAATACTCGTAACTAATGCTTGTATAAATTGTTGATGTCCATATTTGCGATATTTTACCTGACGATGCCCGCAGATTATAAGGAAATTTTGCAAAGCCGCGGGCAAAAAAAGGTACACAAACAAACAAAATGGCGGCCGCGGGTTGCGTGGTTTGGTTGAGTTTGTTAGCAGTATCCCATAATTCCATACTGTAAATTTTGACGTCATATGAACTCTGTGTTACCAAGGAGTTTACTACGCACATATGACAGTCCGGCATATAAAGAAGAGAATATATCGGAAGGGGCGAATATAGAATTGAGCAAGACAGCATCCTCACGACACGGAACTTCATTCACAAAACTTTATTCAGACATTAGTACTTCTAGGGTGTAACAGTGGTCGATAAACATGTACAAACAAAAAAAATATATACAAAAAGAGAACCGTATTCGTTGCGTAACTTCAGCAAAAAAAAAAGAACAGACGAAAACACTTCAGTTACTATTTTAAATATACACAGGAACGGTTCATAATCATACACATAAACTACCAGTTTCGACAAATTAACACAATCTAAATTCTACGTAGTGCCTTCGTGCTAGTAAGTTGCGCTTTTCAAACAAAGGAAACATGGCGTCTAGGTACGCTATCCCGTCATGCAATGTAAATCCAATTTAATGTCTACATAAGAATAAAAACTCTGTGCCACGCTGACAATCTACATCAGAAATGAAAAGATAACTGAAATAAAAATATTTTAAAATCAGGCTAAAAAAAATAAACAAAAACATCAAGGCGAGTACGCCTTCCTGGCTCTCCTGCTCCTCTTGCTGGGTTGCCTGGGGCTCATCGGGGGAGGGGGTCTGCGGGGTTGGGGTGGGGGTGGTGGTTGGAAGCGGACTGGTGACAGGGGTCCTTCGGGGTTCGGCGAAGAGGCGGCCGGCGAAGCAGCTACACGGTCGGGGGTCGACGTGACTGGTGCCAGGGGACTGCTGGCCATCTCCAAGGACCGGCCCGCCAGGAGGGAAAAGTCGGGGCCGCTGTCTTGGCTGTCGGACAGGAAGTTGGATGTTGATGGTTGAGGCGTGCTCGTCTGGATGGGCGGCGCCTGGACGGGCACGTTGACTCTCCTGGGGGCCGGCATGGTTGGTTGATCACTGGATCTCCCCGCGCAGTACGTGTCGGGGTCCTTCCCGACGTGAAGCAGGATGCTTCTCAGAACCCTTCTCATTGCCATAGTCCAGTCTGTACGAAAGGGATAGGCACACGAGAATAAGCAAGGAAATACATATATACGTATCATTCGACTGTATCATTCCACTTGTCATTATATACCGTCACTGTATATGTCTTTTGATCTTGTTTGGTATTGCTACATAACGTAATCATGCTTATAAAGTAATGGGAGAGATATTCATATCATAGGAATGTTTCATAACTTTAAATCTTTTTCTAGTATTGAAAATACATTTCCCTTATCCGTTTGATCATACCAAGATAATACAAATGCATGTCATATATAGGAAAAAAAACATAGACATAAGGTACCTCCTGAGTATCCTGGGGGAGCCTTGGAAGGACACGCCCACGGGATGTCGGCGGGCCAGTAGGGCGGCTTTGCTGTAGAGTCGCTGTATGACGGCATGGAACTACCGGGGTTGAGAGCTCTGATCCATGCGGACACGAATGACCTCACATCATCGCACTTGAGCTGGGCGACGGGCTTCGGTGGCTTGCACAGCACCGTCTTCTTAACGGCAAGCCCCACTGCAGACATTTGCATGAATATCAGTGTATGGCTACTTATAATAAGTTTATTTGCAAGTTCATGCCCGAGGGCTAATTGCAAGTACATGTACATGGTATAAACATATGAGATATGCTTTTACACACTGGTAATCTTATAAGAAAAGTAGGAGCTTGACACCAAACAAGATAGTAATGATTTGTAGTGAACCCACAAACAACGAAAGTTCTACATATGATATAATATATCAGTATTATTACCTGTGTTGTCACCGTCTTCTCCTGTGCTTATCCCTGTGGAGTTGGCCTCCTGCCACGCGACCATAGCTGCCTCCAGCTGCTCCTGTATAGGTAGTAGGACCTCTAGGAGCTCCTCTGGTCCGGTAAACTGCCAGCAGTTATCAGCGTCCAAATTCACCGAAAATGCGGGCAGTCCTTTGCTCAAACTGCTGATCACTGCAGCATTAGCACGACACCAGTGGGTACCGAACCATCTCCTGAGGTGAGAGTTACGCGGAGCCATGGGGATAGGGTCGTCGAGATTGGAAGAGAATGACACGATAGGCAATGCAAAAATGTGAAGAAAGTGAATGAGACCCGATCCTGATCTTCTCTTTTTATTGCCAGTTTTCCTTGTGATGCAGATTTTGTATGTCTAAATTAAAGAATAATACGTAAGCCGTGTGACAAAGAAAGGCGGCCTGTATTGGGTCAACTATTTTGCATTTTGATTGGCGATGTGCCGCCAGTTTACAGTAGTCAAAGTTGTCTGACAAAGAACTATGCTGTTACATTTGATTGGCTATGTGCTAGCGATTCACACTTGTCGAAGTTGTTTGACAAAAAACGCAGTTCGTATGAAGTCAACATTTGCATCAACAAAGAAACGCGGACTCTATGGAGTCATTCGTATTGTTGCATTTGATTGGCTATGTGCTAGCGATTCACACTTGTCGAAGTTGTTTGACAAAAAATGCAGTTCGTATGGAGTCAATATTTGCATCAACAAAGAAACGCGGTCTCTAATGAGCCAACCAATTGTTGTATTTGATTGGCGGAGCTTGCGGCTAGCGCTTTAGATTATTGGAAGTTGACAAAGAAACGGACTGTATATAAATACCCTATACGGCGTGTGTACTTCAGTCGAATTTTACTCCGTATCGCACAATGTCACGCCGCTCTTCGCGAAGACTCTACATGCAACCAGACAGCGTGAAGGTCCCGCTGAAACCGAGTCAGCTAAAGAGGTTGATGGAGCAGCTTCAGACGTCTCCTTTCCTCGCTGCTGCTCACGACGGGGAAACATATGGTAAGAATAGCTTCATTCATGGCTTAGCAGTCTCGTGACAGTATTTTGTTCGGTGCGACATTTGTTAGGGAAGTCATATACTACAATATAACAGTTAAAGTTAAACATTATTTTGTATGTTTTTCAGGAATCTTGAAGCGCGTTGGGGGAGGAAGACTTTCCTGTGTGACGTGCAGTCGGCGCCAGATGGCCTGCTCTCACGTGGAGACGTACAAGGACTGGTGTGATGAAAGGAACGTGGATGTGAACGTAGCATTCACCACCTTAGACGAGCCGACGTTTAAGTCTGTCTCCACATCCCCAGTCCCTTGCCCATGGACATCGGATATGCGGGAAAAGTTTGACAGGTATGTCAGTGTAAGAATAAGTGCATGTAGTTGTATGAATTACCTGACCAATTTTTCAATACTTTACAGCTGATTGCAATGCATCATGCAGCATCAACTAATTCTATTCAATATTTGTAGGTATGAAGACAAGGATGAGACATTCCCGTACCACCTTGTGCCAGATGTGCCATCTGGTACATGCACTCACGGGAATGGCTGGGACACCCGGGACCCTATTGTGCAACAGTGGGTTCAACACGACCGTGTTATCATCTATACACGGTACAAGAACCTGGCCGACTACCTAGGGGAGGACGGGAAGCGCCACTCCCGGGTGGTCTATTACAGACCCACCGTCGGCAGCTGCGCATGCCGCCACATGTATGACGGAACGGCAGACCTGCTGCACAACCTCGACAACAGGCATGTCCTGTTCCTTTTTTAATTCTATTCTTTGACTTTTTGAATCGTGCGGATCAGTTTATAGAGAAGCAATATCTTATATAATACAATATTGTATTATTATTACAACTAACTCTAACCAACTATACACCTAGCTACATTTATGCAATTACCAAGGAGCGAGAGGAAGTCGAGTGTCCTAGAATAGATTAGATGCACATCTGCATATATAGATGTGTAGGATTGTTCCCATTGTAACATATATTTGATTGCTACCGTGTGACCTATACTTAGCCCAGTGGGGCAAAAAGGTACAATAAAGGTCTTCATTCATTCATTCATTACAATTATTATGTTACGTAAGTGCACCGAGATAAAAGAAGGCTATACTTACCGTATCTTTGTATTGCATTCAAACAGGGTGATGTTCTACTTCGGGCTCTTGGCGGACTACCTAAGCTCGATGGTACAAGGCAAGCAGCCATTGCGGACAACACAACGCGTCTGCAATGACATCCGAAGTGCATGCGGCAGCCATCCCGAGAACATCCCATACGAGAAGTTGCGACAGGCATGGAACTCGTGGGCCCGCAGACTGGTCATCGATTGGGAAAAGGTGAAAAATTCACAAGTATATCATATGCACATTAGTACTGTCAGAATTCTAATGTGCTATATTTCTTGAACCTATTCAGACGCTTTATAATAGCAATTTTTTATTTCCCAAACTGTAGGTGTACACCTGTAGCAAATGCGGCCCGGAACCCAAGATCATAGTGTGTGACGGTAAGTTTATCTCTTATCTGCTTTCATTTTATCTGTCGAAATACTAGTATTGTGCATAGAGGTTAGATCTTGAGACCTTATTGTTCTTTTGTGTAATCCTTAGGTACTATGCTTGGGTTCCGTAAGGATTTCCTCCCGTACCTGTCCACACCTGAAGCTGCAGGAGCCCAGCCTGAGAAGCTAGTGACCGGATCGAACCACAGCCGACGTGTCTTCATCACCTGTGCGAAGTCACGGGATCTGCTCCTCCGGTATTCGGGCAACAAACGGAGGGGCAGGGGTAAGTTTACAGGTAAGCTGGGGATCAGCGAAGAAGAGATGGCTGATCTCCAGGGCAAGCTGATCCAGTCGGGTCGTAGCGATGTGACAGATCTCCTGAGGCGTCTGCAGGCAGAGGGACATGCAACACGCGCACCGCCAGAGTACAGCACGTTCCTGTCTGAGGTGGCAAGGAGTACGCCGGTGTGTGGGATGATACAGATGGCTGGTGACAAGAAAGCCATTCGCATCATGCAGATGGTGGCAGAGGGTACGATCGATCTTACGAGCTCTCGTTTCCATCGGTACTCTGCTTATCTTTTTGAGAAGGCGCCGGTACTGACGGATTTTCTCTGTAGTGTGACCAAGGCAGGCCATCTTCCTCCAGACATTTCTGCTCTTGTTCTCTCCCTCATGACTGTACTCATTCAGACTTTCAAGGAGGTTGAGAAACCTTCCCCTGACTGCTACCCCGCTCCTCCCCCTACATCTACTCTTTCCTTTTTCCCTTCCCTTCCTCAGCTCTGTGGTCTGCCAAGGTACGCTGTTGAGGAAGCGAGTAAGTCGAGGGAGAAGGACAGCTGCCGGAAGGAGTCGTATGGTCACCATTCGCTCACGCCCGGGCTGTTTACCCTGTTCTGTCCACATGGCGTGTGCTATGGCTTCACTGCCATGCAAAGCTGTGAATCGCCCCGCCACCCGTTCGAGATCCTGAGGACACGGTTCCCGGTGGCCCCCAGAGTAGTCGTGTACGACAACAGTTGTCAGCTGCACAAGTACGCGATGAACAGGGAGCCACACTTCTTCCAGAAGACCGTGTTTCTGGTGGACCGGTTCCACTTCAAGGGGTATGTCGGCTGTTCGCTAGGGTACTGCATGGACAGTTATACCGCTGCAGTCGACATCCGGTCCATCAACTCTCAGGTCAATGAACAGGCGAACTCCAGCCTCATCAGGATTCAGCCACAGCTGGCCTACATGACACCGTCGAACTTCATGTTTCATGTTTCTTTGTTCTTGGCACTCAAAAACATGCAATGCAATGTGTAAATCCGTACAAATAGGGCAGAAAAGCCCCTACACAGAAAATCTAGGGGAGAAAACCCCTACACAGAAAATCTAGGGGAGAAAACCCCTACACAGAAAATCTAGGGGAGAAAACCCCTACACAGAAAGTTCAGAGAAAATGATTTTACGTTCTTGACGTTTTTGTTTCCCTTTTAAGCTTGATTTTTTAAAAGTTTTTTTGGTTTGTTTCATTTTTTTCTATAGATTGTTAGTATGACACAAGGAGGTTAAGCATGTAGGCTATTGTCTTATGGAACTATCTCATGTTTACAAATGACATTAGCATACGATCAACAAGTTTTTCTGAATTCAAATGTTTTTTTTGTTGTTATCATTTTCAAAGTACAAAGTGGTGCCCGTGTTGCGTACGATACATTCCTATGACATGTTCAATTTGCTGATTTGTGTAAAGTTGCTGATTTGTGCGGTGTTGGGGCTGTGCCTTTGCCTAGAAATTCTCTAGACAGACATCATGTGTATATAGTAATGTGTACTTATGGTCACCGGCATGTATGTCAAATGTAAGGTCTTATGCATGTGTAGATTGTTGTTTTCTTTTGTGTTTATGAAAAATGTACCCTAGTAGACATGTTACCGATTTGCCGACGGTACTGTAGATTTTCAGTTTTGTATGTCTTTCTTATGTTTTTTGTGTAAGTCTATGCTAAGTGACACTGTTTCGTTGTCGTAGGTAATGAACATCAGAAAAAAATGTTTTTACCTTGGCCTGTTGACGCCTTTGTCTATCCTTTTATTAGGCTGTGTTTTTTTTAATCTCTTTTTTCATTTTTGGTGCAGATTGTGGCGCATGAAGGTGAAACATGTCATGTAGACCAAGGAGGTTGAAAGAGGACCTTGTGTTGACAACTGTCTTACCGAACTATTCCAACATGTTTTACATATGTTTGACATTAGGATCATGTTCAACCAGTTTTTCTTGATGTGATGTGATGTGAAAATCCATATGTTGTAGACAGACGTCATGTGTATATGATGATACTGTATATGAAGTACATGTACAATGTCATGTATTTTTAGCTTATGTATGTGTGTCTTGTCAAGGAGGTTGAAAGAGTCTTGTTTTTTTTATGGTTATCTTTTTCCTTTAATTTTTTTCGACAAGTTTATGTATCTTATTGTTTTGTGTTTTTTTTTCTTCCATCGAAAATGTACCGTAGTATGTAAATTTACCGATTAGGTGCTTACCGAGGTGTAGATATCCACATGTGTGTATTTTGAATGTGCTACACTTACTTTTTCTACGGCAGACGTCATGTGTATATAGTAATGTCGTACCGACGGTCACCGTGTGCGTCTTATGTGATGTGTATGTCTTTTTTTGTTGTTGATTAGAATTACCGTAATATGTAAATTTGACATTGTGCCGATTTGCCGGTATTTGCACATGTATTTGCACTTGTGTAAGCCTATGCTAAGTGACAATGTATCGTTGTTGGTGGTAGCGCTTGGTGGCTTTGATATATGAATATGTAATGAGGACACCATGACCCCGTGACCCCATGAATGTGACCCTTGACCTATGAATATGTAATTAGGTAGCGTGGGTTTGGAATTTTGATGAAGTGCGATTTACGTGGGTGCTTGGCCGGTGTTTACTAAGTTTCAGGGTAGTTTTAGCGTACGCCGATGTAGCTTTAGCGTACACAACAGTTGCAGTTGTCAACACCAAGCTCTGAAGATCCATATCGAGTCTCCCCCATCCAAAGGTAAGTCGTTTTTTGTTTCTTTTTGCATTCTCGGTAACAAAGTTGCTGTGATGTTCGGAACGCGATCTTATCGTATTTCGTTTTACTATACCTTTATCTGTGCAGCTGTAAAAAAAAATCGATGATTTGTGGGGGTGATTGCTTTGACAGTACACCGTAGTATATCAACGTTCTTGGATAGATTTCAATTTTCTTTGAAAGGTTTGATTCCAAGGAGGTTGAACCCTCCATGTTTAATTCCAAATGTTCCGGAGAGAACGCTTGCGCGCAAAGACGCCCGGCAGCCCACTAGCGAAAATCCCCGTACTGCTAATGTTTATGACAGTGCAACGTTGTCTATTTCAAATATTTGTCTATTTGAAATATCTAAACGTTGCGTGAAATATTTCAGTTTTCTTTGAAACTTTCCGTTGCGTAATTCCACTATATCGGCGAGAGGGCCTGCGGGCACCGTCGGTGCCGTCGGGTGAAATTCCCGTCCGGGAACATTCGCTCCCGGTGGAGAGAATCCCGTCTCGAGGACGTCCGGGAACCCGCGCTTTTCCGTGGAGAGATTCCCGAGGCGGGAACCCGCACTTTCTCGTGGAGCTTTTCCCGTGCGGGAAATGCACCGAGTATTCGGTGCATTTCCCGCACGGGAAAAGCTCCAATTCCCGTGACTCTGCTTACATGAACTGGCGTATACCGCGACATCGTATTTTCGTAGATCGTGCATCGGGGTCGACGTCAAATATTACAAGTCTGTTGACAGAACGAACAGTGGAGAAAACTAGTGCTACAATGCGGTACGATAAGTGTATACTCTACTCAAATGTGCTAAAAACAAACGTGTATGTTCTGTCAATTAGGTTAAATTGGTTCTGTCTACCCAAGGAGCTTTTATCAGGTAAAAGCTCCTTGGTCTACCAAACGTGACGTGAAAAGAGGATTGATTGAATCATTGACACGCGCCAATACCAACAGGACGATACAGTGTTGAACAGAAGCAGGATAATTTGGGCACGTTTTTTTGTGACCCTCTCACGTAAGCTGGCCTGGTGCTTCTTTCATGAGTGTACAATCATAATAACTTTGATACCATAGGAAAGGGAATCACACAAGCTTTTAATTGATATATGATACATTGAAAATGGTGCAGAAACATCGAAAATATGATCTACCAACAAAGTTAATATTTCAAACGTTTTATTTATATAAATCTCTCTCTCTATCAACCAAAAATATGATCTACCAATTTGAAAGTTGATATTTCAAACGTTGTTTATATAAATCTCTCTCCCTATACACACACACACACACACACACAATCACAGAGAATATTGTGCACATTGTTTAGAAATCGAAAAAGGTCGTCACCGTAACACACCAGCCACTCAGAGACAGTGTGTCCTACATGTCATGAAAATATAGAAGATGAATTCCACTTTGTTATGAAATGTCCTACCTACAGTAAAGAGAGAGAAACATTGTTTAAGAATATTAGAACCAAAACACACATCTCTCTTACTGGTGCAGAAAACGATATTTTCAATATATTGCTCTCATGTTCAACTCATATATCCGTCTACGTAGGCCAGTTTCTTCATAATGTATTCCAAATGCGAGACCAGATTACCTATACATAACTGTACTGTTATCGATAATGTTTTGTTATTGTTTTGTATGTAGCCTCTTAGTACTATTGTCTGTATAGCTATTAGTTGTTACTGGTTGCCATACATTGTACCCTGTGCGATTGTTGAGCAATAATCTCATTCATTCATATACACACACACAAGCACAAACAAGCCAGATACAGATACAAGTCACCATTACTCAAAGCACGGCTTTATTTTTGGCTGATGATGCGATACAAAAATAGGTGAAACTTGGCACTACGGCTGCGGGGTATTCTTTTCCATGCAGCCAAGAATCAAAGCATGTACATTTATCAGTATCACAGGACACATCTAATATTTCAATACCACAAAAAACATAAATGATACACTCATGTTTTGATGTAAAAATCTCAAAATAAGTGTGCTGTTTCTTTTTATCCAAACAATGCAGAGAGAGAAAAAGGTATTGAAATTTGCTTGAGCAAAAGTATCTATGGCACACAGATCTGCAGAGCATTAGCAAAGTATTCAAAGATCATACATATAAATAATGATATCAATTACACACAAGTCATGTTCAAAACAGCATTCAAGACAAATTGACAAATACAATTCTTGGTAGAAGCTTGATTGACATAATCATAATAAACTTATTACTTTTTCAATAGTTAATAATCTACCAAGACCATGCAGTCCAAGAAGACCACTACAGGGACCATTAAAATCTAGTCTATGTAGACAGGTGACAGCTTTTGTCAATGCAAATTGGAATCACCAAAAACATAGGTGGTCCTTATGTAGAGTTGCTCACTTGTAAAGGTTTGACTGTATATCAATGACCAGGTGGTCCTTATGTAAAGGTGTTAACTTGTACAGGTTTGATTGCATATCAATGGCCATGTGGTCTTTATGTACAGGTTTGACTGTATACATTCATGTGTATCAATGGCCATGTGGTCCTTATGTAGAGGTGTTCACTTGTACAGATTTGACTGTATATCAAAGACCAGGAAGAACAACAGTTCCATGCCATAAAGGTGATATTTTAAGTACATAGAACAACAGTTCTACTAACTTAATGATAGATAGCAATTATGGCTTCATTACCAAACACTTATTGGACAAAACTTTCACTGGCCATTTCTTCCGGAGATTTGCTCCTAATATATACATGTAGGCACACCAAGACATTTCAATAGTTATAACAATTACAATCAATCTGGTTAACACATTATGTACATTTAAGAGACTGAGTGCTACAAGTAAATGTGGCTTTGATCAAACAGTATATTCTCTATAAATTCTCTGATCCAATCAGGACTGTCTCCAACTTTAAATTTCTATATTACATTTGAAAGGCATCAACCACTATAATAAAAGTTGCACATAGCAAGAGAAAATGCAAAATTTGGTTCAATTGGAATTTGGAAGCCCATGTTATTTTTTTCTGTTTGTCAATCTGCACTTTTAGGGTTACAAAACATGTTTTCTTGTCATTAAATCTTTTTCGGAAACAAATTTTTTCTGTCTCTGTAAAACAAGATTTTTAGTCAAGGGACAGATAGATGGGTCCTTAAGAGACAGTCCTAGTCAAAGTGTACAACATTCATTAAATTTCTTCTTCATTACACATATAGCAGCATTCCAGTCAAGTGCACATCACTGGTAATTTCCTTCTCTTCTGGATTAAACATTTTTCTGTATAATTGTATAAACATCAAAGTTACAGTTCTACATACAAAAGCACAGAATAGACCATCTGGCCATCACAATTAGCAGTTTAACCAATGAGAGGCTGGCAGTTACTGGATCGACCAATTAGAAAGTGGCTACATCACATATTTGCATATTTGTTTTTGACAGAGGTGGGTAGGGCTATGGTATGGGTCTTTTTGTTATTTCCACATTGCAATCGTGTTCTTATCTAATAATTTGTAATAATCAATTTTGGTGTCCAGAGTTCTATCTAAGGTCTTTAGGAAGCCCCCCCCCCCATTCCGTCCTTAGTGAGCATAAAATAAACCACTGCAAATAAGTTTTGCGATTTACAGAAGCTGGTAAAAGTTTGGTGGAGTTTTTCATATGCTAAAAGTGTTAGTAATACTAACAATACATGTACTTCCCTGGTGGACTGAAAACCCAAAAAGTAGTTAGCTACTAAGAGTTCCAAACACCTAAGGCTATGTCAGTATTTTACCCATTACATTATGTATTAAGTAGGGCTATGGAGCACCATACACTTAATATATGTGTATATTATATATCAATATGCATTGAACTACAAACCCCCTGAAATTGCTTCTTTTCTTCACTTTGGTTTTAATTTTGTATATGGCTCTTGTAGAGTACTGGATATACAAAATGTATAAAACTTTTAATAAGCAATCTACTCTTTTTCTTGATATATCTTGGAATGTCTAGTTTTTAAAGGCCTTCAAATCTATCATTTGGCATATTCTGTGGGTACTTGATACAAATACTGCGAGACTGACCGAATTGTTGACATTTTCCTTATTTATCGAAGGCAAAACTGACTTATGTACGGCCTAACTAAATCTTTTCTGCAGCTACTAACTTTAACAATTCATCAGTTACAATTGTAACTTCTGTTTTCTAAAACCAACAACACTGCCCAGAAACCCGGAACATTACATTTTACACACAGAATTCTTCGAAATCCTGGCTTTACAGTATGGCCTAACTATACATTTCTGTAGTTCCTAGCTTCAGTCGCAAGAAACTTCTGTTTTCTAAAACCAGTAACAATGCTCAGAAACCCTGAGTGTTACATTTTACACACTGTCAGTTAATTCTTGAAAAACCTGTCTTTAATTTTCTTCAGTTTACTCGTTCTATATACTAACTATTGGCCACTGCAACATCAACATTTGTGCATATATGACACATATACTCATCGGTACATTTTCACTCCGATTGCACGATAAAAATATCTATTACATGTACATGGATATAATAATTCTATATAATGTCATTGTACTTTCAGTGCACCAAACAATTGGCTTCTCAAGCTTTTTCTCCTATATTTTCCTTGTGTGATGCAAATTGTCATACATGGCAAAGTTGGATACTAATTATAAGTTCACATAGAAACTTTTCTTTTAAATCTTTATCAAAATAAGATGGGTAGCATTGAATTGCTTTGGTGGGAAAATGTACATTGTACAATCGTGTGTTGAATTTCATAAAACACATCTAAGCAAGGAGTTTTTCTTTCTAAGAATATCGTTCAGTGCTTAATTTTCTAATGACATATTCAACTGTTTTAGATACAAATGTACACATAGGCTGCTTCGAATTACTATGGGGAATTTTATTTACAAAATGCATTCTCAGAACACTTTTTCTTGCATATATTTAGATTTATTCTTATTTCTCATGAGCAAAATTCAAAATTCAATTTCAAATTGATAAAACAATGCATCTCAAACTGTCTCAAACACAAATTAACTAAAGACTACTCTCAACCAATCACAAAGAAGCTGCAGTTGGTGTTCTTACATATGATTGGCTGGAACTAGAAAATCCAGGCTTGTGATTGGTTGTTCAGAATGACAGAACCTGGTGTTAAAAACCTGCAGTTGGTGCTCTGGCATATGATTGGCTGGAACTGGAAGATCCAGGCTTGTCATTGGTTCTTTAGAATGGCAGGTGTGTGTGACATGCAGTCAGTGTTCTAACATATGATTGGCTGGAAGGAGAAGATCCAGGCTTGTGATTGGTTGTTTAGAATGGAAGACGTGCAGTGTCATATGCATCCACATCTTCATCATCATCATCTCCATCACTCTCAGCATCCAGCTAGAAAAAAAGAGGGACAGAAATATTTTAATTGGTGTTACGTCAAATTTTTGTACTGGGTGCAGTTGATGCAATTGTTTCATGGCATCATTCTCAAAATGCTCAATGACCACTTTTTGGTGTCTGTGGTCCTCTACTTGTACTTACCATCTTGTTTCATAATCCATGATATAAAAAATAAATTTAATTTAAAATAAGTGGCTATGATATAAATACTCTGAAAAGAACTTTCACTGTTAGGTTTGAACAACAGGTTTTTTACCATGGCTTCCTGCAAGGATTATAGACTGAATGATATAAATTGTATGTCCAACCTGAAAAATGTTCAATGGAAATTTATCATAATTATATAGTGCAAACCATTTTTGATCATGAATTCTGCTGTTCAGATTTTAAAAACATTGGTTGCCTTTGGATGCTTAGGTATGTTGTGTGTTAAGAGTATGTGTGTCAACAGTAAAACTCACAGACACATGCATTGTCTCCCAAATGTCAACTAAACTTCACAACAATACACCTTTCTCACGCGGCGGCCATCATAGATTGAAGACGAGGTCAATGAGGCAAACAAGCAAAAGTTATTTCTAAAATCAGCTCCCATTTAGTATTTCCCCAGACCACAAAAATTTTCACAATGAAAGATCAAATAATAAATATTATAACAAGTGTTATGCACCGAAAGATGTAGCAATTTATAGTAGCGTAGACTGATCCCACTGTCCCTTAAGAGATGCAAAATAAAAACATAATAATGCAAATATTTGACGGACATGCAACCAAATCTCTTATTGGATGTTTTCCTAATTGGCAGGCTATCATTGGTTGAACTACTTATTATGATGGACAGTCTTTTGTTTGCCTCATTGAACTCGTTTTAGATCTATCATGGCCGCCAAGTGAGAAAGGACCATAGCAAGGCAAGCCATATGCGACATGACATACAATTATGACAACAGCAACAGATACTTCCTACACAGACTGCCAGCTTAAAACTACTTCAAGCAATAGCCAAATGCAAATCATTAGTATCAATCATAAAACTGTGCTTAATAAAAAAACAACATAATTCTATTAGAAATTGTTATAAAGGAAAGGGTAACTGAAAATGTAATCAGAACACTCAACTGTTAGCTAAGACCCATCTTGGTTAACACCTTTCTCACGCGGCGGCCATGATAGATCGAAGACGAGGTCAATGAGGCAAACAGACAAAACTTATTTCTAAAATCAGCTCCCATTTAGTTTTCCCCCAAATTTTCACAATATTAGATCATATAATAAATATTATAACTAGTGTTATGCACCGAAAGATGTAGCAATTTAGAGTAGCGTAGACTGATCCCATAATGATAGTGAAAATAAAAACATAATAATGCAAATATTTGATGGACATGGATCCATTCTCTTATTGGTCGATTTTCTAATTTCCATGCTATCATTGGTTGAACTGCTAATTATGATGGACAGTCTTTTGTTTGCCGCATTGAACTCGTTTTAGATCTATCATGGCCGCCGCGTGAGAAAGGTGTTTACCAGGCTAGTTAGTTTCAAAATCAATCACTTACTAAAGGCTTAGTTCCTTTTATTAGCACTGGCCATATATACATGTAGCAGATAATTGCTATAGAGTTCTTCAATCATTCACAAACTCACCAGAAACATAATGTGCCTATAGTGGGTACTAATTGATTGCATTTAATTTAATTTTTTGGATTTGATTGAGATTTTGAGATGGTGTGAATGAAGATGATAAGCCAAAGAGGTCCTTTTTCGACCTCCTTGGATAAACACAGGATTATGAATGTATTAAGGAAGCCAACAGCCACATCTGTATTTTAATCTTATATCTCATGGGAGTTGAGTTGAACTTTGCAATAAAGAATCTTGATTTCATTGAAGCATCTTTAGTACTACATTCAATTCATTGTGAGACAGGGCTCTAGCCAGCGTCCGTTATTCCGTCAATTGACGGAAGTTTGCTGCGTGTGACGGAAAAATTTTAAAACCAATCCGTCAACTTTGATGGACAAAAATCTGATAAAAGCTCCTTGGTGGAAGCTACAGGCTGCTTGGGGACGCCGTCCACGGCCGTAAAAGCCACACACTGTTTGTTTTGCTATTGTTATGATTGTTGACAATGTGTGTCGGTGCCCTTTCGCATACGATAATCTCATTAAAACCCGTTTTAAATTTCAAGATCTCAGTTCAGTCTCTCTAACTCCTGGAATTAGTGTTTTCGCGACAATGGGAATTGGCTGACGGAAAAAAATGTCGACCTAGCTGTGTGATGTAAATATCATCTTATGATGCTATCATATGATTAGCCTATAGTAAGTACTATCCTCCATAGTGACCACTGGCTCAATGCTTTTGTGGTTATAAATATTAGCAAAGGGAATTCAAAGTATTAAGCAAGCGGTCACTACGGAGGCTGGCACTCATGATCAAGTGTTAATCAAGTGTAAGTTTAATGTTTCAAGAGCAGAATTCAGGGCTATCATTGATGTGAAACACAATTTGAGAATAGCTCATGTTTATCTAGTATTATCCATGGCATAATACAGTTTGCCAAATCATAATTGCACTGCAGCATTTGCAAAATGAATTGTAAAATCTCCTATTAGCAATTGTCAATTTTTTTACAATTGCAATCATCCTATGACTAATTTAGCCTACAGTGACAAACTACTAGCTTCTGGCCATCAAAATAGGTCAGGTAGAGACTTGGCAGCATAAATTATATGAAATTCTAGATTAGCTTCTAAAAGAAAAAAAAAGCTGTAAGTTGTAACAGTTGCATTTTCTGTTAGAAGCACACTACCACAGAAACCAAACACGTTAATGAAGCAAAAAGTACAAAACAAAGATTAGCGGTCAGACACTGCGAACACTGACAAGCACATTGTATACCTCATCATGCCATACTTTAATATTAGCGACTCCTGTCACGCATCAAAGTCATCATCTTCTCTATCTGGGTCCACTCTAGACGTGGGGTTGTCCAGCTAGAGACGATTCAACATTAAACGTTAGTGTTCTAAAGTGTATTCGGGCCTAGCAAAAAAATGTACCTTACAGGGTTCCTACGATGCTTCCTGCTTGACAGCACTTATCAAATAAAACTACTGACTAAATCTAGACCCTAAATACTACAAAATGTATATACTATTAGGGACATACATGAACACGTGCAGAGTAAGTATACGTACTACAGTGACTGTAAAAGTAACAGTAACTTATACAAATGTAAAGTATGTTAGAAGCCTGTTAATAGAAGTTATAATCATGATGTTTTGAGCAGAAAAGGCCTGCTGTGTTTATCAGACTGTTAATTTCTATCTATTTTGAGATTAAAGGTAAGATTCAATAATTGAGGCTAGATGAACTGTTAAAGATGTTACATAGTATGCAATATACATACCACTACTACTACTAATAGTACAACTACTACTACACTGCTACTGTATATAACAAAAGTCTTTTAAAACTGTTTGTTATAAGTATTGGAGAGAATACAGAATGGAGAGAAGGTGTGATATAATCTGTTGAGACAATGATGTGTTATAGAAAGAGATCTTAAAGAGAAATGTTGCAGCAATACTTCTGACTTTTACTTTTGCTGGTTCAGAGTTGTTTTGAGCAGCAATTTAATGTACCAGTATCTAAAGAAGCAACTGTAATGAGAAGTTAATAAATTAGACCTAATAAGTTAAAATCAAGTATGAATGGTATCTACCCTACGGAAGATAGTATGAACCAAGATCTACTCAGTTAGTAGAAGTTGCAAGCATACATTCAATAGGTAGAGGTTACCATGACATTAGAATACCTGATTATACATGCACTGGTATCACCTACATTTGTACATGTAATGTATGATGACACCAATGCAGTACAGACTGCATGATTCTAAAATTCCCTATCATGCAATGTACACATCTACATGACATACATGTACTATAGGCTAAAGTTAATACAATGTATGCATATAATAGAAAACATCTGTATAATAGATGTCTATACCAGACACCAGAGGTGTGGAATAGAATAGTCTATGTTGAAATGGCGAACTTACAGCTTTGATGATCTGTAAAAGGTTATAGGTTAAGGGTCAAAGGTTTCGATTACCATGGTGTACTCAATGTAAAATGCTCATATCAAGTAAGACTTGTCTTGTCTGCTTTGTTGTATTCATAAGAAATTAAGATTGGTGCTTTAACAAATCAAAAGGTTAAAGGTTGAAGTTCAAAATGTTGTGCTATGAATAAAATTGCTTGCTTGAAAGGTTAAAGTGTAAAGGTGAACTTACTGCTTCCATCTCTGTCTCAGTGTAGAACTTCTTCATGACATGGTTCCTGAAGGGGATGAGCAGGATGAGCAGGAAGGGGAAGGCCAGGGCGGCCTGGGTGGACTTCACGATCCACAGGAGAGTGATGAACACTAGCTGGATCACTGTGAAGATGTGGATCTTTCTTGTTTTTACCTGGATAAGGATTACAGAAGAATAGAACAATCAATAAACATCATAGCAGCCTGGGTGGACTTCACGATCCACAGGAGGGTGATGAACACCAGCTGGATCACTGTGAAGATGTGGATCTTTCTTGTTTTCACCTGAAGTAAAGAATGGATAAATGTTAGAATGAGAGGGTCATAGCAGCCTGGGTGGACTTCACGATCCACAGGAGGGTGATGAACACCAGCTGGATCACTGTGAAGATGTGGATCTTTCTTGTTTTCACCTGAAGTAAAGAATGGATAAATGTTAGAATGAGAGGGTCATAGCAGCCTGGGTGGACTTCACGATCCACAGGAGGGTGATAAACACCAGCTGGATCACTGGGAAGATGTGGATCTTTCTTGTTTTCACCTGAAGTAAACAATGGATAAACGTTAGAATAATAAGGGAGAATTGAGGAACAAGCAATTGAATGGCAGTGTCATAGCAGCTCACTTGACGATCCAGTCGAACATGATATACAAAATCTGGATGACCGTGAAGATAGATATTGCAGTTGACCATCAAATTAAATTCGTTTCCACTTGGAGCAAAAGATGGAGGTTGGAGGAAAGTTTACCTCGGCCAGCTACAAAAGGTTTAATAAAGTGTACATGCCTACAGCCACTATTTTGTTTGTGTGTTTTCTATACTTAGTCTATTAGATTTTGTGGACTAGTGAGTGTTGCAGGCGGCAAAATGAGCATTGCAGGTGCGAGCTTTCTATGCGGGTCCAGAAAATTTGAAAATGGTCATGCCAACCTTACAAAATAAAGAATTAGGCAACCCCTGTAATGAAATGAGAGGATTTCAAAACTAAAAACCAAGACGGTCGATAATAGCAATGTCAAGAGAGGACTCATTGATTGGATCATTCTTTATGGGTACCTCTGAGTGTGGTGGGTGGTTCATCCAAATGCCCCCAACCCCTACCTACAGGCATGAGATAAAGGCATAAAACTCGTTACCTACCTTTTTGACATAGCGTACACTGCTGGGGTGGTGTTTAGGAGGCATGAACATAACTCGTTACTTACCTTTCTGACATAGCGTACACTGCCGGGCGTGGGATGGTGTTTAGGAGGCATGAACATGAGGCCGATCCTCTCGAATATCTGTGGGCATAACTCGTTACCTACCTTTCTGACATAGCGTACACTGCTGGGATGGTGTTTAGGAGGCATGAACATGAGGCCGATCCTCTCGAATATCTGTGGGCATAACTCGTTACCTACCTTTCTGACATAGCGTACACTGCTGGGATGGTGTTTAGGAGGCATGAACATGAGGCCTATCCTCTCGAATATCTGTGGGCATAACTCGTTACCTACCTTTCTGACATAGCGTACACTGCTGGGATGGTGTTTAGGAGGCATGAACATGAGGCCGATCCTCTCGAATATCTGTGGGCATAACTCGTTACCTACCTTTCTGACATAGCGTACACTGCTGGGATGGTGTTTAGGAGGCATGAACATGAGGCCGATCCTCTCGAATATCTGTGGGCATAACTCGTTACCTACCTTTCTGACATAGCGTACACTGCTGGGGTGGTGTTTAGGAGGCATGAACATGAGGCCTATCCTCTCGAATATCTGTGTAGCAGCGAGGGACGTGATCCCCAGGTACAGGAACACTCCGAACAGCACGGCTAGCGGGATTCTCCGCAGGACAGGCTGGAGTGTCATGGTTATTCCTGTAGAGGGTGGCAAGGATAGCTTGTTGCCAAATTCAGGGTTCATACTTTATCTTAGGATATTGCATGGATAGATGGGAAAGGTACCTCAAGTAGGGTAAGGTGGTGCTACATTTCTAGGAAGGATGTAAAACATTTCTAGGAAGGATGTGCAATGTACACCATTTTTCTAACTTGGCTCCAAGTGATGACTAATTAATTTTGTAATTTACAGCCTGCAATTTCCAAATTTGTAGAGACAATGCAAGCATGTAGCACTTAGCTCTACAAATTTAAGCAAGGACATGAATGTATGGAAGTTCTTGATCTATGCAAAATAACTGTGAAAAAGAGAGCAATACACCATAAATTTGAATTTACTCAGTTCAACACATGTTGAAGATTGGTTAGTACAATGTATATTTGAATTTTTCCATTTCATGTCCTGCATTTTTTTTCTGTGCTTTGTCACAAATCAGGGGTGCTGTTAATTGGGATGAAAACTTTAATTGAGAAAATACGGTGGGTTATAAAAAATAAATGTAAATGTGACTTGCAATTAACTTACCCATCATGATATGTACCAGAAGATTGGTAAGTCTCTGTTCTTTCACCGACAGCAGTTTGGGTTTCTCACCGGGCGCGTGAGTCTTACTATACACTGTCAGGCTCTCGAAGTGCGACACGGACCTAACGGTCGCCGCGCACATCCACGGGAGTCCGAAGAACCCGCTGATCGCCACGGTACCACAGATCAACAACAGGTCCAGGTGGTAACCAGATCCCTTCTTAAGGTTGTTTTCTTTCTTGTTGATTATCATCCTGCAGATAAAAGAGTAGTAATACAAGACAAGTTTGGACTGTTGAAGTTTAAAAAAAAAAATCATTTGCTTGCACAGAAGCACACAAAACATTTTACTGGCCTGAAATTGTTTATATTTCTATGGCTTTTTACATGAATCAAGGATATTCTGATTTTTAAAAAATTTATTCATTTTTCAGATAAATTACTTTAAAGCATGTAACTGGACCATTGTCCAGACCTGTACATGCCTGAGTGCACTTTTTTTAGGCTTTGATGTCTTTAAATACCAAATTTTTTGGGCCACTGGAAATAACCAACTACTAAATTATGATTTATACAACCCTATATGGCAAGTGAATTTTTCAAAATTTGTCTAACGGTTCACCTTCACCCTTTTCCATGGTACATTTACATGTGCCAGGTGTGTAAACACTGCACTCATTGTAAAATGCCCCCCCCCCCCCCTTGAGAAAGTCAGATGTTTGCTGCTATAAATTTTCCCAAGATAAGTTCTTGTAGGACCAATCTGTAATATTTTATATGTTTATAGCCTCTGATTTAGATCATTAGATTAAAGTTTGTCAAAAACAACTCCATCTGTTCAAACTTAAACATGTGCATAAGGGCATAAGATTGGTAGGATTTCTGATGATGAGCCAAACACCTCGCATTTTTGCCACACGACCTCACGTACAATGTACATACATTTTAAGTAACACTTGCAAAAAGGCAGACTTACTCTGTGATCTGTATCTCTATGAAGAGCAGGATGTAGACAAGGAATGCAGGGATGACGGCAGCAAAGATGGCCCACACCTGGATAGTCTTGTCCTTCCCCATGGGGTTAATGATCCAGCCTCTCAGCTTAGGGTCTGTGGGGGTGAAGCCATCAGGGACCTCCAGTTTCTGAAAAAAATAAGGAAAGAATCAAGTATCTGTAATCATACATGTATGTTGATTGTCATCATGATGGTACAGCTATAAAATTTATTGTAAATCTTAAAATGTTTGCGGTCAGTGGTTTTATTTTCAGATTCGTGATTTTCGTGGTGAGTCACCTGTCCACAAATTTAATTCACAACACAGCAAAATACAATGTCAATTCAATGTACAATGTATGCCCTTCCAATGTATTAAAGAAATGTACTATTACTGTACAGATCTGAAATGTTTCAACTGCAAACTTTAAACACTGTGAAAACCCTCTTCCATGACAACCGTCTTTCTCCTTCTACATTTTGTAACTCTAAATCAATTAATTCCCACTCACACTTTCTCACTATCCGGTTTAGCGCCCATTGTTCCCTGTCTTGCAGAGGTTGGACGTATGAAAATAACTTACATTTAATTTGGAGACTCGTTCACAGTCATTGATAAAAGACATTGGATCTCCTGTTGCATGTTTGTTTTGTTTAGCATTAAAGATCAAACAATTGTTTCCTCAGCAAAAAGTCATGCATTCCATGTACATGGATGTAGTGTGCTCACAACAAATTGCAGCCCAGAAACTGTTAAATTACAACCAACAAAAAAACAAGACCAGATATACAATATATGATAGAACGCAGTTTCACCTGTGTATAGACGTCCTGGAAAAAGAAGTCGATGCAGACCATCACCACGATGGAAATCAGGAGACCAAAGTCTCCCAAACCTCTCCTGGCCTGTAGAAACAAAGTACAATCATTTATCATTTAAGTCAACTGTTACATTAGTCAATCAAACTGCTAATTGTAAAGCCCCCGGCCTGTTGCAGTCAGCAAGCTTTGGCTGTATTTTTTTGCTGATTGCCAGAAGGTCACCAGAGATTCAAATAAAAAAATCACCAGAGATTCGAAAATGTTTTTACCCCAAAATCTACCACATCACGGGTCTTTGGGACCTTGGATGATCTCTAAAAATTGCACAAAAATCAAGGTGTGTTACCGCCAAAAATTCTCAATTCCATCCCTCAAACTCATGAACTGATCAATTTCTGTGCTTTACCGGGTAATGATGACCCTGGTATAACAGCTACAATGAATAACAGAATATTAATCTGGATCAAAAGTTGCAGAAGATGGACAAAGACTAACTAGAAAAGTCCAACTTTTGTTGTGTTGGAAATGACAACAATCTACATCCAAAATGAATTCTAACTTATAGATTTCCAGGAAAGTTAAACATAGAAGCCATGCAGGACTTACCCCACGACTAAGGAACTTGCTATTCTTAAACTTCCTAAGGAAGTACGCTATGAAGAATGTCCCGAAGCAGAGAATGGTCGACATCAGCGCCGTGTTGGGCTGGTTCTTCGTTTCCTTCGCCTCGTATCCGTCCGGATCTGCGTACGGGTTGGGATACGCGGGCCCCACAGCAGCAGGCATCGGCATTCTTCTCGAGTTATTTGATTGGCTGTTCATGAGGCTTTCGATGCTGGGGATGGTGGTGTTGACCAATAGCGAGCCGTTTCTGTTGAACACTGGTGGACCTATGCTTTCTTCGTAGTAGTAGCAGTCTGAACACAGGGGGTTCTTGGTATACACCTGAAGAAGAAAAGGCGGGGATAAAGATTTATATAAATTAGTGTCTTAAGATCCTTCCCAGTATAGGTATTCCACATCTCAAGAAGAACTTCCATGGATGCTGAGAGATTCTTTCTTAGAACTGTCTTTAAGGAGCAAACTTCCTTGTGATTATTTCCCTGATGAGTTAAGTGACACACATTATAGAGATGCAGAGAAAAGATTTTGGTGGGTATACATTATTAAACATGAAATAAGAATTTTTGCAAAACCTTTATCACAACTTTTAATTGTTCTCTTCCAAGCCTGTATCTGGAATTCTATAATTTTCTAACTTATCGATAAGAACTTTCAACAAGGCACAGAAGAAAAGTTCTATCTGACTTATCATAACATTCGACCATGTGAAGAATATATTGTACACTATTGTTAAGATTTTTGCATTGATAAATATATCAACTACATAATAGTGCTTTTATGCAAAAACCTTCAAATTTACAGATAGTAAAAGAATTTGAAAACTACAGCCAAAAATCAGGTGAACAGTCCCAACTTTAGGTGTACTATAATGGTACATGTACATAGTACATTTTCAGCTCTCTATACAGCCGAATAAATCAAATCAATTCAATGTTACCAAATATGAATACAAACCTTCGATAGAAACTTGAAGACTTCGTAGATGAAGATGAACGAGATGAGAAAGGCAAAGACTTCCTCGGTGAACCTGGTGACGTAGCGGACAAATACGCCCCCCTCGAAGGCGACCGTGATGATACAGATGACCAGTATCCACAAGCCAATCCACAGTCGCCACGTCATGAACTCTATACCGTTACTTTCACAAAACTGCAGAGGAAATTTAAAGAGTCATTACTCTATAAGATTGAAACCGAGAATAAGTTCATCACTGTCTCATCAAAATAACAAACTTTAAGGTACCATATAATTGTAGAGGACAGTCCATCCTGCTGTTAGCTAGCTATTAACTCTTGGTTGTGTTAAAGAAAGACTCCTACTTATTCAATGCACGGACAAACTGTCTATCAATTCTTTACTATCAGACAGTTTATCATAGTATTGAATAAGTAGGAGTTGGCAAAGTCTATGATTTTTAGATTCTTCTTCTTCTTCCCGTTGATTCCCACAATCTTAACGAAGATTATACTGGCATGTTTGGGGGTGGTGACGCTCGCACTTGTAGACGCAATGCTCGCACTTGTAGACGCAATACTCGTTAGTCCATTAAACAGTCCATGGTCGATACCCTTGAATCCGTCCATTGTCAAGGTAAGTTGTTATGAAGCAGAGGCCCGAGACACAAACGTGTCTACTGTGGCGGCCTCGACTGTCTCTGCTGGTAAACTATTCCATTCCTTGATTGTTCTTGGCAAGAATGACTCATCTCTGTATAGTGTTCTAGTGGTGATTTGCTTGAACTGGCAGTTGTGCTTGCGGCGTTGTCGTATTGGGGGCGGTACTAGTTTGCTGCTGATGACTGGACACTGGACTATCCCGTGATGGATTTTGAATAGTGTACCCAAACGTGCTGTTTTCCTGCGTTGTTTCAGTGACTGCCAGCCTAGTGTACTCAACATTTCTGTACGCTTCTTACATTTGTACATACATGCAAAGTTCTGTAGAGTATATTTTAGAAGTTTATTGCACTACACTACCTTATCAAGGAGGAAGACTGATGATAATGATTACAAAAATAAAGATATGCTAAGTCTTGCCAATATAGAATGGTAGATATATAGCACTTTGACTTTTATTAAATATCATAAAAAAAGTTGATGCAACTATTTTAAATTGAAGAAAGAAGCCTAGGGTAAACGTGGCCAACCTAGAATGTTTAACATGTTGAAAATGAAGGCTGATAAATAATATATATATAATATATATATTTTAACTATTTCATTTAAAATTAACTTAAACGTTAAGGAATGAAACAAAGACTGCACCTCATATAAACTCTGGTCATACACCAGGAAGGGTCCAGTGGCTGCGATGATGATGATGGGCTGCCCTGCCAGCAGGGAGAACAGTCCGCCACTGATGGCCGTAGCGATGATCATCTCTGACACACCAATGTGGTTATGGGTCTTGTCGCCTGATCGAAAACAGGTTTATAATCAATGCAGGCTTTTAGCTAGGATTCAATTATAGGGGGTCCAAATTTCTTGTAATGCTGCAAGTGCTGCCTTTGCAAATATTGTTGGAAAATTCTCCCTTTGAAAATTTTGAGACTGAATCAATTTTTGATGGAGACCAAATTAACAAGTTGCTCATGCTGACGTGACATCCCTTTTGCTCATTATATCAAAGATATATCATACCCGGTCCGTATATACGTTCAATATTGGTATCCCTACCAGTCCATATTGTACAGTACGGCCCAGAGCTCTATAGGTCGATTTGAACGAGTCAAACTGGGTTACGTGCGCTGCTGTCGAAAATTTGAACAACTGTTTTATTCCTGTGCCCAGATCTTTGGTTCAAATTGATGCAATGTGCAGTTGATGTAATGTATTTGCTCTTTTTTTGTGTGATAAACTTGTGAGCTTTCTCAGATTGGCATGATATAGAACACGGAGAATTCCGTATAACCTCTGGTCCCAGCCCTTCCGCTGGTCAGATTGGCTTTTGGCCTTGGGCAATACAGAATACCCCGTGTTGTATTCTATAATATGTAAAACAGACGGATAACTCACTCAGTAAACCGCCGAAGGTGATGACAGGTGTCACACAGGTGAAGAAGATGAAGAAGAAGGCCATGAGACACTGGAAGTTCAGACCGTCCACGAAGTCACTGACATAGTAGGGAAACCTCCTCTGGATGTCCCTCTTTAGTCCCCCAAAACACTCTCCCGTCCTCCTCAGGGGGTCGTCTTCTGGCTCATGGGAAACACTCTTCTTTAGAACACCTGGAGGTACAGTAGAATATTTAACTGCCGAGAAGGTTTAGTTTGTGTGTCTGCGTATATACATCAGTGTCTGCGTTTGCGTCTAACAAAACTAACAAAACTGTAGACAAATCTTCATTTAGTAGTTAGCTAGGAGGCAAGAAAACGAAAGTTGACTTCGATAATGGGCCCCCTAGCAGTTTTCTACGGTGCTACTGCAGTGAAACTTCTTGTTTTTATATTTTGTTCTTCTACTTTATCATAACAACGATTGCTGTTTTAAATTACATCTGGGGTATTCTACGACCGTTGCCTACCAGGATGTCAGCAGATTAGATTACCAGGACCTGGTAAATATTTGAATTACCTGGTCAAATAATAAATTGTACCTGAACTGATCTTTTGTCACCCACCTGCTTTCTATCTGCCAGTACATTGCCTTAACATCTTCACAATTACTCGTCTGCCTTTGCATTTGTGTTAAGCAGCGGTATAAACAAATGTTCATAACATTATAATATCTTTTATGGTGGTTAAACCAGAGTCAGTATAATGTTACAGTTACTGTAGTAGCTTATATTACCATCCTCATCCTGTAGTTTCTGTCTCCTCCTCCGTAGCCGTTTCCTCTGTAGCCTAGCGATTGGCTCCAGCAGTCGCCTGTCGAAGTCGCCGGGGGGCAGCACGATACTGTCCCCCAGAAACTCGTTTATACCCCTCAGGAGGTCACTACGGTCGTCCGCTCTGTACGCCATTTCGTGGAAGGTCTGGGAAGGGAAAATTGTGGTGAAAATTTAGTTACAAAGACATTGTCTTCAATATTGTACAATTGACTTCTTTACTACACAACTAGGGGTGGGTACTGATACAGAAAATTCAGGTATGGGTACGGTTAAGGTCGAGAGATTTAGACCTGAACCTGGACCTACTTGTAATTTTAAGGGAAAACTTGGGTGATACTGAAAGCAACAGGTCCATTTTGCTACAAAGGAATCTGTTTGGTGGCATTTTCAAATCTTTTCTTCGTGTAAACAACACTTATAACTGCTTCTGTTTTAGACCAAATTTGACTGTAGAAACTACCTGCCTTGAGGGAAAGGAGGCTAGTGTGGCCTTGTAGTTAGGGTGGCTGGCTCAGAACCTAGAGGTCCTGGGTACTGTGCCCTTGGGAATTTGCCTAACTCGGGTGATGAGTATCTACACGTACATGTAGCTTTGGCTGGGGACATCCTTTGGATAAGATGTCAAATGGAGGGAGGAAAGATACACCTCAGGCATGTTAAAGAACCCACCACACTTATCGAAAAAACTAGGGGTCCATGCTGGTCCCCTTAAACAAATATGCTTGTACTCTAAGCTTCAGTATAAACCTGGTGTATTACGCCATGAGGTGGTTTACTGGGTACAATACAAATAAACTATAGTTTGGCATCCTTACCTCATTAGCCATGAGAGTAGATATGGAGCGACCAATGTCGTTGTAGTCCGTAGCTCCACTGGTGGGTCCCAACAACACAAACAGGAAGCGGACAGGGAGGGGGACAGCAGTCAGGGTGCCGATCTCTACTCCCTGCAGACAACAGATTAGGGACCTTTAATACTACTATACATTCAATTACTTTTGTGGTGATTTAATTTGGTGTCTAACAGGAAGAAAGAAGAGTGGGGACAAACTATATATTATATGACAATGGGAAAAGAACAATCAAACAGAACCTTTAAGACATACCAGTTGTAGATGATATGTACATGTTTGGGGCAAAACAGAAAACTGAGGAGAATAAAGTTTGCCTCTGAGTCAGTAGAAAACACTAGCCTGGAATCCAGCCGTATTGTGCTTTGGTCACTCCCTTGAGGTACGCTTCCTGCCAATACGTCTGGCCTTCGTTAGCATTCAAACGATCGGCATTTGAATATTTGCAGAGATTTTATGCGAGATTTCTGTTTGGCTGGTTCAAGCGCTCGTTCGAAGAGGCGTTCCATTATCATCAACGACCCATCTTCTTCGAGACTATTGGAACGATCTGATATATCAAACTCTTGCCACACTCGGTTGGCAAGAGCTCTATTCAAATATCCTTTCTGTTGAGAAAAGCCTCTAAGGTCTTTGTTTGGTCGTTTTTAGTGTAGAAATTACGGGTAATTTGATGGGTAGTTCAGGCATTATGAACGTCTGACGCGGTGGCCATGTTGATGATAATGGAACGCCTCTTCGAACGAGCGCTTGAACCAGCCAAACAGAAATCTCGCATAAAATCTCTGCGAATATTCAAATGCCGATTGTTCGAATGCTAACGAAGGCCAGTCGTATTGGCAGGAAGCGTACCTCAGGGGAGCGACCAAAGCACAATACGGCTGGATTCCAGGCTAAGAAAACACTAGAAATGTGGCAAAGATGACGATGATTCTATTTATGATAGGAGAGAGACAAAGGTTTTTGTGGTTGAAACAATGCTGTTGTACCGTTACAGAAGACATAGAATGGTTATTGTAGCCTTGCAGTTTGAGACGTCATCGAAAAAACCCCGAAAAAATGAAGCCCTTGAAATGTTTAAACTTCAATTTACAGTTACCACAAGATACTTCAAGGACTACGTAATAAAAACAACAGTAACAGGATCCACTATTATTAAAACTTTGTCTTCAACAGCAAAATTTTTATATACATGTACATGTAAATCTTAAGTCTGTATACATTATACACCCAAATGTGACCTGCAACCAAGTTGAAGTTTAAAACATTTTCTGACTTGACTTCCTCCCTTACCCTTGCCAGCCTAACAAACGCCATGGTTGGTTTATCCAGGAAATCTACAGCTCCAACCAGTACGGTGGTGGCCTCTGCGTCTTCAGGAATCTTCTTCAGGATGGGGACCTTGGCCTTGATGTCCATCTGTGTACTCTTAGTGCTGAGGGTGGACTTAGCTGTCGGGGACTTGTGCAGAGTAGGAGTAACAGGCACTGGTACTGTGAACTGGAAAAATGCAAGACGTACAGTGTTGTTATACACACCTCTTGTAAGACCACTAACTATAACTTCTGAAGAAAAGTTAACTAAGTCTTATGATGGTGCATATTTACACACACACACACACACTCACTCACTCACTATGATCCAGGGTTCTCCCCAGAATTTTTAGTATAGTGGAGGGGCTGGCAAAAATAACCCGTACCAACGCGCTGCGGTTTGATGAAAATGAGTTCATTTTGCAATGACAAAAGGGTGTGAAATACTACAAGTATAATGTGTTATAGTGATTCCTTTGTTGTGAAGTGGCAAAACAACTATTGTTTTGATCATAGCCCATTTACAAGTTCTTGCAGACAATGCCCACTGGAAAAGAGATGCCACTTGGCACAACAATCTGTGAATTTTCATTAATTTTAGCAAAACTAACCAAGAAAATAAGCAAGAAACACACTAAATTTCAAAAGTAGTATAGTGGAGCTGGGCTAGGAGTATAGTGGAGGGCCTCCGTTATTCCATCCTCTGGGGAGGACTCTGATGATCTGTTTACTGTCCATTGTTGGGCTGGACGTTGTGAGTTTGCTGCCTTAAAGCTTCTTCTGTCAAAGGGGGTAGGCTTTTACAGGTTCATTGTGCGAGTTTCCTCGGATTGACATCATCTACAATGTACCTATCTCCACTCTTCCACAAGAATTCTGGCCCACTACGTACACACTCAGATAAGTTCATGACCTTTCTTGGCAAGTTGTCATAATGGGCCATTCTTTGCACATGGCCATACCAATGAAGTCTGTAGTAGCGCAAAATTTCAAATGGTAATTATAGTGAAAACAAACTTCTTGGCAGAAGTAATGAATAGGCTGTCCACGAACAAGCAGCTAGCTTTACCCACCTGGTTATTGTTGTCAGGTAAGGCGACCTTTAACCCCGCCTCCATGGCGTCCAGACTTGTGGCGGACGGACAGCCGCCTGAGTACTGACTGGTGGATGCCATGCTGTCCTCGCGGTGCCCGAGGAAACCCAGCAGGCTTCCAGACGAGAAGTTGTACGGGATGACCTTGTGACGTTTCTTCTGGTAGAGATGGCTGGATGGACGAAAAACAGGATTTTTCAATTGTCATTCGCAGCAATAAACGTACATTAGTCTGTTTTGGGGTTCACCATTGTTAAAATCCTTGCCCTAGGGATTTGCTACTGCTTGTGTTTTTATCCAAGCACAGCCCTTCTCAATTAAATGTGCTGGGACAGCGTTCTTTTGCCTGCATAAGTTTAATAGTTGAGGCTAATACTTGCATTGTATGTGGGTAACTACCCTAAAGAGTTCCGACCCAGAAAGTAAATGGGCCTGCATGAACGCATGTTTTTAGCACTCTAAGAGGTTTCTTTTTAGTCAGCCCAACTGCTTTCAAACATTAGAAAGTTTGTTTGTAACTGAAGAAATTAGCAAGCAATGTAGGTACATGATAGCCATGTTTTTGAGGTGATGGTTGTCATGTGTTGTTTGAATGTACTACATGAATGCATTCCCCAGTAAAAAAAAAAAACTGTACCTGTGTTTAAGCAGAAGAGCCCTCATGATGTCACCCCTGTCCTCAGGTCGGACCTGGTCTGTGATGATCATGTTCTCCACCACATGGTGCATGATGTTGGGCAGCTCCGTCTCATTCAGGTCCAACAGGACAGAGCCTGGAGGAGAAAGAGAGACAAAATGTTAAAGACCATCCTCCTACGCCCGGTCCTCAACGGCACTAGCCTATTGGCGCCCTGCTATCTAGATGCCTACCAGTGGTTACTATGGTTGTTGCCACAAACCAGCTGTCAAACAATCAGAGAATAGGCTTTTCTTGCCAATGGGCTTTTTGTTTTCGAAAGATGTCTCGCAAAGGCCGCTGGGAAGCCATCAGCCAATCATGTTACGTCTTACATAGCTCCATCCTCCTACGCCCAATTCCCAATGGCTGATTGCCCATATAAGGGTAAGCTGCGTAGGAGAATGGTTAAAGACTTTAACTTCATGCCATAAAACTGATGAAAATGTATTTCGTAGCATTAAAATGCATGATTGTCTATCATCGAAAATCGATTTGGGCAACCAAACAATGACTGGGACAGAAAAAAAAATTAAAAGCGTTAACAGCCCGCCCTACCACACATGTAGGGTTGACTCTTGCGACAATGCCTTACGATATCACCCCTGCCTTTTTAGCCTCAGAAAAACGGTACTAGGGATGTGGCTACTAACCAACTGTCAGCCAATCAGAGAAATGCCTTCATGTTATCCAAAGGCTGTGTGGGAGGGTGAGACAGCCCTGCTGTGTTGTATTCACTACAACAGATGGACTTTTGACCTTGCTACTGACCTTGCTCCAGCCCCTTCCTGAGTTCCAGTAGACTGTGGAAGGACAGCGAGGAAACGTGAGGTTTGCCCCACCGCTCCGCGCCCTGCTGGACGTCCTCCTCGAACTTGATCCACCGGGCGCTCTCATTCCACACCAGCTCCCCCTCTTCACCTGTGGCGTGCAGCGTGTCCAGTTCCACAAACACCTGGTGAGGAAAAAGGGTTCCATTCTGGTATTAGGAGGATTATTTTAGAGATCAGTCTCAATTTGGCATGGCCGCTGCTTGCTTTGATGTCTAGTATCAATTTTGGTTGTTGAGAGGTGTGAAAGACCCTATATACAGGACTGCAAAAAAGTGGTTGCTGGTTGGGTAAGACAGGTGGTTGCTTGGGAGAGGGTCTTGACTATGTAAAAATGGACGGGACTGTTTCAATGTGTCTTCTGACGGCAGGTGGTTGCCTGCACCATGTGGTTGCTCGGCCAAGTTTGACTGAGTTAGATGGATGGGAAAATTTTGGAAAGTAGAAAAAATAATAGACTAGACATGGATTGCTTTTTCGAAAATGCAGAATGATTTTCCTGCAGACCTATGTCAAGCATTTTAGTACTCACTTAGGCTTGCCCTATAGTATTCTGTGCAAGAAAAAAAAAGAAAAAGAAGATCCCTAGGTGGCCCTGGGTCATTAACATAATAAATGCCTCTGAATTCCTTCATTGAAATTACGAAGAAGAAAGAAGAAGTCCAGCAAAAAGAATATGTTTTCTCTATTCCCTATTTCTCTACTAGAAATGTTGGCTGCACAACATACAACAAAGTCTAGAATGTCAGGACATACAGTCATGCAGAACAAAGTGCATTGTATAATCTAAGGTTAAAGCATCTCTTCAGAGTTTGAATCTGAGCTTCAAAGTTATACTTTTCTGACATTAAAACTTTGGGATTATTTACATCCTGATGTCTGATAACTGTCTATATACCTCATGAGGACTCCTGTCCAAGGACTTCTTGGCCTGCACTGATATTTTCTTCTGAGGCTTGCTCTGTTTCCCGATGTACACCATGGAGCTGACATTGGGCTTCTTAATCCTGTGTCTCCTCCGGCCGGGGACGTCTTCAAGACGATGGCCTGGAAGGATGAAGAAAGGGAAATTTTGTCTTCTTGAGTGAACACTTTTTATCAGATGCCTTTAAAGCTAACTGTCAAAACTTTTTTCTTGTACTTTGCAAGCTGCCATATTTACAGCTAGTGTGTAGTACGAAATTAATGTAGGAAAAAAGATGTAATTTCATTTGGACAAATCTTTACGCTCATGAGAGATTGCACCATTCCATTGGCATATGCTAAGCACCAACAGCAATGCTTTTATGGTGATGAGAGGCAGTGCTATTTTGAGCCAATCAGCTTTAACAAATTTTTGGTGATGAAATGTGGTGCCATGCCATTGGCCTATCCTGAGCCAATCAGCAAAAATTGTAATCAAACTGAGAGGTGGGTCATGTGATTGGTCCATTCTGAACTAATCAGTAACCACGTAATCAAATGCGAGATGGTGCCATGTGATTGGTCCATTCGGAGCCAATCATCAACAATATAATCAAATAAGAGGTGGGGCCATCTGATTGGTCCATTCTGATCAAATCAACAACAATAAAAAATTTAGAGGTTTTGCCATGTGATTGGTCCATTCCAAGCCATTCAGCTGCAACAAGTCTGAATCTGTGCCAAATTTTCATCAGTAATTCTGACCACTCACTGATCATCTCGTTGAGATCCGGCGTAAGTAGTTTCTGCGCCTCCTCCTGTTCCGTGGGCATCTTGTGATAGATCTCGGCGTCCATCTTGGTCATGCTGCCGATACGCAGTCTGTCCATGGGCGTGGGAACCTTCTTGTGATGATGGTGATGATGATGATGGTGCCCATGGTGATGGCTATGGTGATGGCCATGATGGTGTCTATGGCTCTTCCTCTTATAGGCATCCTTGTCACCCTCACGGAAGTGTGGCATCTCACTGAAAGTGTCAGAAATTGAGACAATGTCATTGTCATAAGATGATTTTTGACACAATGGAAAATGATGGGTTGCACAGTTCAGATGTAGTTTTGATCATTTGAGCCTTTTTTGAACGTTTCACATTCTTTTTGGTGGTGCAGTATTGGTGGTGAGCAGAGGATCATAAGTTGCATGTTGCACGTAAAATAGTCAGCCACAACTGAAATTGCCATTCGATACCTGAGTTATGCAAATGACATTACGCAAAAGACCCAATGCAGTGAAAGGCAAAAGCCGTTATAAATAAATAAATAATCTTATTTTTGAGCTGAATACAATTCAATTTGTATGGAAACAAGTCTTCTATAATTACACTTCATGCGCTGGTCACTTAGTCACATTGTTTGTGCTGGTAAGAGTAAAAAATTCCTTCTTCAACACATATGGCTTTCATGCTAAGATATAATATATCTTAATCATATTATGATTTTGTCACCTGCGTTCTTCCTGTAGTAACTTCTCTCTGTATGGAAAAAGAAATGCCTTCACAGTGATCCCTGGGTCCCCATGTTTTGTCCAGAAAAATCATTTTCAGAACTTTAGAAGATTGTCTACTAACATAAAATAGTAAAGACTAGAGTTCTAACAGTGATCTCAGATATACAAAGAAGAACACAAGAAAGCACAAACAAACACTTACTTGAGTCTGTCGTCAGCTTCCGAATTCTTAGCATCTTCTTCTGCTGTTGTCACCAAGGTGAACACAGCTTCTTCGTGATCATCCTCCTCAACATCTCCTCCTATTATAAACTAGAAACATACAAAAAGTAGTATTTTTAATGTAAGGGCTTGAACAGTACTGATGTGCAAGTAAAATATTTCTTAAAATGGTTAGCTTCCACTAGACTGTGTTTCAATCTTGATGACTAAATTGGATTGTATAATGCTAATAGCCTTGATTTCATAATAGAGTAGCAGGAAATTATACAACAAAACAAAAAGGGCATTAAAAATCTGGGTTTATATATGAAATTTGTTGATGGCTCAGTCAAATTTTACATTTTGTAGATTACAGCATCATTGCAGCATGTCACACTAGAGGAATACATTTTGTAGACGTATCCTGACTGTCTATCACAATTAGCAGCTCAACCAATGAGAGACTGGAAATTATCCGTTTGACCAATGAGAGAAAGCGGCTGCATGTCAAACGTTTTGAATTTCTATGTTCTTGTTTTGCATTTCTGCATTTTGATAGAAGTGCCTATCTATATACATAGTACATGTATTAGGATGTACAAGACACAACATTTGGAAAGATGGTTGTTTACAAAATGTAGTTCTTACAGTTGCTTTCTTCTGCTGGGCTGTAACATCCTCGTCTCCCGTGTCTCCTGCCGCCACCGCATCAGCGCCATCCGCCAACGACTTCTGCGAGTCTTCGCGCGTCTTAAAGGACGACGAGTTCTTAAGGATGCTCTTCAGTTCCTTCGAGGAATTCTCTCTGCTGATGTCGCCCCTTAACAGAGCTACCTGACTCGGGGACGGCCGGACGTTTGGGTCGGCATCGGAGTTACTTTCCTTCCCAGAGTCCTTTCGGGCTAACACTTTCGCCAGAGCAGCCTTGGCGCTTCCCAAGCTTGTTGCAGATTCTTTGGACGAACTTGGCTCAGGCGATGCCCTCGCTTCAGTTATGGCGCTTGTCACAGTCTCAGGCTCTTCAACTGACTCTCCAGGGGTCTTTTCTTGAAGAGCATCACTTCCCGAAACCTCAGAACTTGCTGTGTCTTGGATGGACTCCTTGGAAGACGTCTTGGACGGTGCTTTGATGGAAGCGTTGGAGGGTTCCTTGCAGAGCTTGCTTGTTAGGCTTTCTTCACTCTCAGCTGTTGCTCCTAGGTCGGGAAATCCTCTTACAGCTGCTTCGTACGAATCCGTCCTGACGATCGAAGCCTTCGTCGAATCGGACGTCTCCGCTTTCTCTTCCTTCTCCTCTTTATCATCTTCAGATCGATCTTCCACATTGATCGTGACCATTTCGACATCGCGAGGCTTCTTAGCATCCTTAGATTTGTCCTTGCGATGCCGTTTGGATCCTTTTCTCGGCTTGGAGACATCTGTGTCCTCTATAGAAGGCGAGGAGTATCTGCGGTGGATGTGGGTCTTGAGAGGATGGTGCACATGAAGATGGACATTCCTGTGGGCTGTGAAAAAATCACACTTTTTGTCATAAGCAAATGAATACAATGTGCAATTTTCAGACACTACACGTCTACATGACAAAAGGAGCCCTCCATATACAGTAACCACTGGCTTAGTCTTTTCACTTGTTGGATAAAGGAGAATTCTTTATACATAACCAGCAAGTACCTAGTAATACTTTGTTTACGTTAGTGGTGCGTACCTAAACTCATATTCAGGTTCAGGTCCGGATTCAAGTCCAGCAGTTCAGGTTCAGGTCCGGACTTAAAAGTCCGTACCTGAACCCATCATTGCATATTATCAATTTTTTTTTTATGTGCGCTAGAAAGTTTTCTTTTTTGAGGGGGAGGGGGGATGGTGCACATAAAATTGCATGTTAGCATGAACGAAATGCAATGTGAAAAATACATACATAATTATATACAGACAGCGTAAACACGAAATGTTTTTTGTCTTTTTCCAGTGCAAATTTCATTGTCTATGAAAGGTTTTAGATGGTTTAGAACAATAAAAGGGAATATAAGTGACAGATAACTTTTTGCAAGTCTGGACTTGAGTCCGGGCATTTAGGTTTTTTTTGGACTTGGACCTGAACATTTTTAGGTCCAATTCCAAGTCCGGGCTTTAGGTACGCACCACTAGTTTACGTTATCTGTTATTAACAAAGATTGCACCACACAGTTTATCTATTCACAACGGAGGATGGTGTCCAAGTTACAATGAGAGAGGAAAGTTCATTTGTCTGTTACTATTTTCAGGACTGGTTTGCTACTGAAGAAACTTTGCCAACTTGAACACTAGTGCCCCCAGTAGTGGCATCCTTGTTAGATAGCTTTAAACCATGCTTGCAGCCACAATTGTGCTAGGTTAGGCGTGAGATATCGTTCAAGACTGCCGTGCCACATGCCTGCAAAGCTGGTGTGTTGTGCCAAATGAAGGCTATGTCACAATCAATGTGCCTAATGATAATGTACAGTATGTTATAAAGGTACAAGCTACTTGGAGCAGAATGTTGTTATTGTCTGGCTTGAACATATTACATACATTTGTAAGAGACCACCAAGAAATGGCCAGAAAGGCCAGTTGGTCCTTATGTAGAGGTGATCACATGTACAGCTTTGACTGTATATCAATGGACAGGTGGTCATTATGTAGAGGTGATCACATGTACAGGTTCGACCATACATGTAGATTTGGTGATAACATGTACAGGTTTGAATGTATATTAAAATGCAGCAGAAGCAAATTACTGCAGTTAGGTCAGGCTCCACCCTTGAGGCATTGCCAAAAAGCACCAAGCAGATACAGAAACGCCCTCAGACAGGAGAGACTTACTTTCTGGACTGTCCCAATCAAATCGTCGAGAGGGGCGGGGGCTAGGGGTGGGGCAGTCTCTGATTAGGGGGAGGGGGGATCGAGGGGCCTCTGGGGGTGGGGGAGGAGGTCATAGTGAGAAAAAATGAGGAAGGAAAAGCACCATGGCAGGAAAGAAAAAAAGCAAGAATCAAGTTGAACATTACAAACTGTGACAATTAATGGAAGATTAATTGAAAAGATTAAAATCATCAGACTAAAATGAGGAAAAGTTTTGATTAAAAGGAATGACAAAGATGTGAAAAATCGTCAAGTTTAAAAGAAGAAAAATATTACCAGAACGATGGTTTACTGAAGACTAATAATAGTATAAGAAAGAATAAGCAAAGTAGAAAAAGAAAATAATTAAATAAGATTGGCCTGAACAAACAGATATCAAAGTGCCAGTGGGATAATTTTTTTCAATCATTCAGGTACAAATTTGTTGTTCTTTCCTGACAACATCTAGTATCATGTTGTATTACTTTATGGTCTTTAGTGAGACATAACTATAATAGCAATGGGTTATAATATCACAGAATCAAAGCCAATACTTACTAATGATGGAGTCCTTTATGTGATGTTAAAAACCCATTGCTATTTTCCCAACTAAAGAGCACACTGTACATTTTGTAGACAATACGATTCAAAGATTAGACTTTTTTTTTCTAAAAGAACACTTTTACCAAAATGATGGACGAAATTCCAATTCACTGGCACTTTAAGAAAAGAAATGACGTCTTACCTTGATAGTCGTCTTCATCGACGTGCAGTTGTTTGACCCTTGAACTGTGGGTGGGTATGGGGGAGACTGAGGGCAAGTGGAACTTCTCCACTGGTGTCAGAACCTTGTTCATCTGATCCTGCAGTGATGGGTGCCTCTGCCTGGGGGCGCTGCTGCTCTCCCCACC
The DNA here is from genome assembly GCA_019207045.1 of Branchiostoma floridae x Branchiostoma belcheri. Classification (NCBI taxonomy): domain Eukaryota; kingdom Metazoa; phylum Chordata; class Leptocardii; order Amphioxiformes; family Branchiostomatidae; genus Branchiostoma; species Branchiostoma floridae x Branchiostoma belcheri. The sequence goes on from CM033041.1 coordinate 13,830,785, forward strand.
AGCAGCACCACCTCCTTCCGCCTGGGCCTGAAAGTACATAATATCAAAGAGGTTATATAATATATAAGGTCATATATTTAGTAAAAAAAAGGTAAAAGGTAACCCATATCCTTTTGAGTCTGTAGGAGCATCACAAAAATCAGTCAGACATAGTATTACACTTATTGTTGACAGTTTTTGGCATCTGTCTGTCTCGGAAGACATTGGTAGGCAGACAGGGTGGGTTTAACTGGTGACCCATCTGCCTGGCATGTACTAGGGTTTTTAAGGTGAAGGAGGGGTGTTCACTTCCTTCTCCACCCTCTCGTCTACTGGCACACTAGTCCTACAGGGGAAACTGTATGCAATATGTGAGACGGCTCCAGCAGATGCAGGTTTGTTGTTTTGGAGTTTCCGTCTCCTTGGAGGACTTTCGACCAAGGATGTAAGGGGTTCCTCCTACCCCTGACTCATGTGTCATGGCGGCTGCGTCATGCCCGAACATGCCCCTATGGCCTGTTGCTGCCACAGGGGCCTGTCACTGCCACTAGCTGCAGCTAGGTACTCATTCACAACTGAGTTAAGTGAGGAAAGTCGTGTAAAGTGCCTTTCCCATGGGCACAAGATCGGTGACACGGCAGCCGGATTCGAACTCGATCAGGACCTCTTGGGCCTGAGACCAACATGCTGTCGATTGCGCCACATGATCTCATTACAGTAGACACTACAGTAAACACATACTGGGACACCTTTCTATTGTGATTCCAATGCATGACTGAAGGATACACAATGTGAAACCCAATGGCAAAACATAGCTTAATATCCATGACCAATTGCTCCATACACAGAAACATAAGGACCTGTCAGCCTGCCGTCTGCTATGCTCTCCTCCTAGGAGTGATTGATTACCATGAAACACATGAGAAACACATTGGAATTCAATGACAGTCTCTAATTGCTGATGAGGAAACCTTTCTGATAATGTATCCTCCAAAGCAAAGATTAGGAACCCTCTGACTAGGAAAAAAAAGGGAGGATACACACAGGACATATCTCCTCTTTTGCTGGGTGTGTTTCTCCTGTGTTTCACCTGAGTTTTGACTATTGGACTGCAGGTCCCATATGCCTTTTGAGGCTGTAGAGACAGTGGGTTGTTACCCACTGTGTCCAGGGTACGGTATTGGAAGGTGGAGCCCATCACTCTCCTTCTACCTCCTTTCCCAATTGCAAAACATTGTACCATTTAATGCCAGTGGGTCTTAAACAAGATGTCCCTGTAGCTCAACTGGTAGCAATCTCAGTTGACCTCCTGGTTCAAATTAGTTGGTGACCATGATTCAAACCTCCTTCTTCGTACACAGAGCTAAAGCGTAGACACTAAAAGGTTACGCTGTTGTTTGAACATACAAAAAAATGGAGATATATAGTCAGGATTGAATACTCTGCTTGCGTCAAGCTTGCTGACACGTTTCAAAAACAGTGTACAGTGAAGTCACCGACATAAGTTGAACAGAAAAAAAATGAAGACATATTGAGTACGTTCAAGTTTTAACAGAAAAAATGGAGATATACATGTAGTCATCAGGATTGAATGCTTCTTTTGCGTCAAGACAATGTACAGTAAGTCACCAACATAAGTTGAACAGAAAAAATGAAGACATATTGAGTAGGTTTAAGTTTTAACAGAAAAAAATGGAGATGTATGTACCTCCATTTTGTTACGATTCAAAGGCATCTTTGTGTTGTGCTAGGCGACACATTCCGTAAACACTAAACATGAAGTCTTCCTGATCTAGACCTTGAACAAAATAAAATGGAGATCAATTAGTATTATGAAGACTGATACACTTTGCTTTAGTCCAGCTTGGCGACCCATTTAGCAAAATAGAAACTTAGACTTTAGAATCTGACATCTACTGTAATATAAATGGCTTGTTTTCGGATGTTGTGGTCTCTCAAGAGAGAGTTATTGTGATTAAAGGGACCAGCCTTGTTTAAGATGCAGACAAAGATCTTATTATTAAAAGGTCTTACATAAGGCTGATGTTTTGAATGTGGAGGACTTTGCTCCTTGCGGACTTTGTTTGAATGCTAAGGAAAAATTCCACAGCAACATCAACGTAAACAGGTAATAGACCAAGGGTTAGGGTTGAAGGTTTGGAATAGATTTATCATTAGGGTTAGGCATTAGGGTTTACAGTAACTTGTAATTTCTGGTACAGAAGAATGAAACTGTCAATCTGATGAAATAAACTCAGCACACTAGCAACATACATGTATCTTCAATATGTTGTCTTGACTCCCGGAACAAGCTGTCACAAGGGAAGTTTGGAGAAATTTTTAAATCTTGACGCTCTGAAATATCATTCCTTGCATGAAATTTCTATTAGTGAAAAAGGTTTTTGAGGGCAACATTATAAAACAACAGAAAACACAGCATAGGGTCTGAAATCACCGCATGGGGGATCCAAATCACAGTACATGATGTATATGGGTCCTTAAATTCATGCTGAAAAAAAATGGTACAATGGCCGAGTGGGTAGAGTGTTCGCCTTGCATTCAGTAGGTTGTGAGTTTGATCCCTGGCAGAGTCATACTAAAAGACTTTAGAAATGGTACATGCTGCTTTCTCTGCATAGCACTAAGCACTAACGAGGAAGAGTATAAGAGTTAAACGCACACCACTACCAGTGGACCCGCGCCCTGCTCTAGTGACTTGCACAAATGTGTGGCCCATGGACTACAGAAATGGAGATGGGCACCACCCCTAAACATCTGTTAAAGATGTATAGCTAAGCTGAAAAAGCCTGGCGAGAACACTACCAATCTCCCTAACGCCAGCTAGAAAGGGCTCTTTAAATTTGTTAATTTTTACGGTAACTAGTACACAGGGGACAACAACTTTAAGCCAGGATTTTAGCAATTTTGATGATGATTTTCCTTTTCACAACATAAAAAACTTTAGCTGACGCTTGCACTCTTACCACGATGATACAAATTCAGAGAACCGCGACTGATGAGTGTTACAAACGGACGCATGACTACACGTACCGAATAAGAAAACTTCTGTAACTATTGTATCAGTCACAGATGCTTAACTCAACCAAATCCTACGCTATACTCGACTCTCAACGTTTCAAAACACACTTACTAGCAAGTGATGAAGACAGTTCTTCGGACAATTCATCACTGCGCCGTTTAAGAGCGGCTCCCGTTCTGACGACATGATTTTCATCGTGGACGATTTTGTGGTACGCCGCTTTCGCAGCGCGTTACGCCAAATGAAAAAAATAGGTGTGTCGTGAGCTTCCAAAGGTTTTGCTAGCATAGTACACATTCCCTTGTCAGGGCATGCTGATGCAGTATTTACAAAAGTGAATAAAAAACACCACCTAAAATCGCTATTGTTAAAGTGACAAATTGAATAATTTTTATAGTTGACTAAAAGTGCCCAAAAATGGCTAGAGCAAAATTACCGGAATATCATTGAAAAAATACGGACAGAGAAAAATAACAAATTTGTTGATGTGGGTGTACTGCAAAATATTTGTACGCCAAAAATAAATAGCATGTGACAGGCTTTGTTGGTATAGTCAATATTGTTGTCAGGATGCCACGTCAGATGTTTACCTGTTTAACAGGCGTGGAGTTAAAAAATCACAGCCCACACCTTGAAATCATAGTCGACGTCATAGTCGACCAAACATTTCAAAATGGTAACAGCAAATTTTCTATTGATTACGTACATACTGAATTCTACAATTATAATGCCACTAAGATGGTGGATTGCTCATGACAAAAATATGGAGTCGGTCAGTCGAGACGTTGGGTAAGTCCAATTTTTGTGTTATTAATAGATATTACAGTTCATCTTTGATCAAGAATAACTTCTACCAACACAAATGAACTTTCAAATTAATCAGAACGAACATTTTGACAATTGAAATGATATTGGGCAGCATGATTGCAATCGAGTCACAGAATTTAAAACAGATGTGAAAGAAATTTTTTCTAAAAGTTATATGAAGTATTTTTCTTAATACTTTTACTAGTGTGGAGTGAGATATGATAATAATTTAGATGGTTCAGAACATGTATGGTAATGCCATGTGTATGTGTGTGTGTCACTGTGTTGTGTGTGTGTATGTGCATAAAACGTTGTGTGTGTGTGTGTGTGTGTGTGTGTGTGTGTGTGTGTGTGTGTGAGGGACTGTGTGTGCATGTGCATATACAATGTGTGTGTGTGTGTGTGTGAGTACACGTACTGTCTTGTGTATTGTGTCAATTTTTGTATGTGTGACTGTGTTGTGAGCATCAGTATAATATTGTGTGTAATTATAATATTAAGTATACATTGTACATGACATTGTATGTTAGATTGTTTAAACACAAATATCATGAGTGTGCACTTTTATAGCATTGTTTCCTCCAGTACATTTATGCACATAATCTGTAACGGTTACCCCACAATCTCGCAAATCAGCAAAACTATTCCCGCAATACCTTGAACCTTTTATGTGTGTCATACCTTATCTGCAAGGTATACAACTAGTGCAATAAAGCAAAGCTTTATTATCAACAAGAGGTTTTCCGAACAAAAGAACACCAGTCCGTATGCGTTACCTTGTGGTCTACGCGCAAACACCCCAATACACATGTATATCTCTGACAATCGAATGAATAAGGGAAAAAACAAATTTATATTGCACGGTCTAAAGTCCAGTGATAGGGCCAATTGGCCTCCTTGATGAGGTTATTGAGACACAGCAAAAGGGGTCAAGGATTCTGACATACACGTACGACCGGTTGTAAATTGTTGCTCTTACAGGACCGGTGCAATTGAAGTTTTCCACAGTGACTCTGAATGATGCAACGTTATGCAATCTTTTCCTGCTATCTGGTTCCTTTACTAAAATACAAATTGGACGCCAAATGGCTATAGGGAGGGGCACCGATTGCAAAGGAATGGGTCTCGCTGGCACAAGTTAATACTGCGACCCTTCTCCTTTCACCCAAGGCCAGTCATTTGGTTGAATTGCTAGAAGTGTATTCAGGGTAACGCGGTGTGATTTTTGTAAACAATTTTGCAACCTTCACATCTTTCCTGACATTTATACAACATTTTCTGAACAATAGAAAAGACAACATTCAAGCATTTCCCTTCCCAAAAGACACTTTAATTATTAGTCTAGTATGAAAGCATTTCAGAACCCCAAAAAAAACATTCTTGGAAAATGTCTTGAAAATATTCTCAAAGATAAGACATTCTTGGAAATGTCTTGTGTCCACTTGACATTTTCGAAAAAACTAAAAAGACATTTTTGGCCTTATTACTACTAGTTAAACAGTATAGCTATCTTAGAAGACAGAGGGTTATAAGAATTGCATTGAGAATCTTATTTTACTCTGAAAGTTTCTTTGTTTCACAAAGGGCTACTGTTTCATCTCCTTTTCAGAAAATTCTAAAGGATGAATCCGTTTGAACTTTGATTGACCTTTATGTAGGTTCATAGAACTGGTTGTAAACTGTTGCTTAAGTGGCTGAGTGGCTAGGCGAGCAGATGCGAGATTGAGAGGTCACATGTTCAATTTCTGGCATTCCTGGCTATAGATATTGTGTCCTTTGAAAACTTACAGATCTTTCCTTACACCGCCCAGGTGTAAAAATGGGTAGTACAACCTGACTTCAGTTGGTGAGGTGAAAGGCAGTGGAAAAAGAGGGATGGGCTCCACCTTCCGATACCGTACCCTTAGGACACAGTGGATAACAACACAATGCCCCTAGGGCTATGCATGAGACTACATGACTTTTGTACCTTTTATGAGACATGTATATAATTATGGTGTAGCAATTAGTAATCCTCCTTCTAAACTACAGGACCAGGAGTTTATTTAATACATTAATTTTGTATTTATTCAGTTTTACCACATTTTGTAAAAGGATTGACATAACTGGTGACTATCACCTTTGCAAGATATCAATTCAGAGACCAGACTGTAAGGTTTGATCCACTCGCACCGGGAAGGATCCCAGGCCTGCTTTTTTTCAAAAAGTGCGGTGGGTTCTTTAATGTGCTCAATAGGTGTGGCTATCCCCAGATACGGGACATCCATTTAGCATCTTATCCGAGGGACAGCCATAGCCGAAGCTAGGTACTCATTTTTTACCTGAGTAAGTGAGGAAAGTTGTGCTAAGTGCCTTTTCCAAGGCTCAAGATCAGTGACATCATGGCAGGTTTCAAACTTGCGACCTCTTGGGCCTGAGCCCAAAGGGCTAATTACGCCACAAGCCTAGAGTCTAAGTTCTTGTCCACCCATTGGTGTTCTGAACTATATTTTACTGTCAACTTTGTACAATACAGTCCATTGATTTTACGTTACAACTTAAAGAGATTCAGCCACACCTTGAACACAATAAAGATCTAACTGCACCCAATGATAAGAGTCCCATAAAGTATGCCAGCAACAAGGTTATCAAAATCCGGGCTCTTAGACAGCTCTTAGCAATAATCTTTGTTAATTAGTTGGGTAGACGCAGGCATTTGTCAACCTTATAAATCATACAGAAGCAAACTATGTAGCATACTGCTGAGTCTCTTAGTTTTAGATATGATGGTTACTGTATGTTTGAATCCAAGCTACACTGTTGGATAGAGATATCTGAATCCTGGCTGATACTAGTTATTACGGGGTACCGATATAGAAAATTCAGGTCCAGCTACGGTCCAGGTCCAGAGGATCAGGTTCACTGGACCTAATTGTTTCTGAAAGTTGAACGTGAAAACTTGTGGGCAATTCTCAAAACACTTTGCTACAAAGGAATCTTTTTGGTGGAGTATCATTATAGTTTAATTTACACTGACCTGTCCATCTTGGTACCCAGGGTTCGGCTGACCGCTGTCTGCCATGGTCTCGTCTTCGTCGTCGCTCGCTAACAGGTCCTCGCAACTCACAGCATTGCTGTTACCCAGGTGCGCAAACCTGCAACAAATCACAAAACAACATATGACCTTCATGTGTAAGGTATATGAACAAGTTGGCTCACCTCTGAGGTGTTGCCAAAAAAAAAGGAATACTCTGTCTCGTAAGGGTGGGCAATGGTACAATGTACTGGTACTAAAGTTTTTTTCTTGTTGGACTGATCCAAAAACCAGGTTTTGTAAAACATTATAGGGGATGAGGAAAAAAGAAGGGACGAGTGATATCGTCTAAGTCATAAATGCAGGCAACAGCATTTTTTCAATGAGAACAAGTCATAGACTACATTGGCAGGGGTTTGGAACTTACTGGTTCAAGAAAATAACAAGAGCAAAGTAGAGTAGAGTTTATAGCTATACAAATTTCCTGTATTGGTACCCACTGTCAAACTGTACAAGACAGTGACAATCTCTACATTCATTTTTGTAAAGGCAACTGGCAAATGTGACCACTTTTGCAATTTTGCTTGTCCCTTGTTTTTCCCCATTAACACAATCATTAAGAATCCTGTCTATAGTGACCACCTCTCCACAAAGACCAGATCTTATCAGTCCCCTGAGTGGTCTTCTTGGGCAGTTTTTTGCCATGCTTATACAGTTAAGTCATGGATGAATCACATAAAACTTGTTTTTTTTTCATTTTTGCTTAGCAATATCCACCTTAAGCAAGCAACACCTTTATCAAAATGTTACTCTCGGCAATAATTTCTTTTTTATTGCGCAATTGTGTGCAGAGTATAAATTTTACAGAATACCTTTCAAAATCATGTTTGCAGTATGACCAAAAAAAGATACTGCAAGAAGATTGTCGGTCGTAAATGTTGGTTCTTTATAAAAACAAGCTCATAAAAACGAAAAAAATTCTGTGATTCTAATAATCAGTTCTTCGTGTTACATGTAACGTTATTAGTTGCTTCCAAAAGCACCACCCCATGCTTCAACCTTAAACCTGTTAAGGCCACTTTCGTGATGCAAAAATCAAAATGGTTTAATTCGTTTTGACTTGCAATTTCCGACTGTACATGATTTGCATGCGCATTTCGTGTACGTGATGCAAACTTGGACCACAGCTCAAGCCATTTAGTTTGTTGGAACAAGGCCTTTTTGCAACAAACATGTGTTTTAGTAGTACTAAAAAATCTCTCCAACTGAGGTCGTTATGATCCTGCAAAGCCTTGTACTTTTGCATCTTGCTCTTTTGACTTGCACAAACAGCTGTCTCACTGAAGCCAAAGGTCCAAAAAAAATGGACCTGCAAGTTGGTGGACAGGATTTTGGACCGATTAGAAAATAAGCTGATTACATCGGCAGCCGCTCATAAGTTTGGGGGTTTACCGGTCAGATAAACTATCAAGAGCAAAGTGGAGTATTTCATGAATTTTATGTACCGAAACCATCCCGAGAGGTGGTTCGGAAAAATCCAGATAGAATCCGTTTTGGAGCATTCATACTCCAGCTTGGCATTAATTAATCCAGCTTGGCTTATACATATCAAAATTGATAAAACCGTTTTGATTCTTGCATCATGTTCAGGGCCTAATGGTAATAAGGTAACTGCTTGGCACCACATTTGTACGTAGTGTATGCATGCGGTTAAGAAGCACGGAGAAGGTATACGGTAAATGCCTTTCTTCCGTCATCATTGGCTGATTCTTGCTGATTTCTTGCCGAAGGTCTTCAATTCTTCAACACTGAAAATCATTTAACAACGTTTTATAGAATGCTTTTGGTCTTAAAGATCTGGCTAACCTGGATGCCAGCCATTTTAACACTGCACGAAATCAATAATTTCCAGGTGTTTCAAGGGACTTACACACCTGTGAAATGTTCTGTGTCCTGGCTGTGTACATGACTTTCCTGGCTCGGCGTGTAATGTCCTTGTTTTTTTCTTACATACCTGGACACGCGCTTGTACAGGAATTTCTAGGACCCTTACACCAGACGTGTAGGGGAAATAGGCAGACAAAGGCTTGGCGGCGCCTATTCTCAAAGCCAAGCTTGGGTCGCGGGTTTACTGTTTACGGCAACTACTACCCCTGCAACCCAAACTAGGATATGCTTGGACAATTAATAAGCAATGAGGTTTACATTTTAAACACAAAATAAGGGGGAGTGTCGGGGGGTATTGAATGGTTGGTATGTCTACCCGTGACATCGTCTGACAGAACAAAGTGGAACAAAATGCAACTATAAAAAGAAACGACATCCACATTTTTAGGAATACAATCAAGGTCAGAAAGAAAGGTCTACAAAATACTAAAAAAACAATCATAATTAATGAAGCTGTGATTTGTTTGGCCCGATATTTCCAACTTATTTGGAAATCCTACGGTCGGCGCGTATTGAACGGGCCATTCATATTCATTTCTACATGTCGGAAATAAATAAATGCTAGGGATAGATCTTGGCTTATAAATAGGAAAGAATGTCTAAAACCAAGGAGGTTTCAACTTCCTTGCTTAAACAAACTCGTCATTTTCATTACATAAACAGCAGTTCGTTAGCCGGATGTGTATTGCGTTGTCTAGCGCAGACAAAGGCCACAAACACCCAGCGTTCATTGAATCATTCTTATTTCTTCTTTAATCATTTTACATTCACACTGAGATTCTGTTTCAACATACATAAATCTGAACTGCTGCAATAGACTTCTGCGTGTATCGCGATAATCAGTTACGTGATCTGCCCCCTTTGTATGAAGAGCTAGGAAGATAAACTAACCGAAGAAGTTTAATTCGGAAATTCGTAAACTAGTGATGTACGATGTTTTTATAGAGTGCCTGTCACGTCATAGCGAGGAAGTTGAACTGAAACGACGTTGGACATAGGGAAAACATAGGACTGCGATCTGATTTATGGGCAGCTTTTTGTCAAAAGAATAGAGAGAACACGGGACAAAATACAGTCCATTTTCTTGGTTACTGTCTCTAACTTTGGCTACTGTCGACGCACAAACTGAGTGAAATGATCTATGTTAAGATATAACCTCCTTGACTCGATGTGCTAGATTTTTGTCCCGGGTTATGTTCTTGATTGTACCAAGGAGGTTAAAGAAAGAGAGGCCTGTGATTCTTTAACCTCCTTGATTGTACAAACTAAATGACAACGTTGAACGTTAAATTTCTACCGATGTTTCAAGCTGTTGATAATCACAGCGGCATGTTTCACATCTTTCTAGGCAGGTATTGTTTTACTGTGAAGTGAAATACGGGTAATTAGGCAGCTCAAACAACCTCCTTGACGTGATTGTAACAATAGACATCATGGCTGGTACTAGCGGTAGTTCACAGCTCTTTGTGTCTGTGCCCATGCAAATTCTTCAAAAAAAGCCAATAGAATTTCTCCTCGCACAATTATAGGGTCAAACCTTCGGCCAATCAACGTGCCAGTCACAATTTTCAAATTCTTCAGTTGAGTTGGTATTGTGAATTCCGCGTCTTTGCGTGTGGATGTGCGTTCTTGCTGTCCAAGTGTGTCTATATACCAGGGTGCGTTATCTGATGGTACCGAGGAACATTGGTCATTATTTTACATCAGCAAGGAGTTTCTACTCAAGATCGCGGAACAGGACGACAGGACGTCAGCTGCAACTAATAATAACAGGACCACCGTCGGGCCAAAGTTCTCTCCCATGGCTTCAAGGATCAAGGAACTTCCGTATACAACTGTAGCGATGATATTGCAGTCGGCATTTGACTTTGCTTTCGACGGAAATAGTGCGGAGGAATATCGAAACGGCTCTCATGTTTGGGTAGCGAAACCACCCTCATCTAGGCCTATAGGAACGACAACTGTATCACCTAGACTCCCTTGCAGTCTTCGGAACGGGGCTGTTTTTTTTTTTTTGGGGGGGGGGCGTTGTTCCGCGATTTTCAACGTTGACTAGTGGACTATGTTCTTTTGTTCCGGGAAAGGGAGTTTGCCGAGGAAGGGAGTTTGCTGTGGAACTGAGTTTGCCGTGATACTGATAGCGAGTCTTTGGCCCGTCCGAAGACTCGCTATCACGGCAAACTCCCTTCCACAGCAAACTCCCTTCCACGGCAAACTCCCTTTCCCGGCACAAGAGAACATAGTCAACGTTGAAAGTCGCGGACCAACGCCCCCCCCCCCCCCCCCCAAAAAAAAACCCAGCCCCGTTCCAAAGACTGCAAGGGAGTCTATGTACTACCCTGCATGCCGTCAAGAAGTGCATACTAGTAGCCTACGACGACTAGAAGACAACAAGAGACCAGCCGGCATTCTATGACATACAAAAGGCACTCGCGACTTCAACCTATCATACACACGAACAAACACTAATAAAAATTGTCTTGTTTCAATATGAATAAATATATGGTGCTATTACAGAATAAGAAATGCGAGCAAGAAGCTGCCGAATAAATGGGGAGGGGGGCAAAATCCAGAAGGGGGGGGGGGGAGGGCGTCAGATCTCTCGACGCCACTTTCCATGACAAAAGGGATGCACTGGGTGAGGCAGACCGGGGAAATATAATTAGGTGGTAATTGGCCGCTAATGTATGCATATTCCGCCAACACACAATGCAACACACGGCTCATGTCCTGTTGTGTAAGGTTGTTTCAAGGGAATCTGTAAGGGTATTTCAAGCCCTTTACACGTCCTGCACACAGAAATGGTTCGTTTCCGCGAGATTCTAGGACATGTAAAGGACTGTACACGTCTCGTTTGCAGGCATGAAACCTCCGGATTTTGAAGGACATGTTTAATTTCCAGGACTGTGTAAGTCAGTTTCCATCCTGGAAATGAGGCTTTTCAGGCAGTGTAACTTTCGCACAGTGTCGCTCTCTCTGTAACTTTCTAACCAACTGAGAGAGTGTACTCATATAAAAAGGCTAGCATCTAGGCTAACACCTAAAAGTAACACAAACATGCACAGTATCATAATGTTAATTCTTAAAATCAATGTTAATTCTTGAAATATTTCCCATAAGAATAAACCATTTCCCATATCCTTTTCCCAGTTTTCTCCTTTCGAGTCTGGACTGCACTCGCAACTACTCCAGACTTTTTAAAACAGTCTGTTGGCACAGACTAATAGCAAACCTTGCAGACCAACTCCTGACCACACTGATGACCAACTGACCACAAAAAGATAACGTGATGAACAGTGTAAAAACTGTAAATGCTGAAGCCACTTATTTCTGATTATGAACTAGTTCATGATACAAGAAGGAAAAAGATGGCGGCAAGGTGAACACCTCCATTAGATTGCTCCAATTGAGTGAACAAATTTTACCGCTTTCACCAAACTTTCTAAGAGTGTTAAAAAAAAAGTTCAGGTGCTTAATTGTATACAACCATCTTAGATACATCTTTTATTAGCTAAAAGTTTCTGAAGTTATTTGTGCTCTAAAGTCTAAATTAGCCAAATTCTGGACAACAACAGGATTCTGGACAAGACAAGCGGATCAGAGCTAGACCCAAGCAGACAAAAGGGCAAACAACGATCAGAAATGATCTCCTGGCAAGCTATACGGCTTACTTGGAGTACTTGCTCTTTTACTGTGCATTGCAAGTGGCGCAATGAGGACAAAGTCAATAAATGTAACGTTACAGTAACCATTATCATAGTACATCGTACCATAAAGTACCATGATCCTTGCATCATCTTGTTAATCCCATAACAAAAAAAAGCAGTAAATGCTGACTGCAAAGCTGAATGATATTGACAATGTGTGTTGGAGGCGACATTTCTTCCATCCATCTGTTGCACCCTTGCTGAGTCACTGGCTTTTGGCCTAACATGCGTTCTAAAAATGATCAGAAATTGGACCCTCAGGATGCCAAAAGACACCCCTTACCCTGGGGAGCAGATTCTCTGACAAGCATAAAATTCTGATTGACAAGGGATAGTACTAGGTCACATGAAACTTGTCTGAGAATAACTTTGCTGTATGTATTCCACAAAATGCACGCAGGAAATAGTGTTTCAGAGAGATACGAATTTCAAATTTTTGCGGGAGGTCTTCCCCACTGAAAAACTCCATTAAATTTAATCATAGAAAACTTTTAAACAAATCTACAGTAACTGTTACTGTAGTACCACGAAGTGCAACAAACCGTACAGCCTACTGTTTATCCCACAACACAAAAACAAGCAGTAAAACGTCTAATGTACGGAAAACAAGTCCAATATGTTACCAAAAAAAAGGACGATAACTAGATAAACGACATCTACCATTGCGCCTTCTGGCGTACGAATCTCGGGAAGCGGGGCACGAAGTCTAACGTCAGACGCAGCGGCTCCATTTCCTCATACGTGTTCGCTGCGGCTTGGACTACAACGAACAAAGAGCGACGTACGCAAGTCGTCTTTATTCCCGCGGCTTACAGGTGCTCTCCGCTAAGCTTTAAGAGGCCCTAAATCAGCCAACTTTGAGATAGCATTGACGCCCAAGTGGTAGACTTTACCACAGACAGAGCACACATTGCAACACACTAACCAAGATAAGGGTAATGAAAAACTTTAAAAAAACTATTACATCATCAGCTCTTAGCCAATCATAGGCTTCCAAGACTCGGACAAGGGTGCGACATTGTGTCAAAAGTTCAACACTGTACCACCATGTTTCTGTTACTACCATATACCACAATAAGACCAACAAAAGGAATCCATTAATTTTGTTGACCTAGAAACTTAAAATAAAAGTTCCGGTGCTTTAGACAGTTTCCTTAGGTGTCATTCTTGAGTTGGGGTGGTATTTTGACAGTTCTTATTGTGAATTTTTTTCCATGTATTTCCTTGTATTTCTAGGTACTGTTTGCAGGTGCATTTCCAGGTAGTGATAAATATTGACAGATTTTTTCTAGGTTTTAGGTATTTACCAGGTCAAGTGCACTGATAAGAATCTCTTTTCTTTGTTACTATTTTGTAACAAGCCAAACTGTTTAGGTTTTAGATGGGGGTGGGGGACATTGATATACATGTACCTTACTAAGATTACAGTATCACTGTCAGCATACTTTGTTTATATAAATTATGACTCTCCACATATTGGTTCAGAATCATGTGATGGTGGAAAATGCTTGCTTTGCTTTGTAAGTCTTTGTCTGTATTTACTATCCAAGTGGAATGGACAAAATAGCATTGATGCTAGTTTGTAAACATCTAACAGAAAGTTTAGAAAGTTCATCAAATCCACTTTTTTTATCTTTATTGCTTTCAGATTTCATGATAGTTGGCTTTTTCTTTTCAAAACCATCTAGTATGGGGCTTTTTCAGAATTCTAAAAGACCCTTACCATCATGGAAGCTGTATATTTCCTGCTATACACTATTGCTCCCTTCAAGTTGGTTGCATCATATGCTCATGATCATTGACTCACAGACCACTACTGTACCAGCACCTTCTGCTGCACTTTTATCAACTCCTGCTAGGAGGCATTGCTGACACATGTGCAATCGTAAGTTTGGAGACTGTTTACATATAGGTTACCTGATTGTTGCACCAAGATTTGAACACAAACAATAGCTCAATGCTGATGATAGCTAAACAATAACTGAAGATGTAACTGTTACTCACAGGGCCGGTGTGGGAACCAATGTAGAAATTGAGAGGGGCGAGTAACAACAGAAAGAAACAAACATGCCGACACCGGGGATCGAACCTGGGGCAGCGGATTACAAATCGTGACCGCTATCGCTGTCGCCACAAAAGCTCTAGAGCCCTTGGGCAAGGACGATAGGCAGTACTTGAACACCACTGTTACACATTAACGAAAGTTAGACATCCAGGCGATAAGATACACAAGATAATGGTTACTCAAGCAATTGCGACTTCCAAATTTTATCCAGTTGTTTCATCTTGCTCACCCTGTCCTTGGTGCTAATTGGTCCCCAAAGGTCTGGTCTGAAAACAAACAAACGTGGGAACACCTTGTATGTACAATCTCCAAGCAGATCTTTCTGGAATGGCAAGATAGTATACGGGCTGCAACAGTACCCCATGGCCAATGACGCTGTACGGTGTTGGCCAATGGATAATGTTTCCACTTGTCGTTACTATCTTGCTAACCAAAATATCTAGCCCAGGAGATAACTAGTAGGTCAACATGGTTAAAAGAAGATTTTACAGGGTTTCCAATGTCTCCAAGCAGAAGTATCAGCTGGATGAAGAAAAAGAGAAGAATTTGGGCAAATAGGGACAAATAAGTTGTCATGGGCTTTCAGTCTTTTGCAGTCTATTCAGTTCACTCCTAGGCCAATTAACTTCTCCTAGGCTTTTATTCCTAACTTGGAAAAAGTCCCCTATACTATTTGACCAGGCAGGAGTCTAGTAGGGACTAGGTTGCTACCATTTTGGTTATAATTTGAGGTCACTGAGATGACATTTTTGTGATTGTTATAGTGAATAAGGGTCATGTGATCTGCCTTAAGTCCGATCGTTGACACCATGGTTGCCATGTTGTGTAACAAAAGTTCCCCGGTTAGAGTTACAACTTACACAACTGCGTCCCTTTAACTGACAAACTGTTCATACTAGGCTAGGTATAGTACTATCCGCAAGAGTTAATGCCCATACAAGTGATCAATGTTGTTTTTTACACGCAGGGTACGCTATCTTGCCATCTGCAGATTAGATAACTAGTTGATATTCAAATTAGTAGATAAAAGCACAAATTGATTTGTAAATTAATCCTTTGTCTTCTACCTGCTTTTTGTTTGCAAGTGCATCACTGTGTCATCAACTGTACGATCGTTTGTATCAAACTCAAAGACTTCATGGCATATGTAAACAGGATGTAACAAAATCTAATAATAAGGACAGTATCTAGGTTATGTCAAAAATCTGTATATGATCATGTACCTTTATGTAGCATGAACAACTAAGGAAACAGAAATTGGTTTAAGATTGGTAAAAAAACATCAACAACTAATTGTTTCAAAAGAGCATTACACTGAAACTAAACTAGAACAACACTTTACGTGTTTATTTTAATACAGGTAGCGGAGGGTGGGTCAAACATGTAAATGTTTATTTAGTTATGTCAACTTTTAAGGTACAATAATGTTTGCTTAGCTAAGTTACAGAAAGAAAAAATTTGCGAGATCTTGACCAAATTATGTTAATTATCTTACTCTTTTCTCGAGCAAAATTAATGTATCTAAAAGGCCTACCTAAAATGAGACATAAAAGGTCTTTCCTAGTGACTCTAGGCCGAAATTTTTGACAAAGAACGACACAAAAAAACATGAAATCAACACCGTAATTTGTAAACAAAATTAACCTAAAATTCGAACATGTTCGACTGTACTTTAGCAACAGAATATGTCACTTGAAAGAAACTATACTGCTTCTACGTCTCTTTTATAAACTAAAAAGTAAACTGTCATCAAGTAGATACATGATTTATGTTCTTGTTTCCTTTTTAAAAGAATTTTCCAGATTTATGTCATCATCACCTTGGTCGGAAGCCGGAAGTGGGGGAGGGGGGTGTGGAGGAATTTTCTCATTTCAAACCCCAAAAGAACATCTAAACCAGGAAAAATGACATCCCACTACAGATCTAGCATGTATATGATTTAAGAAATAGTTTTTGATCGTTTTAAACGGACTTACCTTTAAATTTGCGTGGTAAATATTTGCAGTACCAAGTTTGGCGCGTACGCAGCGAAATCTGACCTGAGGCGATCAGAGGTCATGACCTCCTGGTCTCGCCCTGGGCGAGATTTCAGCGGCGAGATTTGGCGAGACTATCTCGATGTCTTTCACTTTTCCGATTTATGCAAATATGAATCGTAAAGGACTTGGAGAGTTTATTTAGATAGGCGGAAATCGTATAACATTTATTGAGTAACATTACTGCACAAATTAAGCAAGAGAAGAAAGAAAAAACTACAAGTTGAAGGAAAAACCCGTCGATTTTTGGAGGATCATGGAAATGCTAAGAAAGCTGGAGATAGACGGAAAAAGCTTCAGAATACAGAAAATACAGGTAGAATTTAGGAGAATCATGGATAATTATGAAAGAAGAATAGAGGATTCTACAGACAAATCAAGGACAAATGGAGGAGAAAGCGATAAAATAGAGAAATTCACATCTATTTGAATATTTCAAATTTGCATGTATCGGAAAATTCAGTGGTTCTCTAATCGACTGACACGTCATTCATTACGCATGCGTGAAAAGTGTTTTAAAAGTTCCGGGGTTCGGACCACAAGTGCCGGTGTTTTGGCGCACAAAAGTGGATTTCTTCCCTTTCGGTGAGTATTCCGACATCTTTTCCTCAGTATTTGCAAGAATACATTATGATCTCTAAGTGGCATTCGTAGCTTGTACAATAGGCAGCGGGAAAAGGTAGAAAATAAGGCTGATTTTATCGCGTTTTGGCGCCGGCGTCAAAATCGCGTGTGAGCATTTTGACCAGATCAGACGACAAAAAATTATCTTGCTCAGGCGACCGAACATGTCAGCTTCAGAAACAAGCTTTTAAAATCAATTTCTCCAAATGTCAGGGTTTCATAATTCTACTATTTTGTCAGAAAATATTATTCACTCCTTTGTATATAATATTGGTTTTCAGGGCGTATTTTGGGGCCGGATATTCCGTGAGTTTGTTTTGGTTTTCTGTCCCTGAAAAAGATCGTCTGCAAATAAAGTTGTCAAAACTGTCCGATAAAAATTCAGGCGCTCGATATACTTTATCTAGCATTTCCGTGCAATGATTTGACTGTCTTGGTGACTCTATCGTCCTTTACTTTTTCACGATGTATTGCCCTGGTACAAAAATCAATTAAAGAACGCCCATTTTATTGACACCGAAATTAATACCGCAATTTGTTCTGCTACAAGAGCGTCCTTCATAAAATATGTCTGCGTTGTAATTAGTCTGTCGAGGAAAATTATTTTACAGATCATAACATCTATAATATTTCACAAGACGAAGCAGTCGTGGGAACTTGTTTTAAACTCAAAACGGGACGGTAGTATATGTATTTTTAAACCTAGAAATTGAAAGTAGGTCACCACACCAATCATGAAAAATGTGTGTTATTTCAAGACACACATTTACCATTGATTGCTATGTACTGCAGTGACATAAATGAATGAATGACTATTACCGCTTGCACCTTTATGAAACAAAAGCTATTAGAATCTCGGTAAAAAGACACTTTTAGATCAGAAAATCCCAAGCAATTTTCTCATAATGCGTCCGCTGTGCGTATACCTATCTAATTCAATACCAAACTGATGGCTGTGATAGTAGAACACATTCATTTTTCGCCAAGCTCTCTGGAGGGGAAAAACATATTGTTCTATTCTGGTCGGTGTTCAATGACCAAGAACGGGTTCTCGGAAATACAGTCCCAGCGAGACTCGGTATTGAATATGATCGCGCTGTGGTACTTATGGGATTTCGTGTGAAAGATAAAACTCTACTTCTCCAACTTCAAGGCCAAGCAATATTGATCATGTTCTTTTTTATATGTAGTCATAATTTTGACTTTGAACTTGCCATATTCTTAATGCGTGATAATTGCGTTTAAAAGGTACCAAGTAACTGTAGACACTGGAAATCACTATCAGATTAAGAACATACAGTAAAATTAAGAAATTATGATTTAAAAGTCTAAGAAGTGGGGAAATTACCATATTATCCTATTCTTGTTATTGAATGCCTAGAAGAGGCACCCAATAGAAGACAATTGGTCATCTTTATTATTGAAATCACCAAGAAATCACTAAAAAAGCACATAAAATAGGAAGTGGGAATTGGCCCTTTATTGCCTCTTTACTGCACAATTGTGCAGGCCATATTTTAAAAACATGGCATATTGCCGTGTCACATTTCAGTGATCTGTCAATTTATAGCTTTTTTTCTATATGGTCAATAGTTGAAATCGCTAGCTGCAAATAAAAACGTACTGACCTGAAAAGGAGACAATTGTTTACACACAATTTGATGCTACAGTGAAGGTTATACTAGTAGGGGGATGCCACGTATACCTGGGGTATAATTACATTGTGTACCTATTGTTATGTAAGTCAGCTCAGAATGTCATTGAAAATGAAAGCTCTCAAATTACCGGGATTTCTATGAATCAGTATGATGAATGGAAGGGGATGAATGATAAGTTATGGTTGGTTGAGTAATCATAACTGGAAATGCAACATTTTTCTACATGGCCTAACACAGAAATTGTTTTTCAGGCATGCGATGACAGCTGGTTCTATAAACAATACAGCTTGTCACACTTGGTGCATTTCTAACACATTGTTTTACAGTGAAGTACTACACAATAAAGGAGCTCATACATATGCATGTATTTGATGACAGTGATTTCTACCAGATTACATTACTTTGCTCTAGATGTGTCAGGCAAATTTACATGTATATTGGAAGCCATTCTCAAGATAAAATTATGATCTGATTTGTTTGTATTACATGCCTGGAAAACTCCCTCATGATATAATGTACCAGGTTTGTACTGAGAATTATAAGGTGTATAATCCGATATCCAGGCAGATGTGTTTGATCCACACCCTCGGAAGAACACCCTACATGTACTCTTTTTGATAAGAGTGGTGGGTTCTTTAACATGCTCGATGTGTGGCTCTCCTTAAATATAGGGCCTCCATTTAACACCCTTAGACAAAGCTAGGTAGTACTACTCATTTATACCTGACTTGAGTGAGGAAATCTGTTTACTAGTGAAGTGCCTTTCCAAAGGGCATAACTTATTTTGAGACCTGCAGGGATAAACAAGTCCACTAGCCCTATTGTCCAGGGCAAGTGAAAGTGCTGTTCGGGCAAGTGCATGTCCTACCCCACTTGTCCGATCGGGCAAGTAAGATTTTTCCATTGATTTTAGTGCAATTTTGATATACTTGTTACTTTTTACAGTCATGACATCAAGCAATTGTCTACAGAGAATTCCATTGCTGGAAGTGAAAATGTATATACTACGTAGTAACAGTAACATTTGAATTCAAGTGAAAAATTGGTTCGGGTAAGTACATTTTTTATGTGCTTGCCCGATAGGACAAGTGGATTTTAGAAAACTTGTTCAACCCTGACCTGTCAGGGATTCAAACCCAGTACCTCTGGATCCAAGTTCTAAGTCAACAACCTAAACCACAAGTCCACCTTTCCACCATACCGTAGTACCGTAATGATGATTTTCTAATGAATGATGCGTTTATTGTCTTTTCTAGGAAGATAACACACCACAATTTTTAGCATGGAAGTTGCAATCCTGAACCACTCCCTGAAGAGAATACTTCTGACCATTGCCTGCTGTTTGATACTGCTGTCTATCGTGAATTCTGAGGAAGATTATTACGAACTTCTGGGGGTCGAAAGAGATGCAACGAACAAGGAAATCAGGAGGGCCTTCAAGAAGTTAGCACTGGAACAACATCCTGACAAAAATCAGGTAATATGTCAATTGTCATTATCAGTTTTGATATCTTTAGGCTATGCTCAAACATCTTTAGAATAGATAGATGGTGGCTTATGTGTAGTCAAGTGGCCTGGACTAGTAAGAAGCCGTACGGTAAGTTCGAATTCCAGCTGTGGCGCTCAGCCGTCGTGCACATTACTGGAAAAGCAGTATTAGTCTATAGAATTAGAACAGGACGTTAAGGCACAATCCACTATTCCTTATACTCGTCAAAAATAGCTAGGGGAATTTTCCTTGTACATTAAAATTGTAAATATTGTACATAGTGTCTGTCATCTCTGTCGCGACCAGTGGAAGAATAGCTCGTTAGTGAGTCAAACTTGCCCAAGATTACTTGCACTTTTCAATCACTTTCACAAGACAGTAAAATTCCCTACAGTGATGCTAAAAATTCTGTGTACCGTACCATTCTAGATTTGTATTCTGGTGCAGTAAACAGTAAAAGCCCAAATTGAGATTATGATGTTTCCCAAAGATGTGATTTACGGCCTTAAGTGCCGACGTGAGTTGCCGCGATAATAGACGAGCTACTTAAGAAAAGCGAACACTCTGGGATCTTCAAGGCTAGCACTTTGCTTGAAATGTCCCTATTCTTGTCTCCAGGCTATACTCTATCTATGATTGCAGAGGCCGGACTATAACATGTGATTCTTACTATGTCTCCCAAGACGCAAACAAATGGCTCATCAGGTTGCAAGGAAGCAAGTTTTTCTTACTGCGATTTTGTTATTTATCTCAAAAATGCAATTAACATGTATGATATGTACCAAAAAATATCACATGAAGTGATCTCTATGTAGAAAACATATATATTGATTGAAGAAATAGTAGACAAGCTACTTAAGAAAAGTGAACGCTCTGGGATCTTTTGCTAGCACTCTGCTTGACGATTCCCTATTCTTGTCTCCAGGCTATAATCTATGATTGCAGAGGCCGGACTATAACATGTGATTCTTACTATGTCTCCCAAGACGCAAACAAAATGGCTCATCAGGTTGCAAGGAAGGAAGTTTTCCTTACTGTGATTTGGTCATTTATTTCAAAAACCCAATTTAGTTGATATATGATAATTTGATTATTATATACTGATGATATCAGATGAAGTGTTCTCTATATTGATTGAAGAAAGGATACTTCCAACTACCTTGTCAGCATTATTATTGATGCATTGGAGATAGAAAGATATCAGACTTGAAAAGTTTCCAAGGAAGGTGCAATGGTTGCTGAATGGAGATGTGTTGATAAAAGCTCAATGCCAGGTGCGATACTGTAAATCATGTACTCTTCAGTCTCCTGATGTTTCATATTCCTTGCAGGTTTTTATGGCTATAGAAACAGGGGGTATACTTTAATTGGGCCATTACGGTTTTATTTCTTATGTATATGTTTTGCTTTCCAGTAGTTCAGAGCTATACAGTCACATAGTTGCAAGTATCAAAATTCGAATCATGAAAAGATGTATTGGATATAATATAATAGACCTTGAAAAAAATAACTAATTGGAGTTCTTTACAATAGTAAATGTGCTGGTCAGTGTCAGCGCAGAAGAAATAAGAAATAATCATGCCTTCAAGAATTATCAACCAAGGATTGATGTGTACAGAATTCTTTTTCCCTAAGATTATCATAGAGTGGAACTCATCGCCACCAAGTACTGTTCGTAGGGACATCCTAAGTTGATAGCTTTGAACATTTGTTTACAGCTAGGTGTGGAAAGGTTAGATGAGACAGGTAGTTAAGTGTAATAACTGTAATACATCCACAAAGATTAGACATCCAGGTAATAAGATATGACAAAAAAGCAGTTACTCAAGCAACTGGATATGATTTTGAAACGGTCTGACGTTTCAGATAGTATCCACTATCTTTCGTGAGTGATAATACTGTAATAATATGTCCAGCTGATACCGTGCTGCGTACTTACAAAGCTGGTGTATTACACTGAAGGGCAGTTAGAATGGTTATTTAGATTATGTAGAATGATAGAGTGTTAACTGCTGATAGACTCATTCTATGACTATGAGGCTAAGCAGTAAAATCACTCTATGACTTGGATAATAGGGGACAAATACTTTCGAATGGCAATTACAATTTGAAAACATTTTGCACTTGTAGCTTAAGAAATCTCTGTAAAAAACTCAAAATGATGAATCTGTTTCAAGTACAGATTAATTCCTTCTCACCCGACCAGAAATACCACATTATCACTATATCAGTAATGCATGTATGTTGAATGAATGTTAAATAAACGTCTTGGTGCCATGTCATGCAAGGCAACACTTCAAAGAACAGCAATGCCCTCAACAAGTGCTGTCAAGATTGAGTTGGAACCAGTCCAGGTTTCAAACTTACTGGTCTGCTAGTGGCTGCTACTGTGGGGATTTGAATCTAAAGGGATGGTTTTAGTTCCGTGATCTTTGTTGACTTGGTGTGCGATCATCGCCGCTGTGTACAGAAATTTTATTTTCAGTGTGTCTGAATATTTGTGTTCTTGTGTGTTTGTAGGATATTTCAATAAAATGTCAGAGTCACGGGAAGTGATTAGGAAGATGGTAACACACAAAGTGTGTTAGCCTTTTAGGAGTGACAGGAAGTAGAGATCTATCAGAAGTGGTAGAGCTAGTCAATTATCAGACATGACAGGTCATGAGGTCAATGGAAGAGTCCACTGATACATGATCACACCAGGAGGTATTGTATATTGTCTGTCAGTCTTTTTGCACTGGTACATTTTCTATCAGTATCATTGTAGATTCAGTGCCTTATGTGTTACTAGCATGAATTGACCGTGGTATTGCCTCCAGTAGGCAAACCTTTCTTGAATCTATACCGTTGTGTGGATGCATCTGTACCTTTGAGTATTTGGGCTGTAATCTAACCTAAGATGCCATTGACGTCATCATTACATGCGATGGACATCTGAGAAATGTAACATGGCTCTCGACTGAAAGTGGAGCTGTATAGAAATGTCCTTAAGTGCCTTATAATCTGTTATATGCCACCATCAAAGAGTGAAGGGTCAGATTTGCTGGGTATAATTTTTTGGTCTATAGCCTTTGGATTGTAAGCAAAGTAAGGTTACATAGATTGTGTACGTTATACTTATAGATAATGTAGCCTGTTACCTCATTCTATGGGTGCCAAAGTACAGATATTTGAATGATGCCTTTGGTGGCTAACCTCAGGAAATGTAATACAGTAACTATATATTACTTGCATAACACTGTACAGGGTTCGAAATACACATACTTAACTTGCAATTTGCACATAATTTTTGAGATTTGCATGTAAAATTATTCTGAACTTGCAATCTTGCATGTTGAAAATACCTGGCCTATTGGAAAAATACTGAGGAATTAGACCCCCTACTCTTAGACAAAAAGACAAATGGACGTGTGTCTTTATCCTTTCTTGTTTTTGCCAGTAACTTTCTCCGGTAGCTTTACTAGATGTAATCAAAATTCACCGATTCAAGCTAGCGATACTCGTTGCCATCGCCGCCTAGTTGTATTTTGCATGTAAATTTTTCAAATTGCATGTAAAATTTTTGCCAACTTGCAATTTTGCATGTAGCAAAAAAAAAAGTATTTCGATCCCTGCTGTATGTCTCTATACTACTTGGAGTAATAATAGAGCCACAATATACAGGGATTCTCATGTTATCCGTCAAGCTATGCTGATAGAATCAACTTCAACCATTCGACAGCCAGTTAGATCTGACTTCCTCCAAGATTGAACGTAGGGATCAGGTCTAGGTTTCCTAGGAAAAATCCTTGGAGTTAGAGCCACAATGTACAGTGATTCTCTTGTTATCTCCCAAGCTATATGCTGATAGAATCAACTTCAACCATTCGACAGCCAGTAGAACAGATCTAACGTCCTCCAAGATTGAACGTAGGGATCAGGTCTAGGTTTCCTAGGATGGATCCTTAGAGCCACTTTAAGCCGAGAACCCAGGGTATCGGTTTGTGACCCTTATTACACATTTGTTGGGCCGGGCCCATCGCTGTAAACTGCTGGAATTGCTTGCTGTCAGATGTGATGTATTCAGCAATGAATAGTGCTGGTTGGGTCCCAGAGCTGCTGTTGACTTTTGCCACAGTTGCTTTTTGAGAGCGCAAGGTGCCGGTTATAATAGCGAGTCCCAATCTCAGTGCAAAGCAGGGAGCCGTTGATTCTTTTAGAAGGGAGTGATGTATTATGTAGAAACATGACCAGAAAGCAAAATTCAATAGCTAGACCATTGCAGGCTCCCTAGTTTTTGGCTCATTATTTTATAGTATGTGCTGTTTTCTGATTATACTGGGTAGTTGAAACTTGGTACAATTTGAAAAAAATCTCATGCATGTTGTTGTACATGTACCTCTTTGAAATACAGTGTATATGATTGTATTTAGAATTTTTTTGAATTTATTGTTTTATTCATTTTGTGAATTTCTCTGATGCATTTTCCTGTTGGCACCCATATACATGTTGTATACTGATATAAAAATGCAGCAACAGGCACATGTGTGCATATTACAAGACTCTGAAGACAGGAAATAAGACTTTTCATAACCTATTCTGGGACCTATGGCCTAACTTCCTGTCAGTGATTTCCAGTTGCCTAGCAACCTTGCCATTGCGATCTTTCCATCCTACCACTCCTAATACACCTAATACATAATCTCACATCCTGCCACCAATTACACAGGCTGAAACAATACCTCCATTTTCAAGTAGGTAAATAGCACATACACATGTAGTTAAAGAAGTCCCACCAAAAGCTTGTTACAGTAGCTAGTGATATTAACTGCTCAC
Organism: Branchiostoma floridae x Branchiostoma belcheri; assembly: GCA_019207045.1. Lineage (NCBI taxonomy): Eukaryota > Metazoa > Chordata > Leptocardii > Amphioxiformes > Branchiostomatidae > Branchiostoma > Branchiostoma floridae x Branchiostoma belcheri. The sequence continues at coordinate 13,855,965 of CM033041.1, forward strand.
AGCAAATGTAGAATACTGTCTTTGTGTCATTATATTAATATGAATTGTTATTCATTTTTCCTCAAAAAAGCATTTCATAGTTTAAGAAATGATCTCATTTTTTAAGGTTTGACTTCTGAAACTGTTAGCTATTGCAAAGGATGTTAATCGTGATATATGGGTTATCGAACCATGTTAATGATCACCTCATTTGGAATCATTTTCCTGATGGCCTGTCTAATGATACTGTGCCAAGGTAGTATAGGTGATTTATTATCACCATATACAGGAAATGAATGCATGAACATCATGATGTAGTATCTTGTCAGCAGTATAATATCTCAGCAACAATACAGCAAGATGAAATGAAAGCAAAACGTGCTGCAAATGGAAGCACATTTGTAAATGCTGGTAAGAAATTGGTTTGTTATGAATAAGACTATAATGATGGCCATACGTTTTAGATGATGTATACAATCTTTTCATGACGGTTAATGCATATGATACTAGGAATAGCTAAACTTGGCATTGAACCTTTTGTTTGGTGTAACATTAATTTCTTTATGATATGTGGAACATGTCTAGCTTCATGATGAGCTCCAAACTATGGTTCAATGAATCTACACAATTAAATGAATAAATTATGTCAGATTTTTTTGTGTGTTGACCAATGCTTTTGTGTTGACCAATGCTTGATGCCATCACTGTAAGAAGTAACTTGTATCAAAGTCTCACTCATGGAAAAGTCTTACTTGCCCGATTGCCGACTTGCCCTGGACAATCCAACTAACTTGTTTAGGCTGTTTTTTAACGATTTTTTAGTCGTTTTTATTAGGGTTTCTATTTTGTATTTTATCTTGCTGTGTCAAAACCTAACCTAGCCTGGCTGGCGCACTTCGAGAAAAATGACAAAATAGAAACCCCGATAAAAATGACTAAAAAAAACGTTTATTAATAAAAAAACGCCGGACCCTAACCTTTGCTTGGATCTACAACTATGACGTGCGAGGGTCCAAACGAATGAAAACACTGCATAGACTATTTCTACATTAAGGTGCACATAACAAGCATCATACTTTCATAGACATGCGAAACCTTCTTGTCTAATCTGAATACTTCACATGGGTGTGCAGGTCGATACAACAGGCAGAAAAATCTTTAGCAAAGTCATCAGAGCTCTGATTAGTTCACAGACTTCTCCACAAGTTCTGCCAAATAGTGGCTGATAGATGTCCTTTCATTGGTCTGGAGGTCAGAGACGAACTTGGACTATACTATTCACATTGAGGCAGTGCACAGTACGCTGTCACAGTGTACAGTATGCTGTAACGTACTGTAACTGCAGAAATGTTCGCGGTGGATTAATATTCGCGGTTTTCGTGGTGACCACTTCACCGTGAACTTAAAACCACAGCGAACATTTTTCTATTATGGAAATAGACTGCAGTCTATATGGTGTTACCGCAAACTTAAATCCACCGCGAAAAGACATTTTTCCCGGTACCGCGAAATTAAATCCCTGCGAACTTAAATCAATTTACAGTATACCGTATACAGTTCAACTGGATAACTTTGCATTTACACACGCTGAATTATTGTACAGAATACCCTGGCAAATTTTGCGTGCAATTAACCTGCTTCTAAGTTCTACTGTACATGTTATTTTCCCTTGATGTCAAATGATTTCAACATAACAAAGCACACATAACTTTAAAGAATGCGTTGAATAATCTATGAAATTCATTGCTAAGTGATCTGTGAAATCTTTGGCAGCATTAGGAGTGGGTATCCCCAACTGCAACCACGATAGCCATGTCGTCGTCTTTGACATGTGTCTATTTGGGGACTGAAGATTTTTCGGGGAGGACTGAAAGTGGTCATCTTACGACCAAGTCTGACTATGGAAATAGTAGGTAGAAATTACTGTAAATGCATTTAAGTTCGCGGGGATTTGATTTCGCGGTAGCGGGTAAAAGGACTTTTCGCGGTGGATTTAAGTTCGCGGTAACACCATAGACTGCAGTCTAATACCATAATAGAAAAAATGTTCGCGGTGGTTTTAAGTTCGCGGTGAAGTGGTCACCGCGAAAACCGCGAACATTAATCCATCGCGAACATTTCTGCATTTACAGTAGTAATTTCTATAAATTACATTACCTGTTGGATGTACATGAATGGCGCCGCAGGTGTGGTCGTAGCTCGAATGCCAAAGCACATGTATGCTCGCCTGTACACTGGGCATACGACGACAGTACTGGGTTGACCAGTAAGCCCCTAAACGTGTGAACACCTGACTATAGCTAGGGTTCATTTTTTTCTAAAAGTGAGTCCAAGATCTGGTCCAGGATCATTTTATTTTTGGACTTGGCCAAGAGGAAAACAGGATTTATACATGGTACACAGTAGGTACTGGTACCCACCCCTACGTAACATTCATTGCAGCATTGTAGCAGCCTCTAGTGAAAAGGCCTAGGCCTAGGAGGCAGTCACAGTAAATGACAAATTTGTTGAGATTGGATGGACGAATCAAGCACTGTGTGATGATCTCTGACTCATTCCTAAGGCTATGACCATTTGACCATCTCATTTTACAAATTGCCAAGTGAAACTACAAGGCTTGTAATAAGTTATATTGTCCAGAAGACCTTGATGCCATTCACAAGGAAATTGAACCCTACAAATTGCTTTCTTGGATGAGCATAAGATGAGTAGAAGACCTTGAACCAAAAGTCTCTCATTTCATCTCTCATCTCATCCATCCCTTTATAGGGGCACCAAAGAAGATCAGGTCTCTCCACCCTTCTTGGTTTTCCTTTCTTCTTACTGTTTCACATAGAGCCAAGTCTTTCCACTCTCAGATATCATTCTCAAGTCTTTTCTATTGCCTATCCCTCTTTTGCACCAAAAATAAAAATTTATTCAATGTTGAAAACAAAAGTTTGGAGTAGGGGTGGGTTTCCAGTACAGAAGATTCAGGTACAGAATCTAGTTCAGGTCCAGACTGACCAGAGTATCAGGTCCAGGTCCGGACTTGAACCTGGACCTAATCATCTCTGAAAACTTGTGAATGGGCGATACTCAATCAAAACAATGGTCATTTTGCTACAAAGGAATCTGTTTAATGGAGTATCCGACATCCACTGGCATGTTGAAATCCTACCTTCATTTTGTAAACAACACCAACTGTCTCAGTCTGTAACTTAGACCAAGTTCAACTGTACATGTAGAAACTTTGTTAAAATGACCATCAACTCTCCTCTACTTTTAATTATTTTCTTAGACTGGCAAGCCATGAAACAACCAAACCTTGCCAGTATTAATTGTTCATTTTCTAATCGTCCCAAAATCCGCAGTCCACGGATTTTTTTCAGGTCTGTTTTTTCCGGACCGGTTCAACAAGGGAAAAAAGAAGGTTTTTTTTACCAGTACAGCGAACCAGTACCCACACCAAGTCTGGAGTATAGATCTATGAGTGATTGTGGCAGCCTCTCTTCCTGCCAATCATCCAGGAATCCCGCAGTTATCTGTATTCGATGTCTCATCAGCAGAGTAGTTACACTTTTTCAGTGATGTCTTCCCAACCATGAAGAATGCCAAGTAATTCCACTGTTTGCGACGTGGCGAAATTTCCAGATGCATCAACCCCACAACCAGAATATCAAGAAACCCCGGGACAGTTCTAAATGAAAATGTTGTGTATGCTGAATCGCTCCGCATGATTGAAACAGATTACGCTTGCCGGTTGGAGTCTTTTCAGGACGTCCGAGGAGCTTGATGTCAATCCAGGCAGAAATGATTTCAACTGCCAATTTGGCTGTGATAATTCTCATGGATTAATGTGTGAAGACACTCTAACGAGTTGGTGGTTATTACTTCCTAATGCTTGAAGCAACTCCGAGAATGATAAATTTGATGCATTTTTCAGTAGAAAATTATGATACCATTCTAGGTTGAAGCAGTTTCAATGATGAAGAAGTTTCCTGAATGTGTGTGTCAATGATGAAGAAAGAAGAAAATGCATGAATGTCAGCAAAAATATATGTTGTGGCATACCTCGGCTGCCAACATTTGATATAGGTGTGTGAAGCCATTTGGTATTTTACAGTATCACACTGGCTTTTACTTGTATCACACAAATTTTTTGGACACAATGTTGCATATGTCCTGTGCATTACATTCACCATTCATTGTCTATGATTTTTATGTTTGAAGACACCAAAAAACTGCTGAAGATTTCTGCATTAAAATGTGTGGGTTTTCTTTTTGGTGAGTGTAATATTTAGTGGGTCAAGTTGGCCTTTACTTTACTAGTAGGCAGTCATCAGTTACATGTACTTTCACTCCTGTACCTCAGTTGTATACAGAATATAACAAAGTGTATTCTCTTTGTGATGTCTCATGTAATGTTTATCCTCCACAAAAAAAGATAATATGGATGTCATCTGTACATACAGGATTCTGATGATCCGACACCCCTTCAGAAAATACCAATATTTCAACTTGCTAGATAGATGAAAAATGATATGTGATAGTACACGTTCTAAAAACATGCACTGAGTAACAATCCGTTTTAAGTCAACATTTTGCAAGATGATAACTGACATCAAGATTTGGGGTCTCCGGAGGATGTCATCCATGAAATCAACTTTATGTGAGTTGTAACAAGTTTTGAAATGTCAGGGGTTGACACCGCTGACTTCAATCTGTGTATCATTATAGTGGCAGTTAGGAATGTCAGGTTCCATATTATGTTTTTCAAATGTGAAAGGTTATCGTGTTGACTCCCATGCTAAGAGGTTTGAGAAGTCCAGAAATTAGTGTTGGGACTTGTATTCTCTATGTAACTTGTACATGCTATAGGGTGCGTAGTCCAGTTTTTTTAATGACCCTGCATTTGAATCCTGGCTGTGTCAATCACCAGTATTATAAGAGGAACGCACTGAAAAGGGCGCAAACCTTAGGATTAGACTTTAGGCCGTGGTCCACTGCTAGAGCTATGGAAATGGACCAATCCTGTCAAACGCCATATCAAACAAAGAGAACCCCCTATTCTATTTCAAAATCAAACACACCCCATTAAAAACAGCCCAAGTGGGGCAGACAGAGATGGCCAAAGAAAAAGGCTATGCCTTCTTAGTTGAAGACACCCCACCCCCCAAGTATTGACTGTACCCAGTAGATGTAGCCTTCAACAAAGAAGGCAACACATTTTTTTACCTGTAATGTGAGAGGATTTTAGGGCCTAAAAGGCAAACGAAGGCAGCCAGTATTATCAGACAGTACTGTCGTACTAGCGCTGTTTTTGATGGAGATGTTTGAAATAGAACCATGATCGAAGAGGAGACGGGCATCAGGATTGGTCCATTTCCCAGCGCAGGTACAGGTACAAATCTACAGTGTCTATGTTCTCGACCAGCAAGAAGAATAGCTCTTTGGTCAGCTAATCTGTTTAACATTACTCCCATTTTTTTGTGTGTTCTCAACAAATTACATGTAAGTGACAGTATACTTTAAAGATGATTTGTAACAAGTTAAACTTGACCTGATATCTTTGATGTTAACACAATCTTTTCATACAGCTCCCAAAAGGATCACATTTTTTGTCGTTTGGCCTTCAGGATCCAATGTCACGGTTCACCGTACAAGCAATAAATGGTTAAGTACCTATAAGAGAGTTTCCTTGTACTCTTACATTATTATGCATGTTCCTATCTCAGAGTAACATGACTGCCAGTTTAAGTATCAGATGTAGTCAGCAAGTCTGGTGGATAGATCACTCTTTTGTGTACCCTGACTTTTACATGGCTTTTACAAGTTTTGCTGACATTTTACTTTTGACAATTTCTTTTCTGTACATCTAAATTTTGAGATTAAGACTCATATTAGCAGAATGTTTGACATCTTTCTCCAAAAATAATGTCAACAAGTATATGGCTATATAGGACTACCTTTCCCCACCTTAACCTTTAGATTAGAGCACCAGTATTCTGCAAAGTGAATTTTGAGCCCTTGTGGATAAGACAAGTTAGACTTAAAAGAGAAACCATGCATACTGTACATGCTAATGTTATATGGTCCATGCTACAACCAGCACAGTTGAACATGAGAAGGCAAGTACATGAATGTGCCAGAAAATATACTGTCTGTTCCTGTGTTTTTAGAAACAGTTACCTTGAACCAGAGTTTGAACCTGAAACCTATATTACAATGTCTACCACGTTCCTTGAGACCTTTGGTATGTAGCGTGTGACGTTCTGTATGCGTTAAAGGCACTCCGTGTCTTATCCTGATTAGCTCATGCTTTTAAAGCTGTAAAACTTGGATCACCTCTCTAACACCGGTTGTAAACTTTCTTTTAGGGTACTCTGAGATGCCGCGAATTGTCAGATATATCGCCTGTAGCAGTGCAGATTTATCTCTCTGAAAAATGAGGATAAAATGTTTAAATTTTATGTTGTTTTAAACTCTCTTAATGTTAAAAGGATAGTTATCTAAAGAACTGAAAATTAAAGACAAAACAAACTTATAATATACTATAACACAAGGTGTGATATTATTACCGGCTATGCCAATAGTTAGGGACGTTGACATTTTTACCTCCAGTAAAGAGGTTCACCTCAGATGGAGGTACTGTTTCTGGTTGTGCTTTTGTGTTTGTACCTATAGCTACCGGTAGTATAACTTATAAGGTCTTTTTGATGGATTTGTAAACTATGAATTTTAGTATGTTCTTGGTAGTAAATGAGTATTTTTAGGTACTGTGCACAACATTAGAGGCTGGTACCCCCTTCTTGGAAATCGTGTGGTATAGTCCATGACCAGCTTGTCTGCCTGATGAGGTCAATGACCTCAAATTGGGACATCCAAATTGAATAGCACATGATAAGGCTAGTGTTATAGCACTAAAATTCTCAAATACCCTAAATTTACAGAGCTATGAGATCTTTTATTTCTTGTTCAGTTGTTGTTATCTGTTAGCATTTTGCAAATGCAAGCTTATTCTCTCTATCAGACTGAGTGTTCTAGCTAAAGCCAGCCTAAAACTTTGTTCCATCCCCAGGATTTTGAATGGAAGTCTTGTCGAAGGCGTGACGGTCCTTGGGGGTCCAAAGGCATGCTCCCATCTGGAATGCTAAATTTCCTTGATTTTGAAGGTCAAATTTTGCTGGTAGACTCAGCTTGGTTCAATTAATTTCTATACATGCCGACTTTTGTCCGTCACAGAGGATGGAGTTGGCAAATTTTTTGTCTGTCCCCAGCAGAAAGGAAGGACAGAACCCTGCTCTCTATACAGCTCATTGACAGTCTACCAGCTGTTGTCACAGTCCTCCCACTGTGCTATTCTTGTGGCCACTGCTTATACAGGACTGCTTAGCAGGATGTTGCTGTACTTGCTGTATTGATTTGTGAAGACTGCAGCAGGATGTAACATGCTGTGCAAACAAGGTGTTTGTCAATGTACAGCTTTTCCTACAGCTTAAGCATTAGTCAAGAGTCATTTTGTAGTCTGGGTTTTCTTTACATTATAACAGGGTTCTAGCCAGCATCTGTCCTTTCGTCCTTTGACGAATTTTGCTGCTGGGGAGGGAAAAAATTGGTCCATTCCGTCGTCTGTAACAGACAAAAAGCGGCATATAAATATATTAATTGAAGCAACCTGGGTCTACCAGAAAAATTTGCCCCTTAGAACGAAGGAAATAGCATTTCAGAGGGTCTAGATTTCAGAATTTTCTGGAGAGCATACCCCTGACCCCCTAGGGTTGTTGCTGCTTAGACAGAGTTTACGTAAAAAAATGGAAAAAAATTCAGGCTGGCAAGAACAATGCGGTAGTTTAAACAACTGTAGGTGAATAGAACCACTTTTTTTATAAATGCAAACCTAGAGGTGCTCACATTTACTGTCAAACTTGTCATTGAATTAAATTGATTTCTTCAACCTGCAAAGAACCATGACTATAGTAACATGATATACATTACACACAGTATAAGTATGATAAACGCAATACTGTTTAGTCTAATTACCATTGCTTTGACTACCACTGTGCCTCCTTATACTTGCAGCCCAGAGACATTCATGCAACAAGTAAAGACTTCATACATGTTGATTTGCAGTTTTAATTATTATAGTCATTGTAGTGTGTGTGATGTATGATACTATAAAAAACCTTTTGCATTATTACTGTGAGTATTAACTGTCAACAAACGGGATGCCTGTGTAGCAGCTGACTGATGATGATGACGATAAACACATAGAATAAGTCTTATGTCCCGAATAATATACCATATTTTTTAGAAATTATTGATCAGATTGTTTGACCTTTAAAAGTGCAGACAGATTGGAGAATTGACTGCCACAAATCACATATACATGTAGCAGTTTCTTTCCTTAAAGGGACATAATGTAAAAATAAAGTCACTGTTTTCGGTCATTTCTCTACATACATGTAATGAGTTGAGTCTTCCTTATTACACTGCACAGCAATATTCACAACGTATGAATACGACTTTGTTGAGCCGTGAGGACGTATCGAAATATGCGCACTTCCCTCCGCCGCTTGAGTTGTCCGCCATTTTATTCAACTCTCCGACGAACCAAAGTGCGCTTTAGAACGCGTTTGGTGGTTCACTCGAATCGTTACTGAAGTTTGTTGAAAGTCCCCGCGAAGCTCCGAAGATCTGCGACCGCAACGGTCGATTCGGAAATCTACGGCCGGCTTACTTCCGGTAGGCTACCCGGAAGTGAATTTGGTCGTGGCTTTAGCGTTGTTAATTAGCGCTAGAAATGTGATAAAATGACGCAGATAAGTTGGAAATAAGTTACAAATACCAATCTGAATGGAGATTTTCAAGTTCAGAACATTTGAAATTTTGGTGCCATATTTCTACATTATGTCCCTTTAAGTCTGAAAAGGGGCACTGCACCCCAATGCCCTAACCATACACCCCCTTACCAAGGGGAGCAGATTAAAACATAAGATTCAGATTGACCAGGGATGCTACTGGGTCGCAATTGTGGCTTCATCAACTGTGATCTGTCTGGAAATAATTTCTCCCTACAAGAAACCGTAAAACACTTAAAATTCTCTAAAACTCCACTCTGTGGAAGGAAGAAAGCCCCTCTCTTTGTCACTATACTCCTTCTTGCCTTAATGTAAATTGATTCTCAAAGTAAAGCAATATTTTTGCAAAAATGCAGAATGTTTTCCCACTAGACTTGTGTCACGATGATGATGATAATGTGTCAAGCTATACTTGCATACAATACTTTATGTCATGCCTGTGACGCGAAAACGTTCGATACGGGTGTTCCGGACCGGGTGATAATTTCCGTTTCAGACCGGCTCTAAGTTGTATCACACAGGTTCTGTTCGAATAAATCAAACTGTTTCGAGCAGGCCGAGTGCAGCGCCATCGAAAGTTTGAATACCTGATTCAGACGTTGGAACATTACTCTTGCAACACTTTTTGTTCGGGGACACCAAATTTGTTCAACTTCTGGCGCATTTCGCATCAACACATGGGTTTTCTCAGGTGGGTATGACATAAATAAAATACAACACGGTGTATTCCGCATCACCGTGTTGTATTCTATATATACCAGTAGGTTCGCCCAAAGTACTGTTCGTGAGTGAAGAAAGAATTGAGCCTATGATTCATGGGGGTATCTGAGTAGTCTGACATGATAGGCAGCCCAAGAAGACAGCCCGGCCTTTTCCGTTAACCTTTTCTGCTAGGAGGAAGAAAAAGATGCACCAGCAAAAACAATATGTTTTCTCCTTTGGGAAAACATAAAAAAAGAACCCTGTCTTGAGACTGAGGAAACTATTCATCATCTTCACAATGTCCCTTCCCTGTTAGAGTGTATCATAACTCATGTTTCTAAAGGCGTACAGAGGGCAGCATTGTCTTCCAGCTACAAGATCTATAGGTCGTGATTTATTTCCGTATGCAGTGTGTCTACCACAGGGATCAAGACAGTCTTATTCAGCATGCCTGCACTGGTTTGGCATAGGACTGGAAGAGATGGGTGCTTATGTTCTTTTTGTGCACCAAAGTTTGAGCTGCGCACCATATTTTCAACTGTGGGTGCATGTAGATATTTACGTTCCATATGTACGTACGATTGTACATGTAAAGGCACCAATAAATACATTTCTGTGTTTATAATATACATGTACTTTTGACATCGTCTTCTTAGTGTTTAGGTGGCCATCATCTAAGTTTTAGAAAAATATGAAGCCTTTATTGTATTACTTGTTCAAAATGATGAAGTTAGCCACAGAATTTATTATTCAAGCTATGAACAGAGACAGTAAGGATAATTTCTGTTAGATTTTGCTAATATATTACTTTTTCTTGTGTTGTGTACCCATTTTCTGTCTATGCACCAACATGTATAGGTGAGGTGCCACAAAAGAGGTTACACTCTCTGAGGTTACATGCAAGATTGCCCACGCCAGAAAACTTATACATTACTGGTTATACTATATACATAGACTGTCCTTGGTGCTGATTTCCTGGCTATTGTTTTTTGCAGCTTTTCATGGTGCTGATTGGAAAATACACACAATCTCAGGGGTTTTCTAGTCCATGATTCAAATAATATGTTATGTGAAAGGTGGATCAGCCGATGGAAAGGTACCAAAAGTACATTTTCAGTGACATTTACTTCAATCTTGTTATAACTCTTTTAGAAAGTGTATGTCACCCCGTAAAAGGTGGTCTAACCCCAACGGTGCTGTATAACACTGTATGTCTCTACTACTACTACTTGGTATGCCTGAACTGTATGACTCTTAAAAGCACCTCTCCGCCCTAGTTCTACCCATAAAGAAGAAGGATAGCTTAACAGACAGCTACAAAAAAGCAGATCTCGACACACGGATGAAAAACGAGATATTTCAAAGTATAAACGTATGGGTCTTCCGTTTCATGTTCCTAGTCCAAACAGTGCCAGGTCAGACTTTGTGTCTCCTTACCATAACCGTGGCAGAACATCGTTCATCATTTGACAGATAAGTACCTCCACTCAGTAGGCATTGCCTCTGAACTTCGCCACGCCTGACTGCCTTGTAATTATACGTAGAGACAAAAGCTACCGGAGACAGACTGGCAACCCATGAAACCGTCCAAAGTCATAAAATCTTAACGATCGTGACTTCACCATTCCTACTAATCCTTCCCAGTATCACCCATAACCTTGACTTGAAATGTCCATAAATTTGCCATGTTGGCACTTACGTTGTATTTTTAGCCGTATTGCCAGATGGTCTTTAAGCGTTAATGGTCAGAACTTGCTGAACCAATAGAGATTCATTGTTACAAGGAAGCAGTTTATTTTGTCCGTTTTCTATGAGAATATGGACTAGTTTGAAAAAGGAAGTGATAAAGTTACAAGTGTCATTAAAGCCGCGTTAACTGAGCTACTCAGAAGTAGTAAAAAGTGAGATCTATAACTACAAGATTGAATGCCCCCTTTTCAGTATGTCAATAAATCCTATTAAGCATTTCATCTTAATTAAATCTAAAGAATTCTGCTAGGAATCGGATGTACTGTCATGCCTAGGAGTCACAAAACCTAAATATGGTCACAAAAGATAGGATAGATGGTGCTATTCAGTTGTAAATAGTTTCTTTTGTTTCGCAAGCTAATGCCATTCTATGAAGAAATATCTGATGTCATATTAATGACCACCTTGTTAAAAAGATGCTTACACAAAAGTGTCCCTTTAAAAGTTTGATAGTTTATTTCTAATGATTGAGTTTTTAATGCCGCCTTAGTGCTTAAGTGACAAAAACTCGGAAGTAAATATACACTTATTATGTAAAGTCAGTATATTTGACCAGTGTTATGGAAATACTATGACAACAGTTGTGTGATAAAAGATACTTTCTATTAGGATGGCATAATCATTTTTCCTTAGTTGTAGGCTTATACATTTTATTGTTTGGCTTATTTAATCGAGAAATTCTTATCTATAATTTAAAACAGGATGGAAAAGGTGTCATTTTGTAGGTGGGCCACGGAATAAAGATAAATAATAAAACAAACATGAGCTTGTAAATTGAGTGTTTCTTTAATAAAACAGAATCTGTTTTTAATGGCAGGTTTGTATCATAGAACGATCAGATCTTTCTTCCATTCTAAAAAGAAACTCTATGATGAATAGCCCTTCATCATACACCAGTGGCCATTTGATTCCACTGAATAACTGAGATTGTAACATTTCCTTTGAGCTGATAAACGCATGTACCATGGGTGCACAGGTCTTGTGTTAATCTATATCTACAGCAACATTTGAAGACAGCAATTGCTTTTACCGTCCCGATCAACTATACTGAATTACAGATAGCCTTAACTGCTTCCAAAGTGTTAAAAAGAGACTGACACCATTCTCCTAAAGCCTTGACTGTTGTCGAATGTTACGATCATCCCTAGAAGTGGAAATTGGAGAATGAGTAAGCCATGCAAGTATGTGAGTGGACGCTTTACTAAGCACTTTGCCAATCTTCTCCAATCTTTTCTTACCGTGCTATCTTAAATTGATCTACACAGAGGTATACAGCGTACAAATGAACTGCAAGAACAGCAGTAAAAAGTGGTGAACAGAAGATGGCTTGTATAGTTTGATAGGTAGGAACTACCATAGGCCATTCCAGGGGATAGGAAAAGCAAGGAGCAAAGGCACCTCTGAACACTTGGGCAGAGGGACTTTTCTACAATGATATTGTGGTGTGACCTATAAAATTTGATAGATAACTCAATGAATTTCATAGAATGATAGATGAGGCCCAGGGAAAATGTTGTGTTTCCTGTTTCAGTCCTGAAAAAAGATACGTTTGTGTGTTTGAATTGTTTGCCTTTTTTTGTCAAAGACTTCTGCCAAAACTCATTTACAGTTAACAATATTTTATGATATATTTCTTCCTTATCATATCCTGAGTACCATCCTCCGTAGTGACCGCTGGCTAACTCAGGCTATCCTTATCATATAGGACAAGAAGGTTTTACTTGAAGTTGAATAGGAAGTAGGCTGAATAAAATTTTTTAACTAGAAACCACCCAATAAAAGGGCTAGGGTCAGCAGGTATTTTAGCATAGAAAACACAACATTTTTCTAAAGCCTTGTAAGCAATTTTTTAATGTTTGTGCATTTGTATTGTCTTTTCAGTCATACTTTTCTGAAGGGTAACACACAAATACAATCTAGGTCACAGTGATGTTACAGAGTGATCACTGTCTAGTGAAATGGGGGCTTAAGAACACACTGAGAGAGCATCAGACTGTGTCTTTATATGTGGCTCTAACCTGTCCAGTCTGGCATCTGATTTATTAAAGGTGTCCAGAGCATGACCAGTCTATGCTCTGCATCGTAAGTAACATAGAGGACACGGAAGGTTTTAGGATTCTGAGCTTGAACTTCGCTGGCATTTATCAGTTGGGTAGGAGAGAGGTCATTGATTGTATTAACCTCTTAGCCGGGGTGTAAAAAGTGTTTTTTTGTACGTGGACATATTTTGTTACGAATGACTCATTGCTGCTGTACATTGCTGCTCTCACTTGGACATCCTTTCTGAAAATAAGTCGTAACCTTTTCTAAGAAAGTTATCTTTTTGGCAGTATTTTTACGTACACATGTAAATGAATATGTGGATGAACACCATAACTTTACAAGGCCTGGATGGATTTTATTGATATCTGGCGTGTAAATAGTTCTTGGTGAGACTTTGAAATGATACTAGTAATTAGTTGTTGCTGTGATTTTGATAAGACCAAGGAGGTTGAAAGAGCAATGCCTCAGTCTGTGATTTTTATTGCTTATTCCTGTATTACTTACAAGCATACCCTCAGTAAAGGTGGATGGCACTGATACATACTAATGCTTGATAAGATGTTTTATGTCCTTAAAGACTGCTAATTAAAACTTTTTCATCTTCTGAAGTTGTAAAAACAAGTAAGGTACAAATTAATAATTAGCATCATTAAGGTTCTCTCTTACCTAACTATTCGATCAAAATACAAATAATCAGTGTAATGAAATATTGATTGTGTGCTAACTTAAACCCATATCTCAGCGGCCAATTTGTGTCAGCCTGTATACGTACATTATAGGCTTCCCAACGCATACTCCATGATTTGAGATCTACCTTCTACAAGATGTTACGTAACTATTTAAAGTACAAATCATCAATGTAATGAAATATCGATTGTGTGCTAACTTTATCCCATATCTCACTGTCCAATTTGTGTCTGCCTGTGTACATTGTAGGCTTCCCAACGCATTCTCCATGATTAGAGAACTGAACTTCACAAGATGTTACGTAACTTTTCAAAGCACAAATCATCAATGTAATGAAATATCGATTGTGTGCTAACTTTATCCCATATCTCACTGGCCAATTTGTGTCAGCCTGTACACGTACATTGTATAGGTTTCCCAATACTCCATGATTAGAGAACTATTAGCAACTATTCTAAGTACAAATCATCAGTGAAATAAAATATCGATTGTGTGCTAAATTTATCCCATATCTCACTGTCCAATTTGTGTCTGCCTGTGCATGTACATTGTAGTCTTCCCAATGCATTCTCCAAGATTTGAGATCTACCTTCTACAAGATGGTAATCTTCTTTGAAAATAAACCCCCACACCTCCTCCCACTCTCTGACTTTGTATTGACCTTAGAGGCTTTAGGAAAGCATTGCCAACCTTAAAAGTTTTAATAGGTGTTATCTTCAAGGCAAAAATCAATTGAAAGAACCCTCTACGCTGAACTGTAACTATCAGTGGTACGGAAGACAGCTTATTTTGTGTCTAGACAGCGTTTTCTTGTCCAGTTATTTCCATTGGGTGACAGCTGAGAAAGGAAGATCGATGGGAGGGAGGATTATGGTTGCTTCTTGGAGAAGGGAAACGGATTAAGTTGTAAAGTGGGCGAGCATCATCTCTTGTCATAACCTCTCTTTTGATTCATTTTGAATTCTCACTGTAACATGGATTGTAAAAAAAGTCCTCTGTGTATAACCATGCAAACTTTTGGTAACTGTCACAAACTTTTTTGTAGTTCTAACTTACAATGTATAGTTTTGATTTGGTTTGCATAATTTAATTGAATAAAGCTAATGACCAGTTCACTGCAAGCAAGAAATGGTTGACCCATATGTATCTCAAAGTGGGATTCAAGTCTTGATGTTTTTGCAATCTTGTTCTTTCACTTGATCAAGACATTAGGGAGCAAATTACAATGATTTCTTTAAAGTCATATGTGTTACCTCATGTAAAAGTTTGATATGTAAAAGCCTTTTTGAGGCCGTAGTACCAATGAGTTGTTATCCACTGTGTCTAGGATACTGTATTGGAATGTAGAGCCCAACCCTCTCTTTTACGTTTTTGCCTCCTGAAACAAAGTCAGGTACCCATTTTTACACCTGGATGGAGTAAGGAAAATGGTGTTGAGTGCCTTTATCAAAAACACAATATTTATGTCTCACCAGAAATGCTTTAGGAATAGAACCCGTAACCTCAATCCTGAGTCCTATAACATAGCCTCTCATCCATTCGATGCCACCATCTTCGTGTTCCTTTTTTTTCCACCGTTGCAACTGTAACCATTGATTGTCTTTCAGTCTACTTTTCTGTTCCATGCTTTTGTGGTTCAGGTGGATTTGCCAAACCCATTGGGAAGGACAGTTCAAGGTCTCGAAATGGATTTGTCAATATTAATCTGTGGGAACTTACAGCAATTCAAAGGTGGCTGAATGGAGATATTGAGTTGTCCCTAGAGGTAGCCCTGTAAATGCAGCCAATGCATAAGAATCACTTAGATCAAAATAATAAAATACAACAAGAGATGGTATGCAACAAAGCAACTTGAATTCAATTTATGATATCAAATTGAATAATATACGGCTAACTTACAGCAATTCTAAGGTGGTTGAATGAATATATTCAGTTGTCCCTAGAGGTAGCCCAGTGTGAATGCAGCCAATGTAAAAATCACTTAGTGAGTCCAAATATATATAATATACCACAAGAGAATAATTTACAATGCAACAAAGCAACTAGAATTCAAGTCATACTGTATATATTGAATTCAATATACAGAATGCATTGAATTGTACTTGATTTGTTGTCTCTTTTTGAAAGACTTAGAACTTCTGTTTTCAAATTGTGACTAAGCAGCTTCTGTTTCTTCCATCAAGTAGATATGCCATATTCATTTCATTGCAACCTGAAAATTATCAACAATATAACAAGATTTACCTTCAGTTCAAGTTTTTGATTTGACATAACCAGTGTTCTAAATCTTTTTTTGGAAATGAATAAGAATAAGAACAAGCAGTATTTTTCATAAGAAAGAAATATAAACTTCAGGAAGTTTGAAAAGATAGCAAGCATATGCATGTACAGGATTGTATATTCAGGTCATTGACAGATGCAAAAAAAGTCATAGCTTTCCCACTCCCATACTTTACATTATTCTCTGGGCAGAAACTTCCATTATAGAAGTTAATGAGTTTGAATGACCTTATGAGGAAGAAACTAATTACTTCATAATTGCATGGCCAAATGTCCTACGTGAAAAAGGTGGGGAATTTGGACGGACGCATTTTCAATTTCTGATGACTATTGCGCATGTATGTCAGAGTTCCCCACCTCTGGCAGATGGTGCAAAGATATGACATTTCAGGGCTTAAGCAAGGGTGCGTAGCTGCGCACATACTTTTTTAAAATTGCGGATAATTTGTGTAGGGTTACGTAGTGCTACGTATCGATAGCAGTGTACAACATGGCATTCCGCGCCGCCCGAAGTATGGCCCGACCGTGGCAAGGCACGCCTAAAGGTCGAAGGCCGCATGAGGATCAAGACCTATAGGGTGATACAAAATACCCCACGTTGTATTTCATTATATCTTGCCAACCAGAGGAAACTCAAGTTTATCACAAGAAAAGCTTAAGACATTAATGCATATAATGTCAACAACTTTATTCATCAATTCCAACAAAAGAACAAAAGTATGCCAGTTTGGTTCAAGAACAGTAACTGTTGTTTGAATTTTCGACAGCGTTGCATGCAAGCGAGTTTCAATTGTTTGACTTTGAATCAAACTACCATGTATGGAGTCCTGGGCCGTACCATAAAGTTCAGACCGTGCAGTACACTGATAACAAACATAAACATCAGTGTATTTCAGCATAATTTTATTTCGGAAATTCAAGTTTTAGAAAAGATGTTAAAATACTCAGTTTTGTTGTAATTGACGTTTAGAATTTTATATTTAATCTCAGAAGAGAGGCAGTAAGCTATGCAATTACATTTTGCTTACATTCCAACATTTTTTTGTGCACCTAAAATGTTTTCTGTGCACCCAAATCTTTAGGTAAGTGCATCAAAATGATAAATTTCAAGCCCTGCATTTGAGAAAGTGAATTACGAGCCAGCCAAGTAAAGTTGCGTGACCCAAAGTCATTTGGGATGGAGAAAGGGTACAGTAGATAATGGAATTGTAGATGACAGTATCCATTCCTCCATCAGTGCCTGAGTATTATCAAGGGAGAAACGGTGAATCTGTAGAGCTGTTCAATATGGGAGGTGGTAGATATGTCAGATATCAGGAGGGCTATGGAGATACAATTCCCTCGATCCTTTGGAATGAATTGTGAGTCAAGGACCTACACGTACTTGAAGCATTCCGTATGGATGTTTCCAATCGACATTTCACCATGACTTGACTTTTCAGGTCAAGAAGCAGACGCATCCTCTTAAGAAAGCTTTAAGTAAAATCACGTCGATGAAGGTTAGACATCCAGGTAATATCAATTCTAAAGTTCACACTTACTTAAACAGGAAACTGTCCTCTGTTACTTTTCAATTTTGAAAGGTTGATAATCTTTTTTTCCGGTACAAGTGTGTGCTTGAAGCATTGCATTTAGATTTTTCCAATCAACATTTCTCTACGACTTGACTTTCCGTGTCAAGATGAAGAAGCACCCTCTAAAGACTGCTTAAGGAAAATCAATTTGAAAGTTTAAACTTTCTCAAACAGGGAACTGTCAGCTTCCACTTTCCAATTTTGAAAGATTGATAATCTTTTTTCCAGTACAAGTGTGTGCTTGAAGCATTCCATCTGGATGTTTCCAATTGAAATTTCTCCAAAATTTGAATTTCTGTGATAAGAAGCAGGTGCACCCCCATAAGAAAGCTTAAGGAAAATCAATTCGAAAGTTAAAACTTTCTACAACAAGAAACTGTCCTCTGTCATTTTCTAATTTTGAAAGATTGATAATTTTCATTCCAGTACAAGTGTGTGCTTGAAGCATTGAATATGGAAGTATCCAATCGACATTACTTCAGGACTTCACTTCCTGTGTCAGGAAGCAGGTGCATCCTCTTAAGAAAGCTTTAGGAAATTCAACTTGAAAGTTCAAATTTTCTTAAATAGGAAATTTTTGAAACATTGGTTATCTTTTTTCCTGTACACTTTTAACTTGAATAATTCTTTCCTTTCCATCTCCCTTTTTTCCTTAAAATGAAATAAGGCCTTGGAATGTTTCCAATTCACTTTACTCTATGACTGGAATTTCTATGTCAAATACATGTAGCAGATGCATCTAATTTAAGACTTCAAGGAAATACAAAATGTAGGTATTAAGTGCCTTTCATGAAGATACAATATTAGGGACTTCTAAAACATTTTGAATCCAGAACATTTAGATTCTAAGTCAATAACTCTCGCGTGGTGCAATCTGCAGCGCGTTGGGCTCAGGCCCAAAAGGTCCTGAGTTCGAAACCTGCCGTGTCACCGATCTTGTGCCCTTGGGAAAGGCACTTGACACGACTTTCTTCACTTCACTCAAGTGAAAATGAGTACCATTCACCCAGACTCCAGAAAGAATAGTGACGTATCAGTGACTGTCAATAAAGGAGATCCTATTAATTAAAACCAAACCAAACCCTAAGTTAGTTTCCCACTCCTAGTAAAAACTTCTTCCAACTGAAAATGATTTATAGAAACTTAAGACTTTTTCCATTACACAGTTTCAAAGTTTTCATAGTCACAAATGACCTAATACATTATACTCAAGGACCATGGTAATCAAAGTGTAATAGACAGTTTTTAGTTCCTTCCTTTGAAGTCGGATAATGGAGCACAGGGGAGTAAATCGTAATGAGTACTAATTTGGAACTTCTAAGGGCCCACTTTAGAAGTACAGGTTTCATTATCATGGGAACATTAGTCACTTGGAGTCTGCATGAAATTTTTTTGGATTGACCTACAGTAAACTCTCTTGTTATATAGTAGGTATAAAGGTACTAGGCTATTTGAGTAGCATTATCTAATCCACTTGGTCTGGGACACAGTATAAGAAGGCAAAGCCCATCCCTCTTCCTCCACCACCATTTATCTTCCCAACTGAAGTCTTGCACTATGTGAGTAGTGAGATCGCGTGACACAATCGGCAGCACGTTGGGCTCAGGCCGAAGAGGTCATGGGTTCAAAACCTGCGGTGTCACCGATCTTGTGCCCTTGAGAAAGGCACTTAACAGGACTTTCAGCACTTTAGTCAGATGAAAATGAGTAGGGACACCCCTTAGATAGGACGTTAAATACTAAGATAGAGGTCCTGTGTTTGGGAGAGCCACACCACACACACATTAAAGAACCCACCACACCTTTCCAAAAAGAGCCCCGGTATGTGATGGTACAAATCCTTCCATCTGAAGTTGATGATTCACTAAAAAATCCCCAGGATGGAAGCCTAGCGAACCTTCTACTCTTTATCAGCCTTACGGTGATTACACTACACACTCTAGGGAGAATAGTGACGTATCAGTCACTAATGAAGATGCGAATTTAACCAAACCAAAGTCATTTCTACCCCAGGGTCGAGTGAGGAAAGCCATCCAGAAATGCTAGAAAAAGGAACTTGTGTGTACTCTTGATCTTGTGTTTCCTAGCTTGAGCCACTCGGCCATTCGACATACATGTACAGTTGTCCACATCTTTACTGCTTAAAGTTCTTATCAAAACTACATAGTTATTAGATTTTGAATGCAATGATTCTATTCCATGTCAAAAGATTGATGCATTCTACTGTTCTACAGTTTGAAAGGCCCTGTATCATGGAAAACCTGATTACAATTCTGGCCTTTTGCCCAGACATTACCCCTCCATCCTTCTAAGAACCAACTGTCAGATATGTTCAGGACAGGTGCTTTATCCTGTGTACTGTATTCTTTTAGAAGTAGTAGATAATAATTCTTTACCTGCCTCACAATCAGGACCAAGGAGTGGTGAGTTTGAATCCCGACAGTGTGTACTCACCTGACAAGCACCCTACTAGAGGAATATGTTTGCACGTAAAGCCACGGTCCATTGTTCATTGTTTCAAAACTCAGTTTAATATTAGTTGAAACTCGGGAAACACAGGAGAAACACACCTAGCTATAGTAGAAGAGTGGATATCCCCTGTGTGTATATCTTTCCTATTTTCCCAAGTCGGAGGGTTCCTAATGTTTGCTTTGTATATCCGAAATGTTTTTCTTATCACCAATTAGAGATTGTGATTCCTATGCCTTTCTCTTGTATTTCATGGTAATCAATCACTACTGGTATGAGATAGAGGATACTGCATTTATTAGACAATAGGCTGGCAGGTTCTTGTGTTTTCTAGGGGGAGTACATTGTAGTTGGGCACAGATATTAGTCACGATTCTGTTGAGTTCTGCATGACTGTGTATGCTTCAGTTATACATTGGTCATCTACTATATGACAGAGCTTTGCGAGGTTATACTGTTTAAAAGAACTAGGGGGAAATTCCCTTGTGCAATAGTACTGTAACTACATTTAAGTTTGCAATTTCGCGGAAGCGGAAAAAAGGACTTTTCACGGTGGTTTTAAGTTTGCAGGAGCATCATGCACTGTAGTCTCTTACTGCCATGGAAAAATGTTCGCGGTGGTTTTAAGTTCGCGGTGAAGCGGCCACCGCGAAATCCGCGAACATTAAAACACTGCAAAAGTTTCTTCATTTACAGTAACTTGTAAATACTGTACATATAAAACATCTAAATCTTCTCTGCCAGGACCAGTTGATGAGTAGGTCTTCAGTGAACTGAAACTGGTTTTAGATCACCTCCATTTTTCCCACCCCTGGAGCGTGTTGAAAGATGTTACATCTGGGAAGACCTGATTACAATGCTGGCCCTTTGCCCAGACACTGTCTGATGACCCCTCCATTCTTCTAAAAGAACCAACTGTCAGATGTGTTCAGGACAAGTGCTTTACATGCATCGTTGACAAGTCAGATAACCTTTGGAAACATGTAACTTACATCACACCTCAAGATATTGAATATCATTTTGGTAGATTCTCTGATTTAAGTCAAATATATCACAATAATTGACAAAGATTAGGCAACAAGCTTCTGCATCTTTGCAATGCTTTAGGATGCTACTTTTTCTGGAAGAGTTTGGCTTGACGTAAATGCTTACATATTTTCATGCATTAATTGTTGGGTATGGATAGTACATAACAGTAACCAAGCCAGAAAACCCCTATACAATGTACATACATGTATCTAGCTAGTATTAAATTTTAAAGTAACGAAAGGTAAAATATACTGTTAAATTTGAACAGACTGCTTGGACATAACAGGGATTCAAAGTAGAATGAAAAAGAATCCCATAATTATCCTACATTTAGGATCAATGCACGCTTATATTGAATTGAAAAAAATGGGAGTCAGAAGATTCCTAAGAGACACATGTAGGCTCTCTCAAATGTGCTTAGCTAGCTCAACAAGGAATATGAATATCAGAAGTAGTGGATTAGCAGTGCTATAGACCGTGGGTTCAGCATTATTGCTCGGGGAGATGTTTTCCCACCACTGCTGTTCCCCGTGATTGATCCGAGCAGAAGAGGTGAAGGTCTGGTAGCTCTTTGACAGACCATATTGTAGAGGGTTACCAATGGAGTAGTTGTGGGCACCGGTAGCGTGTGTATAGTCCAGTGGTTTGCGGCCCTGCCTCTGGAACTAGTAGAAGCTGACATATGCATATGCAGGCTAACAGAAATGGTTGTAGTCCTTAGGACAGGACATTAAGTTGTGGAACGCTGTTCATTGTGCTTGTTGAAAAGAGCTAGGAGAGATTTTTCCGGGACAATTAACCTGTTAATACTCTACATTTCTTCGCCTTTCTTCTCTGTCACGACCAGTGGACTAGCTCTTCAGTGGTATTACTAGGTGGAGTATCCAACTCCCACTGGCATTTTGTCTTCAATACTGTCTTCATTAGGGCTGGGTATCGGTACAGCGTACCGGTACAAAACCGGTTTTTCTTATTGGACCGGTCCAGAAAAACCGGACCTAAAAAAATTGGGTGAACCGGATGTTGGACCGATTAGAAAATTAACATATAATTTGATCAGGCATTCACACGTTTTGGCTCTTGTAGGTGGAAGAAAATAACAAGAGAGAAGTAGAGTAGAGTTTATAGTAATTTCTACCAAGTTTTACAGCCAATCGTACAGGTGCAGTTAGTGTTGTAGGATTTTAAAACGCCAGTGTAAGTCTAATAGTAATACTCCACCAAACAGATTTCTTTGAAGTGAAATGGACCATTGGTATGAGTCATACTGTATCAGGTTCAGGTCTGGGAAGTTACCAGTTTTTTGGGACCGTCCAAAAAGTAAAAAAAATGGTATACTTGTACCCACCCCTACAATTTGATTAATGTTCTTGGACAGTGCTGTCTTCCAATGATTGATTTGACTAGCAACGGTGAAGGTCTGGTAGTGTTGACACTTGGCAGTGGAAATGTGATGGTGTTACCCACAAGGTCTAACCTAAAGCTTATAACTTTGACAGAATGAAGCATATAACTTAATATTACAAGATTGCAATCTCATACATATCAATTAATGAAATCTGGTCTGCAGATTCCAAATGTTGTGTTGGAAAAGATAGCATATGTAACAGACAGATTCCGTCAAAGACAAAAACTTCTGTAGATGTCTTATAACGTGCACCAGCCATACCAATCGACCATAGTCCAGCCAATGCACGTTAACGGTCAGGGACAGTGTGACTATTCCTAATGATTGATTTGGCTACCAGAGGTGAAGGTCTGGTAGTGTTGACACTTGGCAGTGGAATTGTGATGGTGTTACTCACAAGGTCTAACCTTGCAACTTTGACAGAATGAAGCATATAACTTTATATTGTAGATCGCAATCTCAAACATATCAATAATGAAATCTTGTCTGCAGATTCCAAATGTTGTGTTAGAAAAGATAGATTCCGGCAAAGACAAAAACTTCTGTAGATGTCTGATAACGTGCACCACGCAGCCATACCGATCGACCAGAGTCCCGCCAAGGCACGTTAACGTTCAGGGACAGTGTGACTATTCCTAATGATTGATTTGGCAAGCAGAGGTGAAGGTCTGGTAGTGTTGGCATGTGGCTGTAGTGTTGTAATGGTGTTACCCACATGGTCTAACCTTATCACTTCAACAGAATGTAATGTAAAGATTTGATATATGCATTTGTTTAGGTATCAGTGAAATCTGGTCTGCAGATTCGAAATTAATGTTCTGTTAGGAAAGATATCTTACGCAACAGACAGAGTCCGGCCAACTGTAAGACAACAACACCCTGTAGATTCCAGATAACATGTACCAACCATACCCATACCGGAGTCCAGACAATGCACGCTAACGTTCAGGGACCATTCCTAATGATTGATTTGACTAGCAGGGGTGAAGGTCTGGCAGGGTTGGCATGTGGCCGTGGTATTGTAATAGTGTTGCCCACATGGTCTAACCTTATCACTTCAACAGTATTAGATTGCATTCGCATACATATCATTAATGAAATCTGGTCTGCAGATTCCAAATGTTCTGTTGGAAAAGATAGCATATGCAACAGACAGATTCCGGCCAACAATAAGACAAAGACTTCTGTAGATGCTTGATAATGTGCACCACGCAGTCATACCAATCGACCAAAGTCCAACCAATGCACGCTAACGTCGGGGACAGTGCGACTATCCCTAATGATTGATTTGACAAGCAGAGTTGAAGGTCTGGCGGGGTTGGCATGTGACTGTGGTATTGTAATGGTGTTGCCCACATGGTCTGACCTTAGACATTGATTCTCAGGGTAACCACAGGAAAATCTGCCAGCTCACACCCTGACAGCCTTATGTTGCCAACGGAATATATTTTACACTTACAGCTTGATATAGAGATGGATCAAGACCTGTAAACTATAGTGATATTCTTGCACCAAAATATCTTTGGATGTCACAAATTGTCAGCATAATCATACATACTGGAAGTGTTCTCTCACGAAATGTTTTTGTATAACTAACCTGTTATTGATTTTTTTTTTTATGATGGAAAGTTTTATACATTCTTTCAAACCAAGCATTTTTACCTTTGCCAAGAAGGTTATTTTTTCAAATATAATGCTCTTTTTACGTCTTTCTTTCTTTTGAGGCTATTTGTGTCAGTTTAGTGAAGATTCTTCAGCCTATATGTTGTATACTGTATGGTTTGATCCACTCACTGAGAAAGACCCCTACTCTTTTTGATATAACCTTATGTATAATTTTTATGGGTTCTTTAACTTAACATGCTTGGGGTGTGGCTGTCCTCAAATACCATTTGTGAGATGATGCAGAATTGCTCAAATGTGTAGTTATTTCTTAGAATGTATAATATCATTGTGTCTACTGTACTATGATTTCTTGATTTATTCCAAGCATGTTAAGCCAGTGCCAAGTGTAGGGGTTGACTCTATTGCCTCCAACCTTACCATATGAAGAGAGATCATGATTGGAGTCAGTTCATTATAAACCAGGCGCTATTCATAGCCACAGCTGATACATATTTATTGACAACACAGTGACAGGGTCTGTTGGAGATAATTTATTACGATCGATGGCACAGCGTTATAACAGTACATGATTCAGCACCTTAGACAGTCCATATAGTTAAAAGATAAAGACTTGATTCCTATCAGTTTTAAGGGTTGAAAATGGATTTTTAATCTGAAGAAGAATTAATGAAGGAATTTATGATGATTATGTCGATGGCACAGTGGTTTAATACATGATTCAGCACCATGGAAAGTCCATATAACCATAGTTCTAAAGATAAAAACTTTTGATACTTATCGTTTTAAGGGTTGAAAAATGGATTTTTAATCTGAAGAAGAATTAATGAAGGAAGTTATGATCATTATGTCGATGGCACAGTGGTTTAATACATGATTCAGCACCATGGAAAGTCCATATAACCACAGTTCTAAAGATATAGACTTTGATACTTATCGTTTTAAGGGTTGAAAAATGGATTTTTAATCTGAAGAAGAATTAATGAAGGAAGTTATGATCAGTATGTCGATGGCACAGTGGTTTGATACATGATTCAGCACCATGGAAAGTCCATATAACCACAGTTCTAAAGATATAGACTTTGATACTTATCGTTTTAAGGTTTGTAACAATGGAATTTTAAGCTTGAAGAAGAATAAATGAAGGAATTTACATTCATCATGTCGATGGCACAGTGGTGTAATACCACACAATTCAGCACTATGGAAAGTCCATATAACCATAGTTTTAAAGATACAAACTTTATGATTCTTATCCTTTTCAAGGGTTGTAATAATGGAGTTTTAAGCTTTTTTAAGAAGAAGTATTGAAAAAATGTATAATCATAATGTGATGACACAGTGGTGTAACGGCACATGATACAGAACTATGGAAGTCTGTATGACATTATTTCAAAGACCGACTTCATTATTGTTATCTCTGTTTGAAGATTTGTAGTAATAGAGTTTCAAGAAGAAGAAGATGAAATTGAATAATATTTTGGCATGGCTAGTTAGGAGCAATGACAAATGGTTGGTGCCGCATCACACAAGAAACAGCTGCCTCGGTTTGAGAGCACACAAGGGATGTATCCTCAGGACAGATTATAAGATATACTATTCATAACTGTGAGAAGCCTTCTAGTACTGTGGTTGCAGGCTGGCCATTCCTCTAGATCTACAGGTATATAGAAAAGGTCATGATTCTTTCTAGGAGTATTCAGTAAGCATCAGAAAGGCTAGCCAAATTTACATATAAAAAGTCTATGTAGCAAATGGCCAAAAGGCCTTCCATATACATTTACTTTCAACATCAGTGTGATAGAAGGCTTGAAAACTCTGTTGTTTATAGTGGTTCAGTGAGGGTCAGTATTATGACAGATATGCTGGCGCTCAAGTTCTGGGCATAAGCCTTCTCCAAATGACTAAAATGCTTGATGTATAGCCACTGCTGTAGATATGGTCATGTTACCAGAGGGTCTTACAACTTGTGATTGATACTTTACTACACAGAAAAGAAGAAGCAGTTTTGATACAGTTCAATGGAGGAGTCCAGGAGAAAAGCTTAGTACATACATAGAAGCTGAAATGTCATGTAGGAATCTCTTGGGCAATCTATATCAGCCCTATCTGATCAACTAACTCTAATAGGCTTTTCAGACTTCCCAAACTAATTTGGCTTCAGAATAGCCATTGATCGTATGGTATTAAGTCGTAATTGCTAACGTTAAGTGGCTATCTGTGGTGTCCTAGAAAGTCAACGTAGGGAAACAGGGTAATTGTGTTGTCCTCGACTTTGTATCAGTTTGTATAGACCTTGTTACCTGTACAGTTAGCAATGATATGATTGCATTGTCCAGTGGACCTATGGATCAATACAGTAGTTGTTAAGCATTTTTAGTGCCTTACTTGGTCAAAGGCTCAAACAAAGACTTGTCATACAAACAATGGAATGAAGCCAATGTGGCATGATATACATTTTGTATGTGTTTAGCATTGATGTAAGATAGTCTTACAAAGACTAAATGTTTTTGTGTGTAAAGAGTGAGTGAATGGTAGTGGAGACCCAAAAGTTAGGTTAGTACATTGTAAAGCCTGAGGACTTTCCATGGTGCTGAATTTTGAAATGTTGTGCCACTGTGCCATCGATCACAATAAAGGTGCAAAGAAAGGGATGACAGGCATTTGTCAAGATGCCTCCTTTCTCTTGGGCTAGCCATTATAGTATACATGTACATCTAAATCTTTGACCTTCAAACTTGAAAGCTCTTATTTACGGACCAAAAATAACTTAGTACCATAAAGGCCAAAGTAAAGGGGGCAAGTATTTATCAAAATTCTTCCTTTTTCTCTTAGGCTGATTACATGGAGTACCCATCATATCATGAATCTAAAACACTGTGCCCAAAAACCTTTTTATGGGAATGATGGTGGATGGATGGAGGGATGTGGGGATGGTTGGACAGATAGAGAGATGGACAGAGAGATGGATGAATGGAAAAATGGATGGAGAGATGGATGGTTAGATGGAAAGATGGATAGATGGAGGGAGGGATGGATGGGTGGACAGATAGAGGGATAGATGGATGGATGGAGAATTGGATGGATGGATGGTTAGATAGATGGAGGAATGGATGGAGGGAAGGATGGATGGATAGATGAAGGAATGGATGGAGGGAAGGATGGATGGATAGATGAAGGAATGGATGGAGGGAAGGATGGATGGATAGATGAAGGAATGGATGGAGGGAAGGATGGATGGATAGATTAAGGAATGGATGGAGGGAAGGATGGATGGATAGATGAAGGAATGGATGGCTGGTTGGATATAGGGATGGATGGGTGGGTGTCAATTGATCTATCGATCAAGAGCAAAACTACGATGTAATATTAGCATCTGTATCTGTATCTGTATCTATATAGCCGGTATAACCGCCATTAGGCGTAACACACCAGCTTCGCAGGCACGCGGCGCGGCAGCAGCTGGTTATATTACACTGAACGATCCGTCACACCTAACTTTTGCACATCTAACTGCAAGCGTTCTTTAAAACTATCCAGAGAAGATGCCCCTACTGTACTTGGTGATAACAAATTCCAATCTACGATAGTTCTGGGAAAATACGAATTTTTGAACACATCAATCCTAGCTTGGAAACTCTGGTACTTGAAGTCATGGCTGTTTCTTGTTCTTTTTTGAGCTGGTATTAGATACTTATCAGTCGGTACGTCCACCAGCTTATTGGTCATTTTGTACATCATGCAAAGTCTGGACATTTTCCTTCTGTCTTCAAGTGATGTCCACTGTAGATCTGTTTTCATTTTGGTAACACTAGCATCCCTGTTGTAGTTGTTTGTACAGAATCGGGCAGCTTGGTTCTGTACCCTTTCAAGTTTATCTTTGTCTTTCTTTGTATACGGATCCCATACTGTTGCAGCATATTCAAGGTTAGGTCTTACCAGTGACGTGTATGCAAGTGATTTTACGCTGGCTGGGCATGCCCACAAGTTACGTTTGATCACTCCCAATGTCTGTTTAGCCTTGGTTGTTATTTTGTTAACATGGACACCCCACTTCAGCCCAGTTGTTAACATAACACCTAGGTATGGGTGGCTTTTTGTGGTTACTAACGTCTGACCACAAAACTGGTAAGGGGACACATTTGGCGTGCGTTTGTTCGTTATGTGCATGATATAGCACTTATCAGGATTGAACTGCATAAGCCATTTCCTTTGCCATTCTTCCAGGGTGTTCAGATCTTTCTGAAGAAGTTGTGAGTCATTCTTTGCAGATACCTCTATATATAACAGACAATCATCGGCGAATAACCTCACACTTGAATCGAGATGGTCTGGCAAGTCGTTTATGTACAAGAGGAAGAGCAATGGTCCCAGAACAGTCCCTTGTGGAACTCCCGATGCTACTTTAACTGGAGCTGAGGCCTTCCCTTCTACCACTACCGTTTGCTCTCTATTCGTCAGGAAAGCCTTTAACCAGTTTAATGTAGAACCTTGAATTCCATAGTACTCCAGTTTTGTTATGAGTCTGCTATGTGGGACTTTGTCGAAGGCTTTAGTGAAATCAAGTATTGCTAGATCCACCTGTCTTTTATTGTTCAGTGCCCCAGCTATGTCATGAACTGTTAAAATAAGCTGTGTTTCTGTTGATCGCTTTGCTCTGAAACCATGCTGGTAGTCCGTTAGTATATTGTGGCCTTCCAAGTGTTTCATGATATGGCTATGAATAATGTGTTCGAGTAGTTTACAGGAAATACAGGTAAGTGAAACAGGTCTGTAGTTACTGGGAACCGCTCTATCTCCCTTTTTGAAAATGGCGCATATGTTTGCATCTCTCCAGTCTTGGGGGATTTCTCCTGTGTCAAGCGATTGTTGGAAAATGTTAGTCAAAACAGGTGCGATTTCACTGGCTGTCATTTTGAGGAACCAAGGCGGTATTTGGTCGGGCCCGGATGCTTTGGACGGATTAAGGCCTTGCAACATTTTCTCTACACCATACGTAGAAATGTCTATATGTTCCATAGGAGGGGTGCAGGGGTTTCCAAGAGATGGCATGTCTGTGGGGTCTTCTTCTGTGAATACACTTTTAAACTGTGAACTGAGTGCTTCTGCTTTCTTTTCACTGTCACTTATAATGGTGCTCCCCACCTTCAGAGTGGCTACCCCAACAAGGTCTCTCCTCAGGCCTTTTATGTATGACCAGAATGTTTTGGGTTTGTCAGTTATAGCTTCTCCAAGTATGTTCGCCACGTATTTTGAGTGTGCTGATCTTATGCTTTTCTGTACTCCTTTTTTTACTTTCTTGTACTTGTTCCAGTCTTCCTCTTGCCCTGTTCTCTTAGCTTTATTGTAAAGACGTTGTTTCTTCCGACAGTGTCTTCTTAAGTTTCTGTTAAACCAAGGCAGGTTGTATCTGCTTGATGTCATTTTACTAGGAATGTGCTTGTTCATTGTGTGCTTCATTTTTCCTTTGAAGTCATCCCATTTCTGTGTCACTGACATGTCTTTTGTTCTCTGGTTAAAGTTTGTAGCATAGTCCTCGAGGTCATTCTTGATAGCCGGCTCGTCAGATTTCGTGCGAATGTACACTTTCCTTTTTGGTTTTTTGTTCTGTTTGGGTGCCAAGTTCACGTCCACTAGAACCATGTCATGGTCACTTATTCCCGGAACTACTGTGGTGTTTTCAATTATGTTTGGGTTATTAACTAAGACCAGGTCCAAAATATTACCATTTCTAGTTGGTTCCTGAACTGTTTGGAATAGCCCATGGTTATCCACTAAGTGCAGTAGTTTCTGTGCCTGTCCTGTATGGTTCTGAGCGTTGTCTGTTGTGCTGACATCCCAATTTATACCGGGGGTATTGAAATCTCCAAGAATGATCACATTGTTGGAGTTTATCTTAGTTCCCACTTTATTTATAGAGTTGTCAAGCTCACCCAGACTATTGCCCTGGTCCGACGGAGGTCTGTAGTATGTACCAATCATAAGCGGTTTCTTTCCTGCAAGTTGGGTTTGTGTCCAGATTATCTCACAGTCTGTGTCCAGATCTGGTCTGTGGGTGACAATCAGGTCATCCCTGTTTGCCTGAAAAACACCACCTCCTGGGCCAGTTTGTCTGTCTTTACGGTGCACTATGTAGTTGTCAGGGAATATTTCACTGCTTGATATGTTTTCATTGAGCCATGATTCTGTGCCCGCTATTATGTCTGGCTTATAAGTGTCAATGACAGTTGCCAATTCAGCAGTTTTGTTTCGAACACTCTGGCAGTTTACCAGCAGGAGTTTAGCCTTGTTCTTTTTGTGGCCATTACCTCTAGTGTGAGTTTTGCCTTGTTTTGATCTAAGTGGAGTGGATGTGGCCGTCGGTGTGTCACCTGGCAAACTTGTGCTGGAGTTCAGCGTATCAAATGAATTTACTGAATGGAAGCTGTCGTCAGTGATGTCAAACATGTCTGATGCAAAGTTTGGTACGCCGCAGTCACAGCATATCCATGAGTATGATTTGTGGGTTTCTAATACAGTGTATACTTCCGAGCATATCCCAATGCAGTCTTTGTGATACCATCTATTACAGTCATCACAACAAATGACAGCTTGAGCATTCTGTACAGCCTTGTTACAGCTCCCACAGGGAAACTTCGGTGGTCTAGGCCCTGGGTTTACCTCAACATCTCCACTTAAGAGCAGTATTAGAATCATTGACAACTTTGCACTATCGTTGTGCATCAGCAATTTGTTGCGGCTGAAATAAGTCCCATTCACCCCACTGTGCTTAATCATGAAGGCAAACGTGGCCCAGTTAGAAGTACAGTCAGATCTGAAAGTACATGTGACATTTCCTTCATTTATCTCATGTTTTGTGTTTGGCTGTGATCCTGGTGAAGGTCATATGGAATGGGGGCAAGTATTCATCAAAAAGGCACCTTTTCCTCTTTGGCTGATTACAGTGTACATGGAATAGCCATCATAATATAATGTATATCTAAAGCACTGACCCTGAAACCTGACCTTACTGCATTAATGTGTTCCAGGATGACCCAGATGCACACAGCAAGTTTGTCACCATCAATAAGGCCTACGAGGTCTTAAAGGACGAGGAACTGCGGAAGAAGTACGATCTGTACGGCGAGGAGGGTCTCAAAGACGACTTCCACGGAGGAGGGCGCTACGAGAGCTGGAGCTACTATAATCAGGAGTTTGGTGAGTTCTAAAAGTTTTCATATGCAAGAAGTGTTGTTAGTGGAAGTATGTTGATCAATATCTCTTTTCTTCTTTCTTGCCTTTTCTTCTCCAAGAAAGATATATTGTCTATGATTGTTATGATTATGACGTATGAAATTTTTTAAATTGCCTTTTTCAAGTCAATGGTCATTAGTACTCTTAAAGGATATAACCATTGCATTTGAATGTAATCCAGTGTACCACGTTAAACTTAAGTTCCCACTCACACCAGCCTCTTTTCAAAAGTTTAAAGAGCAAAGAACAATTTCATACACAAAGAACAATGGATCCATCCATAAAATCTGATCTGGTCATGACCTGAAGATGATGAAAATTTAGTTTTGCAAGCTTAAAACGACAGATTTAACAAGAACAATCTAAACATGGACTCCCAAACAAGGAGTGGTACGAAAAAAGTAAAGCCCTAGGCGGCCCTGAAGCATTGAGTGATTAATCACAGAGTGCCAATTTACTGTTTAACCAGGAGGAAAGATGAGTCTTGTTTATTTCACACTCCAAGGGACAAATGCTTTTACATCCTTACCCAGAATGATAAATAAAGATTGTGGAGATTAGAGAAGTGACACAGAGATTTGTAAGCAAAAAAATGACAGATTTCACAACAAAAATCAAAAACATGGACTCTCAAGCAAGGAATGGGGCGGAAAAAAAGTAAAGCCTTAGATGGCCCTGAAGCCTTGAGCAATTTATCACAGATTGCCAATTTACTGTTTAACCAGGAGGAAAGATGAATCTTGTTTATTTCACACTCCAAGGGACAAATGCTTTTACATCGTCACCCAGAACGATAATTAAAGATTGTGGAGATAAGGAAAGTGACACAGAGGAAACACAGACTAGGATAATGAGAAATGGACCCAATGAGATCCGTAAATAACTTCATCAGGTTGGCAATTATTCATATAGTAAGGTTCTTTTAGCACAACCAGAAAATAACTTACTTCCGACGTTTCGGTGTCTGTCAGACACCATCATCAGGGTGGAGTGACGGGATCTGACAGACACCGAAACGTCGGAAGTAAGTTATTTTCTGGTTGTGCTAAAAGAACCTTACTATATGGACCCAATGAGGTTTGACAATGTAAAAGGAGGAAGAGGCCACATTTGTGGTTTTTGGGTCATGAGTTGGGCTAGCATCTTAATGTACTGAAAGCTTGCTCAAAGCTTTTTCAACCCACAGATGTGCAGATCACTCCAATTTTTTGTTGTTTCTCGGATTTTTTCAGAAAAAAATTGGGTCGGTCGGTCGAGAGAAAAAAATAAAAAGGAACTTTTCAAAAAGTCAGGGGTAAGAGAGATCGGACAAGAAAACCTAAAGAAAACATTTAGGGGGTCCCTGGTAGCAAAGTCCTAAGTTTTAAGAAAAATGATAAATGTACTGTCCAAAATAGGCACGTACAGCTACTGGAATTTGAGGCCCATAGTTGATTTGAGGAAGGAGAGGCAGTGAACCTATGTCAACACAAGGTGTGGCCATCAATTTGAATTTTTTTTTGTTGGCAAATCGGAAAAGTAGGGTCGGGAAATCCGAGAAACAACAAATAAAATTGGTGTGGCCGCATCAATAAAGATCTGCTGTGTAAAGCCACAGCTACATGATTTTTCACCACATGAAGTACAACCTTAAAGCATGACCATTATGTGTAAAGTAGATACATTTTGTTTTGTGAAGTTATGTCTTATGTATGCTTTTTATGTGCTTAGACTTAGAGATCAGATTTTGCATAGTGTTTGTGTGAAGAGTCAGTAAAGGCCCTTTTAAGAGCAAATCTGTCTTATCTGTACGTCTAACCGTGACTCTTCTCATGTTATCTGAAAACCTAATGGCAACATTGCGTGAGATGGACCTAAGACTTATCTATTTCATCGTCGTTGTCGTTCAGTCGAGGACATCAACACGGGAAGCATATTTCATCAGGATTTAGATTCTCCTAAGTGTTATATAAGATGGTGTGATAGAATGCCTGACTTATACAGCCAGACTTTGATAATACATAATGTATCTTATGTGCAGTTCTGAGATTCCAAACATCTTGATACTTTTGTGTGCATGATGTACAATGTATATTTTGTGGACCGTTATTCTCAAAATGGCATGGCAAGCAGTCTTCTCATACAGCATGCATTTTTTATCTTATATTCACTATACAGCATTTATATGTTAAAATATTTTGTGAACCCAATTTTTCAATTCCAAATCTTCATACTTCCAGAAAGTGCTGAAGTTTCAACAAAAGTTCAGTCTTGCCCATTTTATGCAAAACCATTGCTGAAGGTACCCTCTGATATCAAACTTGTAGTGCTTACAAGTAAGCCAATAGGGAGAAGGTTGAAGTATTGTGCAGTATACTGCACTGCCTGAAGGTATAAAAATTTTCCCTTACAAGGCTATTTGTTCATTCCAAATCAAGCCATGAAATCAATCTTGCTCTAAACCACTGATCAAGGCCTAGAAGATTTGATAACGTATCCCCAAGGCCTTCTCTACAAGTCCCAGGGTATAGTGAATTCCCACAGGGATCGTTAGATGTCTTAGGCCAGCCAAGGTCACATATATATCAATCGTGAGGTAAATATGCGGAACCGCAGCCACTGCCGTTTCAATTTAGATGGATTGTGTGGAGAGTGAATGACCCGCTGAAACTGTTCTCTGAATTTTAGAAGTACTTCGACAAAGTATTTTAGATTCAGCTTAAGTTTGCTGTACTTCAATTTCACACCACTTACAGCACGAGTTTCAGATAGCTTTTGAGTTCAAATTTAAACACCAATACAGAAAGGGGGCAGAAAGAGGAAAGAAATTTTCGCAGTGGGATATTTTTGCAATAGAGAGGTCACAGCACACATGAATAACAATTATTCTGCAGTATTGCTATTGGAAATGTAAAATGAAGATATAATGCAATTTGAAAGGAAAAGATACTGGGAGTATTTTAGTTACAATCCAGACTTTCTTTGCAAGGTATTTTGCATTCTTGCTTTTCACGGCAGCTTTTTCACTTGCAAATGCTTTCTCCGTAACTGCCTATGACTGTATTTCACCCTCTACAGTCACAGTCTTCTAGCCAGATAATATTCTCAGCAAAAGTTTATGTTCCTTAGTTATAGACAACTTAATATCTCTAGCAAGAGTGCTTTACTTTTATAGCTCGGACTATAAAAATCACTTGATTCTTCTCAGCACCACTCCATCTGGCCCAGCCATGTGGAGAAAACAATGTCCTGGTTTCCTGATTCAATGATTGCTTGCAGATGGACTATAATATAGCCAAGAGAGAGAGCCATGGATTTTGACAACGTTCCAAAACCGTTCATGATTTTTATGTACTGTTTTTACTACCCAGTCTATATTCCAAGCAATTAGGTGTAAAAGGCACATCAGGAATGTCATAAATATGAGATGATGTTGTAATTTCTTTAATTCATGAGCAATCAAGGAGGAAGCTATTCTGTGTACTTGTAAATTTAATGTTCTTTTGAAATGTTTGCATATTAACCAGCTCTCCAAAAGATCTCTTTATTGTCACTAGTGGATGTTATCTGAAACGTCTGACCGTTTCCAAAATCATATATATCCAGTTGCTTGAGTAACTGCTTTTTGGCATTTGCATGTTAAGTCTGTCTCTGATGACATTCATTCATGCGTTTCGTTCAGACCCTTGTATTACAAAATGTACATAGTGACATATATGGTACCGTCCCTTCTGAAAGATTGGTGCAGTCCCAACCGAGATGCCTACCCAAGATTGAATTTGAAGAGGGATCTCCCAGGTACCAACTTATTAGAACCAGGAGCTACCAGTTGAGCTACAGGGACATCCCTTCAATAATATTCTTAAGTTCCAAACTTAGACATACTCAAAAGATGTGGCATCACATTAGCCTGTATTCAATTCTGGCACAACATTGGCCACATGTCCAGCATTGTCTACTCTTGTATCCCCCAGTAAAGTTTTGTATGGTGAGCTAATGCAGACAGCAAACACAATAGGGGTGTCCAAAGTTTTGACATTTCAAGCGTGACCTGAGAGCATTCAACACAGGAGCTGATGGGGAGAACCTCAACCAGAATCATACCTCATGGCAGCATAAGCTTCACCAAGGTGCAACAAAAAATCTTGAAAATGTCATGGTGACAAAGAACAAAAGGTGTAAAAAATCATGAACTGTGCCAAACAGAATTTGTGAAAACTGCAGCATTCCTGCAATTATCAAGCTGGTCTTGTTGTACTGGTCTAATACTCATTGGCGCTCAACAGACATAAAAGACTTTGATGATGACAAATGGTAGACACACAGATGTTAGAGACCATAACAGGATGATTTGCAATGGTGGAAAGGTGACCTTGTGGCTTAAGGGTTGTTGACTAAGAACCAATGGAGTTCAAATCCTTGACAGGTCTCAACGTTGTGCTGTTGGAAAATGCATTTCACCCATTTCCCTACTTCACTCCATTAAAATGAGTCCCATGGATAGGACAGTCAGTGAGAGCCATACCTCTAGCTTGATAAAGAACCCACCACACTTATTGAAAGGGGTAGGAGATAGACCATACTTAAATGGATGGATCAAATAAATCTGTCCAGATATACAGCTTGTACTAATCTAGTCACATAACTGTGTGTACCATGAGGCAGTTTAGATGGTATGCAGTACAAACATGCAAACAGTCTTTGTTGCAGTTATTTTTCTAGATAAAAATGTATCTTAGAATAGTTCTTGCAGTCCTTAGCTTTAGTCTAGAGGTGATGTAATCTGTTTTTCTCATGTCTTAGAAGAGTCATGCCTACAGCATACTTAACTAAAGATTCCGCCTCACAGCTCAATAAATGTTTGAATGCACACC
Source organism: Branchiostoma floridae x Branchiostoma belcheri (assembly GCA_019207045.1). Taxonomy (NCBI): domain Eukaryota; kingdom Metazoa; phylum Chordata; class Leptocardii; order Amphioxiformes; family Branchiostomatidae; genus Branchiostoma; species Branchiostoma floridae x Branchiostoma belcheri. Next base: position 13,892,434 of record CM033041.1, read on the forward strand.
AGTCAGACAGAGCCGAAACCTTTCATTTAAAGATGCAGCTAGTGCTTCCAATCTAAGTCCTGAACTAGCACTTCACACAAGTTGGCATTTTACCAGTGCTACATGTACTATGCAATTAAAATTCAGAATTGATGTATTCAAGTAGGCTTTGGCTATGAAAAATGAATAATTGTCTCCTTAACTGCAGTCATAAACATTTGATGACAGCTGTGAAAAACAGTCAGGACATTGAGATTATGAACACGTCCATGACTATTAAGGTCTCATTGATGTATTACTCCGCGAGTGGGTACCCTAAAAGAGATCCGAGCCAAAAATGAATGGCTGCACGGACGCATGTTTTTAGCGGTGAGAAATTCCCTTTTAGCCAGCGGAACTGATCCCAAAAGTCAGTTTGGTGAAAGCTTGTTTGTAACTGAAGAAATTAGCAGGTAAAGTTTTGTAGCCGCGCGCTAGGTCGGAGGTACACAGTCGTGGGTTCTGAGTGGTGCGGTTGTACACCAGCAGCGAAAAAGTGCCTTTTTTGGGGATTGACTATTCGTAGTTTGTAATTGCTATAAAAAAAGTTCCAATGTCTAGTTTACGTTGGCAATTTTTTCCCATGATATAGGGTAAATATGCTCGACATAGTATGAAAAATCTGCTGAAATTTCACGTAGCTTCATTATGAACGCGCCCATTTAAACCACGAATTATAACATAGAAGTCTATGGGAAGAAGAAACTCATCAATGAGACCTTAAGTGTAACAGTTATGTATCACACACAGACTGAGAGTATTGTCAGCATGAATTTTCCAAACTACATGTATCACACCATACTATTAGTCTGGTACATGACCTATGGAATGACTTGTCTTTTGTTAGTTTTCAAAGACATATCTCTTCTGTTTTAATATGATTAGGCTCATGGTCAGTATGTTAAAAGCTAGCAAGTTTGCAAGAAGTCTGAAATGATCAATGTCCAAAATGTTGGAGCCATGATATTTTCAACTGTGTAACGAGGGTGACATGTGAATACAGCACCAATTTATCATAATTTGTACATGATAGACTTGAATGTATCAAATTGTCAATATATTTCTGGCATTCCTGGCAAGACATTGTGTCCTTGGGAAAGATACCCTTGCAAAAATAGTCTGTAATGTGACACTAATACTCAGGAGTTTGATATGCTGCTGTAGTGCAACATTGGTGCCAACTGACATGGTAATTTTACAATTGTTATAAACTGTCAAGCCCAGCAAAGCCTTGAATGAATAGAATAGTGCAGCATGCGACAATATCCAACCAGCATCAATGCAGCAGTAATCCAGCATCACACACCACTTTTGCAAGGGTACTGCCATCAACTTTCCTCACTCCACCCAGGTGTAAAAATGGGTTGTGGTTGGGGAGGTAAAAGGCAATGGAAGGAGAGGGATGGGCTCCACCTTTCAATACTGTACCCTAGTCATAGTGGATAATAACCAACTGTGCCTAGGGCCTCAAAAATACATGTGACTATTATCTTTTCAAACCTGCGATGTATTTAAGAGTATCTCATAACATTGTTCAGTTTTTGGTGCCAGTAAGACTAGCCTATGATCATCCTGCTGTAGACAACTTCATCTTAAGTCTAGACATGAATAATGAGGAGATGGCTATAATAGTAAAAGTCAATCATTTCAAACTAATTAGAGCAATGTTTCATCAAGCAGGTCAACCTTTTGTGCATGAATGTTAGATGACAAGGGAATCCAAAAGAGCTTTCAAACGTTTTCTGCATGAATTGATGTGGTTTTGGCTACTAGAGCACAAAACTAGACAGTCTAGAAAGTTTTAGAACAGGGAGCCAAAAGACTTGGCATATTACATTTCTTGCTCACTGACAAGCTGTCTATGAAATTTGAAGATGCATTACTCTATTAAATGTATGTAACTAGAAAGGCAACATTTTGGAGTAAATGCAAGATGTTTCCCTTTAACCCTCAAACCACCGTACCTTTTTTGTGACGTAGATTACCGTATGGGGTCAAAACTGACCCCATAACGTTTTGTACAAATACAGTTTTTTTTGTAACTCTTTTTGTGATTTTTATATATGTATAGCTTCATTAATCTATGTGGGATAGTTTGACATGATTAGGTGAGAAAAATTCTTGCTCATTATTATAATTTATGCAAAAGATCATGAGGACCACATTTTGCACTAAAGCTATTCAGGCCGGGTAAGGTTTTTTTATGCCTGCACCAACTTCAAAGTCACATAGCCCCTGAATAGCATATGCAAGGGACACCAAACTTGGTCCCTTTTCAGAAAATGTTGATAGCAAGCTATTTAAGTGAATAGAAAAATGTCATAATTTTTCATGTTGCCATGGCAACGGAATTCTGACAGGCATATTTATTACGCAATTCTCTAATTTTGGCTTAAACATTCAAGTTTTAAGGTTTTCTTGGCAAATCACACTTGTTCATGACATCTTATAAAATTCAACGTAAATTTCATGATTTAATATTCCTAATTTATGCTAATTTGATGACGTCATCAGTCAACATCCAAGATGGCGGCCAATTTAAGCTAAATTACGTCATGGCGTCGTCATATAACATGATAATGGCACAAAAGTTTTCACCATAATTTCGTTGCACATGTACATCATTCTCTGAAAAATTCGTGATCATACATTAAGTAGTTTAGGCGTGGGTCTCAAAAGTTTGTTTAAGAAAATGCTGGAGTCAGTTTTGACCCCACTGGACCATACATAAACTTTCTATGATAACTTAATCAACAATGAGCCAATCTCGGTAAAAATGTATGAGAAGTTATAAGACATATATACAAACAAACTCATAGAAGGAAATTTGTTTTCAACTAGAAATGTCATAATGGCACATATTAATATGCGTCTGGGGTCAGTTTTGACCCCATACGGTGGTTTGAGGGTTAAGGCTACATGTAATTTGCCTTGTACAAACCAATATAGATAATCGCAGACCAGAAACCAGTAATTGTTCATATTTGCTGTAACACCATGTATAAGTTACTATAACAGCTAATATTTTGTTCACATTTTCTGTAACAGCTAATACATGTATGCTGATGTCAATCACCAGCAGTTCTAAGCTCTGATTGGTTCATGACAAAAGAAGAAGAAGAAAGAGACAAAAAATACATGAGCAGAAACAATTTCAATCCCATCTGAAAACATGACTAACTGAAAGGCAGAGGATCGGTGGCATAGAGCCAACTCCATGTAAAATGGGGCCTGACAGTTTTACTGTTGCGGTTGTATAAAAGTTTAATCATACCCTGAGGCAGTAAGAAAATGCCGTTACCCCAGGTGCCAACTTGTCAGACGATAGCCACATTATCATTCAGCATGACAACTCACTCCCATTGCAGCCATAAAGATTGAAACCAGACCTGTTCCGGTGGTGTTGTCATGTATATTTTAAAGACGTTCAAGGATAAGTTGGCTAATTGATCCTCCCTCGTCCTAACTCTGTGTGAATAATGCAATAAAGCTTGAATGGCAAATGTCTTGAGACTACTGATGATAAAGACAGCTGTATGAAAGTTGTTCGAACTTCTAAGACTGTTGTAAGTTTAAAACATATTAAGAAATCGTGATTATTCATTAACCTCTTCTTGAGTTATTCTCTTTCAAAGTCTAAAAAAAAATCGGCCCCTGTAGGTCCAAAAAAGTCACTATAGGTGGCCCAACACTATACCACATACTCTGCTATATCTATCACTTTAAATTCACAAGTATTATTAATTAGCATGGCAAGATAATGAGATATCGAACTGCTGCACCGGTACCAACATTAATGTATGAAGATGAAAAAAACAACATTTTTTAACCCTTGGCAATGGTATAAGTGAAGTGAGGTTTCATACCAAATGAATAGTTCAACTAGACTGTTAGTTGTGGAGAAAAACTGAACTGGAAATGTTAGAAATACTTCAAGGGTGCAAAAGGGGGATTAGAATGTTTTATTAGATAACTAACAATTATAAATAGAAGGAAGTTTTTCTCGTAGTATGAAGGAAAGGTTGTAAGTGTTCCTGTTTCTCACTGTTGCTCAGCTCAATCTCATTAAAATCAGTAATCTTGGACTTTAAGAATTCACAAAATGAGACCTGGAAGTATAGAATATACTATTCAAAAATCATTCGCAGTCAAACCATGTTCAACGTGCAACCTTCAACCGTAACATTAACGCAATAGGATCTAATGACATTATTTTCGCAAATTACAAACTGGCATTAGATTAACCTTCATAAAAGTCTGGCTTATGACATTTTGGGGTGATCAAAATACCACCATGTATGATGCAATTTCATAATTATTACATTAAGATCTGACAGGTTTTGGGACCAATATGCATCTGTATCTGTATCTGTATCTATATAGCCGGTATAACCGCCCTTCGCCGTAACACACCAGCTTCGCAAAAAATGCAGTTATGATATATCAAAATGAAAGTTGATTAGAATAAAAATGAAGCTTCAATTATTCCAGGGCCTAGCCCAAGTTGCCTTTAGAATTTGCAAAATTTTTATCAAAAACATGTCATTAATTGAGGTCATGATATTGTTAAGTGTCCCGTCGTTAATTTAATTAATTAAGTTATCTTCTTATACATTGTGAATGGTGGTTAAAAGTTTGAAAAAGACCAACTGAAATTTTATTGTTACAGTATAGTTTCTTGAATTACATGTTTACAAGAAATGTCCAAAGTATTGAGGACTGAACATTTCAAAGTTTAACAAAACATCTTCATAGAGGACAAGAACTTTGTTTTGCCTGTCCCGTTCCCATTATTTATACCTAGTTACATTTCCGTAAGGAATAAATGTATCTTGATTATCGAGCAGTTTAATCTTTCTCAACAGTAGTATAGGCCTTTAGGGAGGTATTTCTGGTGAAAAATATTGAATGTATTACATCTTGGGAAGTCCAATTACCCGGCTACATTCCTAGGATAAATAATCTGACAAGTTAACTGACAAAACCCATCTTAGGAAATACTGCGAAAAATGTGTGATATTTGAAAAGAGTACTTAAGAACTCCAGTGCCTTATTTTAATACATTACGATCAGATTTGCCATGCTGAATGACAATGGACATACGCCATAAGTTGTACGATTTTAAAGACATTTTATTTTCAAGCAGGCTGTGACAGAACCAATGGTTGAAAAGGATCTAAGTTTGCCTGTAATGTTTTTACGCCTATCATACAACGTAATGTACATTGTATTGTTACAGAGCCCTCACTGAAAACAGAACAGGTTTCTTAGAAAAATTACAGTGCTACTAGTACTACTAAATCGAACAGGAGGTCCCCATTGCTCAACTCGTAGCATCCCCAAGAATAATATTCCAATTAGTTGTTAACTGGGAGTCCTTGGTTCAATCGTGGGAAGAATATCTTGGTTGGGGCTACACCTGTAATATCAGGTTTCTTGTTTGAGGAGGTGCCTTAAGCATGTTACAAAGTAAGGGCTACATTAATTGTAGCAACCCCTCCCTGTAAACTTATCATGAACCTTAGCCTGCTACGAAAAGAGTGAAGAGAGTGCTTTCTGCCCTGTGGTACAATTAGGCACCACAAGGCTCTAAAGGAACTTATCTATGATTATACAGTTGAAAAATACCTTTCGTGGATATACATGTACCAAGACAAGATGTACTTGTAAATCTTTCATTGAGGAAGTAATATCCATCCATAAACGATACAAAAATCAGTCTGTTTTTCTCCAAAACCGACTCTTGAGTTCACTAGAATGTCTCCTCACTTTTATTGCTGAACAAACATCTCTTGCATTATAAGTAAGCTTTACCATACTTTATTAAAGAATCCAGCATCCATTCTCACATTTGGTATACATGAACTGGGTACTAGATCAGATATGTAGGAGAATTGTTTTGACACAACCAGCAGGTACTTATATTGCTTATGTGTCGATGTCTCTCAGACACCTTCGTCAGAGCTTCTAACTGGAGTTCTAGTTCTCACCGCTATATGTAGCCGATGTAGGTGGCGCTTTTGCGGTGAGAAAACAATCCCAAACGTGGCTAAGCTTGATTCCAGTTGGAACTCCAGTTAAAAGCTCTGACAAAGGTGTCTGAGAGACATTGAAACGTAATTAGCAAATTGCAAGTACCTGCTGGTTGTGTAAAAAGAATTCTCCTATATCCTATAAATTTCTACCAACCTGATAAAACTATTTTGGGTACTAGATCCTTTGACTATTTGAACAAGCCTGTCATCCTTGCAGCGTTGCTTGGACACCATAGAATTGAGATAAATGGTTACTGTCCGAAGCACCCACGAAGACAGGGATAAATTTTTACACCGAGAAATGCCCCATTTGTATTCTAGACTTACCACTTAAGTCTGTAGTAGGCGTCATTGAGATTATAACCGAGTACACATAACCTTGGCACGTACATTTTGTAATCCTAGTTGGCAGTATCAGCGATTATTGTTCTGATAATAGCCAAACTTGGCTTTCCCGCCGTGACAGTTCCTAACGTTATTGGGTGATAAATACTGTTATCGAATACAAATAACCGTGTTTGGATTGACATGGTATTTTGGTGGGGGACATGTAATATGTTTTTGCAGAAGAATGAAATATGAATTATACATCATATTTATGGGAACCAGTTATGACAAAAACTTCACCCGTCAGTCAAAAATGCTTGAATGTCATATCATAAAATTAATAAAGAATTCTGCTTTGTTTAAGTTTGTAAGCTAATTCTAATAGAATGTCAGATTTTACAACAAAAATTAAAACACGGGCAACCATCAACAATGAATGGGATAGAAAAATTTAAAGTTCACAGGGGACAGTCCTTGTGGAAATATAAAACATAACTTCTGAAATATTTCCAAATAGCAGGCATAAAAAGGACATGAAAACTTACAAATGTTGATTGTATCATTTTTTGTATTATTTTTTGCAACTACACTGTACATGTTACATGGACAATGACATGTATATTTATCAATGTTATGAACAGATATTATGTTGTGTGTAAAAATTTCATCTTTGTCTCTTTTACTTGCAGGAATCTACGATGAAGATCCAGAGATAATCACACTCAACAGGGCTGAGTTTGGTATGTATATTTTCTTCTACTTAAGATATTACATCTTTGGTTTTTCCCAAGAACTATCATAGAGTGGAACTCATTACCACCTGTAAGAGCATCTTCATTTAAATGTAGATACCTTATACATGTAGCTAGATGACAATTTGCAAGGTTTGGTGTGACAGGTTGTTCAGTGAAATATAACCAGCTACTGCCTTTAAAATAGTCCAAGTTTCTTTCATTTTCTGTTCAAGTTCTGATCCTTCCTTGTTTCTAGGCTTGTTCTTAATCATCCTTTAGTACATTCAGATTCATTCACATTCATAAACACAGCCCAAAAAAGTTTTGAACTGCTTAAGTCCTCCTGAGCAGTGCAAAGTCATACGGATAAAAAAAACCTTAAGTTCAAGAGTAGTATCAACCTTGAAGACCTCTCCGATATTGATCAGTTGATCTTAAGGAAGGAAGTTGAAGCCCTAAGACTCCAACACAAGGATTATCAGCATTCCCTTTGGTGGGGGAAAGATCTTACAGCTTACAGCTACCAAGCTTAACCACCCTTAATGATCTTAGTGGATTTAAACACGTCACCGTTTATCCTATCACATACCAAAAACGATGAATCAAACAAGTAGTGACTGTAGGAGAAGAAATTAAACAATCCATCAATTGTTTAAAGGGTCACAAAATGACTTCTAAAGTTAGCTTCTGGGTGTAAATTAAAGAAAGGTGGAAGTAAGAGGTCGTTTATTATGCCTGACAAGACAGAGTAGAGTGGATGAGAGAAGGCAAGCATTTGTGTAAGAGGTCAAGGTAGTAAGGATCAGTTTCAACCTAAGGAGCGAAGATTACCTCCTTAGAGACTAGGGGTGCTGTCGGTATTGTCAATCAAGATGCTTTGTCAAGAGAGCTGGGGAAATGATGTATATACAGGTTCATTACTTTCAAATTGGAACCCAGCAGGAAAAAGAAAGAGACCTGGCCTAGAATTATCTTGGAGGAGGATAGTAGAGCAATGCTGTAATTGAGTTTAAGTTCACTGGGATTTAGTTTTGTTGTAGGGATGAAATGGAGTGTTTGCAGTGGTTTTTAATTTGAGGTTTAAACAATGAGTAAGGTAGGCAGAAGACAGAACAAGTAATTTTGCAGTGATTTGCAGAGTTTGTGTTGAAAAGATGACTGCTTTGTGGCAAAGTTAACTTAAAGCATTACCGCAAACTTACAAAACCACTTCAAAGATTCCATTTTCTTTCTACCACAAAATCAAATCACTGTGAACTTCAAGGCATTTACAGTACAGTACTGTCCAAGTCCATCAAGAAAGAAGAGAAAAATTCCATGTAAAATTAAAGTGGGGAAGATTTGTTGAGGACTGTTGTAAGTTATAGAAATAACTTAAAGAAAATTATTGGGGAGAAATATTTCGTCTATCAATTGGACACAGTTTCAAAAATGTAATTGAATCATTATAATTGTTTGTTTACAAAAAAAAAATGTCTGTGGTATTGGTACAGTAAAGATTGAATTGAATCAGTGGAAGAAAAGAGTCTTCGAAAAAGTTACTAAGTACTTCCCCACAATTCCATAAAGAATAAAGACCCCATATTTCAGCCTTCCCTGACAGTAAAGTGCTGAGCTTCTGGCAAGTTTATCCCTCTGGAGAACTTCCTTGACGTGTACATTATTATCCTGCAAGAAGTGATGTAGTGTTATATTCACTGGTGGCCCAATTATAGCATATGGCAGAATGATTGGCTAGCAATATCTACAGCCCAACAGTAATAACAGTCCTTCTACATCTAGTTACAGTTAATCTGCTCTGGTGTAATGACTACACTGTACTGACAACTTGCTGTGTATGGAATTTAAAGGAGCTGTAACGCATGCTACTTAAGATTCTTCTCAGAGTCTCTAAAAGTAAGACTTAGACATGTTTGTATTGAAAGGCTGAGTGGTTACGGTAGTGGACACAGGTTTGGTTAGATGTTTTGCCCTTGAGAAAGGCACTTTACACAGATTTACTCGGTGCACTAGGGGAGGTACAAAACCGTTGTACCGTTAGACAGGTCCAGAAAAACTGAACCTAAAAATATCAGTGACAGGATGTTGGACCAATTCGAAAATGAACAGATTGTATTAGCAGCATTCTCATGTTTTGGGGCTTTACAGATCCAAGAAAATAACAAAACATAAGTAGAGGAGAGTTGCTAGTCATTTTTACTTAGCCTCTACGGTCAAACTTGATCTAAAACAGATCAGCAGAGGCTGTTGTTTACATGAAGATAGGATTTTAAAATGCCAATGGGCATCAGATATGCCGCCAAACAGAATCCTCTGTAGCGAAATGGACCATAATGATTGTTTTAAGTATTGCCCATTCATAAATTTTCACAGATAATTAGGTCCAGATTCAGGTTTGGACGTGGACCTGAACCGTGCCTGTACCTTAATTTTTGTATCGGAAATCCACCCCTACAGTGCACCCATGTGTACATTTGCAAAATTGACAGTTGGGCAGATAAAAGGTAGTGGAAGGAGAAGGATGGGCTCCACCTTCCATTCTAGTACCCTAGACACAGTGGATAACAAATAACTGCTTCTACACTCTCAAAGGGCTATAGGACTACCTTTACCTTTTTGAGGCATATTAGATATCATACTGTGAGATTAATTTCAATCCCTTAGTTTATGAATTGCATATGAAATTTTCTTTCAGCCTGGACACAGTTTAAGTATGGATTTACTACTTAACATAAAGCGGTGACATTTAGAAACTAATTTGACGCTGCTAGCAAGAGTCAGAAATTATATTGCCTCTAATATAACTTTAAGGGCATTGAACTCATAAATTTCTTTATTACACAAAAGCACTCCTATGATAATTCTCTATGATAATTAGGCTATATTTCGCTCTTACTCTTTGAATTGTCCTTGTGAAAATGATATTTCAAGTAGTAAAATACTGTATTTTCCTGTCACAGTGAAAAATCTTTTGGGCCTTCCAAAATATTAGTGAAAAAAGACAAGGTTCATCACAAAAACATGATTTAAGAGGACTTATACTTCTCCCATTTTCATCTAATAGTATGTTCATTTATGTCCAAGAACTTACATACAGACTATATATGTATTAGAAGGATAAAGAAGGCCATTTTTCCTGTAGCTGTTTTGGAACATGTCAAACATGAATATATGCTATAATCATGGAACTTTACTTGTTGAAACATGTCCATGAAGTTTCAGAAATTTGAATGTTCTCTCCAATATCTTCTGCAGAACAAACCGTGAGACAGTCGGACGACATCTGGTTCATCAATTTCTACTCCCCACGATGTTCCCACTGTCACGACCTCGCTCCTGCTGTGAGTAGCAAAGGCCAGAATATAGATAGGGGGAAATTTGATAGCCATATGGGATGTCAATGAAGGTTAGACATCAAGGTAATGATATACGCAACTGGATAGATTTTGGAAACAGTTTTATGTTGAAAGCAACATCTACATGTACTTTCTTTTCTCAATAAATGAGAAAAGACAGTGAATGCTACCTGAAACATCTGGCCATTTCCAAAATATATCCAGTTGCTTGTCTATGAGTAACTCTTATTTTTCACATATGGTATCTTATAGTTATAGTAAAGGAAGTTTTGATCTGTCTTCTTCCAGAGATTAAGGAATTCTCCAGAAAGTTGCTACATCTACGTATTTCGTAGCTTCTTGAGTTTCTTTTTGTAATTGTTTATTATGTCATATTCAAAGAACTCTTCAAATAGAAAAAATTCTATTATCTATGTGTGAAAGAAAACTAGGAAAAAGATACTGTATTAGAGTGCTGTAACTGTAAGAAATACTGTATGATATGCTCATTGATATTATGGAAGTTGCAGTATCCTTACTGTCTGGAAACTTCTAAGAAAAGCCTTGATTTTAGCCACACATTTGTTGATAACTAATGGGGAGTTTCTATCATGGCTGTAACAAAGATTTGTCACATGACAAGTTATGGCCAGTCAACACTTTTGCTGCAAGAAGTTCATCAATCACATGACAATTGAGAGCCAATCAGCACAGCAATTTATGTTGGCTTTTGATAAGTAATGGCCAATCAGAACCATGATGGCTGTAGTAAATTTTTGCCATTTGACAAATACCTTCAAAATAACTTCTTATCACTGAACAAGTGATGGCCAATCAATCAGCAACATGACTGCAATAAGTTTCTTGTCCCAAGTGATAAATGCTGACCATTTTTGCAGAGTAGGTCATGAAAACATTTCCAATAACTGGTGGGGAACAACTATCAAAAATTCAGCACCAGGGACAGGGTATTCATTTTATTGATAATAATTCTCCATGTTAAAGCTGTCCCCACTACCCATCCCTTCACTGGTATGGAAATTTCCTGGTGATGGACACAAAAGTTGATACCATTTCTCAAAAAAGATGAACCTTATGACATAGATATGAACATACATTATATAAATTGACTTTGACCTAATTTACATGTAGATTCATAGTCAGCTTGACGTTTGAGCTATTCTTCCTGTTATCTATATGGACTGATATAACAAAAAATGCAGACTAGGTCGACTTATAAAACATATTCCAATTAGGGAATAGCTATCACCATTTTAGCACCAAGGGCAGCTTATGGTATAGACAGGACTGTCTATATTTTTGATATTTTTTTCATTCTACTCATGTTGTTATTAATTTGTGTTGATAAATATGTCATTTTTATCTTACAAAAATACATTTTCATAAATTTCAGTTCATAAAGTTAAGATTTTTGGTTGGAATTTGTGTCCACCCCAAGAAGCATATTTCCATCCCAGGATGGATGGATGGACTGGCCTTGAAGACAGCCTCTTTTATGGATGAGACAAATTACGATCGCTCACAAACCATAAAGAAGTAGTCGTCCGTATATCTTATTACCTGTGTAATGCTCTTCCTGCGCCATACTCATGTAAACCTTTTATATCGATAAGCCCACAAAAGGGAAGGAGTTTAAGTATGGACTTCCTGATGAGGCCTCATTAATCATGTTCTAACTGCTTTGTCAGGGGGAGAATGGATGATGCCAGTCTTCATTATCTCTTATCAAGACGAAGGGATACATGTGGTAAACGTTTTAGCTATGGGTAGCTATGAACCTTTAGCAAGGTTTGAGAATTCTTCACATAAGGGGAACATACTATTTATAGTACTTTTCGTCCTCTTCTTGTTTTTACATTTAAAACTAGAAAGGTCAATGGCCTTGATCATGACTAGATGGATGTCTACATGGTTACAAGAGGTGTAGCAAACACCCTGTGGTATTCAATACATAATGTAGCAAGTGGCAGGACAGAGCTGGAAGAGCTGGTCACCATATATATAAAATGTTTGAATATTCGGCAAAACCCTGTGAAGGTAGACATTTTATATTTGCTAGGAAATGTAGCCCTTCTATATCTAGTTGCAAATTAAATCAGATTTATCAGTGTACTTTGTTTCACACCTTTCACAATGTTTAATTAGATAGTCATTGATTGATGCAGGATATCAAAATCAATGGAGTTGCTTCCAACCATAAAATGAAATCAGCATACTTGATCACCTCAGTGGATTTCAAATATTGATATTTGACTACATGTATGCCACTGACCGCTAATTCCCCCGCTGTCTTGATTTTGATTGACTGGCATCAACACATCACTAATGAAATAAGATTTCTTGTAACACCATTTTTTTATCTTATCTTTTTGTCGACAATATCAAAGCATCCATTTGATATATGGCATTTGGGTGCCACAATTGGCTGTATAATTCTGGAGTGGCGGGTTGACTTGGGCAATGCAAGTTGGGTGCAGGGACATATAACAATCCTTGTGTAACACTGATTTCACCTGCATTAACTTCAGGTACTTAAAGCCCTGAAATAATCACAGTTTCATTTGTAGTCAATGAAGTCAAACCAAACTCGTCTAGATATTGTCAACACTTACCTTACCTTGGACCCTAGATTCTCTTGCAACAGTGTTGCATTGGTCAACTCAGTGGGTGTGCTTTCTCCAAAAGATTGACATGAATTCCTGAATTCCATATTATTTTTATCCATTTTCTTTCTGTCGTTACTGATGGTTTGTCTTAGCATGATATAGTATCATTAGTATTTGAATTGTCTCTTTTTACTATAAATTGTCAATCGCTGTCCATTGTCACATGTATGTCTCCAATGTTTCTACCATATACTTGCAATAGGCCTTCATGCAGGGATTGCAAATAAACTTTCTTTCTTGCACTCATTTAAAATGTGCTCATTTCTTCCTTTGTTTAGTGGAGGGAGGTAGGGAGGGAGCTTGTGAACGTGATCAGGATTGGAGCTGTGAACTGTCAGGAGGACTGGATCCTGTGTCGACACCAGGGGATCAACCGTTACCCCTCCCTTATCCTGTACTCTGGCAGTACCACGAGGGTAGGTGGTCCTATTTCCTCACTTAAGCACTGACAAATTCATATTCCTCATATGTGTTTTGACAAACTGACTATTAATCAGGTTTGTAGCCAGCCTGAAATCATTTTCAGTCCCCTTGATTTTAATGGGAATCCTATCGAGCACCGAAGGCATGACATGACGTTCGTGTCATTTCTAGGGGGTCTGGGTCCCAGAAAATTTTTAAATCCAGACCCTCTGAAACACTATTTCCTGCATTTTGCTTGTAGACTAAGCTGTTCAATGGCATCTCTTTTGGTGAAGAAGAACACATGGGTTTCAGTTTTTTTTATATATATTATTTACATATCAATTTTGTCTGTCCCAGGGGACGGAATGGGGAAAACGTTTTTCAGTCCCCAGCTGCAAAATTCCGTCAAAGGACTGAAGGACAGGTGCTGGCTACAACCCTGCTATTAATAAACCCATACAGTCCTACATTTTCACCATTACCAATGAATTGATGTCTAAGTTCTAACACAATCATTGTGATTTACAATATGTTGTGCTATGCAAATATTGTATTGTGTGTATGTGTTATGTGTGTATCCAGTGCCTCCCTTAAAAGTTTATGATGGGAGCTTACCCTGGTAAAAGAATACAGAAATTAATTAGAATTAAATTATGCTCCACAATCATCTATTCTTAATGAAATATTCTGCTTACAAGGTCAACAGTACATGCACACTATCATTATTACAGTCATCTTCAACTACAAAGTACTACGAAGATAGGTGCGCACTAGGATTAAGGCGGCAATAGACCTTGAAAATATTGATTGACATAGTCTTTACGCATCAAACATGTCTTAAAATAGATCTTCTTCACTTCAAATTTGCGGTCAATATCTCGTGTCACTACTAGACTGCATATTTCATTTTGAGGTTAATGAAAATAAATTATTTATTGCATCTGTTCTTGCTGCAATATTTATTTCATTAATGTGTCCTTTAGTGTTATGTGTTTTTACATTGTAAAGAAAGCAGCCAAAATCAACACAAATGTTGGTTGTAATAGCTGGAAATATAATTTGAATTGCCATTCAGTATCATGTATTGGAAAAGGTGCGTTGTAAAGTATTAGGGCAACTTTTAAAACCCTTTTTTTTTTGCAACTTAAGTTTTAAACACATGCACAGTCAGAGAGACAGCCAATTTCCTTACAGACTTTTGGCTGCTTTCATCGATTTCGAAAAAGCTTTTGCTTGCAAATGTGTTTCCAACATGAACCTTTTCAACATTAACCTACATGTATATGTTTTGTATTCTAGCAATTCAGTTTCCCTTATATAAGATATGACTAGTATTTGTTAACTTCTGTATCTCTATCATTGCCTCCCTACCCTAGCCCGAACGCTACACAGATGAGAAGAGCACAAAAAAGATGGTGAAGTTTGCCCTGAAGCAAGTCACTGCCTCCGTCACTGACCTCTGGGCAGGTAAGGGCCAACCTGTTACAGCTACAATCATGGTGATGTAGGAACTCACTGACACTTACGCTCCCAGATCATCAAAGCGCTGGGGTGACAGGGCTCAAAATACATGTTTGGCCAACTTACACTGGACCATAGCATGCATATCCGACACAGGATACAGTAGAAGCCGTTTGATTGCACTCCCCATTTGCCAGCACATTTTGTGCAATTATCCGAATGGTGCAACAAAGTTATTCAGCTGGACCACATCACTATGGGACTTTGGGACTGAAATTAACAGAAGTGTGCCTTTGCCTGAATTTCAATTAACTGGCTTCTGCTGTATCATTGTGATCATGCACGTGTAGAGCAAAAAATAATACCTCCATTTTTCATTGAGGTAAAAAAAGTAATAAACTATTAATCTTAAATCTCTGCTTCTTTTTTGTTACATACAAAATTGCGTGTTGGCATACATTTTACATGCAGTTTTAAAGATATTCATGGAAATGCATAGTAGTCATCGGTACTTAGTAGTGATAGGTACTTAAGAAAAACCCTTGCAAACAGTTGATTTCTTTTTTTTATTAAAAATATATGTCATTGTGTAAGCAATTTTTACTGTTAGTTAGCAGTGCAAGTCTGATCTGAAAATTTGTGCACTGCTACAATTTTATGTGTACAAACTTGCATATACACAGATTTCAAGCCCTGAGTATCATCCAGACTGATTGCTTGCCCTTTTGGACCAGTCAGGTCGCTCCCAAGATGTGGCAAATCAGCCCCAGCCAACTACAAATGGCAGCTTTGTAGTAAAGATACACTTTTTATGTGCCTGTCAAATGGAAAATTGGAAGGATGACAGCTAAAAGGTCTGAGCATTCCTGTCATAAGCGGTAATGCAGGTCAGTTAGAGAACTTGCCTGAAATACAAATGTGAGTCTTCTAGTAAAGAAGCACTTTTAAGATGAGTACAAGTTGGAAAATTGTAAGGATGACAGCTAAAAGGTCTGAGCATTCCTGTCATAAGGGGTAATGCAGGTCGGTTAGACGACTTGCATGCAATACAAATGTCAGTATTCTAGTAAAGATACACTTTTAAGGTGAGTACAAGTTGGAAAATTGTAAGGATGACAGCTAAAAGGTCTGAGCATTCCTGTCATAAGGGGTAATGCAGGTCGGTTAGACGACTTCCCTGAAATACAAATGTGAGTCTTCTAGTAAAGAAGCACTTTTAAGATGAGTACAAGTTGGAAAATTCTAAGGATGACAGCTAAAAGGTCTGAGTATTCCTGTCATAAGCGGTAATGCAGGTCAGTTAGACGACTTCCCTGAAATACAAATGTGAGTCTTCTCGTAAAGATACACTTTTAAGATGAGTACTAGATGGAAAATTCTAAGGATGACAGCTAAAAGGTCCGAGCTTTCCTGTCATAAGGGGTAATGCAGGTCGGTTAGAGAACTTGCCTGAAATACAAATGTCAGTTTTCTCGTAAAGATACACTTTTAAGATGAGTACTAGATGGAAAATTTGAAGGGTGACAGCTAAGAGGTCCAAGCTTTCTCATCATAAGAGGTTAGAATACAGGTCGGTTGGAGAGCCTTTCGGAATTTTGAGTGCTGCAGAGGTGACTGATTGAGAGCTGTTTTAACCTTCCCTGTGACCCTTTGACAGAGAGTTGCTACTGGTTATGGTAATGCAACTTGCTGAAGGTTATGTCAAGGACACTGAGATCTGGCTTCTATGTCCATATCCAAGATCATCATCATCAGTTGTTGTTGTTGGGGTAACTGGTCTAAATGGCGGCAACTTCTTTGTTGATTCAAGGCCGGATTCAGGCTGCAAAACAAGTAATGCCTTTAGCCAATGCAATCTTTCAGACTGCTTTAGCATCCATATCCAAGAAGATAAGGGTCTCATCATCATTGTAATCAGTTGTGAGGGCAAATGGTCTAAATGACAGTAACTTGTCAGTTGACTCAAGGCCTGATGTCAGGCTGCAAAACAGGTCATTCCTTTAGCCTATGTAATCTTAGCAGACTGCTTTAGCATCCATATCCAAGACGATAAGGGTCTCATCATTATTATAATTGTTATTCAGTTGTGGGGGCAAATACCGGTAGTCTAAATTACAGCAACTTCCCTGTCCTTGGTACTAAAGTAACTGCAGCTGCAAATGCTTTTTTTAAAGTTTGGGGTAAGGAGAAAATAAATGTCCACAGCAGTTATGGTAAGTTCATTATATTAAGTAATAAGTAGCACCTTACTAGTAGTCACATACTGTGCAGTAATCATGGAAACACTGGAGATTTTAAGTTTGTGGTAATGTGATCACCACTAAACAGTGAACCCAAAACCACAGGAAAAATTTTAAAATTACAATGGATATCAAAGTCAAGTCCAATCTTCAATTAAGCTTAGGAAAACAGTTGGGGCTTAAATGTACCAGGAACTACTTTCAGAAAAGCATGATACATGATTTTCCATTATAATATTTCGATGAAGAGTATCAAAACAAACTTCAATAGCTTGAGGTGAGAATGCAGTGTAGACAAGGAGGATTTGCAATCTGGTGAAGATTTAAATTACTTCAGCTTTATCTCCTGGAGATTGGGGACTACATGTATATACAGGTCATTTTGTAAAGCCAGCATGACCCATTTCGACCAAGAAAATAACAGTCCTTGAAAAGTCAAATGGATTTTAGTTATTTCTTGACTCTTTGCCCCTAGCTACATTTTGTATTCTAATAAGAGGTGGTGTCCTGGATTCACAGTGACTGGTCGATTTATAAAATTCCCATTTGCAGTTCATTTAGTTCAATTATCTGATTTAAGCATCATGATTAATTCACGGGATCAGGAAATTGATTGACAACTACTGGCATTAGCACAACTGTTGAGATGCAGATATTGGTAATTTCTTTTTCTTTACTCAAAATTGAAACTTATGTATGATAATCAATAATCAATGATCAGGGCTCGAAATACACTTTTCAGTCAACTTGCACCAGTGCAAGTTAAGCCAAAGGTAACTTGCACCAAAAGAAACTTACTTGCACAACCCAAAATAGTGAACTGTTAACCCTTTATTCTTCTTCTGAAAATTTGCAAATATATGGGGATACATAAAGACCACATGTTTGGATATTTGTTTTCCAAAGCGTATTTTATTTTGGATTTCAAATTGTACAACAAATGTGAATTTAGGCTTAATTTAAGACAATTCAATGTCTACAACTTGATAAGATCAATAGATTTCTTCTGGACTCTTCGAGTGACTTCCATCACTATTCTTAACCATCGCTAGAACAACTCAATACAAACACATATAACTGGAAAATCCAGTACTGTTGATCATATCAAAGTCACTAAATTGTATGCAAAATGTATTTACTCATATGCAAATCAAGGTAAGACAACACCATAGGAATTATTAGCATTATAGAGATGGAATTGTCTTCAAATTTTGTTTACCTGGATGTCTAACCAAGTTTAGAAATAACAAATTTAGGCTATGTTTTTATTCAGTGTTGTTTTCTTTTACCTTTCAATGGCAGACAATATTCTTGGTGTGTGTAAGCTTTTTCTAAAGTCAGGTATTAGTGGATAAAAGTAACTTGCACTGGTGCAAGTTTGGTCCAAACTTACTTGCACCACACCAATTTTACATGCACAAACTTGCATATGCATGTGGTATTTCGAGCCCTGATGATGCAAACAACTTGTAAGAAAGTTGATGAAGGTTAGACATTTAGGTACGTCATCAAGTACTAAATGTGACTGACAAAGACAGTCATCTTTCAGTCACTGACAAAAGATAGTAGATGCATTTGAAATATTTAACCATTACCAATACTTTGCGTACACACATTTATCATAGGGCAGAATCTATCCAGATGTTTCTTAATGAATAGCTGTTATCTGATATAAGAATGGAGATTTTTTCCACTACCCTGTACTGTACTTATTAGTTATCTGTATTTAGTTTTTGCATTTTTGCATTTAAAACATTCAACTATTTCCAATAATTTGCGTACACACATTTATCACAGGGCAGAATCTATCCAGGTGCTTCTTAATGAATAGCTGTTATCTTATATAAGAATGAAGATTTTTTTCCACTACCCTGTACTGTACTTATGAGTTATGTGTATTTAGTTCATTTGTATGCATTAGACATCATCTCTTTGAAGACAAATTTATTCTTTGCCGGAAACTGCTACATCTTTTTCATAACAACAAATCAAAGCATTGATCACTTAAATCTATACCATGATGTATCATTTAAACCATGGATATTCCACTCTTATATACATACTATTAGTTACTGGTTGTTCCAAGACTTTTGCCATCATTCAAAGGATATGTAAACAAACTTGACAGTATTAGTATTAAAATTTGTGCTAGGGGATAAAAGGCTAACAATCTACCTTGCCTATTTGTATGTTACAGAGGAAGATTGTCCATTTCATCTGTCAATCATGATGTACTGTAAATGCATTTAAGTTTGCAGGGATTTCATTTTGCGGTAGCAGGAAAAAGGACTTTTCGCGGTGGTTTTAAGTTCGCGATAGCACCATGCACTCTAGTCTCTTACTGCCATGGAAAAATGTTTGCAGTGGTTTTAAGCTCGCGGTAGCACCATGCACTGTAGTCTCTTACTGCCATTAAACCACCGCGAAAGTTTCTGCATTTACAGTATTAGATATTAAGTGTTGTAGATTAAGAAATTAGAATTCTTCTTCTTGTAATGAACAGGAAAAGGTCGGATTTTATATGAAGGAAGTGGGAAAATTGATCATGGACACTGTTCTTCCTCGCCCCGGGGCCTAAGCACCCATTAAAGAAAACCAAGATTGCTCAGTAATTGTGCCGTTTATCACATCCGGTAAAAGAAACACTTGATCCAATAACACTGGCAGTAAAAATGGGAAATTTGCGTGCGGCGCTGGTAGCTAGTTTATTGATCCATAGGGGGGAAATGCCAGCACTCTTTACGGCATTGAAGATGTAACTAAGGCAACCTATTTGGTAGTAAAATTGCGGTGATTCCTTTCTGTTTCAAGAACTGTTTTGGTTTTAATCCCAACGCTGTATCTACAATCTGTTCCAAAATTTGCTTGCTTGGACGGAAAAAATATCTAAGCCCATCCGTCCCTAAAGTCTGAATTTCGTTACATGAAATTGATAGAAATGTGATTTAATTTGTAAGTGTAGAATGGCAAATTTAGCAACAAAATTAACAACACAAGCCCCCAAATGATTTATACTGTAATGGAAAAGAATTTAAAGCTGGAGACAGCACAATTTTATCTTTGAAATTCTTTTCTTGTGTGTGTGTGACACTGTTTAATTTGGCATTATTAGTATAGTATACACTTGGGATTGAACAAATGATTATGGCAATTATGGTAAAATTATGACAGCACATACATGTACATGTACTAAAAGTTCAATTATTCTTTTCTTTTGAATTGCTTATTGGATTATAAATCTGAGTGGTAGAATTGAAGAGACTTGTTGGTTATCTAAAAATTTGCATTTGTTAGTCTGATGTAGTCCTTTTTGTAGTTTTGGTATACAGTAAATGCATTTAAGTTCGCTGGGATTTAATTTTGCGGTAGCGGGAAAAAATGACTTTTCGAGGTGGTTTTAAGTTTGTGGCAGCACCATGCACTGTAGTCTCTTAGTGCCATGGAAAAATGTTCGAAGTGGTTTAAAGTTCGCGGTGAAGCAGCCACTGCGAAAACCGCGAACATTAAACCACCGCAAAGTTTCTGCATTTACAGTATCCTACAGAACTCCTTTTATTTTGATACAGTATGCCTGCATCTATCCCTGCATCTCTCTGTAACATCTGACATTCACTTGAAATGTTGAATTATATATTCACTACATTGCCAAAACATATATGTATCACATTGTCCCCTGAGGATTTCAGTTCTCCCCAGTTGTGTCGTCCATGATTCCTTTCTGTTTGAAGTGCTGATTGGGCATTAATCTTGTGTTTGAAGTTTTCCTTTGCTGTTTTTGCTGTGTCAGATGTCGTCCAATGCATTGTCTCCATGCTTTAACCTCCAAATGACTTCTTTTAAAGCATTCAATGACTTGCATCTTGTCATTTGCCATATCTCTCATTTGACATTCAGTAGACATGTTTTCTTGACTGTAACACATTTGTCCGTCTTTTTGTATTTGTTTTTTTACTAAAATTAGCCATTATTTAGTCACAAAAATTCACTTCGGCTTGCTCAGGTCTTGACTCTTACTTTCAGACATAAAACACTAGTTCACCTTTATCCATGGGTTAACCTATATCCGTTGGTTTTAAACACTGTTATTTGCGATATCAAGTCGACGGATGGTGGTTTCAAGCTGCAATGTTTATGTATTGCAGTTTGAAATATTGCAGTTTGAAACCACTGTCCTTTGATTTGATATATTTAAATACCCGTCTTTTTATAAAGATATTAGTGAATAAAGGTTACCTCACAGATAAAGGTTAACTAGACTAAGTGTTATCAAAGATACAGATTTCATCTTTGAAGTTCTATAGAGAGGGAAAAGTCAATTTGTCCCAGTTGCATTCATTTTCTTTGAAGTGGTGATTGGGTTTTTAATCTTTCTTTTTAAAGGTTTCTTTTGGCATGATTTTCTGTGTCAGAAGTCATCCAATACACATGTTCTTTATCTTCCCACATTAAACATACAGTATTCATACATCTTGCCAAGTACCATATCTCTCTGAGACATCTGACATTCACTACACTTATTATATATTCAGAGAAGGGACAAAATGCATTCTGTATAGTCAGCAAAGGAAGTTGTGTTCAATGCAGTTCTCCCCAGTTGTATAGTCCCTGTATTATTCTAAATTTAGGTAAAGGTGGTCCCATAGCAACTTTTAGGCCATAACTTATACATAGAGAGATTGGGTAATGTGGCTGTTATCTGCTCTGTCTAGTAGGGGTGGGTACCGGTTTAGAAAATTCAGGTACAGGTACGGTCCAAGTCCAGTGGAATAGGTCCAGGTCCGGTTCTTATTGGTCCAATGTCCGGTCCACTGAATTTTTTCAGGTCTTTTTTTTTTCTTCCAACAAGAAAAGACGGTATTGACTGGAACACCCAAGTCTTAGTGTCTACATTGTGGGGTACAGTATTGGAAGAGGAAGCCTATACCTCTCCGTCCACCACCTTTTTTTACCTCCCCAACCAACAAGTCAGGTACCCATTTTTACACCTGAGTAAAGTGAGGAAAGTTGTGTTTGCTTAGGGCACATGGATGGTAGCATGTCCAGGGCCAAAAACCCAACAGTTACCCTAACAGAACGCTACAAAGGTGGCCACATACATTTGTAGTCCCTTCTTAGATTTTTCACAGTCATGTATAATTGTACCTTATTTGTCGACGAATGCTTGTTGAATGCGTAAAGTAGTCTTTCCTTCAAGCTTCAAAAGCTTAAAGCCATCTTACAGCATAATAGGACACTTGTAAGATAGCATCCAAATTTCCCTTGAGTTTAGCCTTCTTTTCTAACTTACTAATTGGGTCGCCTTGCGCCTCCTAAGGAGCTATCTGATTAAGATTCTTACCAAATTACCATCTCTAAATGGGTAACGTCTTTGCTGTAATAAGTTTTGTCCCAGGGGAGAAGATGCTACAAAAGCCTGGAAGGTATGTTGTTATCTTGCCAAGGAAAATGCTGTTAATGCAGATTGGAATGAATTTATAGTAAGGTGATAAACATCTCGTGTTGTGCCTCTACTGAATGTAGGGTACGGTTAGGATGTATTGCACAGTATAGAAATTTGCATGGCATCCAAATATGTCAAGAGATACAAAATGGACTGTTTTGATGTGTCTTTACAAAAGGGTTTTCACCAACTTTATTCTTCATTTTTCTTTTTCACTCATTGTATGGGAGCCTGTGCTGTTAATTTTCATTGCTAAACAGTCACTGTAAGCTTACGTAAATATGTCTTCATCTATTTCATAGTACAAAGTTCAGATACTAAGTAGTTGGACAGAAGGGGTCATTTGCTTTGTAAAGCTTATCCCAAATACTGTTAGCGAGAAAGTGTGACGGAAGTCGGCTATGCAAGCAAAATTGTATATGGCACAGCACGTTAGAAGCAGGTCTATATGGGGGTGCTTGGATCTAGAATAGGATTATTGGTGAAAAGACAGATGAGGTAATTTAGCCAAAAGTTGGGTGAATTTTCATCCCAAAAAATATTATCTATCAGAAAATAACTCCTTTCTGGAGTGGGATACCCTTTAAAGTCTTACAACTGCCAATTATCTATTAAACATTGTACTATTGTGTAGTCTTAGTATTGCTTCAAAGTCTTTAGAATGTAGTCCTGCTATGGGCAGATAGCAGAATCTAATAAAGAAAACTCAAGGTTTTAACTCAAACACCATGCAAGGTAGACTGTGCTTAAACCATCTGCCAGTGCCAGATTATCAAAATATTCAAATGAGATATGTACCAGTTACAGGTGATAGGTGCATTCCTAACATGGGACAAGAAAGAAACCCAGAAAAGTCAAATATCTGAACTTAGAACCAATTGGTTTGACCCATATCAGCACCAACCTTAGAGCCTGTCTGCCCTTTTCTATAGGGGGTGGGATTTGATGCATAAGTCCTTCTGATTATCTAGAAAGGTCGTCTAAAAGGTGTTTGGCACCGATCGATACTCGGGTAATCAGGCAGGGCCTCCGCTATTTATAAGCGGGATTAGTTCGCGGGAAAGTGGCGGCCATTAAAACTTGTGTATAAGTGATGGATGTGAAGTTTGATTGAGGTACAGGCCAATGAGCATTGGTCTTACATGTACTGTACAACAAGGTACAACTTGTCATATGTAAGCCCTACACATCTCAGTGTTACTGTAAACTTGTGTATAATTGGTGGATGAGAAGTTTGATTGAAGCACAGGCCAATAAGCATCACTCTTACATGTACTGTACAACATAGTACAACTTGTCATATGTAAGCCTTACACATCTCAGTGTTACTGTAAACTTGTGTATGATTGGTGGATGGGAAGTTTGATTGAGGTACAGGCCAATAAGCATCGCTCTTACATGTACTGTACATTGAACAACTTGTCATATGTAAGCCCTACACATCTCAGTGTTACTGTAAACTTGTGTATGATTGGTGGATGGGAAGTTTGATTGAGGTACAGGTCAATAAGCATCGCTCTTACATGTACTGTACATTGAACAGCTTGTCATATGTAAGCCCTACACATCTCAGTGTATTGAACAACTTGTCATATGTAAGCCCTACACATCTCAGTGTTACTGTAAAAGTTGAAATTTTTGAGGTGGCTTTATGTTCCTGGTTTCCGACTGGCTGTCCGTAAAGATGTTGGTCTTTCCAATATGTGACTGTTCCAGTCACTATTATTGTTTCAATCGCAAATTTAAAACCACCACAAACAGATCATAATTTCTTCTTACCGACAAATTTCATTGCTGCAAACTTAGAGCCATTTACGGTACAGCTATTGATATAGATATAGAGGGAGAGGCATCAAATAAATCCCAGAAGCATTTTGGATTGTGGTTCTGAATCCCTAAGCAGTAGACGTAAAGTGATAAATGATAAATGGTGCAATTATACAACAATCTCAGCAACTTGTCACTGATTCTCCAATATTGAGATAGACAAGGTCACCTTAGTTTGTAGGTCAACCTAGGACATGAAGCGTTGTTACCTTCATGGAAAATGGAATATGGAGGTGTGGCTTTTTGGTGGCTTTTGTCTGCATTAGTGTGTGTGTGTGTGTGTGTGTGTGTGTGTGTGTGTGTGTGTGTGTGTGTGTGTGTGTTTGTGTGCGAGCAAGTTTTCTTTGTTCAACTCTATTGTTTCAGTAATACAATAGAGTAATCACTATAGAGTTTTGGCCAGCCTAAAATAATTACAAAAAAAAAGAGATAATCCCTACCTTCCAACCCTAATATTTCTGGACTCAAACAGGAAAGACACTTTTTTTTCCTAGGCCTTACATAATTCTACAGTCTTCAAAATGTCAGGCCGTATGAAAGCTGACAAAGACAAGGTAAGGGTGCCAAGGTTATGACACCTCCATGGGGAAATAATCTGGGTGTGCTATTAAGATCTAGGACGCATCCTTCTTAAATTGCCTTCCCTCAGGTCACAATTTGCGTGTTTCAGACATATTGTGACACGTTGGAAGACAGTGCACATGTATTAGGTGTTCGTGTTTTACCATTCCCCTGTGAGAGACTCAAGGACAGTGAAAAATAGCAATTTTTAAATTGTCAAAGGTTAGAATTGCAGGGATGTCACTGTAGCTCAACTGGTAGCAGCCACACAGTTGAGCTCTTGGTTCTAATTACTTGGTGACCCAATTCAATCCTGGGTAGTGCCTCTAGGGGCCTCAGTCATGCTAAACCTTGCAAATAAGAATCAGGCAAGTTGCATACCACAGACCTGATACAATAGAGTCGCGAGTAGTCAAAATCATGTTCATCTGCAAACGGGTTTGAGCTAAATTCAGCACACAAACACCCCGGTGTCAAACACAGTGGGGCTGCATCTGTCTTTCTGAAGCAATATGAATTAGGGGTCCTGTATTCAAGGAAGTGCCTCAAACACTTCAAAGTGGAAAAAGGGAAAATTTAACCCCTCCCTGTAGAAATATACCTGAAGCAGCAAAAAAACTTGCTGCCCTACATTGAATGTGTCACAAGCCATTAAAGGGACGTTAGACATCTAGGTAATAAGATACATGAGATAACAGTAAGATTTTAAAAACGGTCAGATATTTCAGGTAGCTTCCAGTACCTTTTGCCAAGTACTGAGCAAAATCTGTAGTGCAAAAGGTATTTATCCAAGAGCTATATGAATTTGATGAATTTTGTGAATGAGGCATGTTTCAGACAGTTCAGAAAGTAAGAAACTTAGGCGTCCTCATTTGACATCTGTATACTTAAGGTTGCGAACATCAGACAAATCTTAGCTGTAGGCACCATCCAGGTGTACTTGAAGATGTGTAAAGATGCAGATATAAGGAGAAGAAGAATTACAGCTCTAGAGCTTTGGAGTGTACCGGTATTTTATCATGATTAAGAAGGGATCTGTGAAGTTGCCTCAGCGTGGTGTCTTTAGATGGAACCCACGCAATGTACTTAGGCCGTTAGGGTACAGTTTCATCCATGTCTAATGTAGTGTATAGTGTGACTAAAAGGAACACGTAGAACAGATCATTGCGTCATGGCATTGTGCACCAAATGACAGAGTGGCTAAGCTAGTGGACAAGAGATCTGAAAGGATTCTATTCGAGACATTCTTGTCTAGACATTGTGTCTTTTGGAAAGGCACTTTAGGCCACAGCAAGTAAATTTTATGGATGACATCCTCTGCAGACTGCAAAAATAGTGTGATAGCCGATAGGGCGAAAAGAAAAACAAGATAGGTGAAAAAAACAAGATGGCTACATTTTCAAAAATAGGCACCATAAAGTTGTGATGACTGTTGTAAAAAGAATTAAAGGGACAAAACATGGCATCAGAGAAAACAATGCATTCATTCCTGTATTTAGACATATACTGGTGTGGTAAAAGTGACACTAGTGTGGTAGACTGGCATCACCAACAAAGTTGGTAACCACTCTCATAGCTTCCATATTGGTGTCACTTTTACAATTATCCAATAAGTTTCCTTCCTACAGCAACAGTCCTGGGTATCTCGCAAGTGTCACTTCTACAAGACATATTAGGCTACAAGATATATATTTGCTCATTTTGGTACTTTAACGTCATGTTGACCACCCCTGTGAAGAAAAAAAAATTTTTTTTCTGAAATCAGGTGACAATTAATGCGCGCGCTGATGTCATCCATAGAATTTACTTGCTGTGGCCGTACACAAGTTTCTTTACTCCACCTAATTTTGCAAATGGATACCTGACTTAGGTTGTCATGGTAAAAGAGGAGAGGGATGACCTTCAAATGCTTGCCCTGTCAGAGCCTATGGCTTCAAAATGGCTATGGGAGTAGTTTTACCTTTTGCATTGCAGTACAAAGCCTGTATTGCACACATACTGAAAGTGAATTTGATATCATCATCATCATCCGGATGGCTGGTTGCACGCATGTGTAAGTTGTACGTGCATATACAATTGACAAGTGCATGGACTGGGTAAAATACTTTCATGATGTCCTACGGAAAGAGTAGTTCTGTATGATATGATATGATATGATTTGATTATTATATGATTTATGCATATAGAATGCAGGACTTGGTAACCAGAGGATCAAACTTTGTAGATTAAAAGAGTGAAATATTTCGTTGGGCTGAAAGTAAAGCAAAACCTAACTTTGTTCAGTGGAAAGTTTCAAAAGAAGTCCAATCTTAACTATCAACCTATGCTATCCTCAACCGTTATCCTACATTCTAAGCTTCATATTGCCAATAGCTTTCTTTTGGAACAGCCTTATCACACATAGTGGCTTTCAGCTTAGTCTGGGATAAATATGCTTTATTCATCAGTACCTCAGGTACAGTGAAGTTGTAAAAATGCTGATCTTGTTGAGATGAAATGTATGATATGCTTTCCCCTTATCCTTCTTTTCATCTTGCCAGCAGCTTGCTTTTGGAACATCCTTATCATCAAACATTAGCTCCTAGCATAGCCTTATGGGATGAATATTACTTATTCATCCAGGAAGCGATCTAGAGAACATATTTCTGGATCACTGGAGCTCATTCAAAGAGTTGATAACTTCGAATATCTTGGTTCCTACATCATGTGTGCCAAGAAAAGCCTTTGAAACTAGAAAAGCTCTAGCATGGGAAGCAACAAATCTAGATATCTAACATATTCTTAATTTAATAAATGGAAAGTCCAAGTTTTCTTCACCCTTGTGGAACCGATTCTGCTCTTTGATGCAGAAACTTAGATGCTTGCATGTTAACTCCCGAATGGATTAGATGGGGCTTATACAAAGATAAGGCAAAGAACATCTTTTGGACATAACATGCTACTCTCTAAACAATTTATAGAAGTCTCCCACTGTTCTCTCAAAAGCTCACCCACTATCAAGTTAAAATTTGTGAAGCCAAGCAATGAATACTAGTAGTCTCATCCACTCTCTTGTGAAAACCAAGTGGCTGAGTGTAAAATCTATTTCAGAAGTTTTGAGATATTGGCATAGAGTGTGAAAAATTAATGCTTGACAGGGCTATGCCTATATGTGGAGTAAAATATTTACTAGCTTGGTCCCAACTGATACAGGTCAATAGATGATGATAATGATGGTTCATGTGTATGTCAGATACCATTCAAAGACAGTGAAGACCATTTGCAGTTCAAGACAATCTCAGCAACTTTATCTTATATCCTGCTTTAGAAGTTCAAATTTCTCTGATGAAGTTTTCAAGGTCTTAAGCACAGTGTTCCCTCCAGGATGTGGATTGCTCCTAGAAAATTCACCAAGGGCATTAACACTACCTAAAAATTCCAGAGTAGTGATATGAGCATTTCAAGTGCTTCAGGCCATACAAACTAAGCTCTCCACTTCTCTCCCATGATGGTATTAGGATCCAGGGGTCAATACTGATGTATCAGATACCATTTCCTGAGAGGAGGCTTTCTTACATATGCATTCATAATCACACCTCAATGTGCAAACTAGGGACTTATGAATGTCAGTACAGCGGAAAAGGGGTTGAATTTACAAGCTAATATTCCATCCCTAAGGCCAAGCACTGGAAAGCTTTTTATCAGGAAGATTTGGGCAGGAAGTCGCTCATACGCATCCTCTTGATTTTCATAGCACGTTCTTTATTTCTAGTTCTTTCATTAGATTTTCTATAGCTGTAAGGTATAAAGAGACCAGGTCTACATCTCCTATTTATGTGCTGAATGTTGGGTAAAAAAACTGTTTGATCTAGTTGGACTGGTCAAAAAAATCAGTGGACTGGATATTGGAACAATTAAAAAATGAGTGAGTATACCGGCAGGCGCTCAGGTGTTTAGGGCTTACAGGTCCAAGAAAAAAAATCGGGCGTAGGACTAGTAATGGGGAGTTGATAGTCATTTTTACCAATCTTCCGCAGGCTGAAACATTTTTTGTAGGTGCCAGACAAAAAAAAAAAAATGGTTTAAGTTTTATGCATGCATCTATAAAGCTTTTATACGTACGTCTCAGTGTAAAGCCTACATGTATATTCCCTAGGATTTATCAAAGCATAAGGTAGAGCCAGATCTCCCAGGATTTTGACACTGCCTAGAGCTTAACACTCCATTTTCATTATAATAGAGCCCATTCTGACATGCATGTCTCTGTGCTTTGCATGAAAAACTGGCAAGGAAATCTGTTGCAACTCCCTAGAGGCTTTGTTCTTTGGAACGTATTTGAACTAGAACGTATTTGAACTTAGGAACAAGCTTTTAGGGAACTCCAGAATCTGCAATGTGTAAATTGGAATGGTCATGCCAGGCTGTAACACAACTCTATAGTTGACAGTTTTCAATTTTGAGGATCAGTCCCAGCATTAGGCACAGTACTTTCCTTGGTGCTGAAAGTTGTGTTGTGGTTTTCTTACAACAAATTATAGCAACACTTTTGATTAATGTGAGCTAAGGCTTGTAAACATATTGAGTAAACCATGCTTTGGTTGGATTAAAAGGAAAATGGTAGTCCCATAGCCTTTTTGAGACAGTGGTGACAGTGGGTTGTTATCAACTGTTGCTAGAACACAGTATTGGAAGGTGGAGCCCATCCCTCTCTTTCCACCACCTTTTTCCTCCCCAACCGAAGTAGGTACATTTTTACACCTGGGTAGAATGACGAAAGTCTTGTAAAGTGACTTTCCTAAGGGCACAAGATTGGTACCATGAGAGGATTCGAACCCAGGATCACTTGGTTCTGATCCAAATACCCTACAGTTAAGTCACACGACCACACCATTAAAAATTAGAAGTTCTTTTTGTGACATTTTTGTACATTGTCAAGTAAATCTTGTCTCCAGATCATTTTGCACTGTACATCCAAAGATTACTCTACAATTCATGCTTAGACCTTACCCTGCAGATGCACTTTACATTCTCTGTAGACAAATCTCGCTGTCTACGAGAGTCATAAATGTCAGCATGACGGAAGGGGAGTTATCGTGCAAAGCCCTGTACATCATACACTCCTGTAGATAAACTTAGATAACTACGACCTTCAAACAACCTACATGTCAACGACCTTCTCAAAACTAAAGCCAGCAGTCCATTAAATGTTAGGTGACTGTATATAGTGATTGCCTGCTAACTATAAAGTGCTTTTGAAGTTCAGTACTGTCCATAAAAACGTAATGTTATCGGCAATGATAGAAAGCTGTTTTTGGTCGTAAAATTTTTACAGTTGGAACAGGCAATTTTAACCAGCCTTTTTTTATTACACGGTAGTTATAACGTGCTTTTGAAGTTCCATACAGTTTATCAAAATGGAATGTTATCAGCAATGATAGAAAGCTGTTTTTGGTCGTAAATTTTGTTCAGTTGGTACAGGCAATCTTAAACAGCCTTTTTTATTACGCAGAAGTCATAAATAAAGTGCTTTTGAAGTTCAGTACAGTTCATCAAAATGGATGTTATCAGCTTGATAGTGTGCTATGTTTGCTTGTAAATTCAGTGCATTTTTCTGGGCTTGAACAGTCTTTTTTATCACACTATAGGGACAAGAGTAACATAAATGGCATTTGCCTCACTTCAGCTGTCAAAGTGAACAAAGTTATTATGTTCTGCTTTGTAGAATAAATAAGATAGATCACTTATCTTGTCTACTTTTAAATTCTTTGCAGTTTGCTGGTCTTAAATGGTCTTTTTTATTACATTGTCTGCACAGGAGAAACGTGACATTTACCTCACTACAGCTGTCAAAGTGAACAAAGTTATTATGTTCTGCATTGTAGAATGAATAAGATAGCTCCCTTATTTTGTCTACTGGTAAATTCAGTGCAGTTTGTAGGTCTTAAACAGTCTTTTTTATTACATCGTGAGCACAGGAGAAACGTAACATTTACCTCACTTCAGCTTTCAAAGGAAACAAAGTCCTTGTTTATTGCATTGCAACAAAAATAAGATGCGACAACCTATCTTGTCTTGTAATGACTATAGGCAATATTTGCACTTAAACTGGAGTGAATAATAGTAAGGCCATTAAAAATGTTATGTTTCCTATTTCAGTCCTGAAAAAGTAGGGCCGGTAGGTAGGGATTATTTTTTGTTTTGTAATTATCTTTTTGTAGATTTTGGCCCCAAACTGTATTGATACAATACAGTTGAACAAGGTAAAACTGAAATGCATGAGGACTCTTGTGTTTTCTGTGTCAAACTGTAATTTTGCACTTAAAACTTTACATTTGTCCTTTATTAGATAGGACAAGCATTTTTTTTTTACTTCAATAGAAACCATCCTGAATAAAAAGTCTAACTGGAAACTATTTGACTCCGCTGCCCCCCTCAAAAAGTCTACAGTCGGAAGGTTTTTCTAGGGTATATGGGGAAACAGGAAACACAATATTTTTTTCTTAGGCCTAACTGTCAGTATATCTTGTACATAATTGCTACTTTAGGCATTCGACATCCTAACTTGTAACATCTTGGCATTCTTTCAAATATTGAATCCTTGGATAATACTAGAATATAACTCTTTCTTAACAACTGTGAAATCTTGGCATGCAGTCAAGTGCACATGTATCAGATGTCCAGAAATGTCAGATCATGAATCTCTTATACTGCCCTATTTGTATATGTCAGGAAATATGAAATTTGTTCTGATAAGTAATATCAAAAAGTCCTGACAATTTTTCTTAATCATCTAGCAGACTTGATGTTACAATGAAGGAATGTTTTTGCTCAACAGTCATGGTACAAAGTATGGGAACAGCTAGACAGTAATACCAGGCTAATCTACCTGACATTCAAAACTACATTTTTTTAAACACTATAAGGCCACACCAATTTAATTTCTTGGTTCACGGATTTTTTCATAAAAAATATGGAGCGAGAGGGCGAAATAAAAATAAAAATTGTAAAATGGTTGGGGTTAAGGTAACGGCTAATCCAAAACATAAAGAAAAAAGTTTTCAGCTTGAAAAAAGTACAAAAACACTATTTTTGTACAGTAACAGCACCTGTACCCACACTTTAAGGAGCTTATAATATAAAGGCCAATTTGCTACACCAGAAAGTTGGTGAATGGTTTCATTAATGGTGAAAATTTGCTGAGTGGTAATTTTTATTTTTTATTTTTTTTTCCCAAAAAATAGGAGCGAGCGAATCCGTGAACCAAGAAATTAAATCGGTGTGGCCTAATTGATAACAGTATATGAGTTTGAATATCATCATGTTTGCTTGACATTATGTTCCGATTTAAGTACAGACAAGCTTGAACAATTAACTTGTAAACATGTAATAATCAAAAGATTTCAAAGAATAAGCATTTGGGGGGTGTTCTAGAAATAGACAACTTACCCAAAGACCTCTTGATAATTAGAGTTAGACAAACACTGTTCACATTTTATTGTTAGACAAACACAACTCTCTTGCATTAACAATATGGAGTTTATAAATTGAGGGCATATATTGATGATACATTTCTTTATGTTTTCTGCCATAGGAACTGAATATTGTATATTGTGTAAAATGAAATTCTTTTTCCCAAACCAACTTATTTGTCTGGAGCAACCACTCCTTCCCACCAAACATTTTCCTCACTTTTTGTATGTACAGGATAGAACCTGAGTGTAGTATGTACTTAGATCTATATTATCAGCAAGTAGTCTGATTCAACTTTCTAGCTTTGTCTCACATTTTACACTGTGTTTTTCTTTCAATATTGCATAGCCTAGATGCACTAGAATCTACATTTATTGCTACAGTATTAGAATGATGTTACTAAATAGCTAGTTATCCCATACAGTACTTACGTTTGCCTTGTATTGTACCTGAAACAATTGTTGCACATTAAAACTTTGACTTCTGTGAGTTGTTCACAAGACTAAGTTTGACTGTACCAAGTATCACACACTACTATCTGTTCTAATGACAAATGAGCTAGTCTTCTCCGCATAGGGGGCAAAGAGGGATCAGATGCCCTTAGGCAACTCTAGAGCTGGTGCCAAATACCAGTCAATACTACACATCCATTAGCAAGGAACAAAAATCAATTCACCAGCTGTAGAAGTAGAACACTTACAATCAATGTTTCCTAAGTGTAACTTTCTGTAGGCTTTTAGGAAAACTTGTGTGTAAGGCCACACAACATTCGTTTTTTTCTCAGATGTTAAAGAAACTAAGGGGCCCATTATTGAACTTACCTTCATTTTTCTGACCCCTACCCACCTCCTAAATACATCAGGATCCATCCAAGGCTTCTCGAGTTATGCTGACACACTCAGACACACACACAACAATGGAAAAAATTGAGTGCTAATGTCATAGAATACTAAAATCAAAACAGAAGATATGAAGAACAAAAATAAATGAATACTGTTTCAGCTATGCCATACTATAATTATTTTTTATGTGTGTTAAGTCATTTGTCCAACCCTCCTGACCACTTAGGTTGGTAATGCTGGCAACTTTTGCGGGGCCAAACTTTTTCTTTATTCGCACGATTACATCAGTTTTGGCATTCCCAAAGGATGTCATGCATATAATCAAACCAGCATGGCCTAATAGGCTAACGGTAGCCAGTTAGATGCCAAGTTTGACAGAGAAGGATGGCAACACCCAATGGTCAGATTTATCACAGACATGATAAATACGTCTACTTGCCTGGCATAATGATTCCAGCATGTTCTGTGATCCCTTGATCTTTTCCACAGGTTTTCTATGAAAAGGCAGTTAGCGGTATTGCAGGTCGATCGCTGGTCTTAATCACTGTCTATCCATCACTTCTCAAGGACAGTTCTTAATGTTCTTTGACCTATGGAAGATGCTAGAAATCTTAGGCTTTTTGCAATGATTGAATCATGATTTGTTGGCAACGATTGGTTCATGGATTGATTGGCTTAATGCTGGTTGGTTAGTTTGGAGCTTAACTTCAGAAGAGGCTATGATCATGAGTGCAGGGTTCGAAATACACATACTTAACTTGCAATTTGCACATTATTTTTGAGATTTGCATGTAAAATTATTCTGAACTTGCAATCTTGTATGTTGAAAATACCTGGCCTATTGGAAAAGTACTGAGGAATTAGACCCCCTACTCTTAGACAAAAAGACAAATGGATGTGTGTCTTTATCCTTTCTTGTTTTTGCCAGTAACTTTCTCCGGTAACTTTACTAGATGTAATCAAAATTCACCGATTCAAGCTAGCGATACTTGTCGCCATTGCCGCCTAGTTGTATTTTGCATGTAAATTTTTCAAATTGCACATTAAATTTTTGCCAACTTGCAATTTTGCATGTAGCAAAAAAAAAGTATTTCGATCCCTGTGAGTGTGATTGGTTCATGGATTGGTTGGCAATGATTGGTTCATAGATTGATTGACTTAATGTTGGTCGGTTAGTTTGGAGCTTATCAGAAGAGGCTATGAGTGTGATTGGTCCATAATTGGTTGGCAATGATGGGTCAATGGAAATTGTTTCAATGCTGATTGGTTGGTTTGGAGCTTATCTTCAGAGAAGGCAATTGATCTCTTGGAAGGGCAGGTTATTCCTCAAGCAGAAATAAAGGATATTGATTGATTGATAAATTTATATAAAAAGTTCGGTACATTGTACAAAGACTGTTCCTATGTTTAACTTAAACACTATTTTATCTTATGCACTCATGGGCCTTCTTATATTAAGCCTTGGCATTCTCTACATTATAGCTGACAGAAAGTTCATGATGTTTTTCTTGTTGTTATTTACAGCTAACTTTGACATGGCCATCCACAACACCGAGACTGCAGACTTGCCTTGGGTCATCACATTCTGCTCTTCTGGGCTGGGTAAGTAGCAAGTCTATGACTAGTATGAGTATGATTTTTTTTGCCTCATTGTATCAAAACACGGCAATGGTGATGATGCATTTGTCCTCAAAGCCCTACATTAAAGTTTGTAATACTATGGAAATACAGGATTTTCAATCCTGAAATTCTGTCGCTATAGATTCGGTAACATGTTGTTGACCTGTTGTTTTTCAGATTGTTTATCAGACACTAGTCAGAAGAAGCTTGCCGCCATGTTGGACCGGTTGGTAAACATCGGTGGCGTAGACTGTGACGTATCAGACGCCATCTGTGAAAGATTAGATGTGGAGTCAGGAACCAGGTTCTACAAGCCTGGACAGGTACAGAAAGGGAAGGGACAACCACTGGGCAGTCTGGATGCACAGGAGGCGGCCATAGAGATCCTTAAACTTATGCCGGACGTCATCACACTGGACAATGACTCTTTTGAGGTAAATCAATCAAACCAAATTATGCAACTGGCACCACTCACTGAGACACAGTTCATCTACAATGTACTTAGAGGAAGAGCAATG
This sequence comes from Branchiostoma floridae x Branchiostoma belcheri, assembly GCA_019207045.1. NCBI lineage: Eukaryota > Metazoa > Chordata > Leptocardii > Amphioxiformes > Branchiostomatidae > Branchiostoma > Branchiostoma floridae x Branchiostoma belcheri. The sequence goes on from CM033041.1 coordinate 13,927,933, forward strand.
GTCCCAGGATAAAACCTTGAGGAACACTGTTAGTTTCATGGTCCAAGGACAAAACCTTGGGGAACACCAGTTACATATAACAATATTTTATACATGACTCTTAAAAAAATCTTAAATCTTAAAATCCTTAAGCAGTTTAATCCTTACCAATAGCCAGAGCTGTTGCCAGCTTGAATTTTTTTTCCTGTCTCTCTCATTGTTTTGAAGCCCAGATTTTTCTGGTTAAATATGTCAGTTTAATCCTATGAAAGTATATATTCAACAGTTACATGTAATTTTGGGGGATGGACGGGGTAAACTTCCTTGTCCCAACAAGCAAATAGTATTTGTATATAGGCTACAGAAGTCTTCAGCAAGTTGAAGTTGATAGCATCAAAAGAAAGAAGAAGTTTTTTAAAAAAAACAGCAGAAGGCTTTTTCCCCACTCAGCATGCAGTTCTTCATCCTGTTAACATGATCCTTACAAAGCTACAGCTACAATCTATCCTACTGAGAAGTTAGCCCACCTACAGTCAATTCTAATTTGATTCAGGAAAGTTCACATCTGCGGGTGTATCCCTAATCCATACCTTTATCTAACATCCCATCTATTTACGATTAAAGGTAATGAACAAGTCCATAACTTCCCTTTAGAGGGACTTAACGTGACAACAGTAACTGTATCATCATCCCTTGTTATTAGAGTAAATCCCTTACAGCCAGTATTTATGGACAAAACTAATAAAAATCCTGTTAAGGTTTTGTAGGGTATCAAATCATGTTAAAGCTTGGTCTTTAAATCACAGTTAACGTTCGTCTTATACTGTTTATCTAACGTTTTATTGGCTCAATGTTTGCAGCGGAAGTAAAAGGAACAAATCCATTTGTATTGACTTTTAAAGAGGGCTTGATTCCTATTGCGAACGTTAAGTCCCTGGAGAGTTCAATGTCGAAGAGATTTTAGATAGTACAGTCTTTAGAGGGATGTGCCAAATGCTGTTGACTGTATGGAAGACTTAGTGCTAAGCTGATGAGCAAATTGTGAAGGAAATACATGACAGTTTATATGGAAAATGCATGCGTTCATGCATTTATTATGAAGTCAATGCGTTATAGATACTGGGAGGGAAGCAACCCACATCTAAGACTATGTAGCACCTTAAGACGTTGTCTCTTGTCACAAGAGAGTCAATATCATCAGTCACGTGACAAGATAACTCCAAGACAAGATCTGAATTATTGGGTTGAGAACTTTGAAAGCCCTGCAAAAGTTGCAAACTTTTGTATAATGCATATTTTGGCAAAAGTTTGATAATGAAATATTTGTAGCAGGCCACTTCAGTTCTTATGCAAAGGTTTTTCATCATATTTTGTTATTAGGCATAGATGAATTTGAAAGGATCAAATTATTATTGGTGACTGTTTGAAATTCAATACAGAACACTTCAAAAGGATGAGGATAGCGAATTTCAAAATAAAACTTGTCAGGTCTGATGCAGACTCTTCAGACTCATGAACAGTTCTTCAGACTCATGAAGTAAACATTGCTGCAAACACACACACACACAAACACACAGTCACACACACACACACAAACACACAGTCACACACACACACACACACACACACAGTCACACACACACACACAAACACACACACACAAACACACAGTCACACACACACACAAACACAGTCACACACACACACACACACACAGTCACACACGCACACACACAACACACACACACACAAACACACAGTCACACACACACAAACACACAGTCACACACACACACACACACAGTCACACACAAACACACACACACACAAACACACAGTCACACACACACACACACACAGTCACACACACACACACACAAACACACACACAAACACACAGTCACACACACAAACACACAGTCACACACACACACAAACACACAGTCACACACACACAAACACACAGTCACACACACACACACACACAGTCACACACACACACACAAACACACAGTCACACACACACAAACACAGTCACACACACACACACACACATACACACACAAACCTTTCAATTTGAGTCTAGTTTTAATAGAAACAGTGTAAATGTAATGTCTTATAAGATTGTCAGACATAATTTTCATGACATTAATCTACAATGTAGCACTGTGTACTTCCTGAAACAATGCCAATAATTGATTCAAATCGTAGTTATATCAGTATTAGATTTTTCAAAAAAATTATGTAAGAACATAAATCTAGCACTTTCTCTTGATACAATGCCAAAAATTGATTCAATTTGAAGTGATTTCTGACTGTATGAAATATTTCCAGATGCCGATTTATGTCCCAAGGCTGTTATAGCTTTCCTGATATTGTCTATGATAATCTGTAAATCTTGTCTTTTTGCCAAAAACCATGTCCTGTGGCCGTTATTAGTCCTACCAAGATTGGAGAGTGATTATTCTTGCCTTAGCATTGTAAATTGAGACTTCAAGTTCAATATCAAGAAGCTTAAGAGCACATATTTGACATGGTTAGCTGTCAATATTGTAGGCTATAGCTCATAAAAATGTCATTGTTGCATGATTTAGGTAGTAACACATTGGCAACAAGTCAAGAGATATGCTGCCATTTTTCTTTCATAAGCAACTTAAGTTTAGCCTGGGTACCATCCGAAAAAGACGTTTGCTGTGACATTTATTATATACTATATACAGTCGCTTCTAGCTCTGACATTCATTATACACTATATACAGTCGCTTCTCTGTGTTTCCGTCTGGGAACTCGGACCATCTTAACATCTGGAATCGTCCAAATTTTGGACACAGGTGCTGATTGGTCCCCACATATGAGCGAATTATGGAATGGGTTCAAGCGCTCAATTGGACCAACACTGGAAATGCCCTCCTATATATATTCACTTGCGGGAAGGCCTGTTGTCATCGAACCAGCGCTCTAGAACCCATTCCTGATTCCCTCATTAACTCAGATTTTACCACCAAACAGTTTGAATGTCCAAGTCTCCAGACGGATAGCAGAAGCGAACATAGGAGCAAACTACTAGTATCCGGATGGTACATACGCTAACTTAAGTTAGAGTCTGGGTTCAAAGTTTTTTTCACTAATTTGGGCCAGTTTCCATTCCTGCATTGCAGCATAGCACCAGTACGTGATACAGTGCTATCGCTAACTAAAAACCACAGCGAATACTTCCTTTTCTCCCTAGCACCACAAAATGAAATCCCAGTCTGTGAATTCAAATGAATGTCTTTGATTTGCTTACCACAGAAAGCTCAATGTTCATTTAGAAGGCAAAGAGGGTACTCTGCTGATTTGTATGTTCTGTACAGCCAGTTAATTACTGTTAGCCCGGAGATATGACTAAGACTTTATTTTTCTGGAGCAGACCTTAGGCAATATCTTTTAATTTGTTTTATGAAGGAAAAGCAACTCAGCCTGGTAGAACAATGCAAATTGGTGCCGGGGGCCCAGGATTATGCCTTAGTGAACACAGCCATATGGTTTTAGTACAATCAGATTCAAGAATTCCATGCATTCTCATCAATTCTTGGTTTTTGCTCAATTCTTATTTTAACATGTGAGAAAGGCAAGGAAATAAACTGTGCTATGGCCCTACTGTCAAACATCAGTTTGTAGTGGGGGGGGGTCCTGGGGGATGTCCCTGTAGCTTAAATGGTAGAGCAGCCTCACAGTTGAGCCTCTGGTTCCAATAAGGTTAAGTCCTTGGAAGTTCATCTTGGTTTGGGCTGAACCTATGTTTGAGAAAGTGCCTATAGAGCATGTTTAAGGGGAAGGCCTAGCTAGTAGCAACCCCTTCCTAAAAGGAATATACCCTACTACTAAAACAGTAGGAAAATTTTCCACCCTATAGATATATCTACCATTTGGAACAGTTTACTACACATGGGTCTTGACAAATGAATGATTGTGTAATACTAGATACCAGTGAGTATTTGCCAGATAGCAGTTATCCACCCAACAGGATATGACTTTGGGAATGGTTGGACATTTTAGATACATGTACACTGTAGCTTCCACTATCTTTTTTCTGTGACTCGTACATGTACCTCTGGGTGTTTGTTTCTAATATCCGATGTATTTTGACTGTAGAAAATGCGTGAAGGCCTGAGGAAAGGAGAGGAGCAGTCCTGGCTGTTACACTTCATGGTGGGGAATGATGTGGACCTGGAGCTCAGGAAACTACCTGCACTACTGGAGGACATGAATGTAAGATAAGTGACAAATGCTGTTATGATAACACAAAGGGGGAGAAATATAACATTTATCAACTTAAGCAGCAAGAAGAAGCAAAACTTAAATGACTAGACTATGATCAATCTGTATACCCACATGTTTAAATTTTGTCTTTGTTGTGACTTGTACTTGCTTTGGCTGAGCAAAGTTTTACAAGTCTTCATAGACTTCATGAACAGTTTCATTCATGTTGTAAAAATCTACTTGCATATGCATCAATAGTGAAACAAAATCTATTCACTGTCTTTACATTATTGTACCATGCAAAATGTGTTGTTTTCCAATACCTAAGCACAGGAAAGTGTGGAGTTTTATCAAACATTTTGGCAATGTTGGTAGTATGAATGTTCCAAGAGACATTTTGATCATGTTGTTTGTTCCAGCCACAGTACATACATATAAGTTTAAACTGAGACTTCAAGGGAAATACATTTACAGCTTAAATCAATGTGACATGCATTACAACGATATTTAAGTCTGAAACTCTTTATTTTCATACGTTGTTGTGTTCTGAGTATTGAAGTGAAAACATTTCCTCTCAGATATGCAGGTTTTAAAACTACAAACCTACATTATTGTATAGCATTGTCCTTTCACCCTGATTGGAATAGAATCTATTACATACATTGAAGTAAACTTTATTGGTAAACTTTTCAGATTGGCAGAATAAACTGCAGTAACAGTCGAGAATTGTGCAGGAACCTCCACATCAGACACTACCCCTCCATAGCTGTCTTCAAATCAAAGGGTGGGCATGAAATACATCATGGTAAGTTCTATGTCCCTTTTTGTTCTTCTTCATTATGAAATTCTCATGTGTTATGATATGAAGGTAAATGGGTCACTGTAATATGTGATACATCAGAGGCACTGGCAGGAAGTTTTGTATGGGGTGAGTAGCATACTGCTTACTAAATTTTCACCATGTGGATGGGTGATGATGCATGACAATGACCAGGAGTCTAGGGGGGGGGGGGGGCATGCTCCCCGAAAATGCTATTTCCTGCATTTGGAAGGACAAATTTTGCTTGTAGACTAAGCTAAATTTGATTAAATTTGTATTTTTGGTGGGCCAACATTATTTTTCCAGGGGATAAGGAATGGTAGCATAATCACATGTAATTCAGCACTAAGGACAAGGCCTGAGCAGAAAATGTACTGTGTTACCACAGTCTTTGCTCTTCTGGTTCTCGTTTCTTGTAATTGGTACCAGACCAGAGATTTTGTAACTTTTCTATCTTAATTTTCAACAATATCTGAACAAAACAAAAAATTAAACATCAGTAGGAGTTTGTCCTTAAACATGGCTGTTATGTTTTCTCTGTATCTTAACTTATCACGTTGTATTCAGTATGTCTATGGGATAAGAAAAGTTTCTGGGGGAAACAATTCTCATGAGAAAACTTTAATTGTTTTCCAGGGAGGATGACTGCCCATGATATTGTGAACTTTGCTAAAGAAGCTTCAGCTTCAATGGTAGAAGTGTTAAGTCCTGATGACTTCCCAGATCGGGTCATCACCAACAAAGACCCCTGGTTCGTCGACTTCTTTGCACCAGTAAGTATTTTTCTAACTATAGAAAAGTTTCCCTATACTTGTAGGTACACTAGACCTTCCACCGGCCAGGACCCTATAAGCTTTATACCTGATACCTCTAGTCGAAGCAGGGTTTAACAAGTTTTCTAAAATTCACTTGTTCTATCGTGAAAAATGTACTTGCCCGAACCAACTTTTCGCTTGCTTGATATCTAAATAACATTTCTATATGTGTATTCACTTCCAGTAGTGGAATTCTATTGGCTATATTTTTCTGTGTTGACTAAAGCTTAATGCCATGGCTGTGAAAAGTACATGTATATAAAAATTTCACTTATGGAAAAAAATCATTGGGCAAGTGGGCTAGGGCAAGTGCTTGCCCAATCAGCACTTGCACTTACCTGGGACAATCAGGCTAGTGGACTCATCCAACCCTGGTCTAAGTCTGGAGAATTGTGAGCAATAATAGTCCTAATCCTGAGAATCCTGAGCTCCTATTGGTCTGATTTTATATAGTGATAGAGAATCCTGAGCTCCTATTGGATGGATTTACAAATTGATTAACAGTCCTGAGCTCCTATTGCTTACTGATATACAATGTAGGAAAGGGAATGGTTCACAGGTATATGGCCACAAGCCTTCAGGGAAGAGGCCCAATAAGTCCCAAACAGTGAAAGATTCTGTAATACAGGCTATTGTTGCACAATCGAAGAAATACTTTGTAACAGTTTTCTTATGCAATGTATTTTCATTCTTCATGTCTTTTTTTCTTCATTTCCGTAATGAGAAGTAAGCATTTGAAGGACCGTGAATTATAGTCCACTGTTTATCACACACAAGGTCACTTGGCAATCAGCACTGCCAAGTCTTGCAGACAATAGGTGCAATCTATAACAATAGTCCAGAGCCTCATATGTAACAATTGGCATCAGCCAATTGGGCCAATTTGTAACAATAGTGTAGTTTGTAACAATTATAGGACTAATCTGTACTTGGTGACACTAGGGCCAAGTTATTTCCTTTAAAAGCTACATCCAAGAATTCCCTGTCAGCACTTGCTCTAAGAATGTAAAAAGTTCAGCCACACATATATGGATCAAATTTTATTTCAAATTCGGATTTAATGGTAAGTACATTTATGTCATACCTGTGACGCAAAAACGTTCAATTTGGGTGTTCCGGACCAGGCCGTACGCTTCCGTATCGCACAGGTTCAAAAGGCGTATCACACGGGCTCCATTCAAATAAATCAAACTGTTTCGAGCGGGCCGAATACGGCACGGTTGGCAATTCGAATACCTGATTGGGACGTTGGAACATTGCTGTTGCAACACTTTTTGTTCGAGGGCACCAAATTTGTTCAACTTCTGGCGCATTTCGCATCAACACATGGGTTTTCTCAGGTGCGTGTGACATAAATAAAATACGACACGGTGTATTCCGCATCACCCTCGGTCTCAGCTCTCCCGCGGTCAGGCTGATACCTTGGGCGATATGGAATACACCATGTTGTATTCTATATGTATGTCACTTTGGCTCAACTGGTAGCAGCCTAACAGTTAAGCTTCTGGGTGCAATTAGTTGGCAGTTGGGAGACCTCGGTTCAATCCTGGGTAGGGCATCTCAGTTGGGGCTGCATCCATTGTTCAGAAGGGACACAAAGTCAGGGTCCCATATGTTGAGAAGATGCCTCAAGCATATTAAATGGAAGGGCAAGCAGCCCCTCCTTGCAAGGAAACTTACTGCCTTTAGTGCCACTTAGCACTACAAGGGTCTGAATGAATGATTGTATTGCCCTTTTCCAAGAAGTTTTGTTTGGGGCCTGTGTGTTTATGCTTTGTGTGTGTGTGTGTGTGTGTGTGTGTGTGTGTGTGTGTGTGAGTGTGTGTGTGTGTGTGTACGTACGTGTGTATTGGCACTGCAGTCTCAATATGTTCTGTGCAATTTCTGTATTCTGTATGTTCTCCGAGAGGGGTGAAGTCTGCTATCTCTGATTGCCTTGTTCCCCTTATCCCAGTGGTGCCCTCCTTGCCGTATGCTGCTACCAGAGTGGAGAAAAGCCTCTAGATCACTGGACGGGACTGTCAGCTTTGGCACTGTGGACTGTACCATCCACAATGTCTTGTGCAACAAAGTGAGTACGGCAAACTGTGGTAATATCACAGATGAAAGAGCAATCAATGGAGCTCCTTGAAATATTGGGAGTTTCTGTGAATTTCTTCATATCATACTCATAGCCCAATCCTTATCATTTGCTTTAACAGTAACTGTTGTTACTTAAGAAGTCCCAAGCCACCTGGTGTCCTAAACTTAGGTCATTGACCTCACTTAGCAGACTATTCCACTACACTCAGGAAGGGGGTGTCAGTCTGTACTGTACTACCTGAAAATGCTGCTAGAGGGCCCATAATTGCCATGTATCTCAGGGACCTTAATAGCTAGTACACATATACCAAAATTTATACATCAAATTCGTCGAAACGATCTTGAAAAGTATCTGCATACGCACTCACTAACACACAAGAAAAAGTAACAGTAGAACTGAACATCCTTGCTTCCTGCTACTTAACCCTATAACCAATGGAGTACAGTCAAACCTGCCCAAGACGACCACCCGGGGGACCGGGAAAAAGCGGTCGATTTGGGCAGGTGGTCGCTGAGAAGAGAAGACTCAAAACATGCCCGATGCAAACTGTAAATTTAACCCCAAGCTTTCATCGAGCTTTTATACGATACGGTGTTTTAAAGCTCAATACTTGTACACTAACGTTTTAGACAGTAAGGGAACTTTGATACTGTCAGTTACTATACAAGCCTTTATGCGTCGCTATGTTCTTGATCTGAAATAACTACGGTGCACCTTTTGAATTCGATGCCCGGTACGTCCCGATAGCGTACTTACCCACCCGGGTGAATGTAACAGTACAATTGGACAAAAGCACTACACAGATCTTTCTTTAAAAAGTATGAGGCTATATACATTTCAGCATTCGTTCACTTTATAAAGATATAGATTTTTTAAAAAAAAGTCGGATTTTCTTACAACGAAATTTCCTCCCATATTACAGTAGACTGCCCCATTGACCCACCCATTGACCGCCGCTATCCTTATTCTAAACATAACATTGTAATGGCAGTCAAAATCCGACGCTAGTAATCATCAAAAATCGATGAAAATCTCAATTTTGAAAATTATGCGGTCGTTATGGGTCCCAATTTCGTCCGGTCGCGGTCGCGTTGGCCAGGTGGTTGTTGAGAAAAGGTCGCTTAATGCTTACGTCAATGGAAAAAAAAATCGGGACCGAGAAAAAGCGGTCGAAATGGCCAGGTGGTCGCTGAGAAGAGGTGGTCGCTCGGGCAGGTTTGACTGTATTGGTAGTTGGATGACTACTTCAGTGTGTCAAAGGTTAAGATGTTATGATCGGATGATGTCAGCAGGACTTTTCTATCTTGGGAACCAAGGAGGTCTATGACCTTCCTTGTTGGAGGCAAGCCAAGAAGAAGGAAAGGTCGAAAAATCTAATTTGTCCCTTGGGAAGGCACAGTCAAATGTCACCACATCTTCCTACTACAGTTGATGGAGAAGGAAGTCAGGCGGAATGATGTACACTGGTCTGTTTTAATGGTATAGTCATGCTTGATTGAGAAGTGATGCTTCATAGAGAATTGTTGAGGGCTGTTGAATATACATACTGTAAATGTTGCGTTGCTTGGATTCCTCCATCATGCATACCATGTTTGGCTCTTGGGAAAGGCACCTGACGGGAATTTTCTAACCTGTGATGATGAAAAAGTAATACCTTAAACTTCACAGGGATTTAATTTTGCGGTATGTAGAAAATGGAGTGTTCACAGTGTATTTTTTACTTAGTAGTTGATGTAGGTGGGCTAAAGACAGAACAAGCATTTTTGCTGTGCAAGTTTGCAGTAAAATGGTTATACCATGAAAGCCATAAACATTGTACCACCACAAAAGTTCCACATTTACAATACTATAAGTCTTGAAAAGTTTGTATTGGATTTACTTGTTTGCTTAAGTCAAGTCCATCCGGTCTCGAGTTGTGATGGCAGACCATGCGTCCCTGTGGATCATTGCTTGTTGTAGGTTGTCAACTTCAAGGCCAGTGTCTTTCCTGAGCATGTCTATGTAAGCATGACACTGTAAATATGTGCTTCCATGATGATTGTAAGAAAAATAAAAGTCCCATAGCCTTTTTGAGGTCATAAGGGCAGTGCCTGGTTGTTAATCCACTGTGTCTAGGGCATAGTATTGGAAGGTGGGGCCCATCCCTCTCCTTCCACTGCCTTTTATATCCCCAACCGAAGTCAGGTTCCCATTTTTACACCTGGGCGGAATGAAGAATAGTTTTTCCCAAGAATGCAGTGTCCAGCTTGGAATGCCAGAAATCAAACCTGTGACCAGTTCTCAATTTCTTGTCCATTTTATCACTGGTCATGGTTTTGACTATTTGACAAATGATTGCGATTACTGTACTGCAACATTGCTTCAACTTAAAACACAGCAAAAGTCTTGAAGTTCTTTTCCGTCCTACTACAAGATGAATCTGCGTCAATCATAACCAAATTTTACAGTACAGTAAAAATTCATGTCAGATTGTGGAAGCCTGTACATTCAACTCCCAACTCTCCCAGTTGAAGTAGCCTCTTTGCACCAGATCTGTACCATTTACTTCATGATTCAACAGGGAAAAGGCAAAAGTAATTTGAGTGTCCCACCTTCCACTCCTCACGTTTTATTGCATCTGACTGCAGCAATATTTATGTCCTTGTCCATCCACGAACACACAGGAATTATCACCTAAGTGACTAGGGAAGGTTTTTCCGTACACCCAGCGTGTGTCTAATAGCCTCTGTCATTTTTCATACTGTAGAAAATGTATTAAGAAGAAGTGTAAGAGTTATAGCACGCGAGTCTACGTTTACACACGGGAATCCACAACACAAGGCTCCAATTTTCGTACACAGTACCAAGAGACCGATTTGAAATGAGTAGTAGGCCATGAGGACACGCGTGACATACTGTTATGAGTGTTGATTTGCAGTGCGGTATTCACAGTACGACGTATCGTACAACCTTACTACACCCTGTACGTCTTGTGATTTCAATGACGAAGAAACCATAAGGACAGGACTGGCATACGCTCAGTTGCTAAATGTCCTCAGAGAATAAACTTAATCCAATTTAAGGCAGGAGGATTTGAGGAGCCTAGGGCAAAAATCAGGAACGTGTGACCCAGAAAACTTGTGATGTATAGTATACTAGGCTAAACTGAATGCTACCCTTCTTACATGATAAAATAACCTGTTTAGTATATGGATTTGGAGGAAATTGGATTATGGTTACAACAACTTTAAGGATAAGTGCAGGCCAAAGTGAATGCTACCCTAGGCCTTCTTATGTGTCTAAGGAACCAAGCAATTTATAGGGATTTTTAAGAAACAATAGTTCAACAATAGACTTCCACTACATACATACATGTATCATCATGACAACATTTCACATTCAATACAATATCGCAAGTACCCATGCCAATTTCGTTTTTGTTATTCTAATTTCATATGGATGAATATGATCTAAAATATTTTCAAATAACTCAGTAGCCAAGCCAACAAAAAAATTCTGAGCATTCTGTGTACCAAAAGAAACATGTACCAAAAAAAAATCCAAAGGGTTTTTACCTTGTTATAAGAAGAAATGAACAATTGACCCTTTAACTAAGCCAGGTAATACTCTAGTTATGAATCTAACCTCATGTCAGAACCTTTGTACAAAACTAGCTTTTCCTGATCAATAGTTAGGTAAGGAATCGAGGTAGACAGCGAGGTCGGTGACCCCAATTTTCAGCACATTGGTCCACTGTCCGGTACACCAAATTGACTGATAATAAGGCCATCCCACATACCATTTGGGATACAATTACTAAAGCCGCTGGGCCATTAGGCCACAGTATCTCCATAATGCGGGATAATGAATTTGTCAGACAGAATTGCAAGGAGGGTATTGATGGGGGTTATTGATACACAGTATCTCCATAATGTGGGATAATGAATTTATCAGACAGAGTGGCAGGGAGGGTATTGATGGGGGTTATTGATACACAGTATCTCCATAATGTGGGATAATGAATTTATCAGACAGAGTGGTAGGGAGGGTATTGATGGGGGTTATTGATACACAGTATCTCCATAATGTGGGATGATGAATTTGTCAGACAGACTGGCAGGAGGGTATTGATGGGGGTTATTGATTATGAATGGGTTTTCTGACACCGGGGGATTCGGGTCAACGGAGATGTGGCGAGCCTGGAAGATTTCTGTTGTCTGAGCCAAATCCGTTGTAATCCTTGAACAGATGACTTGTCACCTTAGAGATGACGACTTAGTTTCTAAAATAGAGCTGAGGTTAACCATTGCCTAGTGTAGTACACTAAGAGCTTGTTATTCAGAGGAAAATACAAAACTTAAGTATGGCTCATATATGTTTTTTGTACTGCATACCCGGTAAACCGCCTCATGGCGTAACACACCAAGTTTGTACTGAATAGTACAAGCTGCATATCTAGACAGATTCATTTGATCCAATTCATATCAATACTCTTTTTTATAAGTGTGGTAGGTTCTTCTACATACTTGAGGTTTGGCTCCTCAAACACGTAACTTCCATTTAATGTGCTATCCAAGGGACAGCTCTAACTGCAGTTTGGTACGGTACTCATTTTTACCTGAGTGAAGTGAGGAAATTTGTGTTAAGTGCTTTTTTGACATCTGGTCAAATAAACAACTCTCCCTCCAAACGAAACTCAATCTATATTATAGCTTAGTTCTTTCCATCTTGCTCTATGGATCTGAGGCATGGAAACTAACTGCTTCCTGGGAGCAGCATCTCGGCGCTTTCGACACAAAGTGCCTACGTCGCATCCTTGGGCTGCATTGGTATGACTTTGTCCTAAATGCCACAGTACGTCAGATGACGAAGCAACCCCCCATTTCTTAACTGATCAGGTCCGCCAGACTACGGATTTTTGGCCATCTTGCTAGGTTATCACCTCTGTCCGAACCAGCCAGGCTCATCCTTGAACCGACCCCAAGATGGAGAAGGCCAAGAGGGAGGCCCCGCATGAAGTGGATGGACCAGCTAACATCAGACCTGGCAGCTGTGAACATGGACCTCCCCACTGCCTGGCAGGCTGCCCAGGACAGGTCATTCTGGAGAAGATGTCGAGGCGCCACGCTCTCAGGAGCAAGCGGGTTGTGAGTGTGTGAGTGAGCTTTTTCCAAGGGCACAGCTTCATGGATCAGCAGGGCACGTCAGGAGATCCAAACTCTGGACCTCCAGGTTCTGGGCCAAATTCCCTACCATTACAAGAAATTTTTGTATGATTACAAAACCTTCTACAGAATATTGCAATCAAATCTTAACATGAATGCAGCACCATATATATATACAGTCAAACCAAGGACAGTTAAAATCGTATATTTTCTGAAACCACGTCCTGCCCTTAGTGCTGAATAAAAGGTAGTACTGCTACCATTCCTAACCCTTGGTGCTGAATAACACATACAGTTAAACCTGTTCAAGTGACCACCTCTACGCAAGGACCACCTGGCCAATGTGAAATTTTAGCATTGACACAAGCTTGAAGAATCCTGTCTATAGTGACCAGAAACCAGTTTCGACTGTATACTTAACTAGCCAATGAATGTGAAATGTACATGTACAAGCAACACATGCTAGGTTACCAAAGACATTACCCAAAAGTATCAAAACCGGAAGTTGCAGTACCACTAAAAGATGTCGCTAGGGGTCCTGTTATCAAACTTGACCTTTATTTTCCAGACCACTTCCCACCAACCAAAAATCAATAGCATTCGTCTATAGTTTCTAGGATTATGCTGGAAACATTAACTTTACACATGATTATAACACTCGAAGTATTTACAAAAAGTTGAACTGAATGGTGGAAAACATGGTACTAACTTGTAAGTTTTTCTTTGCCCAACAGACTTTCCACTACGTCAGAATGAAGTCTGTTTCAGTTGATAGGCAGAAAAACCATTATCTTGATCAAAGTTAGCACCAAGAATAATCTGTAGTACAGTCTGTAAGTCTTCTAGGAGACCTTCCATATTGCCCTAAAACAAATACCCACAGTAAAGCCATAAAGAATCTGCAATGCTCTAGTAAGTTTTAAGCCTTTACCCAGCATATAGTCCACAATGGATAGAATTCTCCATATAGATGACTTCTAAATTTGATGCCTGCCTTGAAGGTGCTACGAAAACCATAAACCCAACGTTATCTAAATCTCCAGACTTCACTTTCCTTGTGAATGTGACATCAAACAGAAAACTCAGGCTTATACAGAGGATGAAGAATCCCTCCAAGAAAGAAGTTCCATTTGGAATTTTTTGACCAAAGGAAGCCCCTAAATCCAGGTTTTCCTTTTATCTCGTAGCCATCTTTCAAGGTTATGTTATAACTGTTTGGCAGGTTCATTTTTTTGCTAAAGGCAAGTAATGTTTTTGGATGACAGTCATAGGTGCAAGGCTTTTATTTTAGAACTTTTGTTCCCCTCTAGACATTGTCAATGTGGCAATTCAAGAAATAATGATAATGGGAAAATATGTCTTATGTTAGCTTTCAGTGTACTTACATTTGGTACACCAAAGAGGTAGCCATGAGTAAAGTTGTGGATGAGAAGTTTGTGCAGTAGTTCTAGAAGTGAAACTAGTTCAGTGGTTATGGAAGTGACACTAGTGTGGTAGTCTTGACTACATGTATGATTGACAATCCAATTTGGTAAGTGATGCTAGGTTACTACACAAGTGTCACTAATTTGTACGCTTCGTAAAAACAGGAACAAAAGACTATTTACCATCTTGTTGGCAATGACACAATTTAGCCGCCAACCATCCAGAAAGTAGTTTGCAATTATTATACACTATGTACAGCGACTTCTCACTTTGATATTTGTTATAGCCCTTTTACAGTTGCTTCTCTGCTGTTCTGTCTGGGATCCTTGACTACTTTAACGTCTGGAAGCATAAAAATTTTGGATGGGGGCTTATTGGTCCCTACACATGAGCAAATGAAGGAATGAGTTCAAGCGCTCATTTAAACAGGCATTCCTGAAATGCCCTCCATTCGCTTGGTGTCCTTAATTCACTCAACTGACATTAACTGACATCACCACCAAAAAGTTTGAATGTACAGTTCCCCAAATGGGTAACAAAACCTAACATACGAGTGAAATATAACCTGGATGGTACCCAGGCTAGAATACAGCAACAAAAGACTTGTTTTATTACTACAAAACATTTAGCAGTCTCCATTTTGCAGAGGTATTTTTCATCTTTTGTTGTGCTCTTGCATAGATTTGGCATCTGCAGATGATGTCACCCATAAAATTTACTTGCTGTGGCCTAAGATATCACATTTTGCTGACAGAGATAGGATTCTAATGCTCCTGCCAAGTTATCTCAGGAAGTCTGTATGTCTCCTCTTTAATCTTGTAGCCATTGAAGGCTGGGTTATGTATGATGGGTAGATCTAGAGAGGGGCAAGCAAAGCATGTCTTTTATCATGGCAAGTCCTGGAGGGTAAGATACCATTCGAGGGATGATGGAACAGAAATGTTACCTGGAAGGCTGGCAAGCTGGCTTTGAATAGAACATAAATGTACATTACTATCTACGTATACGTGTATAAAATACATTTGACATGTTGTACCAATTTGAAGGGATTTTTTCTGCTGAAATGTGACAGAAATTTCTATCACTGCTAGTTTCTTATTTTTAGAATTCGGCAGCATACACTATGTCAGAGTGTCAAAAGATGTTCAATGTCTTTTCATTGTTGTCTACAAATTGTTTTGGAAAATGCCTGTCTTGGATATAGTCTAATTTTCTTTGTAGCAATGTAGCAAAGAATAGGTCAAAACAAATACTGTATCAAGTACATTTTGTACATGTATACTTTTATTTCTGATCCAAGAAGTAGTGAGCTTACAGATGTGCAAAGGTTAGACAGGTTGTTTAGTGTAGCGTAACCAGCTGCTGCTGCTCTGTGTACATGTACCTGTAAGGATGGTAATACACTGAAAGGCGGTTACATCGGCTATACAGAATCTGGTGCTGGGCTGTTATACCAGCTATACAGATACAAATTGGACACACTTTTCCTTGCCTTGGCCTACATCCGCCACAAGACAAGTTGACCAATACCAGACACAGGTGGCCGCAGCATGTGAAATGCCCTGGCAGTTGTCATTGATTAACTAGAACCTCCCTAACCCCAAAAGATCCCATGATTATTGCAATAGGTCTTCACTACTGGGGGTTCTCTAATGTGTTATTGGATTGACCCAGTTATGGTTTTGGTTAGACCTTAGGCCTTAGGAAGTAAAGGATAATACCAATGAAAAGTATTGAGCATTATTCATGTACCAAGCCAAGCGATTCATGGATAGCCATGATTTATTTGCCAATAAAATACCAGATACACATATAGATATACAATATATACAGATATACAAGATTAAACAACATCCTTGTTGTTCTTCCTTTAGAAAATTAATGGTTGCAAAATCACAGGACAGGACTATACATATACTTTTGCATCTATGCTTCTTCCTTGTCTTTTTATACAAGTTTTAATATTAGAAACATAATTGGTCAGATTGAAAGTAATCATACACCAAACTAATATAAAAACTGTTAACCTCGAGCTCTGTGATTGATATTGTCAACATGGAGTTGGTATGGAGACCTCTATCAACAACTGTTGGTACTGCAAGGCTTTCTATCAAATTGAATGGCTTTAGGACACAGCACTCAGAAATATCAACAAGATATTCGTTATGTTAAAAACAATGAGAGTTTGGCTATCAATGTAGTCTTACAGACTGAAGGAATCTTCATTTAAGGCTAGCCTAGAACATATGTATACACCAGTCCAGTTTGTTGATTTCTTGTTTTTGAGAAGGACAGGAAGTTGGTGGCTAATACAGGCTAATACAGGCCAAGAAGCCCTCTAAAATTAAGGTTGCTTTCAAGATGCAAAGCACAATGAAAGAAGATGAAGAAAGGCAGTAAATGATGATGATTACCCATAAAAATTTCTCCCCTACAGATGAATATCCACTCGTACCCGACCACAGTGTTCTACAACCAGAGTGTGCCTCACTTCCTGAGTGGGATGCACCAGGCAGAGGAGCTGGTCGAGTTTGCACAGGTAATGATGTTGTCTGAAAAATCTTGTTCCTGGTTAGCTTTTGAAATGAATTTCACTGCCCTACTTTGAATAGGTTTCAGGCTATATCGGCCAGCTGAAACAGTTACTTTGAAAATACTTGGCTACTGTTTGCACATCGACTTTGATGCTTTACGACAAAGTTTAAAAAGTGTCAACTTTAACTGAGAACTGAGAAAATATGCTAACAATTTGAAGACCATACTAAAGCTTAGAGCTTTCACATGTGCCAGTAAGAAGCTATACTACTAGCACTACATGTGCATTTTTGTAATATGTTCCTTAATATGTAACTGAAATCATGTCATTTCCAAAATCATATCCAATTGCTTTAGTAATTTCTATTTGGGGTATCTTATTACCTGGACAGCTTCATTAACGCATATTGTTCTATTTTTTTTCTGACAGGATACACTGCGCCCTCCTGTGATAATCCTGACGTCCGACAACTTTGTGCCACTGATTGGAGACCGCGGAGATGACGACATGTGGCTGGTGGATTTCTACGCACCGTGGTGCGGGCCCTGTCAGGACCTGGCACCTGAGTGGAGAAAACTCGCTAAGGTAAAGTAGCCTCAGAGTCTAACTTATAGGGGTAACTTAAGTAAAATCTCCTTTGACAGTATGTTGGCCCTGATGCCAAGAAGCTGTCCTGTGTAGGCCCTGGAAACAGTCTGGCATCCAGGTTAGCTACCATCAGATCTGTAAAATCATAGTTTGCTTTACATAGTTGTCTGGAAAACTGCAGGCAGATCAAACTTTGTCCATTTCCTCTCAAATTGCCATTTGAAAGAACAGCTGAACTATTTTAAGAGGCCTCTAGCCCAAACAACAATATTCTCTAATACATACCAGACACAATTTACTACTGTGGCCACCCTAGAGGGATTAAACATACCACCGATGGCATACCCACATGTATTAATGAAATATAGCCTTGTAAGTAGGGAGTACCTTCAGCATAGTGTTGCTGCAAACTGAGGCACTGTCCTGGTAGATTCAAAATGGCCGCTGTAACTGGAAATATGTCTATTCTCGAACACCTCACTTCATGTTATTTACATGTATGTGTTGACTTTTAGTAACAAAGAGCTGTTCTTTGTTTTTTGTCAGACCATGCAGGGTATAGCCAATGTGGCCCAGGTGGATTGTGATAGATACCACACTCTGTGTACCAGTCAGAACATCCACAGTTATCCAACCATCCGCCTCTACCCTCCTACCTACACAGGAACAAGCTACTTCAAGTAAGTACAAGAATGAATGTCTTCATCGCTTTAGTTTCAGTACTGTCTATATCTTTACATCACAAATTTTCATTGAGATTTCAGTCTGTTTATAATAAGTGTAAGTAAAATTTGTTAAGGTGTATATCAAAATTCTCAATTATAGATTCTTCAAACAAAATTTTTCTTTGATGCATTAGCTACTTCATGAATTAATTCATACTTCACCTGGCACAGAGAAAAAGTTGGACAAAAAACTTCATTATGAAATCTAAGTGGTCGGGAAAGTTGAAGAAATGACTGAACACATAGGCCACAATGTATCAAACAATAGATTCTCTGATTTTGTCCTGTCACCTCTTCCTCTTTCCATTCATTTTCTGATATCTTTTTTTTTTTAAGCCATATATTTGGCTGCAGCTTCTTTGTCCAGTTTTGAGTATGGTCCCAAACTTTGTGGGGAGGGGTGGATGCACATATGGATGTCACCCATATAATCAAGTCAGTGTGGCCTTATCTCATAGCCTGGAGTCCAGCCTTGTTACATGTACGTAGCTTTGTGTTTGCTCCCAACTCCAGGCTAATTGTCTTATGCTCCTTTGTTACCACCACAGAAAATACCCCAACCACTGGTGGAGGAACGTGGCATCGTTCCGTACATGGATCTTCCAGCACCTCCCCAGTAAGACCCCTGAGCTGAGCCATGCAGAGTTCCAGAAGAGAGTTCTACAGGGCCAGGATGCCTGGGTGATAGACTTCTTCACACCCTGGTGTAGTCACTGCCAGGTCTTCGCTCCAGAGTTCGAAAGAGCTGCAAGGGTCAGTCTGCTGTCATTTTCAAAGAGTTGAAGTTACTGTAACAGTTGTAGTAGTGTTGTGATATAACTGTAGTAGCCAGCATTTGGTTACAGGGCTCGAAATACTGGGTGCATGTGCACCCAGGTGCACCCAAAATTGGAACTGTGCACCCAATTTTTTTCAGTGGGTGCACAGGGTGCACCCAAATATTTTTTTAGGTTTATGTATGGAAAGATATCATGTATACTAGTATGCATCTAAGTGTTAGAAAGATAGTAAAAATGTCTGTCATGTTACTTGTTTAAGAATTTGGTAGCTTGTAACTAAGTTTTGTTACTAGGTTTTTTTTACATTCTACTTAGATTTAAGTGGTGCACCCAAAATTTTTTTGATGCACCCAATTTTTTAAGCTGGGTGCACCAGTGTACCTAATCCCAAAAATGAATTTCGAGCCCTGGGTTATTATACTGCTGTGTGGGTCCCTGACACGGGTAGACAGCAGTCGGCTAGTCTTTTCAAGTGGCTCTGTCCAGCAGGTTCATTCTGTCGAGGCTTCTCACATATTGAACATCTATAAAAAGGGTTTTTGAATCAGAAAGAGACGACAATGGCCCTTCTTTGTTTTTTGATTTGGCTAAGACAACATACACTGGAAAAATCTGGAAGATGTTGTTCCAAAACTTGAGTTTGAATTTTGAGATTTCTACTTCTACTTTTACTTATACATGAAAGTTCACCTGTACTAAAAGAACTCAATCGATCTGAACTCTAAAGTCATTTTAGGAATTAATGAATCCACTACTATCTTCTGTATTAGATGTTTTGTCATTTAAATACAAAACACACATTGCTCACACAGTGGATCATTGGAAGTGTCAACTTGTGCCATCCTCTACATGTATATACATGTATATACGAAAAATACGGACAAAAGAAGTATCTTTTGATTGTACACAATTTCGAACTTCGTAGAGCAATTACAAAGATAAGAATCTGTAGTCACAAACTAAATATAGAAGCCGGAAGATATTCTAAAATTCCCCATGACCAGAGGTTTTGTCCATTCTGCCCAAATGAGATCGAAGACGAACATCACTTTGTTATGGATTGTTCTCGATATAATGATAAACGCACAGAGCTGTTCGCATTACTTTCCGCTTGCTCTAAAGACTTTGCTACTCAACTTGATAGATAAATTTAACTACATTCTGGGAGGCAATAATCCTCACTGTGTACAAGTAGGCAAATATATCCACGATTGTTTATACCGTAGAACCAATAGTGTAAATGACATGCTAGACCCTTTATGTTGATGTATCCATACCTATAGATATCCATATATGTGTGTTTAGTTGTACTGTAAGTAGCTGTTATACATGTAGACCTTAGTCGCTGTACTTTTGTCGTGTCAATTAAGATTGTTGTATAAAAGTGAAATTGGTATTGGTCCATTGTAGCTCGCTGATGAGCTATATCTTCACTGGTCATGATCATGCCACGACTTAACGTCCTGTCCTAAAGACATGTCGGGTGACACACTGACAGCTTCTAGTTCCAGAGGCTGGGCTGCTAACCACTGAACTATGCATGCCATGTATGCCTAACGTATATATGTAGTGAGTAGTCATTTGAGGTTTGAGAATCTAGATTTGTACCAAATTACATGTGTGCAGTATGTCTCTACATTTTTTATGTTGACTTTCTTCTTACAGCTCGGTGACGGGGTTGCCCACTTTGGGAAGGTGAACTGTGACATGTACTCGGACCTGTGTCAGCAGGCTTGGGTCAGGGCCTACCCAACACTACGTTTCTACAAACCCAACATTGAAGGAAAACAAAAAGTAAGTTTTTAAAAGTCTAATCCTTTCAAATAGACTGATCCTGTAGCCCCACCCATTTCCA
This sequence comes from Branchiostoma floridae x Branchiostoma belcheri, assembly GCA_019207045.1. Lineage (NCBI taxonomy): Eukaryota > Metazoa > Chordata > Leptocardii > Amphioxiformes > Branchiostomatidae > Branchiostoma > Branchiostoma floridae x Branchiostoma belcheri. Next base: position 13,948,924 of record CM033041.1, read on the forward strand.
TCAAAACTTAATGATGCAAAAAAACATAGAAATGCAGCTAATATTTGACAGACATGCAGCCGGTTTCTCATTGGTCAAACTCCTAATTAATACGCTATCATTGGTTGATCTGCTAATTGTGATGGACAGTAAGTCTGTATACTAAAATGAAGGAATAATTGTTTTATGAATAAGACACATTTCACCATAGCTTGCTTGGAATATCATTATAATGAAGTAAACTGAGAGAGCAAAAGTGATGATGTTGTCCAGTAAGTTTTCTAACAGTAACCACCACTGTTATATACTTGGGCTTAACATGTGCGTTTTACTTTACAACTTGCCATGTTTTGCCTTGCAATAATTTTACATTTTGTCTCTTCCAGAATATTTTTGGAGAATCTATAAATAGTCAGAGTGCAGAGTATATTGTGAACTATTTAAAACAAAAAGTTGGAAACCGCAGGTTACGGGTGAGTGAATGAAAACCCATTTTTACATCTTTGCTTTTGATGATTGAATCGATCATCTAGGGTCATACACTGTCTATTAGTGTACAAAAAATTGTTTCATATTTGTTTGTATAATGTACATTGCCTTTTTGCAAAATAACATAGAAAGTCTACAATGTTATAACTTTAAAGATTTAGTTACAAAACCTCAAAATACCCAAAGTAACACTGGAGTAACCAGTTAAGTGCAACCAGTTACCAGTTAATTGAGAATCAGTTCTTGGGTATCTTAATGATTGCCTGGATGTCTAAACTTCATTGACAAAAAACATGGTTTAAAATCTCTTTATTCTCTTTTGCATTCTAGGATGAACTATAATGCAGGGTCCACGCCATTTAGAAGATTATCTTGCCTGAAAAATGCATAGTCTATGATGTCATCGCAGAAATCATGATGTCATCACAGAAATCATGATGTCACGACTGAAGCTATGATGTCACCACTTAAGCTATGATGTCACCACTTAAGCTATGATGTCACCACTAAAGCTATGATGTCGCCACCAAAGAATCCATGATGTCACCAGACTCCTTGATATCATCACAGAATCTATGATGTCACCACAGAATCCATGATGTCACCACAGAATCTATGTTACCACAGAATCTATGATGACACCACAGAATCCATGATGTCACCACAGAGTCCATGATGTCACCACAGAATCCATGATGTCACCACAGAATCTATGATGACACCACAGAATCCATGATGTCACCATAGAATCCATGATATCATCACAGAATCTATGATGACACCACAGAATCCATGATGTCACCACAGAATCCATGATGTCACCACAGAATCCATGATGTCACCACAGAATCCATGATGTCACCACAGAATCCATGACATCATTGCATAATCCAATATTTTTTCTTCAAAGCAATGATGTCAGTATGCCATAATCCAGATGCAATTATAGAAATGTATATTTCTTTCATCATTGTGTCAAGTGCCTTTAGATTTTCCTTTACTTAGTAGCTTTCTTAAGCAATAAAATTACATGCTGAATTCTTTCAAAATCATTTTAAGGTAGCTAAAAGCTGGACATGAGGTTTTTTTAGAAATGTGCCATACAAAGTGCAAGAATTGCAGATTGTGTACTAGTTATAATGATTAGAGATATGACATTACTCTTGCAGTACTTGACAATATTGCTGTGAGCAGTCTAAGTACATTTTGGGTCCAAGCAGTTGTATCTATTTATTCAATGTTTTGCGAGCAATACAGTAATACAGGCTCAGGAGAAAATACTATGCCTATGTACATGTAGTGGTTTATAAATGCACAGTGATATAACAATTTCATTTCTATATAGTACATGTAATGTAATATCCCATAGTTGAACTGCTAAAGTTAGGCTTTTCGGATTATGTTGGGTACTAGAGTTTTCAAATACATTGTACGTAAGACATAGTCCAATTTTAGTCATGCTGGAAATTTAAAGATTTTATTTGCAAATTATTATTGTTTTAAGTTATGAATATGGTGCCATGTACATGTTAAGGAAATGCAATACATTTTGCCCACTGTGACCAAACATGCTTAAGAGACTTAGATGTAAGTTTGGTGGAGTATGATTGAATACAAGATGTTTGATATAGAAATCATATGTTTGATGATATATCATATCATATAACATTGCTGTCTCCAGGACGTACCACTGATGGTGTGGAGGGGGGGTGTATGTATTGCAATCATTGGAAAGCATTAACCTTATTGTGTTACAATGGAAAAGTCAAAATTTGATTCATTTAGAATTTGGAAGCAAATTTTGCTCATTTCAATTTGCTTTAATTTACATTTGTCATCTTAGCTCAGCAAATATATTTTCGTGTCCTAAAGTTCAGATTTTTGGATGGACGGGTACTAATTTTTTTTCCGTCTCAACCAGCATATTTTTATTTCGGAATGGAGGAATAGGTCCTAGAGACAGAGCCCTGTTACAGTCACATGGATGTTTGTTGCAAAGATTTTCATCCAGGTTTGACCAACATTTAATGTACCTGTTGTTTTGATCCAAGTTCTAAGCGTATTCTATGATGATGATGATGATGATGATGATGATTCTCTGAATGCTGTAAATGCATTTAAGTTTGCGGGGATTTAAGTTCGCGGTAGCGGGAAAAGGGACTTTTCGCTGTGGTTTTAAGTTCACGGTCATTGTAGCACCATGCACTGTAGTCTCTTACTGCCATGGAAAAATGTTCGCTGTGGTTTTAAGTTTGCGGTGAAGCAGCCACCGCGAAAACCGAGAACATTAAACCACTGCCAAAGGTTTCTGCCTTTACAGTAATTTTAAATTTTGCCTTCAGCAGTGACCTTTGACCCTTGCGGCAAAATTTGTAGTACCGGTAGTTACATTGTTTTGTATATGTTAACCTAGTAGCATCGACCATTCAAGTTTCCTTAATTGTAGTTCTGTCATGGTTAGAACAAAGCCAAACAAGGCAGTGTTTTATCAGAGATAGCACTTCACCCCCATACCCATATGTCTTTGTGACTATTCTAGTTGTGCAACACGAATTGAGAGAGAGAATTTTGAAGACCACGGCATTTGTGAAATAAGTGAAATATCATTATAGATTGTGATTTATGTTGTAAAATAAGTTGGAAAGAATTCTTTTAGTAGACATGAATTTTTGGTCACCTTTTGACAATGGCCTTACACAGTATTGGTATGCTTCTAGATGGTGTTTCAGTGATGTTTTTGACCACTTTTATGAGCATGTTCCCTGCCGGTGTATCATTGATTTGACATCACATAATAAACAAGAGGTATAAAATGAAATACAAATCAATCCTGTCTCTTGTCTTCTATCAAATTTGCTTGCCAATATAACAGTTTTTGGCGACGCCTCGGGGGCGAGCCTAGCAGTATAGTGTGCATCCGTTTGTCAAGAATTCCCAGAATTATACAAGTATGTCAGGAATTTATTTTCCACGCATGCGTAGTTGCATCATGCTAGTCTGCATTCTTCCAGTCATGGTAGCAGAACACAGTTTTCGGCCTATGCAGATTTCTATAGTTAAGGACCACAAGGTGACTGACATCGACGCTGATAAAGTCATAGCAGGGTGCAATTTTCAAGCACGACAAACTAATATGTTGAAGTCGAGGGTATAACCTACCAAAATAATTGAAAAACAGAAAAAGTTGTCGTTTTGAATTTTTTTTAAGACCTCTTTAAAATGGCGTCATGCGGAACTGCAGCCGACTCACAGGGGCAGGCAGCTGTAAAGGTCACGCGCATTTATACACCAAATGGACAAACATCAAAACCTTACACATACCACCTGAAAGTCGACTCCTTATACTACCATATAGCAAAGCTCATCCCCGGCTGTCTTTCACGTTACGGTGTTTACAGGCACTACTTTTTTACCCCTACGTAATAGACGTAATAGGGCTTCGACCTCATGACCAAATATAAACCGGTAGCCACAAGGTGTCCCACGGAGACACGTAGGGGTCACGCCCGGAGTCCTTAAAACGCCCGTAAACTACCCGGCGGGACCCCTTTTCTGGATTGAGTAAAGCATTAGACGGGAACCACCCCCAGAAAGACAATTGTAGGCTGTTAGACCAGGGCCAACTGTTTGCATGTCGAGTAACACAAGCAGCGTCGTTGGCAGAAAAAGATGCTCAAAAGGATACCTAGGTTTTTATAAACAAGTAACATATCCATAGATCCCATGGTCAAACAGCTTGATTGTGGATTCATAAGTTTAACCTGTAAAAGTTGGAGAGATTGGGCTGAAAGAAAATTTATCGGTTGCCATTGGCTACGGGTGCAGCATGTCTTTGTGGCCTCATTTCGTCCATCTTCCGGAACAATTCGTAAGGTGTTGGTCGCTTCGATGGGTCAACTATCCAGCAGGACCTGATGATGCGGTACACAGACTTGGGACAGTTCTCCGGCTGCTGCAGACGGACTCATTTCTTCAGCAGCTCCAACAGTGTGCACACGTCCGGGTGCATGGGACCACCAGCATAGCGCGGCTCCTCCCCAAAGCTGGCGATCTCCCACAGCAGCACGCCGTACGACCACACGTCACTCTCGCACGTGTACACCCCGTCCCGTAACGACTCCAGCGCCATCCACTTCAGCGGCAACAGCTCCTCCTCCCCGCCATGGTTGGTGCGTTTGTACGCCGACGACACGTAAACGTCACGCGACAGCCCGAAATCCGCTATCTTGGCCACCTTCCTGTCGCTGATGACGACGTTACGAGCTGCGATGTCCCGGTGCACGATCTTCAGACGTGCCAGCTCTGATAACCCATTGGCCACGTCACAGGCAAAGCCGAGCCGCTCCAACAGTTTGCTGTTCCCCGTGACCTTGTACTGTTCACGTAAACTCCACAGGTACCGCCGCAGTTCTTCATTACTTGCGTACTCTACAAAGATGTACTGAGGCTCAGACTTAGTCATAACGCCATGAAGCTTCACCACATTCGGGTGTCCCTCTTTGTCCTCGTGGATCCTGGCAAGGATGTCCATTTCGCGGCGAAAGTCACGAACAGCAGAGGCTGTCATACGATCAGGTCGGATACTTTTAGCGGCGACCAAAACTTCGTAGCCTGCCGGCACGCGCAGTCTTCCCCGTACAACATGGCCGAACTGTCCCTCGCCAATCATGTGTTCGAAACGAATGTCCTCTTTCTCAACTTCCCACGATGAAAGGGTTTCCATTGGGGGCGGCCCGGCCGTCATTTCAAAGTCCACAGTTTGACGTTCCGTTTCTTTTGGGCGGTGGTGACGCCGTTTGACCAGGACCCCAGTCACGATACAACCGATTACAGCAATGGTCGGGATAACAGACGCCAACACTACAACAACGACTTGATTCTTGTCAGGGATGGAGACGATCTGACAAAACTCACCCGACAGTCCTTCAGCGCAAATACAGCTGCCATTGACTGGATCACAGGAGGCGTTGTTTGCACAGTTGCAGTTCATGCTGCAGTTCCACCCGAATGTGTCAGGTGCGCAGATGTGCTCACACCTGTCGCCATGACGACCAAGAGGACACAGACAACCCTCCCACCTGTCACACGTCCCACCGTACTCACAGTCGCACACTCGGCTGCAAACTTCTCCATAGTAGTTGGGTCTGCATTCCGTGGAGTTCAGCATAAAACTCGCATTATAAAGTTTGCTATCTTCGTCCTGTACCAGACAACTATACCTGCCGTTATCTGATTCTAGGATTGGCTGAAAGCTGATGGAACCGTTCTGTACTGTCCCTTCTTCGTAAACTTTTGTGTCATTATGTCTTTTTCCTGCTTGATAAGTCCACGTCATATTTGCTACGCGGATGTGTGGAGTCACACAGGTCAAAGTCAGATTGGTACCGATGTACTTCACGACTAAATCGCCAGGTGTCTCTAAGATGACGACCTCGGGCCAGGGAATATCACAGGCTCGTCCTCTCCAGCCCGGGCGGCACTCACACGCACCGTTAAAGCCGTGACAACGGGCTCCGTTCTTGCAAACACACTCCTTGTCACAGTACACACCGTACCAGCCCTCTGGACATCCCGTTACGTTGAAATGAGATGTGTACTCCAACAGGTTTGTACCGGCACCCTCGATAGTCTCGACGTTGCCGCCACATCGTATCCAGTATGATGATGTGGACCATATCTCATTCAACGCTATAAGAATAAAAAAGCGGCCACTACCGTCAATTTGTAACTGACTATGTGCCCACTGAGGCAAGTCGTCATCGAGAGAAATGTCCAGATAAGTAACGTTCCCTTTATTCCTCTGATCTCGGTCCTGACATGTGAGTTCGATCCTACCTTGTTGTCGTCGTCCTTGAAGTACTGCTGTAAGCAAAGCCCAATCTGAACTGGTTGATTCTTTTCGGATTCTAACCAATCTTCCTGAACAATCACTTCTCAAGACAAAATTATCAACGTACGTCGTAGTAAAACCGAAAAAGTTGTACGTCGCAACTCTCTCTCCGTTTAGTGACGCATAATACTCATTGCTTACTAGGATATAATCCCCGGGGACTACTTCCCTCTCTCTGGCGGGGAGAACTGGCGTTTCGCACCGCTTGTTATAGAATGGCGGGTACCCCGGCACGTCTAGGACTACGATGACAAGAGTCACGTACAGAACGTTCCTGTTCCAGATGTTAATCAGCTCTACTGTCAGGTTATACCGCGGGTAAAACTTGTAGTCCAGCGGTGCCGCCACGATCAACGCCAAGTCCTCATCACGAGCCGCGAACCGTCCCAAATCGTCCCCTGCGGTGATGTTTGCCGACCAAAACGTCCCATTGCCGCCCTCTGTAGAACCAACGCTGGTGTTAAGAAAATCTCTCAACTGCACCACTGTGCTACCAACTGACAAATCTTCGGGTATTTCGACGTTTTCGCCTGAAACGAAAACGTCCTGAGAAGCCTGGAAGCCAGACAGCAGAAGAAATATACAGCACAGAACGTCACACGTATTGTCATTTTCTCTTCGTACAGCAACGGGCATGTACTACTAGCCTCCACCAGGCATTCCTACGGGGGTACGGGGATCGTAGAATTCGGGAAAAAATGGGGAAATTGGCTAGGGGAGTCAGTCCATGCTAAGGTTCATGTTGCGCGGCCGACCAACTAAAACTCCCTGGCAAATTCTTCTCCCTATAATACTATAGCCAGCGTAGTCAGTTTGGTAGAGACTTCTAGCATTACCGCGTTTTCTCTTGCTAGTGACTGGTCAATCCTTTCCCTTTCTGGTTACTACTCTTTTGGACGCGACTTTCTGTTTCTTCTTGCTGCTGTTTTTTTTTTTTCCTGACTTGGGTCACCTCTTTCTTCAGGGTGCTGACAAAAGCACAAACAGCAACAAAATTAGTTTGATGACAGTTGAAAAGTTCAAGCTCAAAAGTCAAGTTTATTTAACACCAAATCAAACCTCCTTCTAAACAAAGAAAGCAATAATGAATTCTTTTCTACAGGTATCCACCCAACCCTTCGTCATAGACCCAGTACACATTGGTCTGTATCAAGCCATATAATACCCAGTACTTAGAAAAACGCCCAAGGCTTAGATGACCGCCCAACGCATCCTGCTATCCCGCCCCCACATCTGCTTGAACCGACAACGAAAATGAAAATCAAGACAAAATCCTGCAAATCACTTTATACTGCTGCCATTCAGAAACAAACAGTGGCACCAAGCTGCCAACAGAAATGGCAGGCACTTTTCGGTATAGACACTTTTAATTGGAAGAAAATTTGGAAAATGCTTAGCACAACTTCATGTAAAGAAACACAAATAGCAGAACTTAATTACAAATTACTTCCTCACTCAAATTCTGCCATGCGGGGAAGATTGCTCTCGCCCTGGGTAAGATTTGCGATGAGTTTATATATATTTGCGAACATTTTTGTGAACTGCCACGCACTTAGCTCTCCCAACTACACCGTTCTCACGCGGCGGCCATGATAGATCGAAGACGAGGTCAATGAGGCAAATAGACAAAACTTATTTCTAAAATCAGGTCCCATTTAGTTTTCCCCAAACCACAATTTTTTTTCATAATAAAAGATAGAATGATAAATATTACAAGTAGTGTTATGCACTGAAAGATGTAGCAATTTAGAGTAGTGTAGACTGATCTCATAGTCCCGTATGAGATGCAAAACAGAAACATAATAGTGCAAATTTTTGACGGATTTGCAGCCATTCACTTATTGGTCACTTTCCTAATTCGCAGGTTATCATTGGCTGAACTTCTAATTATGATGGACAGTCTTTTGTTTGCCGCATTGAACTCGTTTTAGATCTATCATGGCCGCCACGTGAGAAAGGTGTATACGGTTAAGTACTGCTTTGTAACTCGCTCACGTATTTGGAGCCAAACTATGACATAGCTGCAGTACGGCGTCTTTGACTTACCGCACCGGTTTATACCACACCTTGACACATACATGTATATTGTCTACTCTACACTACTCTGAGAACAAGATTTTAGTAACTTTCGAGCGTATCGCCATTTGGAAAACTCACCTGTGAGACAAAATTGGAGACAACTTTAGAGATCTTTAGGCTGGCAGTGATGATCTGTCAGTGGCAGGCACGACTGTTTACAAAATGCTGTTAAGCCGGTTTTTTCCGCGACCCCCGGAGGTAACGTTAATTAAGGGTCAATGACGTAGGGGTAACAAAAAACAACTAAAAAGCTGTGCGGCCGAAATATGGAAGCGTCTGTAACTCTGGTTTACCTTTATCCGAGGGTGACCTAAATCCGTTGTTTGTAGAAAAAACGTATTTAAGAAAATGAAGTCGACGGACTGTGGTTTCAAATCGGAACATTTTGAAAATAATGCAAATTTGAAACCCCTGTCAGCAGACGTAATACTCCTAAATGTGCTGTTTTTAAAGACAACGGATAAAGGTCACCCTGCAAATAAAGGTGAACTAACGTTACACACTGTAACGTGAAAGACAGCGGGGCATTAACTTTGGTACATAGTACACTGCATGAAAAAGCAGATTTCCACGAGTTCCCAACATTGTGCACGATGGTGGAACCTGACGTGTTCTCACCGTGGGCACGGGTTTCCACGGACTGCCTGTTCCCGCGTGCCCCTACAATGAAAACCTGTGCGCACGATAGGGCACGCGAAGAGTCCACGCGCCCCACTGTTGTACACTTCCCGTGTTTCACAATTATCGTTAACAATGGAGAGCTGAGAAGTGTCTGATAATTCAGTTTGGTGAATTGTCAATTAAAAATCCCTTAAACCCTTGCCACATTTCGGTCTGTACTTGCGGGAAAGTCAATAATGAAACCGACGCCAACAGTACGCGAAATAAGATTTGCAACGCATTGCAATCCCTCTATAGTGACCAAAATCGTGCCGTATACGTACGTATATACGAAACTCAACCAACTACGTTACCTAGATATACAGATTGCATGTAAGAGTTACACTATAGAAGCAAAAAATTAGATTTCAACGGAGTGTGCCCAATGTCTTTTACTTCATATGAAATGTTTTCTGTGCGACATTAAATGTATATGTGTATTGAGTTAGTTGTCATCTACGTAAAAGCTCAAAGCTAAGAAGAGCTGTTTTTCTTTCTACGTATTAATTCGTGGAATATGTACAAGATTAACATAGAGGTCGCATATAATCACAGAAAGAACTTGTTTTATTTGTTTTGGGCTAACAAAAACAGTGATTTATAGTTTGCAGTAATTTGTCAGTCAAGCGGGAACGCGGGACAAAGACTACTGATCTCAAATGTATGTGATTCGTGTATTCGAAGAAACAGCATAAGTAGAACGGACAAAGCTTTAACAAATGATCAATGGCAATGTATATGTTCCCCAGCCAACTTGGAAGGAGGCTTTAAACTCGACGCCTATCAATACATAGATTGGAAGTGTTGTTCTTTGGTCGGTCGGCGCGGCTTTGTTTATAATAACGCCGCATTATTCCGGCGCCATGTTGGATTTGCATTATATTGACTCCTTGTTTGTCGTAAAAATCGATTCAAAATATTACAAAGCTAATAATGTTATGGAGAACTTCAATCTTCGCATATTTCACTTTTACAAACAGTGTAGTTTTTGTTTGATATCGATAGGGAGATTGTCTGCCTGGCTTGAGTTTTGTCGAATATTGAGCCGATCGCGAATACGTGTGCTAGTAATATTTCTCAGATATTTCATAGCAATTGTACAGAAGCTCTAAGTTGCATGAGCTAATCAAATTTCTGTTACTAATGTAAAATACGGTCCGTTAGAGGTAAATAAGCAAGTTAAAAAGCACGAAAGTTAACTACTGGACTGCCACAAGCTCCCCTCCCCCAATACACATCTCAGTGTTTTGTCTAAAGCTTGAAAACACGGTATTCCGACGCGCGTGTCCTATAGCCTCCTTCGCGATTCTCAACGTTGACTAAGGTTTGCCGGGTGAGGAAATTTGCTTTGGAAGGAGTTTGCCGTATATCACAAATAGTATATACAACGACTTATTGTGTATGTATTCAAAATACCCATCCGATGTAGCCAATCGCATTTCACACGCGAGATGGGTGTTTGGGAATGAGGACCAATCAGCACACGTGTCTCCATTTTCAAAACTCACAGTTGTCATTTCAGATCTTGACTCATTTCATTCAGAGTGGTTTCACGCTGCTCCGACCCCGATAGCTAAGTATTTGATCGCACGACTGACAGCGCGGTGAACTTTATGAAAGCTTGCCAATGATTCTACGTCAAGACTGGACACTATCTCGCCATGGAATTGAATTTTACTGCCGACGCCGTGGGACCAAATTCTGCTTTATAGAGCAACATCTGGCCTCCCGACCACCGAGGGTCTGGTTGGCCCTTTGTCGGTGCGATGTTTCTCGCCGCCCGGGCCGGGTCGGCTGACGCACCCTGTTAGCTCTTCGTCGTAGCTGCCGATTAGGTGATTTGGAGCTCCTTCGTCTCCGTGGAGGCCCTACACGTCTCACGATGGATTGGATACCACCGTTACGAACTTGCATGTTCACGCTTAGAAAATCTGCTGCGGCTGTGTAAATGTATAGGCTCTGGACTAGCAACTTTTTGTGTAAAAGGCCAGCTGGAGGTGTACGGATGAGAGCAGGAATGCTGAAATCCAGAGACCTACGGGAGTTTTATGTCATCAACCAGCACAGTAGAGTGAACTCAAAATGTTGAGACTGCGAATAAAACCCAAAAGTACTGGTGTCGGACCGACAAACCTATGGGAGCCAAAGGATCGACAGCCAGTACATATGGAGGAACGCATCAGGAGCAGTCAACTCTCAAATAATACTTAAAACTGCAAAAACAACGAAAGTTAATTCACATCTAGAAAGAATAAAACAAACACACTATAATTTATATACAGGGGAAGGGGCCGGGGAAGCTGGGAGGGTAATTTTTGGGCTGGGAAGGGCCGGGGCAGTGAAAATGACGATGCTATCAATAACAAAGGGTAATTGTGGCGCAGTCGAGGCCCGGGGAGATAATTAGGTGATAATTAACTGCTAATTTATGCATCCGTCATTCTCACACAAAAGCAAACGTCGCTAGTTTCCACACGTACGCACACGTGTACTAAGATTGCACGGTTCGCGCACACAGATTTCCTCATAGAGGGCACGTTATGCACACGCGAGTGGTCCGTTTACTCGGATTTGCACAGGTGCCCCATGTAGGGGCACGTCACGTTCGCACAGTGGGCACCCGTTGAAACCCGTGGAAACTCTGGATTTACTTGCATGTGTACACGGATTTGCACAGCGGAAATCTGCGTTTTCGAGCAGTGGTAGTATAATGAGTCCACTTTCAGATCGTATGTATATTTAAAGACCATGATGTTGCCCCATTCGGTGTATCAATGCGCGTGACCTTTACAGCTGACTGCCTCTGTGAGTCTGTGAGTCGGCTGCAGTTCCGCATGGCCCCGCATGACCCATTTCAAAGAGGGCGTATAAGGTCTCAGAACACAGTATTTCTCCGCGACCCAAAAGTAGTTCGGGTTAAAATAGTGCACCGCAGTACTTGCAAAGGCCGTAGTTATTCTTCCGTGTACAACAGCGAGGTGGAAACTGTGGTGAATGGTAGAGGAAGATATCGTTGTTGATACGGTATAAGTTGGATTACGTTGCTCCTTCGGCCAGCGGGAATTTGCGCCTTGATACTGTTATATATACCGGCACTTCCTGTTCGTCGCCTGCAGTTCCATGACCTCCGCTGGGGGTCAAATCAAAGTTTCTTTTATGGAAAAACGAGCAGGCAAATCTATGCTCATTTTCAGATATTCTGTAGGTCGTACCCTCGACTTCAACATACTAAATTCTTGTAAATTGTATCTGCACCTTTCTATAGGTTTTGAGTCGTCGAACCACCTCACTTTGGGGTCCTTAACCATGTAAATCCCCATAGGCGAAAAACTGTGTTCTGAGACCATAATGTTTTCAGTACCATAACTTTTTGGGGGTTTTCACTTATTTTGTAGTTCATACCATTGACTTCAACATATTAGTTTGTCGTGATTGATAACTGCACCCTACTGTAATTCTATCCGCGTCGATGTCAGTCACCTTGTGGTCCTTAACTATAGAAATCCCCATAGGCCGAAAACTGTACATGTGTTCTGCTATCACAATTATTACCCCCCCCCCCCCCTTAATGGGAATTCGAAGGACTTCAAATAAACGCAACGGTACATTTTGGTCCAGACTTTGGAAGGGAATAACCAAAGAAGATGTTGACGGATTATTCGAATGTAGATAGGGGAAGGGGAAAATTGGCAACAGAGTCTTCTCACTGAACAATCACGAAATTCCCACAATCGAACAGGAACCTGTAAAAATCCTAGGGCGACTATGCACGTGCGACATAACTGACACCAAGCGAGGGCAGGAGTTGATGAAACAAGCAGTGGAATGTATAAGGGCGAAATTACTTCCTTACTTTTCTACAAGGCTCGAAAGCGAATGAAGTTTCCCCTTGGCGAAACCGCTAGGCGAACCCTTCGGTAACCGCAAAGTGACCCCATACGGTGGAACTTCCAGAATCTTCAAGAAAATGTGCGTTACTTTTGACACTTGAAGTTCATAGTAAAACCCGTAAGGAGTAGGCAAAAAGCAATTTGAGTACTGAAAATTACTTCCTTACTTTTCTACAAGGCTCGAAAGCGAATGAAGTTTCCCCTTGGCGAAACCGCTAGGCGAACCCTTAGGTAACCGCAAAGTGACCCCATACGGTGGAACTTCCAGAATCTTCAAGAAAATGTGCGTTACTTTTGTCACTTGAAGTTCATAGTAAAACCCGTAAGGAGTAGGCAAAAAGCAATTTGAGTACTGAAAATTACTTCCTTACTTTTCTACAAGGCTCGAAAGCGAATGAAGTTTCCCCTTGGCGAAACCGCTAGGCGAACCCTTCGGTAACCGCAAAGTGACCCCATACGGTGGAACTTCCAGAATCTTCAAGAAAATGTGCGTTACTTTTGACACTTGAAGTTCATAGTAAAACCCGTAAGGAGTAGGCAAAAAGCAATTTGAGTACTGAAAATTACTTCCTTACTTTTCTACAAGGCTCGAAAGCGAATGAAGATTCCCCTTGGCGAAACCGCTAGGCGAACCCTTAGGTAACCGCAAAGTGACCCCATACGGTGGAACTTCCAGAATCTTCAAGAAAATGTGCGTTACTTTTGTCACTTGAAGTTCATAGTAAAACCCGTAAGGAGTAGGCAAAAAGCAATTTGAGTACTGAAAATTACTTCCTTACTTTTCTACAAGGCTCGAAAGCGAATGAAGTTTCCCCTTGGCGAAACCGCTAGGCGAACCCTTCGGTAACCGCAAAGTGACCCCATACGGTGGGACTTCCAGAATCTTCAAGAAAATGTGCGTTACTTTTGTCACTTGAAGTTCATAGTAAAACCCGTAAGGAGTAGGCAAAAAGCAATTTGAGTACTGAAAATTACTTCCTTACTTTTCTACAAGGCTCGAAAGCGAATGAAGATTCCCCTTGGCGAAACCGCTAGGCGAACCCTTAGGTAACCGCAAAGTGACCCCATACGGTGGAACTTCCAGAATCTTCAAGAAAATGTGCGTTACTTTTGTCACTTAAAGTTCATAGTAAAACCCGTAAGGAGTAGGCAAAAAGCAATTTGAGTACTGAAAATTACTTCCTTACTTTTCTACAAGGCTCGAAAGCGAATGAAGTTTCCCCTTGGCGAAACCGCTAGGCGAACCCTTCGGTAACCGCAAAGTGACCCCATACGGTGGAACTTCCAGAATCTTCAAGAAAATGTGCGTTACTTTTGTCACTTGAAGTTCATAGTAAAACCCGTAAGGGGTAGGCAAAAAGCAATTTGAGTACTGAAAATTACTTCCTTACTTTTCTACAAGGCTCGAAAGCGAATGAAGTTTCCCCTTGGCGAAACCGCTAGGCGAACCCTTCGGTAACCGCAAAGTGACCCCATACGGTGGAACTTCCAGAATCTTCAAGAAAATGTGCGTTACTTTTGTCACTTAAAGTTCATAGTAAAACCCGTAAGGAGTAGGCAAAAAGCAATTTGAGTACTGAAAATTACTTCCTTACTTTTCTACAAGGCTCGAAAGCGAATGAAGTTTCCCCTTGGCGAAACCGCTAGGCGAACCCTTAGGTAACCGCAAAGTGACCCCATACGGTGGAACTTCCAGAATCTTCAAGAAAATGTGCGTTACTTTTGTCACTTGAAGTTCATAGTAAAACCCGTAAGGAGTAGGCAAAAAGCAATTTGAGTACTGAAAATTACTTCCTTACTTTTCTACAAGGCTCGAAAGCGAATGAAGATTCCCCTTGGCGAAACCGCTAGGCGAACCCTTAGGTAACCGCAAAGTGACCCCATACGGTGGAACTTCCAGAATCTTCAAGAAAATGTGCGTTACTTTTGTCACTTAAAGTTCATAGTAAAACCCGTAAGGAGTAGGCAAAAAGCAATTTGAGTACTGAAAATTACTTCCTTACTTTTCTACAAGGCTCGAAAGCGAATGAAGTTTCCCCTTGGCGAAACCGCTAGGCGAACCCTTCGGTAACCGCAAAGTGACCCCATACGGTGGAACTTCCAGAATCTTCAAGAAAATGTGCGTTACTTTTGTCACTTGAAGTTCATAGTAAAACCCGTAAGGGGTAGGCAAAAAGCAATTTGAGTACTGAAAATTACTTCCTTACTTTTCTACAAGGCTCGAAAGCGAATGAAGTTTCCCCTTGGCGAAACCGCTAGGCGAACCCTTCGGTAACCGCAAAGTGACCCCATACGGTGGAACTTCCAGAATCTTCAAGAAAATGTGCGTTACTTTTGTCACTTGAAGTTCATAGTAAAACCCGTAAGGAGTAGGCAAAAAGCAATTTGAGTACTGAAAATTACTTCCTTACTTTTCTACAAGGCTCGAAAGCGAATGAAGTTTCCCCTTGGCGAAACCGCTAGGCGAACCCTTAGGTAACCGCAAAGTGACCCCATACGGTGGAACTTCCAGAATCTTCAAGAAAATGTGCGTTACTTTTGACACTTGAAGTTCATAGTAAAACCCGTAAGGAGTAGGCAAAAAGCAATTTGAGTACTGAAAATTACTTCCTTACTTTTCTACAAGGCTCGAAAGCGAATGAAGATTCCCCTTGGCGAAACCGCTAGGCGAACCCTTAGGTAACCGCAAAGTGACCCCATACGGTGGAACTTCCAGAATCTTCAAGAAAATGTGCGTTACTTTTGTCACTTGAAGTTCATAGTAAAACCCGTAAGGAGTAGGCAAAAAGCAATTTGAGTACTGAAAATTACTTCCTTACTTTTCTACAAGGCTCGAAAGCGAATGAAGTTTCCCCTTGGCGAAACCGCTAGGCGAACCCTTCGGTAACCGCAAAGTGACCCCATACGGTGGAACTTCCAGAATCTTCAAGAAAATGTGCGTTACTTTTGACACTTGAAGTTCATAGTAAAACCCGTAAGGAGTAGACAAAAAGCAATTTGAGTACTGAAAATTACTTCCTTACTTTTCTACAAGGCTCGAAAGCGAATGAAGATTACCCTTGGCGAAACCGCTAGGCGAACCCTTAGGTAACCGCAAAGTGACCCCATACGGTGGAACTTCCAGAATCTTCAAGAAAATGTGCGTTACTTTTGTCACTTAAAGTTCATAGTAAAACCCGTAAGGAGTAAGCAAAAAGCAATTTGAGTACTGAAAATTGCTTCCTTACTTTTCTACAAGGCTCGAAAGCGAATGAAGATTCCCCTTGGCGAAACCGCTAGGCGAACCCTTAGGTAACCGCAAAGTGACCCCATACGGTGGAACTTCCAGAATCTTCAAGAAAATGTGCGTTACTTTTGTCACTTAAAGTTCATAGTAAAACCCGTAAGGAGTAAGCAAAAAGCAATTTGAGTACTGAAAATTACTTCCTTACTTTTCTACAAGGCTCGAAAGCGAATGAAGTTTCCCCTTGGCGAAACCGCTAGGCGAACCCTTCGGTAACCGCAAAGTGACCCCATACGGTGGAACTTCCAGAATCTTCAAGAAAATGTGCGTTACTTTTGTCACTTGAAGTTCATAGTAAAACCCGTAAGGAGTAGGCAAAAAGCAATTTGAGTACTGAAAATTACTTCCTTACTTTTCTACAAGGCTCGAAAGCGAATGAAGTTTCCCCTTGGCGAAACCGCTAGGCGAACCCTTCGGTAACCGCAAAGTGACCCCATACGGTGGAACTTCCAGAATCTTCAAGAAAATGTGCGTTACTTTTGTCACTTGAAGTTCATAGTTAAACCCGTAAGGAGTAGGCAAAAAGCAATTTGAGTACTGAAAATTACTTCCTTACTTTTTCTACAAGGCTCGAAAGCGAATGAAGTTTCCCCTTGGCGAAACCGCTAGGCGAACCCTTCGGTAACCGCAAAGTGACCCCATACGGTGGAACTTCCAGAATCTTCAAGAAAATGTGCGTTACTTTTGACACTTGAAGTTCATAGTAAAACCCGTAAGGAGTAGGCAAAAAGCAATTTGAGTACTGAAAATTACTTCCTTACTTTTCTACAAGGCTCGAAAGCGAATGAAGATTCCCCTTGGCGAAACCGCTAGGCGAACCCTTAGGTAACCGCAAAGTGACCCCATACGGTGGAACTTCCAGAATCTTCAAGAAAATGTGCGTTACTTTTGTCACTTGAAGTTCATAGTAAAACCCGTAAGGAGTAGGCAAAAAGCAATTTGAGTACTGAAAATTACTTCCTTACTTTTCTACAAGGCTCGAAAGCGAATGAAGTTTCC
The DNA here is from genome assembly GCA_019207045.1 of Branchiostoma floridae x Branchiostoma belcheri. Lineage (NCBI taxonomy): Eukaryota > Metazoa > Chordata > Leptocardii > Amphioxiformes > Branchiostomatidae > Branchiostoma > Branchiostoma floridae x Branchiostoma belcheri. The sequence goes on from CM033041.1 coordinate 13,966,193, forward strand.
CCTTGGCGAAACCGCTAGGCGAACCCTTAGGTAACCGCAAAGTGACCCCATACGGTGGAACTTCCAGAATCTTCAAGAAAATGTGCGTTACTTTTGTCACTTGAAGTTCATAGTAAAACCCGTAAGGAGTAGGCAAAAAGCAATTTGAGTACTGAAAATTACTTCCTTACTTTTCTACAAGGCTCGAAAGCGAATGAAGTTTCCCCTTGGCGAAACCGCTAGGCGAACCCTTCGGTAACTGCAAAGTGACCCCATACGGTGGAACTTCCAGAATCTTCAAGAAAATGTGCGTTACTTTTGTCACTTAAAGTTCATAGTAAAACCCGTAAGGAGTAGGCAAAAAGCAATTTGAGTACTGAAAATTACTTCCTTACTTTTCTACAAGGCTCGAAAGCGAATGAAGATTCCCCTTGGCGAAACCGCTAGGCGAACCCTTAGGTAACCGCAAAGTGACCCCATACGGTGGAACTTCCAGAATCTTCAAGAAAATGTGCGTTACTTTTGTCACTTGAAGTTCATAGTAAAACCCGTAAGGAGTAGGCAAAAAGCAATTTGAGTACTGAAAATTACTTCCTCACTTTTCTACAAGGCTCGAAAGCGAATGAAGTTTCCCCTTGGCGAAACCGCTAGGCGAACCCTTCGGTAACCGCAAAGTGACCCCATACGGTGGAACTTCCAGAATCTTCAAGAAAATGTGCGTTACTTTTGTCACTTAAAGTTCATAGTAAAACCCGTAAGGAGTAGGCAAAAAGCAATTTGAGTACTGAAAATTACTTCCTTACTTTTCTACAAGGCTCGAAAGCGAATGAAGTTTCCCCTTGGCGAAACCGCTAGGCGAACCCTTCGGTAACTGCAAAGTGACCCCATACGGTGGAACTTCCAGAATCTTCAAGAAAATGTGCGTTACTTTTGTCACTTAAAGTTCATAGTAAAACCCGTAAGGAGTAGGCAAAAAGCAATTTGAGTACTGAAAATTACTTCCTTACTTTTCTACAAGGCTCGAAAGCGAATGAAGATTCCCCTTGGCGAAACCGCTAGGCGAACCCTTAGGTAACCGCAAAGTGACCCCATACGGTGGAACTTCCAGAATCTTCAAGAAAATGTGCGTTACTTTTGTCACTTAAAGTTCATAGTAAAACCCGTAAGGAGTAGGCAAAAAGCAATTTGAGTACTGAAAATTACTTCCTTACTTTTCTACAAGGCTCGAAAGCGAATGAAGATTCCCCTTGGCGAAACCGCTAGGCGAACCCTTAGGTAACCGCAAAGTGACCCCATACGGTGGAACTTCCAGAATCTTCAAGAAAATGTGCGTTACTTTTGTCACTTAAAGTTCATAGTAAAACCCGTAAGGAGTAGGCAAAAAGCAATTTGAGTACTGAAAATTACTTCCTTACTTTTCTACAAGGCTCGAAAGCGAATGAAGTTTCCCCTTGGCGAAACCGCTAGGAGAACCCTTCGGTAACCGCAAAGTGACCCCATACGGTGGAACTTCCAGAATCTTCAAGAAAATGTGCGTTACTTTTGTCACTTGAAGTTCATAGTAAAACCCGTAAGGAGTAGGCAAAAAGCAATTTGAGTACTGAAAATAGGCAAGTGTGATCTACCTGGCAAGCTAACTGTGGTGTCTACAAAGTTAACTTGGAAGTTGGAGGGATAAGTGGTACAGACCAGATTGCAGACTCAGCTTCTTAAAGCTATGCTACGGAGTTTTTTGCGCTCAAATTTGAAATATTCTAGAACTAAGAAATCTCAGATTTACTACCACTTTTTGACACTTTTTGACACTTTTGTGTCATTATTTCACGTTTGCAACGTAAATGATTAGCCTACAAAGCATTCTGCTCTAAACTCGCTTTAACCTGTTGACCTCCCTAGTTAGACCCTCCTGTTTGTAAGCAACAGCATGCTTGCCACCAGTAGGCCCCCTCACACTGGGCCTCCAGGAAGAGCGGCTTTGGCCGACAGGGCTATTCAGCCAAAATAAAGGTTATGTATGATGCATGTATGCATGTAATGCTGTGCATTTGTAAAATGTCCATTTCATCATGCAGATTAGATCCTGATTTACGCAATATGCATCTGATCATGTCAATCATTACCTACGCTATCTACATACTAATAACCATGCCGATATATCCACTTTTGTTATTCTCTTTTTAAGTCTGAAGCAAAATGTACCGTCGCTAGCTTTTCTAGCTGAAGACTCTCGTAATGTTGATGGACATGTATGTTTATAGCCTAGCAAAAACTCTTGTGTTTCCCGAAAAAAATTGGTAGGTAGGGATTGTCTTCTTCTTTTTAGCTAAAAATATCCCAAATATACAGTTTAGCAACGTAGAACTGAAATGCATCAGACGCTAATATTTTCAACATCACAATATAATAATGATAATTTATCTAAGCTATCTATAAGCACAGGTGTATCGATAAATTGAACCAAAAAAATATCTCCTTTATTGCACATTTTGCCCCACTGGACTAAGTACAGGTCACATGGTAACAATCATATACATGTAACAATGGAAACAATCATATACATTCTGTAGGTGCATGTATACGTCGAATCTACTCTAGTACATTCAACTTCCTCTCGCGTGATTGCATAAATATAGCTAGCTGTCTGGTTGGTCAGAGTTGGTTTATCAAAAGCTGTAAGGAATATAAATTTCTCTTTACTACATCTTTGTATTCAAGTATCTGAAGTGGGGAAATCTACTTTTAAGTACATAGTCAAATAGAATACCTCTATCGCTATTATACAAAGGACAATCTACAGTAAAATGCACTTTATCTTCTACTGTACCTAAACTACAACGTTGTATGTGGTTCTGAATGAAGATCTTTGTTTTACATAGGAGGGTAGATTTATGAAAAACTTTCACCATCTTCAAAGATGTCTTTCAAGTCAAAGTTCCTTCCCTGATGGCGGCGCCCATCTCCGTTTCAGTAGCCCTCGGCTACACAACTTCGTGCAATCACTAAAGCAGGGGGCTAGTCCACTGGTAGTGGTGTGTGTTCAACTTCCATACTCTTTCCCGAATGCTGAGTGCTAAGCAGAGAAAGCAGCATGTACCATTTTTAAAGTCTTTGGTATGACACGGCCGGAGATCGAACTCACGACCTACCGAATGCAAGGAGAACACTCTACCCACTCGGCCACTGCCCCGGTTACAAAAAAAGGTGTTTTTCATTGCAAAATAATATATAATTTCCAAAAATGTTCACACAGACGTTTCATATACCAGTAGAATGTCAGTTTCACCGTTCACGTTATGCGGTGTGTTCGTCAGTGTACATGAAGTGTCCGCCGGGCGTTTCTTTCTGAGTCGCAGAAGGAACGGCAAGAGTCCGGCCAGCAGGAACCCAGCGCCTGCCTGGAGGAACGTGGCGTCGTAACTTTTGGTCACGTCGAACAGCCAGCCTGGACAAACATAGCCGCCAGATTAATTTGGGACAAATATTGAACTTTGGACAAACATTTCTAACCCTTTACAGGTAATTCTCACGAGGTTGATACTTTGTGGAAAGCTTCCATGATACTCTACGGATGATAATGACCCCCAGCGGGGGGAAAATCTCAAGATTTTGCGGAAAATCTGGAGATTCTTTCTTAAAATCTGGAGACTATTTCCAAATGTCTCAAGATTGTTTTAAACGATCTCCAGATTATTTCCAGCAATCTGGAGATTTTTCTACATTGTTTGCAAGTAAATCTCCAGATTGTTTGGAACAATCTCCAGATTTTTTCTATGTTAGTGTCAAAATTAATGTATAGTCTTACTTTAGATTGATATCAATCAATAAGAATATTAATCAGAATGGTTTTATGGTTATGTCAGCTTAACAGTCAAACCTGCCTTAAGCGACCACTCATGGAACCGGAGCAATGTGGTCGCTATAGACAGGGGGTACAATAGAGAAAATGTTGATCAACTGACCAGGAGCAACAAGTTACACATTATTTCCGTACCCAGTAATCTTTCTCATCTCGTCATCATTGTCTCGATCGTCTCAGATCGAACTGAAAGGCCTATTCTCTGATAAGATGACAGCTGGTTTGTGGCGAAGCCCACGGGAACTGGAAGTGACGGTTGAGCTAGTAGAGTGCAGACAAGAGGCGGTTTGCCGGCGCCGTTGGATGTCTCTGCGTAGGAGAATGATTCATCTTTACTTACCTGCAAATGGCGGTCCAGACAGCGACGCCAACCCCTGTACTGCCATCAGAATTCCAATTGCACTGGGGAGACGTCTGGGACCGACGAGTTCGGCCATTGCCGTCAGTGAGGTCGGGACAAATACACCAAAGCACACCCCGTGCGCTATCGCGTACGCCACGAGCGCCGGGTACGTCTTGGCTAGCGGAGACAGGAGGTTGGAGATGCCCAGCAGACACAGGCTGAGTCCGTACTGATCCAAGCGGCCGAACCTGGAGTTGTCCGGGATGGCACCGACTGCTAACCTGCTAATCTGTTCATGAGAGAATCGTTGTAAGGCTTAGGTCACATTTCCAAACCGGGGCCCGGCCGGGCAGCTTTCGGGAGCGAAAAGAATGACATAAAATACATTAAAATGTCAAAATAAGATTCACGGGCATGATTTGTGTATACACATTGAAACCGAATTAGCAGGAATCAAGCACAAATTTTGCAAATACTTCATTCCGGCTGATTCTGCTTGATTCCTGCTAATTCGGTTTCAGTGTGAAGCCCTATACACCTTTCTGACGCGGCGCCCATGATAGATTGAAGACGAGGTCAATGAGGCAAACAGACAAAACTTATTCCTAAAATCAGCTCCCATTTAGTTTTTCCCAAGACCACACAAATTTTCACAATATATGAACAAATAATAAGTATTATAACTAGTGTTATGCAGCGTAATATGTAGCAATTTAGACTCGCGTACTAATTCCATAGTCCCTTAAGAGATGCAAAATAAAAACACAATATTGCAAATATTTAACAGACATGCAGCCGTTCTCTTATTGGTCAATTTCCTAATTTCCATGCTATCATTGGTTGAACTGCTAATTATGATGGGCAGTATTTTGTTTGCCTCAATGAACTCGTTTTAGATCTATCATGGCCGCCGCGTGAGAAAGGTGTATAACCGACTGACCATGTCTGCGATGGAGATGACAGAGAGAAGGGAGGCTGCGGTGTAGTCCTCGATCTGAAGCTGCTTGGCCCGAGGAACGATGTACATCGGCGGCACTATGACACCGAACGACACTAGAAACAACGTCGTCATGAACACGGCCACAGCAGGTATCTTCATCACTTTAAAGTCCATCTGCGCCCAGAATGTTCTGAGAAACCTTATTGCGACTGATGACCATTTCTTTTTCCTGTCAGTTTCCAAGACGGTTTCCTTCTCTTTCATTTTGTTGTTCGAAGCCTTCGTAGGTCCATTTTCGACTTCCCTGTCTCTGTCGCTCGGGTCCTTCGTAAGTCCATTTTCGACGTTCATGTCTCTGTCGCTCGGGGCCTTCGTAGGTCCATTTTCGACTTTCCTGTCTCTGTCGCTCGGGGCCTTCGTAGGTTCATTTTCGACTTTCCTGTCTCTGTAAGCCCCCAGAGGTCTGATCAAGGCGCCCGCTACCACCATATTGAGCATGACGCCGCCTATGATGAGTAGAGCCCCCTTCAGACCATACTCGTCCATCAGATACTGGAAGAGCGGTGGGAACGACATAGAAGTGACACTGGATCCCAGCATGGTCAAGCTGTTAGCAAGCGCGCGTCTTTTGGTGAAATACTGCCCGACAATCGCTAGGGTGGGACTAAGGGTGAGGGCATATCCAAGACCTGTTTGGAAAACAACAAATACAGACTTATTTCATCTGATTTTAGGTCGTCATAATTTGTGTTGAATCATGTAAATTTTCATTGAAAAATATTGATGGTTGATTTTTTGCTCCTCCCCCTTGTTAAAGACAATTTTCGGATCATATGAGTCGTCCACCAATAGTTTGAGAAATACCCTAGACCGACCTACCTGTCAGACATCCTATTCCCAAGTACAGGTGAAACATGCGGGTTGCGAATCCGCTGATGATGTAGCCTGCTGCCGACAGCACCCCTCCCAGCATGACGGTGGGGCGGAAACCTATGGTGCTCGCCAGGGCTGTACCAACCGGAGCTGTGGGGAAAATATACTGCGGCTTAAGCTAAGGGCACAACCGTGCCGTCTACGTGCCAAAACGTGGGCGATCTTTTGGGATCCGTAAGTGGTAAGTACCGCCTCCGTACGAACTCGTAGGGAATCCGAAGTCCATTGTGTCAGACACAAAGAACTGGTCGCTAACCAGCTTATCCTCTGGGAACCAACAGAAGGAAAGAGAAGAAGGGGCAGAATGCGGACAACCCTCATTAACAACCTTAAAAGGGACACACAAATCAACAACATCTCCACAGCTGAGCTTCGCTCCCTCATGGAAGACAAGTCTGAGTGGAGAAGAAGGATCCATTGCGACCCGTGAAGGCATCTCAAAGATGTCCACGTTCAAGGTTCAAGGTTCAAGACACGCCGTAGAACTTTGCGTGCAGGCAACACTTTGTGTGCTAACGGGCTGCGGATTCGCCCCCGTACGTGCCAGTACGAGCGACGCACCTGTCCTGGACAGCCTGAACGTTTTCAGAAAAACGTGACGGACGTGGCCTCCCAAAAAAAGCGCACGGACAAATTGCACGTACTACGGGTTGTGCCCTTAGCTTTAAGGTGCACTTGCGTCAAGCTTGCGTCACTGCGGGGCTCGTTCACTGAATGCGTCACTGTTTTGTTATTTTCTCCGATTTTTTTGTTTATAATTTAGATATTGCGTAATACGTGAAAGTATGACTTAGAAGACAACAGAATACACAAAAAGTAAGAAATTAGTTTTTTATCTCTAAAATTCGCTGAGTATCTTTCAAATTAACCCTACAGTGACACATGCGTGGCGCAAGTGCAGTGAGAGGGCACCTTAACTGGTTGGACTAAATCGCCAATGTTATAACGCTAGTTCACCATTATCCTCAGGTAGACCATATCAAGCTTTCCCCAAAAACAATATTGCAGTTCGAAACCATGGTCCGTCGACTTGATATCACTAGATGTCTTTAAAATCAACGAATATAGGCTACCCCGCGGATAAACGTGAATTAACATTACAAGCAGGTGGGTGAATAATGACGAAGTTGAACTAACATAGGGGGTGGAGCGTTCGACTCGGAATCTAGTGGTCCTTAGTTCGATACCCGCCGTGCCCCCGACGTTGTCCCCTAGCTTGGGAAAGGCACTTTACACGACGTTCCTCACTTCACTCAGGTGTAAAAATGGGTACCTGACTTCGGTCGGGGAGGTAAAAGAAAAACGACTACCTTTACCTTCTGTCTCTACTGTATATGTGGCACTGTTAATATATAAGTTACTGACTTGAGTGCAGTGCCACATTTTCCTCGTCTGTCCAAAAGCAAACAGAACAAGCATGATGCAACTACGCATGCGGGGAAAATTCCACAGATGCCTACGAAATTTTGGGAATTCTTGTCAAACGGACGCACACTATATTGTTAAGCTCGCCCCAGAGGCGTCGCCAAAAAACACTTACATAGGAAAAGTGTGACGCCCATCAGAATAGAGGTTATCCACGCCGTCTCCGCCAAGCTGGCCTGGAACTGCCGGCTGAACGTCAGGAAGAAAACTCCGAGGGAGCGGAAGATTCCCGCTGTACAGCCACTGACGACAAACCCGCCAAACACCACCATCCAACCCCAGCCGCCATCAGGGGGCTGGGGGGAGCTCTGGGTCGTCATGGTGTCTCAGGGGGGTCTAAGTTGAACCTGGAAATGAAAGTAGAAATGTATTATAGAAATTGCTAAACTTTCCTTCCAACACTGAATTAATACACGGACTTACCCTAAATTTTCGGTCAATCTCCGTCGACCTTGTGCACAGAATGACCCTCTCTATCTCCAGCAGTGACGTCAGAAAAACGCCACTTTTGCAGGAGGGGGTCTTAAGTATCAGAAAGTCTATGTCTCCCCCCGTCTCTGTTGAGGGTGGGCCGGAGGGCTCTAATGTACACTGCCTCCCTCACTCCTCGTGCGAAGAAATCCTGTTCTGAGTCTAGGATTTTGACTTTGTCCAACGGAATGGATTTCAACACATATGAACTTTCATGCTAAGATAAAATCAGAAAAATCTTTACACGCCCAAGATGGTAGAGCATGGAAAATTTGGCTTCAGTTGGAGCCATAATCAGCTTGCTATTTCAGCTTTTCCTCACAAACTGGTGTCACTAATGCAGACTTGATTATTTAACACATTTATTTAGCGCTGAATAGTATTTTAGGACAGAAAACTTGATAGTTGGAAAAGTTGTGATGACTTGTTTTCGAACGGTTATTTCAATAATTGCCTATATATACTAGTGATTTAATTTGATAGAGGGGTGTTATCACATTTTTTCTCTAGTAGACACAAATTAAGACCAATTTCTAAAAATCTTTCACTAGTGAATTAATGGGATAGAGGGGTGCTCTCACATTTTTTCGCTCATAGATACTATCTCTTTAAAGATTGTCTACTGTTGAAATAATGTGATATCATTGTGTCGACCATTATCATGTGTGAAAGTAGTTATCACGGTTTTCGACTGAACTAAAATAATGTAATAAATAGGAACTTCTACTAGTACCCAATCTGCCACGCCCATCGAACGCACGCGATCACACAAGGTTCAGGGTTCAAGGTCCAAGTCTCAAAGTCGATTAATTACGCTGTTTAACACTTTTTTCTCCACTTCATTGGTTTTCTGTCAATTCTAACAGGATTTTTAAATTGCGCTGTACAAAATGTATGTCTTGGCTTGTATAGCGATGTCTTCAGCGACATACAACATCTCAAAATGTTGTTGTTGACGTTACATATTCATTTCTCCTTAGGACATACCTTTGTAAAACGACGGCGTGGCAGACCAGAGGTCAGGTACGGGTTGAACTCTAAAGGTGCTACTCTCCAAGCAGAGGTTGAGTCGCGCAGATAAAGTAGAACATACACCAGTAGTCGAAAAAATTACACGGGCGCCCGTTTAATTTTTCCGACTACTAGTACTACTATATCTGCGCGACTCAACCTCTGCTTGGAGAGTAACTATTAATTCCTTGGTCCGCAGGGAGTTTAACAATTTCCTACCCTGGGAGCCAGACAGGATCGGGTAGCTAGCGAGTTTATCCCACGGGGCCCCAAGGCGATCAGCCCGCCGACTTAACGCCTTAAGCCCGAAGTCGCTACCCTTACGTAGCGAAAGCTCCTTCGGGCTTTTAAAAACTCCCCGGAGCGCTGATATGAGGTCGGCGGTCTGACTGCCTTGGGGCCCCGCGGAATAAACTCGCTAGCTCCCGGGGTAAAAATTCGCACTCCCGCCAAATTAACTCACCTCGGCAAATGTTCTCCCTATATCCGGCATTGTTGACATCAGTCTTGCAGAGACTAGCTGCAACTAGCTGGGTAATGAAATATTATAACTACAAATATCACTGTCTTCTACACGTTTCATGGTTATGATGAAACAGCGATATGCCGCGTCATGTCATATCGGTCAACCCGGAAGTAAGAGTGACGTACTAGTACCTGTTTTGAGCCTATTGGACCAAACCAACAGCTAGGCTTAGGGGGGGGGGGAGGGGGGGTATCATAAGATGATGATACTGGACATAGTCGGATATCATTTGAGGGTAAGTTAGTATGGATTGATTTCTTGATTCTTTGGATTACATGGTATTACTGGGGATAAATGTACTTATACCGGCCAAGTTTAATTTTATGGAGTAGCCACAGAATTCAGTTTTAGGTAGGCTTGAACTTGATTTAAGCACACGGACTGCGACAGATATAATGTCTAGGCATTTGACTAGGGTTTTTTTTTTTGCGTTTATATAGCTGTGTACAGAGCTTTCTTGACAAGCTGTATGGCATAATGTTTTCTGTGATATGTTACTGTGCTGCAGCGACAATACCCCTGGGTATAGTGGTACGACCCGATGACTCCTTGTTGACGCTTCGTCCTGCACGTTGCGTAATGTTATGATAGCATTGTGGCCGTAGTATTTGGTCATAGAGAGAAACTTAATTGACACGACAAAAAAGTGCAGTGACTTTTGTATGGTGTGTGTTAATTCACCAGGGACACATGGGGTCACAATGGCAGTGTTTTGTGCCACAAATCTTTCCGCACCAAAGTTGGTACATGAACGTATACGTCATCAGATTAAGTGATATAACGCTACTACTTGAGTAGTATCATGCCTACAGATTGACTAGTCTTAGAGGAAAAAATTCAGGTCTGCAAAGGAAATCAACCTTAAACAGGGTTTTAAAAGTTAGTAATCTTTATTACTACGTACTAAGTTACAAACTTACATCTGCGGGTAAAAGCAGGGTATATTTATTGGCATGGCGCATTTAACACTTACATCCGCTACATATTGTCAGAAACAGTAGTGCATCCTTACTTGAAGTACACTGGGATGCGGCATCTGATTATTTAGGTTAAGCTATAGTGATACAAGGATATCACACCGTGATTTAAGAATATCACACCAAAAACAAATTATACAGCGTTACATTTGACGTTAAATCACTTTCTCTTTAGAAGATTCGATTAGCACACACTAAGTGAGTTATAGCAGTAGAATACGACATTGAACCTGAACCTGTAAGTTATAATGCACCAATATGGAACGCGTGTGGTGTCAACTCAAGGACGACAGTAGGCGCAAATCAAGGAACACATCATGTTAACAACTGTTACGGCAAACTCATAAAGGTAGACACATGCAGAACGTCGCCCGTGACGTAACCACTAGTGGACCATACCACTTGTTACATACAATGTACATGTAGGTGGTGATCCAAACCTACTATAACCAACTATACATATAGTGGCGATGTATCAATGGCCCATTGATGCCAGCTTGACTGGGAATCTCATACAGTCGTCGCGACATTTCGAAGTGGCGTTTGGCTGCCTGACAATGATGTTGTCTGTTTCTGTGTAACCTTTAAGTCAGGTGCTACTACCTTAAGGCTCTTCACATAGTTATACTTCTCAGCCGATTCTATGTTGGCTTTGAAGAAGGCCCACATCATCTGGTCGTCGTTTAGAGGCGACCAGCATTTCCGACAGCAAGTATTAACTTGGCTTTGTGCCCCGCCCTGTGCCCCACCCTGTGCCCCGCCATGTGCCCCACCCTGTGCCCCGCCATGTGCCCCGCCATCTATCCTTCCCTCTATCCTTCCCTCTATCCTGTCCTCTATCCTGCCCCTTTCCCGAACTCTTTGCTGACCTTGGTTTGTTTGATCCTTCTTGTCTTCAATGCCGACCTCTGCGAAAGGTTGGTCTTTAGCACAAGCATGGAGCATGATTATGTGAGTTACAGTCAATATGACATTACCCGCTAGTAGAACCATGTTGGTCCCCCAAATATATCGGTTCACTGCTGCCGCAGGGACCGTGCAGGTTACCAAGAATTTTTTTTCCACTGAACATGGGAACTTTTCATCAATGCTCGTAACAGAGATGGGTTGGTGTGAGGGATAGGCAACGATAAAAGCAACAGCAATGAAAAAAGAAAAGACCTGTTTCAGTAGGTAATGGGTGTACACAACTCTATTTTTCCTCCATATTTTCAATACTACATAATCTAATTCCTGTTGCTCGTATGGTGATTTTGGAGGCTGTTTTTGAGGAGCATTTTGATCGTTCCCTTGTTCTCCACCCTGACCCGTAACGCCTGCGTCTTGCTCGTCCACCCCATTTTTCTTAGTCTGAGCAGTGTTCTTTTCTTTTCTAAATCGGTCATACAGCACTACCATGTCATATGCCACAAATCTTATATTACAAATGACTTCCCTACCAGTGGTTACATTCCAAACCAAAAACGGTGCATACATGAGGGCTGCTTGTATGACCAACGTTAGGGCAAACTGGTTATAGCTAAACTTTGGGTTGTTGGAAAAGGAATCTGCCCCTGCGCAATAAACGTTGACAAAATCAGAAAGCTGCCTGGTGTAGACTGGTATCCCAGTGAACGGGTTGTCGGAAGAGTTGTCAGCAGACACAATCGTTCCGTTCTCGGGTTGGACGGTTCCATGTACCAGGTGCAGGGGGAAACACTGGGTTCCAGATCCTGAATAAATTTAAAACAATCATGAAGCAAAAGAACTGACTCAGAACATTGTCCTAGTACATTTCATCATGCTAAGCATAATTTGCAGTTCATCTGATCTATGTTCGATTGTCTTTCTGTTGTCATTATCATATGCGTGAAGACACAAACTTGTCTGGTAGTATGCTCAGAGAATGATCCAAACTGGAATACGAGCCACAAGCAACAAAGTTTTATTTGGCGACATTTAGGCACGACGGTTAAAGGGGCATTTCACTCTAGAAGGGAGTTTTATTTTCCGAAAGATATTAATTGTATGAAGTCACAAATGCATACTACTTCACATTATACGATAAAGTACCCATTAGCCCCATGCGCATGAAAAACATTCAGTCCTCTACAAAACTCCCTAAGTACCCTCTGATTAAATCAATCAATCTCAGTCTATGGCTGAAAACAATGTGCCTGACAACGCCTGACTTAAATTAGGTTACAAAACTAATTTCAGGGGTGCTAAGAAAAACACGTCATGTGTTCTTTGATATCTTGTGAACAATTGACGTTCTTGGTGCTTAGCGCCCCTCATTTATGCCGAAAATATTCACGATAAAGGAAGTGTCTACACGTATAGGGAATGCATGCGAAGGGTCTGCATGGGTTTAGTGAGTGTCAATTTGTTTTAAACACACACGTTGCGAAATTCACCACAAGTGGAATTCCATCAAAGGTCGGCTGATTATATCTATTGATACATCATCTATTGGAAAATAACACTCCCTTCTGCTGTGGAATGCCCATTTAATGTATAACTTGTCTCGTGCTCAAGTTAACTGATATTTCGTGTTTGCTCGTGTCATACCTAATCATGTAGTTTAAACAAGTTGATGTTATTTTGTCACCCGATGTCAGGTTACTGACAGAAATCCTGAAAAACCCTGTACAAAAATGACAATTCTGAAATGTTGCAAGATTTTTTGATGTCAACAAACCATCTTTCTCTCTCTTATTTCTCCTTAGACATATTGTAAATATGTGCGACAGAAGATGTTTACCCAGAAGGTTCCGTCCTACCAACACAGTAGACATGAGGATCGGCAGCCAACAGGAGACGACTTTAAGCACAGAGTCGGCCCATAACTCCGCATGCAGACTTCCTGGGTTCGTCACATCCACATACGACTGGAGAAGGCTTTCGATCATGGTTCGTCGTCGGCTCGTAAGCTAAGGCTGTGAACAAATCACCACAGACATGATAAGGTACCATTGTAATCAAGCGTTCTATAGGTATGGTATGGTTGGTGAGATGATTATGTCATAGTTTGCAGAGCTCGCCCCCCTCTCGCCCTCCCCCGTTTGTTTCAACATTTGTTTTCTTCAGGCGGCGAGGAGACATTATCGCTATTTAGATCTAGAGTAGGCTATGTCTGAACCCGGATGCTTCTTAATCTTTATTCTCCCCTAGCCTTTGCACTAAATCTATACTATAGTCTCCAAGCAGAGGTTTCCACTAAGGGCACTACTAGCCCCCGACCGAAACCTCTGCTTGGAGACTAGATCTATAGGCGTCGATTTAAGTTATATAATCAGGCCAGGATGTTCATACGTCTTAAGTGCTTAGAGGTAACGAGTAGTTCCTCTTTATAAAGTTCTTGAGAACACGAATGTTTGAACACCTAGGTTGAAACTGGGATAGAACCCAAGGAAAGAACAGTATATCACCTGTTCAATTGGATGGTTACCTGGCTGGGCTGTTTAGTACTTCTCAGCTAGTTCCGTCATGTAACTAAGTCGACATTTGAGAAGTCACAGGTCATGCCAAAAATAGAAATGTCCGTCAATCAAACGTTTAATCTTGCTCTAAGTAAATTCAAACTGTTTGATCAAAATCTCAACCCCGCCCCATTGTCGTCGACAGGAAACTGGTGAAAGTCCATGCAAACAATAGGCGTAAGCGGTAAGTTATTATATAAGTTCCAAGCTTTTCTTTGAATCTACTAGGTTTTTGTTGCTTTTTAGAATATTCCGGGCTATTTCAGAGAGATAAATTTGAGAATACAAACTCAACCGGGGTCTTACGATAGCCAGCAAAACAGCGTAGAATTGGTCCTTAATTTTTCTGTGGGCACTACTTATTACTTACACTGGTATCCTTCCACTGCGGATGGATATAAGAAGTTAAGTGGCAACACAGAACATACTTGCGTCACTTCAGGCATGCAGTTTATTTCTACAGGTGTACGGGACAGCGAGTATTAAAGGGGTAGCTGCAGCGTGACATCGCCGGGTTTCAAACGACCAACCTGAAAACTGTGTTTTTTGAGTCGATATCGTGGTACGTTCGCAAATTGTTTTTTTACTGGCAATCAAAATCTCTTGACTTAGTCTTAGATTATGTGGGATTTGTCATGACCACTTGGAAATTGACGTGTCGTGGACACGTGGATTGAATTGTATGGAAACTGATTTAACCGCATTTTGCACCATATAAGCCCTTTCACGGAGGTTAGAACGCATGTGAGGTGACAGGAATTCTAGGTAATATGTTAACCCTATTCAGACGTGGGGGGGGGGGCTAGCTCTAAATGTTATGAAGTAGATTTCTAGCGAGGTCAACGCCCATGAAGCCGGTTCTTTCAGAGTAACCAATTAACACCGGACCGGTGGCACGCGAGGGCCAGGGAGGAATGTTTCACACCTATTGTCCGTCGATTACTAGCTGTTAAATACCGTCAATACATCACAAAGGACATCTTTGTGGGGCTTCCTTTAGTTTGCAGCATGTATTTTTATGAGCTGGTCCCTTTGAATGCTGGTTATGTAGAATAGAAGGACGGACTGAATAATCAGCAAACAACACGACTTGAGTGCATAACGTATATATTTGACAACTTACTACAGCCGTTGTACACCGGGTCATCAGATACGTCTCTTTACCTTGTTACAATGTACAAGTTGTAAGTTGTAGAACTACGTACTGTTTTTTATTTTTGTGAATGCAAGGAAATAGCACTGAAACATAGGGTGACACGTACAAAAGTCACAACTTTTGGGGGTGACAACATTTTTCCGGGTCCGGATGAGGTTCCGGGTCGGAGTTCAAAACTAATGCAAATGAGGACATAATTTGCATAATTGATTAGAAAAATGTAATAGTTGTAATTGTTGAAATCATTTGGCGAAGGTGTGGGGTCGTGGAACTCAAGTCAGCATATATAATAAGGAAGTAATATATTGGCTTATTAGAAAATGATGGGTTTTTACACTTGTTACTTTCGGTCAGATTGAGGTTAAATCATCATACATGTATAACGTAACTTAGAAAATACGTCACTGAGGTGATCTTCAGACACACCTTTCTTTTGATCTTCAGAAACAACTGCACCCATCATGCCTTCTGCCTTTGCAAAGAAGGGACACATGGATGACACACGTAAGACTGCCATGCACATGTTTCTATTTTCTTCAATTTTCTTTAATTTTGCTCTGGGTTGTGTGTGTGTGTGTGTGTGTGTGTTTTAGCAGTCTTCCTCTTTCTAGTGTTTCTTTTGCTCATTATATCATAAATATAGTATACTTTGAAATACCTTCATGTACACCGTACTGTTGACCTTCACATAAAGCGCAAATATGTTTATAAAATACCTATTTGTAAAAAATATTGGACTTGATCATTGGCCATAACTGACAGTACAGTTTCTTTGGCCGCCTTTTGTCCAGACAGATTGGGGCAATAAAGTTTTTTTTCTGTACGTACCAATGATATTCTGTATGAGAAAACAAATTCATCGATCTTCTTCATACACTTCACCTCTACAAATATCTTACTTTTATGACAACAGAAATTAGCATACATCGTCAATATTTACACATGATGATTGTCCCTAAACATTGATTTCTTAAACAGCTCCACAAACTTTGGATACACAAACTTCGGATACACCAATCCAACCACCTGACAACAAAATTCCAGAAGGTAAGCATAGATTATGATAAGCATGACAAGGTGTATAGCCCATAGATTCTTGGATTGCATAGTCACATCTTCACCTTTGTTACCTTGCCCCATAAAAGGTTAACCAATATCAATTTCTTTACTCTGGCGGAAATACATATTCTAACATGACATATAAAAATGGTATCAAAGTACCTTTTTTTTACAAAGGCACTTGCTTTCTCAGAGCATGGTCGTTAGGAAAGCACTAAACATTGAAATATGATTTGATTAAGCAGCAAACATCGAAGCCCCAGGTGGACTTACAGCTGTAGAGACCACAAATACACGAGTCAAGGTAGAATGGAACCCCGTCAGTTCAGACCAGCTCCCAGAAGACTGTCAGCTCCTTGGCTACCGTCTGGAACAGTGCGTGATAGAATTTGGATGTCTGAAGCCGTGGAACTCTGCACAAAAGCCCGTTGAAGTATTGAAAGCTACACATTTCACAGTAGTCGGACTGACAGCTTATGTGGACTACCAGATCTGTGTGAGATCAGTCCTACAAAAAAATGGAGAGATTGTCCTTAGCAAGAGTTCTGTGCCGATTCATGTTGTGACGAGAGAGAAGTGTAAGTATGATTGTTCGGAGAATTCACTCAAATGTTCCTCTGGGATTGATTTATTAAACAATGTTATGAAACTTAAGTACAACAAATTCTACAACCATTATAGTACCATTAAACAGATAAGCGTTACCCTTCTTCTATTATTGAACATTGTGTCGAAACCAAAAAGGCATCTGTCAAAGTGAAGTGCTTTGTAGTTGTTTAGACACTCAGTGTTGTGACTCAACCAAATGTAACAATACCAACGCAATTCAGCCGACTAACCTGGAACCCGGGTCAAGTCAGATTAATAAATGTTGGTGTCTATGCAGGATTTTGTCTAACTGTTGTACCGTTTGAACCCTATCAGATCAGCCATACCCACCAAGAAGCGTGCGGTTGGAAAGTGACTCCAATGGGTCCCGCTTACTGAAGTGGGAAGAGCCATCACCTGCTGCAGATGTCAATCCAAAGTCCTGCGAATATGTGGTCGAGATGTGTCTCCATGTTAAAGACAAAACTCGACATGACTGGGCAGAATGCGGTAGAACAGAAGATTGCAAGTTTCAGATAGAACATCACAAGAAGTTGACAGTCAATGTGAAGTGCAGTGGAGACTACCGATTCCGTGTGTCAGCCATCAACAAGGAAATGAATTCGAAAGTCAGCAGCCTTTCACAAGAAATGGGTACGACATTATTTAGCTATCAAAACTATTATCAATTTGTTGTCTAATATAGGTCACAATATATTACCAGAGGTATAACGTAATTGCTAAGCCATAGAATGTTGTTTGCAATTCATTTTCATCATGTCATTAACATCTGCTTTGCAGAAGACTCAGGGCTACGCATCAGAATTAAAAAATCAAAGAGGATGAAACATGCACCTGCGGAAGCTTTTAAAGCACTTTGGCCTTTCTCTGGTACGTACAATATACGGGAAAATGGAAGCATCATCTTTGTCATCTCCTGTCATGACGTCAACAGTCTCCGCGAACTGTGGGTGAACTACAATCAGGGGAAGGTAAAGAATTTCTTCCAGGTAGAGTTTCCTGGCCGGACCCAGCCTTACTCGGTGGCAACAGACACAGAACTATGCGTTAAGATTGAGGAACAGGATTACTACGCCTGCCGTCAACACCTTCTGCTGACCATGCCTACCGACGAAGGGTTCCGAGTGGTGAGACTTGGGAATGATCAGTCCAAAGGTGAGTTTGTTCAGCTTTTCAGTTAAGGTCAGACTAACTATCCTTTGTAATATAAGTTAGAGTAGAGTACAGTGGAGTGAAATGAACAAGAAATGCGATTCAAATTTCAAAATTCAAATTCAAAATTATACATTGTACATGCATTTCATTTACCCAACCGTCGTAGGTGAAAGAACTCATCAGCTTCCGCTTACAATGATTCTGGTGTTTAATATTTACTTCATTCCCAGGCACCCAGCTGGGCCTAAGTGAGGATTATCCAGTCTACTGCAAACCGACATCCCACAGGACAACCTGCCCGCAGCTGGACTTCCTGGACCCTGCAGTTTACAACATTCGGCACAAATATCGCATCGCTTTAATGAACTTCATGGGGGACACGAAGGGTGTTGGGAATGCAAATTTACGCAAACTTCTTCTCAGTCAACTTCAGAGACATGAGCGCCCTTCCATTGTTCTTGTCCAATTGTGTCCGTGGAGCGATCCGATACAGCATCTTCAGCTCGAGGAGACGCTTCGCTACACAGGAGTCCGTAATGAAACGGGGATCATCTGGGATAGTGAAGTGTTCGAAGTAAAATGCCTCGACTCACACAACCTGATACAAGCTGACAAGTATCCAACTCTCTACAGACACTGTGAAGGGGCCTGCATCTGTGAAATCATGCTCAAAGATAACCCGACTAAACAACATTCACCACATGTGACAGGCTTCCTTGCCATCTCATGGCATGGACCTTATAAGTGTTCTCAGGTAGAAAAGCAGCAGACATTCCGAGAACTTCTTAGCTTTAGTAAGGCATTTACAGAGGACAGCAGCCAGAAAGCTTGTATCATTGGTGGTGGCTTCAACTTTAGTATGTTCAACGTAGACGAGGATATTGACAGTTTCCCGGGACTGGCAATTTCTGCTTCTTATGGATCGGACACAACTGACTACTTCATCTTCACCTCTGACTTCATTAATGTTCAGCATGCTGAGCAGTTGTCCTTGGACTATGATGCAGAGAGTGTCTACACACCACAGGACAGAGACGAGGCGAGAGCATTGAAGGCACCCAACACTCCACCTAGCCAAGTCATTCGTCATAAACCAGTCTTTGCTATGTTGGACCTGGAAAGTCCTCATCCTTTCTCCTCCCCAGCAAGAGTAAAGCCAGGCGCTAGTTCACAAACATGAAGGCCCCAATTCAGCAAACATTGTAACTGAGATGAAACTAGTAGGCAAATTGCACAATATAACATTAGCAGTACTTATTCAAGATTTTGATGCATGGTTTTGATTTTCATAATGTATCGTAGATATCAGTGATCCAGGAGCAGCTCTTAGCATACTTCTTTCAAGTGGGTGCATTCTTTCAGTCCTGGCTATTGGAATTCTTTTTAATTTCGGTGCACAGCACTGAAAATGGACAAGATTTGAATTTACATTAGTTACTGGGAAACTTAGAATTTTGTTATTAGTTGCCGTGTGCAATGCCATCTGTATTTCATCCTACTATAGCTTATCAGCTGTAAAATTGGAATTGTTCCGAGTTCAGAGATGCAAATTCAGCTACCATTATACAGGTGTGATTTCAGCTTGTTATAAATTGGTCAGATCTAGGGGGAAATGATCTTCTCAGACTTCCAAGGGACCCGGTGTGGTTATATTGAGATCAACTCAGTCCCTCACAAAAATGTGAACTTCAAATTTACTATTTCTCAAGAACGTGATATATGTGCCTTTACTTTTGTGTCAATTTTCAACCCATTGGATGAAGAAAATGATCTTGTCCTAAAGTATGTTTTACTATTTGCATTGGGCTTGCTTTCATATGATAATAAGATTCATTCAAGTGGTGAATAAGAAGAAAAACAAACTGAAGGCATAGATTTTTAAACACACAATTGAGATAAATCCATCAAAATGGTATTGTGTAAATTTTCCCATCTCAGTGCTCACAACAACAGATTTCACGGGAAACTTGTAACAGGTGCAGGCATTGTTGTTCATCATTATTTTATTGTCCATTTTTCCAAGGGAGCATTATTTGTTTTGTAAATAAGATTGTTTAAAAGTAATGAGCTCGTTAATCATACCTGTTATAAATTCAATCAAATCTTTAATGTTGTGTCCAAGCAGCACAGACTATTATGTACCCTATAAATGTTATTATCATCATGTACTGTTCACAAACCAAGCATATTGATACCATAGAGATCAAAAATTCATAAATGGTGTACAGATGTGGTTACATTCAATCATAATATAAGGCCATATTGCATCATATCGATCATGATCCATAGATGTGATGCTATTAATAACATAACATCACTTGTATTAAGAATGTTTTTAATCTCAGTAACTTGCAAAATTCCAGTATGCCAAGAAAACCTGGCAGTTAGTAAACCTGATAAATAATACAAACTACATTAGATTTTGATATACAGCAATCTCATGGGCTTAATGTTCATATTCATGATTTGAGTTTATGTTACATTAAGAAACTGCACCAGAAAACATCATTCAACACAGCATAGCAGCACTCCAGTCAATAAATATCAAAATATTATGGGTGTGTACTATGTACGTAACATTTTCATGATTATGCATTGCTCTATTTCACTGCATTTCTTTCTGACTATAAACTCTAAATGTACATACATGTACTTGTAATGCTGATTTCAAACATTATAAGCAACAATATACAAGGATCCTTAGTCACAACCAACTAGATATATAGTAATATACAGCAACAGCCAAGTTTACTGGTTCTATTTTTGCACTGCAGCATAGGTGGCGCTGCTAACAATGCAGCCCCAAACATAAAGCAATGTGACATAATATAGATAGATATTGTCCAGCAGCAATGATATTAGGAAACTGAATAGTTATCAGTAATTTCTTACTAAGACTGCAGTTGTTGAGAAAAAAACTTGTTTTCCAGTCAATAACCACCATGATGAAATAAGATTATAAGTAACAACATCATATTTCCAGTGTTCTATTTGAATCTGATAGTCATAATCTGTGGCAGTTCAGGTGAACCCTCTGCTAATCTTCTCTGTTCAGATTTTGGCACTTTGGACCAGTCAAACATGGAGTACTGCATGACGGCACGACTCACGCTGCGTAGCGCCACGGCGTGGTTCGGGTTCTCGTGAGGGGGCATGTCGAAGTTGTTGGCAACTACGTCCTTTTCTGTGGAGACAAAAATCAAACAGTTCAGTTTTAACAAAACCTCGGACTTACTATTCGAGGCCACTGTATAAGGGTTGTCGGCTTAAACTAGAACAACTTGACCAAAAAACTGGTCAACTTGGCCCAACACCATAAGGCCTAGGAAAAAAATTGTGTTTCTTGTTTCAGTCCTGCAAAAATTAGCGCCGGTAGGTAGAGATTATCTTTTTCTTCTTGTAATTTTTTCTAGGCTGGCCAAAACTCTAGTGAGACGTATTACAATGCAGTTGAACAAAGTAAACTGAAATGCATGAGTACATATGTCTTTCAATATCAATCTTTAATTTTGTGCATAATAGATGCATTTATCCTTTATTAGATAGGACATAGCATAATAATTTGTTTTCTCTTCAAAAGGAAGCAGGCTGAATTAAAATTCTAAATGGAAGCTTTGTGACTCCACTGCCCACCCAGAAAAATTAGGGTCGGCAGGTTTCTCTAGAGTAGGTAGGGAAACAGGAAAACACCATTTTTTTCCTAGGTCTAGAGAGAAGTAATAACTATTTCCACTAAAGTTACCAGGTATTGTTGAAGGTCGTGTGTGCCTGTCCTGTGACCTTGTCCTCGGGGGAAGTCCCTCCGCCCTGCGCCCAAAGGCGATGGTCTCCCGTAACAAGTACTGCTCCTGTTCGTACATACGCCAGGCGCGATCACGCTCCGACTGGAGAACTTCTATTGAGGAGGAGATAAGAGGAATACTCAGTTTCTTACGTCAATGAAGGTACATATAGAATACAACACGGTGTATTCCGTATCACCCAAGGTATCAGCCCGACTGCGGGTCGGATCGCCCGAAGGCCGGAGGGAGATCCGACCCGTGGGAGGGCTGGGACCGAGGGTGATGTGGAATACACCGCATTGTATTTCATTTATGTCATACCCACCTGAAAAACCCATGTTTTGATGCGAAATGCGCCAGAAGTTGAACAAATTTGGTGCCCTCGAACAAAATGTGTTGCAACAGCAATGTTCCAACATCCGAATCAGGTATTTGAATTGCAAACCGTGCCGTATTTGGCCCGTTTGAAATGGTTTGATTTGCTCGAAAAGAGCCTGTGTGATACGCCTTTCGAACCTGTGCGATACGGAAGCGTACGGCCCGGTCTGGAACACCAGGTGTGTATCGAACGTTTTTGCGTCACAGGTATGACATAAAACAAGTTACGCAACAAGCAACTAGCGCTGGTTTAATGCAAGAATGTTTATCCAAGGGCAACCCTATTTTCGTTATGTCTAAAAAATGAGGTACTTGGACGTATCAAAATCGCCAAAGGGTGGTTTCAAATTACAGTGTTTTCAAAAACGGAAGACTACCTTGCATAGAAACTAGTAAATAAAAAGTTACATGTTGATGTACTCACAATGATTGCAAACTATCAGTGATCATCATCACTGTCCTCATCATGATCAGCTGGGTCATTTCTCATGTATAGGAATTACAAGGACAAGTCTCAAAAGTCTGGTGCAGGTTAGGTACAGGTAGACATCAGAAATACCGGCACAGCCTAACTTTTACCTGCACTAACCTGCAAGTGTAGGTGGTATTTTTAGCCCTAGCATAAAATTAACACAAATGAATCCTACCTTGTCTGTCTAGCAGCTCTACAGAAGGCAGGTGGTGAATAACATAAGATCTGTACTCATTCTCTTGTGCCAGGGGGTTGTTGAACAGATCTGGAGAAATATTAGGTAGTTTAGAGTGATGTTTCTACACATAAAACCATTCATATTTAATTAGGATTATTTACATGTAATTGTACAATGTTCATTGTAGTTATATATGAAAGCAAACAATGTAGATGGATCTTGATTACATGTGAGTTAACAAAACAACTTTTCAATGTCACTAACTAACTGAAAATGTTACCTCAACTTTGCACAAAGGAAATTGTTCCAGAACTGATTAGATAACAGTGACATTGAATAACCTTCCTAATAGAATGTGTGTTCCAGAACAAAATCTGTGATGCCATTATTCAACAATGAATCCAACTTTTTCCAAAGACATTGTGTGACATTTGAGAACAAATTGAATGCATTAAGTTTTGGGAAAAGGTACTAAAAAAAGTTAATTAAGTCATGAATAACAACTGTGTGTGGACTGTGTTCAGCACCAAGGACAGGTGTGTTCGTGTATTTGTGTGTGAGTTTAGCAACAATGACAGGTATGTCTGTGCGTATGTGTTTGTGTGTGTGTGTTCAGCACCAAGGACAGGTATGTTTGTGTGTGTGTGTGTGTGTGTGTGTGTGTGTGTGTATGTGTCTGTGTTGTTCAGCACCAAGGACAGGTATGTTTGTGTGTGTGTGTGTGCGTGTGTGTGTGTGTATGTGTCTGTGTTGTTCAGCACCAAGGACAGGTATGTTTGTGTGTGTGTGTGTGTGTGTCTGTGTTGTTCAGCACCAAGGACAGGTATGTTTGTGTGTGCATGTGTGTGTGTGTATGTGTGTGTGTTGTTCAGCACCAAGGACAGGTATCTTTGTGTGTGCGTGTGTGTGTATGTGTGTGTGTTGTTCAGCACCAAGGACAGGTATGTGTGTGTGGATGGTGTTCAGCACCAAGGACAAGTGTGTTCGTGTGGATGGTGTTCAGGACCAAGGACATGTGTGTTCGTGTGTTGATGGTGTTCAGCTCCAAGGACAGGTATGTTTGTGTGTGGATGGTGTTCAGCACCAAGGACAGGTGTGTTTGTGTGTGGATGGTGTTCAGCACCAAGAACAGGCATGTTTGTGTGTGGATAGTGTTCAGCACCAAGGACAGGCATGTTTGTGTGTGGATAGTGTTCAGCACTAAGGGCAGATATGTTTACCTATGTGTTTAGCAACAAGGACATGTTTATCAAAGTTTTGGATCACATTGAGGTTCAGACTGTCTGTCACCTTTCTTTGTGCAATAATGACTGGCTGTACTTCACACTGCAGCTAGGTGTCACTACTGCAGTGTTACAATGTGGTTTCAAACATAATGGTTAATAGTCAACTCTTGCAAATATGTAGTTGTGAATAAAGAAGTTTTTCCAACTTACTAAGTACTCTGAGGGCCTGCATGGGTCTGAGTTCTCTCACCACCTCCTCTAGTTTAGTCAGCTGGTTGTTATGCAACATTAACACCTGAGGAATACATGATACATGTACAACACTGTGAGCTAAGCTGACAATACAGAAGAGGGAATTTCTGTCACCTTTCACCCTGCAAAATTCAACATATAGGAACCATTTTTTTAAAGGATCTCCTACTTATGACTTCTTAATCATATCTTACTTTGTCCATGCTTATTGCAATTCTGTAAGAAAAATGACAAGACATACAAGGATTAGTAAAAAATCTCATATTCAGCTTAATGTTTTGAGATTTTTGTGCAAAATGCTTTAACATGATTCAGTTGTATGTTAAAGACACTTGTATGTTAAAGACATAACAATGACACCTCCGAACAATGAACAATTGGTAATACATGTACAAAAGGTGTTCTGGAACAAAGGCCACAAGACTATAGCACTAGAAATCCTACTGCAGTACCAAAGAAAGCCATTAGGAGGCCTTTAATTGACCTTGACCACCATCTTCCCAACACCTAACCACATACCAAATATTATTACCATCCATCAAGAAATTCTGAACTTATGCTGACAACAAATATTCCAAAGCACACACACACACACACACACGCACACACATACATACAGACACACCAAAAACAATACCACCATTTCTTATCAAGGTGAGCATACCTGTAGACAGGTGAGATGGCCCAGAGCTCCACTGATGTCGATTAGCTCATTGTTCTCCAGGTACAATTCTGACAATCGGAAGTTGTTCAGGATACAGTCGATTCTCCGCAGCTTTAAAAGAAATAAGCATTTCCATTGACATTTCTTGCAATAACCCCCCCCCCCCCCGAAAAATGTTCCTTACTTATTCTGTTATGTTTAAATGTCAATATAAGAACAACTTTACAACCATACATGTAGAAGGCTCAAAGTATTTCAAATATACTTTGCAATGCTAGCAAAATAAGATTCGATATTTGTCAAAGAAAACTTAGTACAGTAGAAGCCACTTAATTGCACAGCCTATTTGCCAGTGAATTTCGTACAATTATCCAGCTGGTGCAATAATGCAAAGTTATCTAGCTGGACCACACTGTTTTGGGATTTGGGGATTCCGTGCAGTTAACAGAAGTGTGCAGTAATCCGATGTGCAATTAACTGGCTTCTATGGTATTGTTGTAAGTTGAAGGAGAAGCTTTGTACTATTGTAGTCTTACCTTGTTTCCATTGAGCCATAGATACCTCAGGATCTTGAACCTTCCTAGGTCACAGACTTCCTTTAGATTTCTGAAAGAAAACAGAACATTGTGGCTTTGTGCTGTATAAATTTCATACAACTTTCCTCACTTCACTCAGATGAAAATGAGTACCTAAG
Source organism: Branchiostoma floridae x Branchiostoma belcheri (assembly GCA_019207045.1). Lineage (NCBI taxonomy): Eukaryota > Metazoa > Chordata > Leptocardii > Amphioxiformes > Branchiostomatidae > Branchiostoma > Branchiostoma floridae x Branchiostoma belcheri. The sequence continues at coordinate 13,991,740 of CM033041.1, forward strand.
ATTCTTGGATGTTTTTTTCTTCAATAAATGTTGGTCCCATGTTCGAGGAGAGCCACACTCTAAACACAAAAGAACCCACCACACTTATCGAAAAGAGTAGGGGTCCTTCCCTGTGTGAGTGGATCAAATACATAATTGTCCAGATATACAGCTTGTACTGTTCAGTACCAGGGCTCTAGCCAGCTGGAAATTTTTTTCCGTCAGCCAATTCCCATTGTTGCGAAAATCGCGAAAACACTCTTCCATGAGTTAGAAAGACTGAACTGAGACCTTGAAAAACGGGTTTTTAATGAGATTATTGTATGCTAAAGGGCAACGACACACTTCGTCAACAATAATAACAATAGCAAAACAAACAGTGTGTGGCTTTTACGGCCGTGGACGGCGTCCCCAAGCCGCCTGTAGCTTCCACCAAGGATTTTTGTCCGTCAAGGTTGACAGATTGGTTTAAAAATTTTTCCGTCACACGCAGCAAATTTCCGTCAAATTCATCAATTGACGGAAAAACGGACGCTGGCTAGAGCCCTGTTCAGTACATTAATCTTGTGTGACATGCTATAAGATAAGGTTGTTAAGGTATGCAATACAAGCAAAACAAACATAACAGAGCTTAATAAATCATCAGATCAAAAACTTTACCAATGCAAATGATCTTATGCTGTACATTAAGAAGATATCTTTTGATCCCACTAAAAGAGACCATTGAACTTAAACTAATTTGATAGTAAATGATAGAAAAATTGTAATTTTTCCATCCTCACCTATCAGACAAGTAGAGTAGTGTGACGTCAATATCTTTCCTGATCCCTCTCTCTTCAAGCTGGGCCTCTATTGTCTGTAAATAAAGAAATCATCAAGTCATTCAAGTCTTTTTTAAAAATTATTTACATGTAGATTGGACTATCTGTTAACCATTATTCTACTGGAACAAACTTTCTAGAAGGTATCAACCATCTGACATTTTGTCTGAAGTCAGATGCAATTAACATGGATACTGTATGGCCATTTATTCATTTCCTATTTCATTTACATATATTTAAAGGCACCCAATGCAATTTTAGAGCATTAAAATTGGAAATATTCTTGATAAGACAATCAGCACGATATTGACATTTACTTCAACATACTAGCACATTTCGTATCATTATTTCATACTTCTTCCTCCCTACGTTGCCCCTCGCGGAGCTATTTTGAGGTAAAACTTGACAAGACAAGAATGCAAAAAATATGTCGAAAATGAACCCCTTTTATCTATTGTGACCCACAATAAATCAGCACAGGATCGACCCAATGACAGTCCAGGTAATCTCCAAGCAGATCCACGGTGGCGCAATATACATTTAGTATAACTTATATAAATAAGTGCTCGTTTGACTCCCTTTGGCCGGCTATACGCCTTGGCCAGCTTTGATACTATCGTATGGCACCGTAGGATCTGCTTGGAGATTAGGTCCAGGTTCAGGTCCGGACCTGGACCTAATCCTCTGGACCTAGACCGTACCTATAGCTATATTTTCTGTACTGGTGCCAAACCCTAGTTTAGAGTGTTCAAGTAGCATGAAAATGTCAACAAGACCCACTCGACAAACTTTCCACTGTACGATTTAATAATAGCAAAACTTTTGTGGATTATTTTAGGGACAGAAAAGTTCCTTGGTAGAAATTGTCAGAGCTTGGAAGACATAGCAAAAGTGGGAACCATTTGGAATAGTGCTATCTTCTTTGTTATTGTGTGTCAAATTCAATTTTACTCTCACAAAAGAACGCAGACGCAACAAGTGTCAAGTTACCAAAACATTTTGACAAACTTTTTCCCACCAGACGACACAATCTAAGGATTTGTCAAAACAATCCTTGATACAACAAGTTCCTCTGACATGCTTGAGAAGATTTTGAGTCCTCTTAATCGACAAGAATATGTTGTTTAAGGAGAAAATTTTAGACACACCTGTAGCGCTTCTTGCTCCCCTCCCGCCATTGTTGTTGTAGCAACCTGTTGCTATGCGAGGTTGACCCCGGGTCAACAGATGATCCTACTATATAAATAGGGATGTAATATTTCTTCATTACTGTGAATAAATATTTCATGTTTATACATGGAATATTTATCAAGTATTTAACAACTATGTTTTACTATAATAAGATGTATCTTTATGTCTTTTATTTAATGATATATAAGGGATATGAATATATGATGAACTCGACACCCCTTGGCTTTAGTAGTACATGCCTTACGCAGTGCATGGTGGGACAGCATTCCAGAACGCCCCCCTCCCTAGGAAAGTCAGGTATGGAAAACTTCTTTCATATTTATTAATTCCACGGCCAAATTTGGCCAGTTTTGTTCCTCACAAGGTAATGTTTTAATACATTAAGTTACAAGGATCATTTTGGAGTAAAGCCTATGGGCCTTTTGTCCACAATGCCGCGAAAAATCAGACTAAACTTTGGGAACTTTTGACATGCATGGCAAAGTCCACGATACGTACGTTTCATCATATTTCATCATATTGAGGATGGGTTCTAAGCTTTTTTGGGGGGGTGTTTAGGAAGGCTTTATAAGACTATATAGTCTTTGCTTTGTTATTAGATTGTTAGGGGAAGAATAAAGAGGTGACAAGAATATCAAATCATCAGATATAGATATGTTTTATCATAGTTATTAATAGTTGTGACGTTGTCAGCAAAATTTGTGCCTTAGGAAATTATGATCGTGTAGTGTCATAGACAATGTATACTGGTAGACCTCTTCTTCTCTTTTTTTACTATCCATGTGTATATGATACACACAGTTTACACATGTTAACTCTTCAGCCTTTGATAACACCTGATACACTGTAGGCCTGGACCAGCTTTTATTAGCCCAAAATTAAATGACATTTGTCTGTGCAATTTTACTTGCGACAAGAAAATCCTTTTATTTTTCAGAAGAAAAGATAAGCATTGGAAAGCTTGTAACCGAGGCAATATCTATCCATAAATCAACACTGGGCTGTCCTTATATTTACTTTATTAGAGTAGAGTTGCCTGTTGCAATTTTTTTTAAGATAGATAAATAAACAAATAAATCTACCTATAGAAAAACAAGCAAGTACACTAGGTACTAGTATAGTAGGATATGCCTTTGCTTGTTCAATACTTTCAGTTCTAGGCCAATGGACTTGTGCATACAAACTTGGATGTTAGCAAAAAATAATAACTAACTAACTCTGCTAACTAATTCATCACCATCTAATCATGCTGGTTGCTATCTACTGTAATTGAAATATACGTAGTTTTCGTATTTTTGCGTTGTAGAGTATCTTAGACGAATCAGATCAACTCATAACAGGATCTTTTAATCTGTCCAGAGATCGATGATCAACAGGACACTGTGTGCATGTAAGATTTTTTTATTACCTCCATGAAAAAATGGAGGTATAGTTTTTGGTGTGTCTGTGTGTGTGTGTGTCTGTGTGTGTGTCTGTCTGTGTGTCCGCATATTTGTGGTCAGCATAACTCATGAAGGGTCGGGTGGATTGGTTTCATACTTGGTGTGTTGGTAGTGTGTGATGAAAGCTGGAAATGATTAGATTTTGGGCCCCCTAGCGGCTCCCCTTGGTACTGCTGCGCAACTTCCGGTTTTGCTATCTTGGTGTTCTGAACATGCTATGGTCACGATTTTTTAGTATTAGATAGCTCTTCTGCTCAGGAAGAAATGACATAAGTTTGGGCCCCCTAGCGTCTAGTTTTGGGATAGCAGGGGCATTTTTGTCAAAAACTTCTGAAGAGGATAACTCAAGAAGGGAACAACGGATTTTCATCATTTTTGGTATGTAGGTACCTTAGACAATGTTTTACAAGATAAGATACTAATTATGCAAAATAGGAGAACATTTGCATAATTAATGAGAATATTCTATCATAGCAGTATTTTCAATGTATCTCTTGTTCCAGACATGCTATGGTCTTGACATTTAGGTGGTAGATAGCTTTTAGCGCCATAAACAAGTGGGACAAGTTTCAGCCCCCTAACATTTAATTGTGGAACTGCAGGGGTGTTTTTGTCAAGACACTCCTAAGAGGATAACTGCAGAAAGGAACGACGGATTGCCTGCATTTTAGGCATGCAGGTAGCTTAGGCAAAGATGTTCATAATGATATACATGTTATGCAAATGAGGACTTTATTTGCATAATTAATGAGGAAATTGTTTTCAATAACTGGACCTCAATACACGTAACACATGTTAATTATGATAGGTGGAATATAGGCAGATACCAAATATGGTAATGAGGAACGTATTTGCATAATTTATGCAAAAATTGCAAAACCACTTTATGATTAATAATGGGAATTTTATAATTGTGACATGTGTACGTTATTCAATGATTAACAACACCATGCATACATTATGTTAATGTGTTAGTCAATTGCATGGAATTTACGAAAGCTCTAAATTTTCATGGAGGTATGAGGTCGCCGAACTCTAGTTTAAAACCTGCAATGGAAAATTCAACAAAGGATAATCCATCAGCAACATGATTTTCTGCATTGCCACCATCTTCACTACCATATCTACAGGAAGTATGCAACTAATATATGCTGAACTTTAACCCAAAAACGCATGGCAAAGAGCTTGGCTTGAAACATGCTGTTGTGGAATGGAAGCTTCATCCTTGTGACTGTGAGTGAAATGCCCTCTTTCTGTTGTATGCAGTACTGCAGGCAGCCAACAACAAGAACACACCACAGCTGCATGTGACTCCAGTTTCTTCCCTTGGGAGGACAACCAAAGCATGGTCAGCATGTTCCACCTGGGATGGCTCGGTGGTACCGTTTTCAATCGTTCCGTTACGACTGCAGGCGCGGTTTTCACCGATGTTCGCAGGTATCTGGGCCTACTAACCTTCACCGAGCGCATGAAAGACCAATGGCGTAAGGAACAAGTTTTACTAAAGGAAAAACTGCTCGAACAAGATACTGAAGAATGGCAACATGCTGAAGATGATACCACTCTCTTCCATGGGCTTAAGTATGTAGCTGGCCTGGATCTAAGCTATACTAAAGAAAGTTCCGAGAATGCTTGTGCGTCCCTTGTCGTGATGTCATACCCTGACCTTACGGTGGTATACTCGGACTGCACGCCCGTACAGGTGACCGCGCCGTACGTTCCCGGATTCCTGTGCGCTCGCGAGGTAGGCTTCCACGTGCAAATGGTCGAGAGGCTACGACACAGCGCTTCGGAGTACATGCCGCAGGTTTTACTGGTCGACGGGAACGGGATGTTGCATCCGTCCGGATTCGGGATCGCCTGCCATCTTGGCGTACTTACCGACCTCCCCACCGTAGGTGTTGCCAAAAACCCTTTCACAGGGTTTGACGGTATGACCAAAGAAAACCACAGGACTGTTTCAGCCGAGCAGCTGAAAAAAGGCGGAGACTCGTTCTTGGTTGTGGGAACGTCTGGAAAGGTTTACGGTAGAGCGCTGCTCAGTAAAGACGGGATCACGTCGCCCGTATACGTTTCTGTCGGACACAGGGTAACGCTGGATACGGCAGTGAAGCTGGTATACGCATGCTGTCAGTACAGAATACCCGAGCCGATACGACAGGCTGATATCAGGTCTAGAGAGTATATACGACAACATTTTGGAAGTGACAGCACAACATGAGGAGTTATACTTATAGGTCAAATGTAATTGCAAGAAATTATTCACTACAAATTTAGTACAGGTACACAAATGTTTCCTCAATGAACATTTATTCTGTGAAAATTGCTTAATCTAGTTATATTATGTAAACATTTCTATTTAAGATTCTAATGACTACTTGTTACAAAAACTTATGAATTTTAATCCTCAGGTACTATATGATCAATACAGAAATCTTTGAAACTGACATGACATAGCTATTGTTTCAAATTCAATGTTTTGAGTCTGAACATGACAATGATTTAATAAATAGATAGGTTCCTTGCTACAAGCAGATTTCAAAAGGACTCTTAATGAGTTTTTGTGATACTGGCTATTCCTGTTGTAATACAAACTTAGGGTCCAAAGAACCTGTCTGAGTTTTGAAATAAATGTAACATCTAATGCAAATGATAAATTGTGTTTAGACATCGGAAAATAATTTCATCAGGTTGGTAGAACATATATAGCCTAGGAGAACTATTTTTCCACAATCAGTTTGTAAAGACATTTTTAGATGCAAGCCATATACATGTATCGTTAACAGTGGAACATAAATACAAAGAAAAAACACAGTGCAAAATGGCATTTTCTTCAATTTTTATAAAGTTACCTCATACTAGTTGGTTGGGAAGGGAACAGAATGATTTCATAACATAATTGTTTGAAACTGAAGTTCCAACCATACAAAGTGAATGACCTACATGTATGCATTGCTTCACAACAACAGAGCATTATATCAATACTTGACATTGACATTGTCCATACCCACATACTTCCCCTTGTCTTCCTGCTGAGATATGAATATTACTCAACTTATGATTCTATTTTTTACTGACAAATATCCCCTACTGGCTTATTCAACCATGATTTATTATAGCCTCATATGGAGGTATGGTCAAGTTGCCAAGACTCTGCATGCCTCATGACTAACTGGGGTTGGATTCCTGGTCATATTTGGACCTGGAGCTAGTCTAGTTTGGCTTGTACTCTAGTCGCACTGTCGCTGACACAGATAGAAAAATTAATCTACCACGGGTGGTAAGCCGCCATAGTGATCAATGTCTTCTTGACATAATACTAAAGATGCCAATGTGTGGGTCCCCGCGGCTGTATGATACTGGTCTCTTATGTCAGTGTGATTAATGGAGTATTTAAGTGAGGGCGTGTATTGACACACGTAGACCCATGCTGCTTCAAGTTCAAGGGTAATGGTAGTTTGTTCTTTGCCAGTAGATGCAAAAGCAATACTGTTTGGTTACTAAAAAAATTAGGCCCTATACGGTGTCAGTAGAAATCTCAGTAGTTCATCACTTCATGACATTGTATTTCTGAACTTGAAAGTTCATCTGTGTTGGTGCCTAGTGCCTACCAAACCAAACTATTTTGTATGTTGATGAAAGTTAGATGACCGAGTACTGAAATAATATGCTTTGATAAACCAATTATAGTTTAACCCGTACAATATTTTCACCATTACAAGGAGCAAGAAGAAGCCCAAACTACATGTATATGCTAGACTACAATTCTAGTACAAACTTATGTATGTTTGTAAACATGTCTTATTAAGAGTATTTGACAACGTACTTTTGTATGAGTCATACAACACAGTTGTGTGAAACTTCCTGGTCTCAACCCCCTCTCCTAAAAGCCCCTAATGGTACACTCCTATAGTTTGACAACATGATTGTGTGGTTTCAGCCAGTCAAATCCAGATTTAGCCTGTAAGAACCATTTGCTGACAGAAGGTTCCAGAATGTCGCAGACAGACATGAACAGTGTCTATCTTTGTCATCTGAGGCTGGTGCAACAGTTCAATGACATACGTTAAACCCAACACATTCAAAATACATCGGAGGCCTGTTATTAGTGTAAATCCTCTAATACATATGTACTTGAATGAAAGTATTCAAATTTTGTAGCACTTCGGTTGTTATTGTAAGGAACACATATAGTATAAAGTAAACATCTGTTAGTATGAATGAATGAAGACTTTTATTTTGCCTTACTCAGACAAGTTCAGATCGCAAAGATAGACATCATGGTAAAATTTTCAAATGTGCAAAGATTGGTACAAGAATTGCAGTGTAGCATACACATGTATATGTAGATTCTGCCTATTTTTGCAACTTGCTAGTGGTGAAAAATGTAGGATTGTATGGGTTAAGCTATAACCAGTATATCAAAACAAATGAACATAAATCTGAGACAGTCAAAAGAAATTATTCATTTAAGAAGTTGTGGGAGAAATCAACGATCTTCAAGATGTAGCTCCTGTACAACATACAAATAAATAAATTAAAATACAACATTCTAGTTGCGGTTCTTGACAGTGCATCAGATCTGAGCGTACTAAAGCGTCAATATGCTGTGATTTGAATCCCTTATGCTGGCCAATTTTGCCCCATACATTGTGTTTCAGGCAGACTTTGAGGATTGTACATTTTGTCACGTCATGTAAATTCTCCTGGTGACTAACTGTTCAGCTACTGACAGTCCCATTCTAGTACTGATTGTTTTAGCTACAGGTGTCCCTAGACCCCAACAATGCTCATGTTGAAGTTGCTGTACATCTGTGCAGATGCTTAGGGGTGGCACCCTGACCCATCTCCATTTCTGTAGCCCTTGGGCCACACATTTGTGCAAGCCACTACAGCAGTGGGCTGGTCCTCTGGTAGTGATGTAAGTTTAACTTCCATCATACTCTTCCTCATTGGTGCTGAGTGCTAAGCAGAGAAAGCAGCATGTACCATCAGGGATAAACAAGTCCACTAGCCCTATTGTCCAGGGCAAGTGAAAGTGCTGTTCGGGCAATTGCAAGTGCATGTCCTACCCCACTTGTCCGATCGGGCAAGTAAGATTTTTCCATTGATTTTAGTGCAATTTTGATATACTTGTTACTTTTTACAGTCATGACATCAAGCAATTGTCTACAGAGAATTCCATTGCTGGAAGTGAAAATGCATATACTAGTAACAGTGACATTTGAATTTTGGGCAAGTGAAAAATTGGTTCGGGCAAGTACATTTTTTATGTGCTTGCCCGATAGGACAAGTGGATTTTAGAAAACTTGTTCAACCCTGACCATTTTTAAAGTCTTTGGTATGATTAGGCTGGGGATCAAACTCACAACCTACCGAATGCAAGGCGAACACTCAACCCACTCGGCCATTCCACTAGTTGACTGTGCTTGAAATTGCCATGTGGCTTAGCTGCTCTAATCATAAGATGCCCCAAAAGCTGTAAAAATATCCTGGTGAAAACCCTACATAAAACTAATCAGGTCACCAACAGTTGCTAAGGCCCCCTTTCCACTAGATGGCAATCGCGCTTCCAGGATATGTGTATAAAAGTGTGACAGAGAAGACAACAGAACACACAAAGGCCATACCAATTTAATTTGTTGGTTCTCGGATTTTTTCCTAAAAAAATTGAAGCGACAGGGCGAAAAAAAAAAAAAAAAAAAAAACTTGCAACAAGTCTGGGTTCAGGTCCAGGCTGGTTAGTCCAGACCTGAACTCATGGTATACATGTGATAGAAATAGTTAATCAGTTAAAATTACATGCAAAATTGCATGTTGGCATAAATTTGTACAATATACATTAAATTATGTACAGTTGCTACAGTAAACAGAAATGTTCACAAAACATCTCAAATAGACCAATATAGTATTTTTACAGAGATGCAACGACAACAACAAACATTATTTAAGTTTGCCTCTAGAAATAAAATACCATCGCTGGAAGACTTATTTGCTCTCTGAGTTGATAAGAATCTGTCTATCCAAGGCTCTAAATACATTTCATGGTCAACTGGTGCAAATTGGGAAAAAAATTACAAATACTTCCACTCCCCCCAAAATACATGAACAAGCCAAAGTACTGAACTACATGTTGCATAAAACCATAGGTTTATTCTCTCTTTTTGTTACATGTACAATTATTTGTTGACAAAAAATTAAGATGCAGTTTGATTAAACTTCCTTAGAAAAACCTAATGTTACATGCAAATCACTGAAATCAGCACTGAAATGGTACACCATGTACTATCTAGCCAAATCTGCAGTTCCATTAGAATCAGCGTGGGGGCGCTTTTTTGACTTACAGAAGAAGAAAGATGGCCGCCCGAGATTTTCGGTAGCGGGAGCATGGTTTTGTCCCATATATGCAAATGAGCAGCATGCATACATTCACATGCTAATAAGTACGTGTAATTTAACATAAGCACTTTTTGTACATTTTGGTTCACACTGTACACTCCAGTACAGTTCTGTACACTCTTGTTCACTCTGTACTCTCCAGCTTCACTCTAGCGCACTCTTATACACTCTGGAACACTCTTATACACTCTAGTTCACTCTGTACACTTTGGTTCACTCTGTACTCTGCTTCCCTCTATTCACTCTAGCGCACTCTCATACACCCTTATACACTCTGGTACACTCTAGTTCACTCTGTACACTTTGGTTCACTCTGTACTCTGCTTCCCTCTATTCACTCTAGCGCACTCTTATACACTCTTATACACTCTGGTACACTCTTATACACTCTAGTTCACTCTGTACACTTTGGTTCACTCTGTACTCTGCTTCCCTCTATTCACTCTAGCGCACTCTTATACACTCTTATACACTCTGGTACACTCTTATACACTCTAGTTCACTCTGTACACTTTGGTTCACTCTGTACTCTGCTTCCCTCTATTCACTCTAGCGCACTCTCATACACTCTTATACACTCTGGTACACTCTAGTTCACTCAGACTGTACACTTTGGTTCACTCTGTACTCTGCTTCCCTCTATTCACTCTATCGCACTCTTATACACTCTTATACACTCTGGTACACTCTAGTTCACTCTGTACACTTTGGTTCACTCTGTACTCTCTAGCTTCACTCTAGCGCACTCTTATACACTCTTATACACTCTGGTACACTCTAGTTCACTCTGTACACTTTGGTTCACTCTGTACTCTGCTTCCCTCTATTCACTCTAGCGCACTCTTATACACTCTTATACACTCTGGTACACTCTTATACACTCTAGTTCACTCTGTACACTTTGTTTCACTCTGTACTCTCCAGCTTCACTCTAGCGCACTCTTATACACTCTGGTACACTCTTATACACTCTAGTTCACTCTGTACACTTTGGTTCACTCTGTACTCTGCTTCCCTCTATTCACTCTAGCGCACTCTTATACACTCTTATACACTCTGGTACACTCTAGTTCACTCTGTACACTTTGGTTCACTCTGTACTCTGCTTCCCTCTATTCACTCTAGCGCACTCTTATACACTCTTATACACTCTTATACACTCAGGTACACTCTAGTTCACTCTGTACACTTTGGTTCACTCTGTACTCTCTAGCTTCACTCTAGCGCACTCTTATACACTCTTATACACTCTGGTACACTCTAGTTCACTCTGTACACTTTGGTTCACTCTGTACTCTGCTTCCCTCTATTCACTCTAGCGCACTCTCATACACTCTTATACACTCTGGTACACTCTAGTTCACTCTGTACACTTTGGTTCACTCTGTACTCTGCTTCCCTCTATTCACTCTAGCGCACTCTTATACACTCTGGTACACTCTTATACACTCTAGTTCACTCTGTACACTTTGGTTCACTCTGTACTCTCTAGTTCACTCTGTACCCTTTGGTTCAATCTGTACTCTCCAGCTTCACTCTAGCGCACTCTTATACACTCTGGTACACTCTTATACACTCTAGTTCACTCTGTACACTTTGGTTCACTCTGTACTCTCCAGCTTCACTCTAGCGCACTCTTATACACTCTGGTACACTCTTATACACTCTAGTTCACTCTGTACACTTTGGTTCACTCTGTACTTTCTAGCTTCACTCTAGCGCACTCTTATACACTCTGGTACAAAGTGAACTAGAGTGTATAAGAGTGTACCAGAGTGTATAAGAGTGTATAAGAGTGCGCTAGAGTGAATAGAGGGAAGCAGAGTACAGAGTGAACCAAAGTGTACAGAGTGAACTAGAGTCTACCAGAGTGTATAAGAGTGCGCTAGAGTGAATAGAGGGAAGCAGAGTACAGAGTGAACCAAAGTGTACAGAGTGAACTAGAGTGTATAAGAGTGTATAAGAGTGTATAAGAGTGCGCTAGAGTGAAGCTAGAGAGTACAGAGTGAACCAAAGTGTACAGAGTGAACTAGAGTGTATAAGAGTGTACCAGAGTGTATAAGAGTGCGCTAGAGTGAATAGAGGGAAGCAGAGTACAGAGTGAACCAAAGTGTACAGAGTGAACTAGAGTGTACCAGAGTGTATAAGAGTGTATGAGAGTGCGCTAGAGTGAATAGAGGGAAGCAGAGTACAGAGTGAACCAAAGTGTACAGAGTGAACTAGAGTGTACCAGAGTGTATAAGAGTGTATAAGAGTGCGCTAGAGTGAAGCTAGAGAGTACAGAGTGAACCAAAGTGTACAGAGTGAACTAGAGTGTACCTGAGTGTATAAGAGTGTATAAGAGTGTATAAGAGGGCGCTAGAGTGAATAGAGGGAAGCAGAGTACAGAGTGAACCAAAGTGTACAGAGTGAACTAGAGTGTACCAGAGTGTATAAGAGTGTATAAGAGTGCGCTAGAGTGAATAGAGGGAAGCAGAGTACAGAGTGAACCAAAGTGTACAGAGTGAACTAGAGTGTATAAGAGTGTACCAGAGTGTATAAGAGTGCGCTAGAGTGAAGCTGGAGAGTACAGAGTGAAACAAAGTGTACAGAGTAAACTAGAGTGTATAAGAGTGTACCAGAGTGTATAAGAGTGGATAAGAGTGCGCTAGAGTGAATAGAGGGAAGCAGAGTACAGAGTGAACCAAAGTGTACAGAGTGAACTAGAGTGTACCAGAGTGTATAAGAGTGTATAAGAGTGCGCTAGAGTGAAGCTGGAGAGTACAGAGTGAACTAAAGTGTACAGAGTGAACTAGAGTGTATAAGAGTGTACCAGAGTGTATAAGAGTGCGCTAGAGTGAAGCTGGAGAGTACAGATTGAACCAAAGGGTACAGAGTGAACTAGAGTGTATAAGAGTGTACCAGAGTGTATAAGAGTGCGCTAGAGTGACGCTGGAGAGTACAGAGTGAACCAAAGTGTACAGAGTGAACTAGAGTGTATAAGAGTGTACCAGAGTGTATAAGAGTGAACCAGAGTGAACCAAAGAGTACAGAGTGAACTAGAGTGTACCAGAGTGTATAAGAGTGTATAAGAGTGCGCTAGAGTGAATAGAGGGAAGCAGAGTACAGAGTGAACCAAAGAGTACAGAGTGAACTAAGAGTGTACCAGAGTGTATAAGAGTGAACCAGAGTGAACCAAAGAGTACAGAGTGAACTAGAGTGTACCAGAGTGTATAAGAGTGTATAAGAGTGCGCTAGAGTGAATAGAGGGAAGCAGAGTACAGAGTGAACCAAAGAATACAGAGTGAACTAAGAGTGTACCAGAGTGTATAAGAGTGTATAAGAGTGCGCTAGAGTGGCAGATGTTTCATGTAAGACATCACGAAATCGCCGGCAAGCGCAGCCAGGCTTGCGGGGGTCTGTCGGGGTCGATGCCCGATCGCGCCGTCCATGTGTACGCTACATCACCACGATGTACGCGTCGATAACGTCATGATATTGTCGGCAAGCGCAGCCAGGGATACGGGGGCCTGTCGGGGCCCGTGCCCGATCGCGCCGTCCATGTGTACGCTACATCATCACGATGTACGCGTCGACAACGTCATGATATTGTCGGCAAGCGCAGCCAGGGATACGGGGGCCTGTCGGGGCCCGTGCCCGATCGCGCCGTCCATGTGTACGCTTCATCATCACGATGTACGTGTCGATAACGTCACGAAATTGTTGGGAAGCGCAGCCAGGGATACGGGGGCCTGTCGGGGCCCGTGCCCGATCGCGCCGTCCATGTGTACGCTGCATCATCACGATGTACGTGTCGATAACGTCACGAAATTGGTGGGAAGCGCAGCCAGGGATACGGGGGCCTGTCGGGGCCCGTGCCCGATCGCGCCGTCCATGTGTACGCTGCATCATCACGATGTACGTGTAGTATTGTAGCAGGTCTTGCCGCTACGAGGGTAACGGGGCACGCCACTGCTGGTGTACGGGACGACCTGGGCTTTCAGCCGTTGAAGATATTGTGGTTGATCGTTTCGACTGGTGTGACATTATACGGAAGGACTAAAATGCCCTGTAGTAGTGTAGTATTGTAGTGGATCTTGCCGCTACGAGGGTAGCGGGGCATGTCACTTCTCGTGTACGGGACGAGCTGGGCTTTCAGCCGTAGAAGATATTGTGGTTGGCCGTTTCGATTGGTGTGACATTATACGGAAAGCTAAAATGCCCTGTAGTATTGTAGTATTGTAGTAGATCTTGCCGCTTCGAGGGTAGCGGGGCATGTCACTTCTCGTGTACGGGACGACCTGGGCTTTCAGCCGTAGAAGATATTGTGGTTGATCCTTTCGACTGGTGTGACATTATACGAATGGTCTGAATTGCCCTGTAGTAGTGTAGTATTGTAGTAGGTCTTGCCGCTATGAGGGTAGCGGGGCACGACCTGGCCTTTTCATGCCGTAAAAAATATTGAGGTTGACCGTTCCTACTGATGTATTACATTATACTGATGGTCTGAAATGCCCAGTAGTAGTGTAGTATTGTAGTAGATCTTGCCGCTACGAGGGTAGCGGGGCACGCCACTGCTGGTTTACGGGACAACCTGAGCTTTCAGCCGTAAAAGATATTGTGGTTGGCCGTTTCGACTGGTGTGACATTATACGGAAGGACTAAAATGCCCTGTAGTATTGTAGTATTGTAGTTGGTCTTGCCGCTACGAGGGTAGCGGGGCATGTCACTTCTCGTGTACGGGACGAGCTGGGCTTTCAGCCGTAGAAGATATTGTGGTTGGCCGTTTCGACTGGTGTGACATTATACGGAAAGCTAAAATGCCCTGTAGTATTGTAGTATTGTAGTAGATCTTGCCGCTTCGAGGGTAGCGGGGCATGTCACTTCTCGTGTACGGGACGACCTGGGCTTTCAGCCGTAGAAGATATTGTGGTTGGCCGTTTCGATTGGTGTGACATTATACGGAAAGCTAAAATGCCCTGTAGTATTGTAGTATTGTAGTAGATCTTGCCGCTTCGAGGGTAGCGGGGCATGTCACTTCTCGTGTACGGGACGACCTGGGCTTTCAGCCGTAGAAGATATTGTGGTTGGCCGTTTCGATTGGTGTGACATTATACGGAAAGCTAAAATGCCCTGTAGTATTGTAGTATTGTAGTAGATCTTGCCGCTTCGAGGGTAGCGGGGCATGTCACTTCTCGTGTACGGGACGACCTGGGCTTTCAGCCGTAGAAGATATTGTGGTTGATCGTTTCGACTGGTGTGACATTATACGGAAGGACTAAAATGCCCTGTAGTATTGTAGTATTGTAGTAGGTCTTGCCGCTACGAGGGTAGCGGGGCATGTCACTTCTCGTGTACGGGACGACCTGGGCTTTCAGCCGTAGAAGATATTGTGGTTGATCGTTTCGACTGGTGTGACATTATACGGAAGGACTAAAATGCCCTGTAGTATTGTAGTATTGTAGTAGGTCTTGCCGCTACGAGGGTAGCGGGGCATGTCACTTCTCGTGTACGGGACGACCTGGGCTTTCAGCCGTAAAAGATGTTGTGGTTGGCCGTTTCGATTGGTGTGACATTATACGGAAAGCTAAAATGCCCTGTAGTATTGTAGTATTGTAGTAGATCTTGCCGCTTCGAGGGTAGCGGGGCATGTCACTTCTCGTGTACGGGACGACCTGGGCTTTCAGCCGTAGAAGATATTGTGGTTGGCCGTTTCGATTGGTGTGACATTATACGGAAAGCTAAAATGCCCTGTAGTATTGTAGTATTGTAGTAGATCTTGCCGCTTCGAGGGTAGCGGGGCATGTCACTTCTCGTGTACGGGACGACCTGGGCTTTCAGCCGTAGAAGATATTGTGGTTGATCGTTTCGACTGGTGTGACATTATACGGAAGGACTAAAATGCCCTGTAGTATTGTAGTATTGTAGTAGGTCTTGCCGCTACGAGGGTAGCGGGGCATGTCACTTCTCGTGTACGGGACGACCTGGGCTTTCAGCCGTAGAAGATATTGTGGTTGATCGTTTCGACTGGTGTGACATTATACGGAAGGACTAAAATGCCCTGTAGTATTGTAGTATTGTAGTAGGTCTTGCCGCTACGAGGGTAGCGGGGCATGTCACTTCTCGTGTACGGGACGACCTGGGCTTTCAGCCGTAAAAGATGTTGTGGTTGGCCGTTTCGACTCGTGTGACATTATACGGAAGGACTAAAATGCCCTGTAGTAGTATGGTATTGTAGTAGATCTTGCCGCTTCGAGGGTAGCGGGGCATGTCACTTCTCGTGTACGGGACGACCTGGGCTTTCAGCAGTAGAAGATATTGTGGTTGGCCGTTTCGACTGGTGTTACATTATACGGAAGGACTAAAATGCCCTGTAGTAGTGTAGTATTGTAGTAGATCTTGCCGCTTCGAGGGTAGCGGGGCATGTCACTTCTCGTGTACGGGACGACCTGGGCTTTCAGCCGTAAAAGATATTGTGGTTGGCCGTTTCGACTGGTGTGACATTATACGGAAGGACTAAAATGCCCTGTAGTAGTGTAGTATTGTAGTAGGTCTTGCCGCTACGAGGTTAGCGGGGCATGTCACTTCTCGTGTACGGGACGACCTGGGCATTCAGCCGTAAAAGATACTGTGGTTGGCCGTTTCGACTGGTGTGACATTATACGGAAGGACTAAAATGCCCTGTAGTAGTGTAGTATTGTAGTAGATCTTGCCGCTTCGAGGGTAGCGGGGCATGTCACTTCTCGTGTACGGGACGACCTGGGCTTTCAGCCGTAGAAGATACTGTGGTTGGCCGTTTCGACTGGTGTGACATTGTACGGAAGGACTAAAATGCCCTGTAGTATTGTAGTATTGTAGTAGGTCTTGCCGCTACGAGGGTAGCGGGGCATGTCACTTCTCGTGTACGGGACGACCTGGGCTTTCAGCCGTAAAAGATATTGTGGTTGGCCGTTTCGACTGGTGTGACATTATACGGAAGGACTAAAATGCCCTGTAGTAGTGTAGTATTGTAGTAGTTCTTGTCGCTTCGAGGGTTGCGGGGCATGTCACTTCTCGTGTACGGGACGACCTGGGCTTTCAGCCGTAGAAGATATTGTGGTTGGCCGTTTCGACTGGTGTGACATTATACGGAAGGACTAAAATGCCCTGTAGTAGTGTAGTATTGTACTAGGTCTTGCCGCTACGAGGGTAGCGGGGCATGTCACTTCTCGTGTACGGGACGACCTGGGCTTTCAGCCGTAAAAGATATTGTGGTTGGCCGTTTCGACTGGTGTGACATTATACGGAAGGACTAAAATGCCCTGTAGTATTGTAGTATTGTAGTAGGTCTTGTCGCTACGAGGGTAGCGGGGCATGTCACTTCTCGTGTACGGGACGACCTGGGCTTTCAGCCGTAAAAGATATTGTGGTTGGCCGTTTCGACTGGTGTGACATTATATGGAAAGCTAAAATGCCCTGTAGTATTGTAGTAGATCTTGCCGCTTCGAGGGTAGCGGGGCATGTCACTTCTCGTGTACGGGACGACCTGGGCTTTCAGCCGTAGAAGATATTGTGGTTGGCCGTTTCGACTGGTGTGACATTATACGGAAGGACTAAAATGCCCTGTAGTAGTGTAGTATTGTAGTAGATCTTGCCGCTACGAGGGTAGCGGGGCATGTCCCTTCTCGTGTACGGGACGACCTGGGCTTTCAGCCGTAGAAGATATTGTGGTTGGCCGTCTCGACTGGTGTGACATTATACGGAAGGACTAAAATGCCCTGTAGTAGTGTAGTATTGTACATGTAGTAGATCTTGCCGCTTCGAGGGTAGCGGGGCATGTCACTTCTCGTGTACGGGACGACCTGGGCTTTCAGCCGTAAAAGATATTGTGGTTGGCCGTTTCGACTGGTGTGACATTATATGGAAAGCTAAAATGCCCTGTAGTATTGTAGTAGATCTTGCCGCTTCGAGGGTAGCGGGGCATGTCACTTCTCGTGTACGGGACGACCTGGGCTTTCAGCCGTAGAATATATTGTTGTTGGCCGTTTCGACTGGTGTGACATTATACGGAAGGACTAAAATGCCCTGTAGTAGTGTAGTATTGTAGTAGATCTTGCCGCTACGAGGGTAGCGGGGCATGTCCCTTCTCGTGTACGGGACGACCTGGGCTTTCAGCCGTAGAAGATATTGTGGTTGGCCGTTTCGACTGGTGTGACATTATACGGAAGGGCTAAAATGCCCTGTAGTAGTGTAGTATTGTAGTAGATCTTGCCGCTACGAGGGTAGCGGGGCATGTCACTTCTCGTGTACGGGACGACCTGGGCTTTCAGCCGTAAAAGATATTGTGGTTGGCCGTTTCGACTGGTGTGACATTATACGGAAGGACTAAAATGCCCTGTAGTATTGTAGTAGGTCTTGTCGCTACGAGGGTAGCGGGGCATGTCACTTCTCGTGTACGGGACGACCTGGGCTTTTAGCCGTAAAAGATATTGTGGTTGGCCGTTTCGACTGGTGTGACATTATATGGAAAGCTAAAATGCCCTGTAGTATTGTAGTAGATCTTGCCTCTTCGAGGGTAGCGGGGCATGTCACTTCTCGTGTACGGGACGACCTGGGCTTTCAGCCGTAAAAGATATTGTGGTTGGCCGTTTCGACTGGTGTGACATTATACGGAAGGACTAAAATGCCCTGTAGTAGTGTAGTATTGTAGTTGGTCTTGCCGCTACGAGGGTAGCGGGGCATGTCACTTCTCGTGTACTATTACGCCAGTACTATTCACATACGGGACGACCTCGCCTCTCTGCCGTAAAAGATATCGTGTTTGGCCTGTCGGACTGGTTGGATGCCATTATACGGATGGTGCGAATTGTCCTGTCGTATTGTAGTATTGTAGTACATGAAGTAGGTTGTTGCCGTTGTAAGGCTAACGGGGCACACCACTGCTTACGTACGGGGCGACCAAGCCTTTCATCGCGGCCGTAAAAGATATCGGGTTGACCGTTCGGACTCGTGTATTACGTTATACAAAATGCCTGAAATGCCCTGTAGTAGTGTAGTATTGTAGGTCTTGCCGCTACAAGGGTTACGCGGGGCACGCAATCGGTTACAAAAAAAAACTGCAACAACAGTACCCTCTATAGTGTTTCAGGAAAGTCAGATTTAATCTAACAATGTTGTCATGTAACGTAAAGTTGAATGTTTACCCTTTTTGTACTTCAAACGCGGAGGCAGATTTGAGTCTGAATTCGAATGTGCAGCACTTGCGTTCGGAACATGGGGCTATCTTCACTCTGCTTCTGCACTGAGTGACTGCCTGCAAAAAAGTGTTGTGTTATTTTTGTTTGTTTGTTTGTTTTGTTATATTATTTTTAATCCTTGGCGTAATTTTTCGGAGCATCGGATGGGAAACGTGCACATCACAAAGGTCAGGTATTCATTTATTTATGAATCTTTGTAGTTTGTGTCAAGATTTTATTGTTATAAGTTTCAGCGCATTATGAACTATGTTAACAGCGTTAACGGGTGGATTTGTTATGATTTTCGGGACTGAAAATATGTAGTATGCGTAGTGATTGGTGTTGATATGATGATATGAATACTAGGCTAAGTATATTGTTTCACAAAAACGAAAACTGAAAGGTTTTAAAATTTAAACGTTACACGTTACACGTTCGATTCTTAGAGTGGGGAGGGGGGCGTAAATACGTTAGATCGCTAAACCTAAGTATTAGACGTTCTGTGTAGGAAAACTGGGAGGTAATTAAAGCGAATTTCAAAATTCACCTGGACTGTTTCTGTCTTTTAGAGCAGAAAAACCATAACATGTTAACTTTATGAAAGCCAATTTTCTTACTTTTATGAGTTTTTTATAATACATAATTGTTTTTTCACTGTAATGAATCTGCATTTTATATCCGGATTCAAATGGTATTAACAAGTAAAGTTAGTTTAAGGGTCTAGTTCAATCTGGAGACGTTTCTTATGTAACTTTTCTTATAAGTCAGTGTATGAGTAAACTAGGCCAAACATAGGAACTTGCTAAATGATGAGATGTACATTGTGCTGAACAACAACAAAATGTGTGAAATTCATTTTCATGTATCCTTATCTGCCTCGTTCACGAAGTCCAACCAAGATATGCCTCATGTAGAGCTCAACTCAATATTCCTATTCCACTATAGCAATTTTTTTTGACAATTATGCATGGTTTTCACACACAAAAATGACCATGAACCTGCCACCGAATGTAAGATTTTACCTTGTATCATGATTCAAACCCGAAAAATATCCATAAAGTCTTCCTAACTGTGACGGCTCATGTTAAGTGTGTTCCAATTAAACAATGGTTGTTGTTAAATCATCATGTGTCTTTCTTTATAGCAAAGGTAAAACCAGCCATCAAGCTCACTGGTTGGAGGTAAGGACCTTTGAAAATGACTGGAATTTAGAGAGATGAAAATTCTGTGTTCATTGCTTCTGTCAGCTGCCTTCGGCACATGATGATGAGCACGCACCCTTTAAATTATCGGTCTTCACTTTCTTAGTTATAAAAAACAAACGAACCCATGCTAAAACTTTTTTGTCATATCTTTATCAGACATATCATTGAACGGAGTGGGTTTATAAAATTCCTTCAGTGATTATGCAAATAGGATTATACTAAAAATCATAACGATTAGTCAAACCCTTCTTGAGACATTCCCTTTCAATGTCTGACACACTGTTCCAGCAGCCGCTTGGGGGCCAAACCTAAACCACTTACTCCCGGTCTTTAAGAGCTCACAAAAATCACGACCATTGCACGTCCAGAACTCGAGGTATCAAACCAGGAAGTTCCGCTGTAGAACCAAAACAAACCGCTAGGGGCCCAAAATCGAATCGTTTCAAGATCTAATAAAGACCGATCCACGTATCAAATATCAATACAGTCCATCCAGGTATTCTTGAGTAATGCTGGTCTTCTACACATACACACACTCACAAACACACATAACCTTATAGCGTGGGTAGACATAGCTTGAGGGTTTTAATTACATGGCTTTTTATAGTTTTACATACCTATCTCACACTCCAAGGGTGAGCCGATTTGGTCAACCCCATCTTCCGATCGACCTCTTTTTTTTTCATGCAGTGACTTTTGATTATATACAGCCTTTCAATATTGAGCTAAGATTTTCTGAGCTATATATGACATATATTTCAGATGTCATCTTCAGGGGTAATGTTACTACATGAACACTTCAAAATTGTATCTTCTATGGATGAAAGTGAATTTCATCTTCATTATCAACAAAATGCGATTGAGGTAAGCGAAAGGGTTCCAATTTTTTCTGTAGATATACATGTATAATTCCCACGAAATTCCTTGTCACAGAGCATGAAATCGATCGGCTGATGGGTCTTGGATCTCTAAATGATGTTTTGGACAGTAATACGCCCATCGGTCTTCAAGCAGCGTTTAATGTGATCGGGTAGATAAAAATGAAAACATACAATGGCCCGAGAAAACGGTAAGAGGATGATCTCTAAAAATAACCATTTTGAAGTAGAATAAACTGGGGACCGTGCTACTGCTGTTTGGTTGGTGACAAGTAAAGCTAACTCGTAACTAACCGACTGCTCTGCAATTTTGTGTTCTAAGGTCGACACGTCAGTTAATTGTAAGTCCGCCAAATTCGTTGCGATATGCTTTGTCAGGGTGTTGTCTCTAGCCATTCGTCCTCTGTTTCAATAGATGATGCATTATGAAGAACATCGAGAATCTAAACCAAACAAGTTCAAATTCAGATGTTTTGAAAGAATATAGAACCTATTGCAACGGCGTGTCTAGATATCAATAACAGTCCGAAAACATATAATGTGTTTGTATTTTTTTTCTTGTGAACGCCCGTGGAGAGAAATAAGACTGGTTTCCATAACCTACATATAAACTTGGAGCTGCGCATGTACATGTGCATTCAGGTAACGGTTTATCCGTCAGACATGTTAAACTTTGCATATTGCATGCATTCGTATCCCATCGACAATACTGAAAAGTGTTACTTTTCAATAAATAAAACAGAGGATTTCTATCTATGTATGGTACTCTACAGTGATACCAAAGTATCGAGCAAATGTTGAGAACATATGAAGGATTATTCCGACATGGTAAAACGTCAGACGTATTTTTCCTTCTCATTGTCAACAAATTACTCCGCTCATTTTCAAAAAGCAACTAACCAGATAAAACCCAAACCAACCGCATTCATTTGGACAGATGAATCAAAATCAATATATCAAAGTATTTTAGATAGTAGAGATACAATTTCAAAATTTCAAAACTTCTGCCAAACATCATTCTGTTCGACTGAAAAATCTGTTACAAACTTTACAGAGTTATTGCTAGATGTAGCAAAGAAGTCACTGAAAACAAAGCCAAATAAACAAACAAAGAAACCCGCACAAAGCGGTAAGAAAAACAAAGTTTGGTTTGATCAATGCTGCTGGTCTTCACGCCAACGTTTAAAAAGACTGTCACTGGCATTGAAAAAAGAACCCTGGCTAAAAGAAATTAGAAGCAAATATTTCACAGCTTTGCGTGATTACAAGAAACTCATCAAACAGCGTAAACAGAAGTACAATTCCGACCTTCTAGCAAAATTGGAAGAATTCAACAAAAACAATCCAAAGGAATTTTGGTCACTTTTAAAATATTTGGACAAAGAAATCAGTGGAAAACACAACAAAAATACTTGCGATCCCAATATAACATCTGAAGAATGGATACACCACTTTACAAGTTTAAATAATTTGATAAATGACAGCAGCTTTGATACTGTCTTCGAAAAAACGGTCACTGAATACCTTAATCAGTTAGATGATCATACCCCAAATCCCTTAGATTTCCCATTCACTCCAGTGGAAGTCTTAAATGGTTTAAAATTATTAAAAACGGGAAAAGCTTCCGGTATCGACTCAATCTCAAATGAAATGTTAAAGTATGGTGCAAAACATCTATGTCAACCTTTAGTGAGTCTTTTCAATACTATACTTGATAAAGGCACCTTTCCTTCCAACTGGAATACAAGTATTCTTACGCCAATACATAAATCAGGTGATAAAAGTAATGCAGACAACTATCGAGGAATAGCGATTTCTAGTTGTCTATCCAAATTATTCACACTCATTCTAAACGACAGGTTACAAAACTTTGCAGAAAGAAACAAACTTCTAGATGACACACAGTTTGGGTTCCGGAAAAGATGTAGAACCTCCGACAATGTTTTTATCTTAAAATCTCTAATAGACAAATACACCAAGAAAAAAGGCGGAAAACTATTCGTATGCTTTGTTGACATGAGGAAGGCATTTGACAGTGTTTGGCGAGATGGGCTATTCTATAAGTTGCATAAATGTGGTATCGGAGGTAATTTCTTTAATATTATAAAATCCATGTACAATGATGTGAATTATGCAGTTAGATTAGATAATGGATTATCAAACTCCTTTCCTTCCGTATGCGGAGTACGGCAGGGATGTAATCTTAGTCCTTTATTATTTAATTTATTCATCAATGATATATCTGAGTGCTTTGACCCCACAAAATGTGACCCTGCAGTCCTAACCTCAAAATCTCTAAACTGTTTATCCTGGGCAGACGATCTCGCCCTGATTTCATCGTCAAAACAAGGGCTACAGCATTGTATTGACTGCCTAGAAAACTATTGTAAGAAATGGAAGCTATCTGTCAATGTTTCAAAAACCAAGGTAGTTGTTTTTGGCAAAGGTTCTAGCAAGAATAACAAAGACCAATTCCATATTTATGGCAAAAATATAGAAATCACTGACAGCTATACATACCTCGGCATTCCTTTCACATTCTCCGGAAAATTCAAAACCGCCAGGAAATATTTGAAAACCAAAGCAATGAGAGCACTTTTCAAACTCAAGGCTCTTTTACTCTCTAACAAGGACATTTCAATCAATCTCGGAAAAAATCTATTTGACAAATTTGTAAAACCCATCTTTATGTACTGTTCAGAAATCACTTGCTTTGACCGTTTTTCTAAAAGTATAAGAATCATTGTATCACATACCAATAACATCTGCGAACCTTCCTCAAAGGTTTTTTCTACTTTACTTAAAAAACTTAATATTCAAGATAACTTTCCAGCTACCATTCGAAAAACCACCTCTTCTGCTTTGAATACTACTTATGTTGTATGTTTGGAAAGAAATACAGATAAAGAAATACTATTGCGTCATGCCAATAGCCATATTTTACGAGATAACGGTTTCCAAATTATAAACCTAGACTCAAATCAACAAATTCCAGAATTTGACATCATTGACATGCGCTTCCAAAAATTTCTGTTAGGCATTCATGCCAAAGCCTCAAACGATGGTGTCAGGGGAGAATTGGGAACTTTCCCAGCTAGGATTGATGCAGAAATGCAACTTGTGAAATATTGGCATCGTTTAGTTAATCTGCCCGAAGATGCCCTTCTTCGTGAGGCATACAATACTGTTTCATTCGGAGAACATGATTGGATTGTCCACGTAAAAAATATCCTCAACTACCAAGGCTTTGGACACATATGGCTGAACCCGAGGTCATACCACATAGACACAATCACCACTCAGTTACGACAACGTTTACAAGATATATACGTGCAAAATTGGCATTCCTCTATTCGAAACAATTCCAAACTCTCATCTCTTTCTACATTGAACAAGCATTACAAGCAAGAAAATTACATTTCAACCATAAAGAGCCTTGACGTTCGTAGGGCAATCACACAACTCAGAATTGGCTGTCACAAATTAAATATAGAAACCGGAAGATTCCAAAAAATCCCTATTGACCAGAGGGTTTGTCCATTCTGTCCAGAGCTAATCGAAGACGAATATCACTTTATGGTTGTATGTCCCAAATATTCCGATATACGCAATTCTCTATACAGAAGGCTGTCATTTTGTACACAAGGATTTATCCAAATGGACTTGAAGTGCAAATTCAGATACATAATGACATGTGACAATCCCTGCATGGCAGATATAGGAAAATATATCAAAGAAGGTTTTGACATTAGAAATTCCCCAAATGATTGTAAAAGCCTCCAATGATTGTAAGAAACTTATCCCATACTACAACTCCTGTATTAGTTAGATAAGCCCTAAGTTAAGTTATAGCACTGTAGTTATGTAGATGCCATACTTTGTACCTCGTACAATTGTTGTGCAATAAAGTTATGTATGTTTTAAACAGAACGTCAGTGATCCAAGTCAATTGTGAATTGTGTAAATCCAATGTTTTATTACACGCAGGATCCTTGGTCTTAGATATCATTATGGGAACTTAGGTTGTAAATAACAAGGTACCGTACCTACATTGAAACACTCATAGGATGAAAGAACTTTTTAGGACTCGAACGCAACATGACATTCGAAGACTGCTTTCTGCCTTGTGATACAAATTGGAAGTATTTTTTTCTAATGATATGGGTAATCGTGCGTTCTTGGTCGTCCCGTACACGAGAAGGGACATGCTCCGCTACCCTCGTAGCGACAAGATCTACTACAATACTACACTACTACATGGCATTTTAGTCCTTCCGTATAATGTCACACCAGTCGAAACGGCCAACCACAATATCTTTTACGGCTGAAAGCCCAGGTCGTCCCGTACACGAGAAGTGACATGCCCCGCTACCCTCGTAGCGGCAAGATCTACTACAATACTACACTACTACAGGGCATTTTAGTCCTTCCGTATAATGTCACACCAGTCGAAACGGCCAACCACAATATCTTTTACGGCTGAAAGCCCAGGTCGTCCCGTACACGAGAAGTGACATGCCCCGCTACCCTCGTAGCGACAAGACCTACTACAATACTACAATACTACAGGGCATTTTAGTCCTTCCGTATAATGTCACACCAGTCGAAACGGCCAACCACAATATCTTTTACGGCTGAAAGCCCAGGTCGTCCCGTACACGAGAAGTGACATGCCCCGCTACCCTCGTAGCGGCAAGATCTACTACAATACTACACTACTACAGGGCATTTTAGTCCTTCCGTATAATGTCACACCAGTCGAAACGGCCAACCACAATATCTTCTACGGCTGAAAGCCCAGGTCGTCCCGTACACGAGAAGGGACATGCTCCGCTACCCTCGTAGCGGCAAGATCTACTACAATACTACACTACTACAGGGCATTTTAGTCCTTCCGTATAATGTCACACCAGTCGAAACGGCCAACCACAATATCTTCTACGGCTGAAAGCCCAGGTCGTCCCGTACACGAGAAGTGGCATGCCCCGCTACCCTCGTAGCGACAAGACCTACTACAATACTACCATACTACAGGGCATTTTAGTCCTTCCGTATAATGTCACACCAGTCGAAACGGCCAACCACAATATCTTCTACGGCTGAAAGCCCAGGTCGTCTCGTACACGAGAAGTGACATGCCCCGCTACCCTCGAAGCGGCAAGATCTACTACAATACTACACTACTACAGGGCATTTTAGTCCTTCCGTATAATGTCACACCAGTCGAAACGGCCAACCAGAATATCTTTTACGGCTGAAAGCCCAGGTCGTCCCGTAAACCAGCAGTGGCGTGCCCCGCTACCCTCGTAGCGGCAAGATCTACTACAATACTACACTACTACAGGGAATTTCAGACCATTTGTAAAATGTAATACATCAGTAGAAACGGTCAACCTCAATATCTTTTACGGCATGAAAGGCCATGTCGTCCCGTACGTGAGCAGCGGTGTACCCCGATACCCTTGTAGCGGTAAGACTAACTACAATACTACAGGACATTTTAGACCATCCGTATAATGTCACACCAGTCGAAACGGCCAACCACAATATCTTTTACGGCTGAAAGCCCAGGTCGTCCCGTACACGAGAAGTGACATGCCCCGCTACCCTCGTAGCGGCAAGATCTACTACAATACTACAATACTACAGGGCATTTTAGCTTTCCGTATAATGTCACACCAGTCGAAACGGCCAACCACAATATCTTTTACGGCTGAAAGCCCAGGTCGTCCCGTACACGAGAAGTGACATGCCCCGCTACCCTCGTAGCGGCAAGACCTACTACAATACTACAATACTACAGGGCATTTTAGTCCTTCCGTACAATGTCACACCAGTCGAAACGGCCAACCACAATATCTTCTACGGCTGAAAGCCCAGCTCGTCCCGTACACGAGAAGTGACATGCCCCGCTACCCTCGTAGCGGCAAGATCTACTACAATACTACACTACTACAGGGTATTTTAGTCCTTCCGTATAATGTCACACCAGTCGAGACGGCCAACCACAATATCTTCTACGGCTGAAAGCCCAGGTCGTCCCGTACACGAGAAGTGGCATGCCCCTATACCCTTGTAGCGGCAAGATCTACTACAATACTACACTACTACAGGGCATTTTAGTCCTTCCGTATAATGTCACACCAGTCGAAACGGCCAACCATAATATCTTTTACGGCTGAAAGCCCAGGTCGTCCCGTACACGAGAAGTGACATGCCCCGCTACCCTCGTAGCGGCAAGATCTACTACAATACTACACTACTACAGGGCATTTTAGTCCTTCCGTATAATGTCACACCAGTCGAAACGGCCAACCACAATATCTTTTACGGCTGAAAGCCCAGGTCGTCCCGTACACGAGAAGTGACATGCCCCGCTACCCTCGTAGCGGCAAGATCTACTACAATACTACACTACTACAGGGCATTTTAGTCCTTCCGTATAATGTCACACCAGTCGAAACGGCCAACCACAATATCTTTTACGGCTGAAAGCCCAGGTCGTCCCGTACACGAGAAGGGACATGCTCCGCTACCCTCGTAGCGGCAAGATCTACTACAATACTACACAGTAGTCTACACTACTACAGGGCATTTTAGTCCTTCCGTATAATGTCACA
This sequence comes from Branchiostoma floridae x Branchiostoma belcheri, assembly GCA_019207045.1. Lineage (NCBI taxonomy): Eukaryota > Metazoa > Chordata > Leptocardii > Amphioxiformes > Branchiostomatidae > Branchiostoma > Branchiostoma floridae x Branchiostoma belcheri. The sequence goes on from CM033041.1 coordinate 14,019,469, forward strand.
CCAGTCGAAACGGCCAACCACAATATCTTCTACGGCTGAAAGCCCAGGTCGTCCCGTACACGAGAAGTGACATGCCCCGCTACCCTCGAAGCGGCAAGATCTACTACAATACTACACTACTACAGGGCATTTTAGTCCTTCCGTATAATGTCACACCAGTCGAAACGGCCAACCACAATATCTTTTACGGCTGAAAGCTCAGGTTGTCCCGTAAACCAGCAGTGGCGTGCCCCGCTACCCTCGTAGCGGCAAGATCTACTACAATACTACACTACTACTGGGCATTTCAGACCATCAGTATAATGTAATACATCAGTAGGAACGGTCAACCTCAATATTTCTTACGGCATGAAAAGGCCAGGTCGTCCCGTACACCAGCAGTGGCGTGCCCCGCTACCCTCATAGCGGCAAGACCTACTACAATACTACACTACTACAGGGCAATTCAGTCCTTCCGTATAATGTCACACCAGTCGAAACGGCCAACCACAATATCTTTTACGGCTGAAAGCCCAGGTCGTCCCGTACACGAGAAGTGACATGTCCCGCTACCCTCGTAGCGGCAAGATCTACTACAATACTACACTACTACAGGGCATTTTAGTCCTTCCGTATAATGTCACACCAGTCGAAACGATCAACCACAATATCTTCTACGGCTGAAAGCCCAGGTCGTCCCGTACACGAGAAGTGGCATGCCCCTATACCCTTGTAGCGACAAGACCTACTACAATACTACACTACTACAGGGCATTTTAGACCATTCGTATAATGTATTACATCAGTAGGAACGGTCAACCTCAATATCTTTTACGGCATGAAAGGCCAGGTCGTCCCGTACATCAGCAGTGGCGTGCCCCGCTACCCCTGTAGCGGCAAGACCTACTACAATACCATACTACTACAGGGCATTTTAGTCCTTCCGTATAATGTCACACGAGTCGAAACGGCCAACCACAACATCTTTTACGGCTGAAAGCCCAGGTCGTCCCGTACACGAGAAGTGACATGCCCCGCTACCCTCGTAGCGGCAAGACCTACTACAATACTACAATACTACAGGGCATTTTAGTCCTTCCGTATAATGTCACACCAGTCGAAACGATCAACCACAATATCTTCTACGGCTGAAAGCCCAGGTCGTCCCGTACACGAGAAGTGACATGCCCCGCTACCCTCGTAGCGGCAAGACCTACTACAATACTACAATACTACAGGGCATTTTAGTCCTTCCGTATAATGTCACACCAGTCGAAACGATCAACCACAATATCTTCTACGGCTGAAAGCCCAGGTCGTCCCGTACACGAGAAGTGACATGCCCCGCTACCCTCGAAGCGGCAAGATCTACTACAATACTACAATACTACAGGGCATTTTAGCTTTCCGTATAATGTCACACCAATCGAAACGGCCAACCACAATATCTTCTACGGCTGAAAGCCCAGGTCGTCCCGTACACGAGAAGTGACATGCCCCGCTACCCTCGAAGCGGCAAGATCTACTACAATACTACAATACTACAGGGCATTTTAGCTTTCCGTATAATGTCACACCAATCGAAACGGCCAACCACAATATCTTCTACGGCTGAAAGCCCAGGTCGTCCCGTACACGAGAAGTGACATGCCCCGCTACCCTCGAAGCGGCAAGATCTACTACAATACTACAATACTACAGGGCATTTTAGCTTTCCGTATAATGTCACACCAGTCGAAACGGCCAACCACAATATCTTCTACGGCTGAAAGCCCAGCTCGTCCCGTACACGAGAAGTGACATGCCCCGCTACCCTCGTAGCGGCAAGACCAACTACAATACTACAATACTACAGGGCATTTTAGTCCTTCCGTATAATGTCACACCAGTCGAAACGGCCAACCACAATATCTTTTACGGCTGAAAGCTCAGGTTGTCCCGTAAACCAGCAGTGGCGTGCCCCGCTACCCTCGTAGCGGCAAGATCTACTACAATACTACACTACTACTGGGCATTTCAGACCATCAGTATAATGTAATACATCAGTAGGAACGGTCAACCTCAATATTTTTTACGGCATGAAAAGGCCAGGTCGTGCCCCGCTACCCTCATAGCGGCAAGACCTACTACAATACTACACTACTACAGGGCAATTCAGACCATTCGTATAATGTCACACCAGTCGAAAGGATCAACCACAATATCTTCTACGGCTGAAAGCCCAGGTCGTCCCGTACACGAGAAGTGACATGCCCCGCTACCCTCGAAGCGGCAAGATCTACTACAATACTACAATACTACAGGGCATTTTAGCTTTCCGTATAATGTCACACCAATCGAAACGGCCAACCACAATATCTTCTACGGCTGAAAGCCCAGCTCGTCCCGTACACGAGAAGTGACATGCCCCGCTACCCTCGTAGCGGCAAGATCCACTACAATACTACACTACTACAGGGCATTTTAGTCCTTCCGTATAATGTCACACCAGTCGAAACGATCAACCACAATATCTTCAACGGCTGAAAGCCCAGGTCGTCCCGTACACCAGCAGTGGCGTGCCCCGTTACCCTCGTAGCGGCAAGACCTGCTACAATACTACACGTACATCGTGATGATGCAGCGTACACATGGACGGCGCGATCGGGCACGGGCCCCGACAGGCCCCCGTATCCCTGGCTGCGCTTCCCACCAATTTCGTGACGTTATCGACACGTACATCGTGATGATGCAGCGTACACATGGACGGCGCGATCGGGCACGGGCCCCGACAGGCCCCCGTATCCCTGGCTGCGCTTCCCAACAATTTCGTGACGTTATCGACACGTACATCGTGATGATGAAGCGTACACATGGACGGCGCGATCGGGCACGGGCCCCGACAGGCCCCCGTATCCCTGGCTGCGCTTGCCGACAATATCATGACGTTGTCGACGCGTACATCGTGATGATGTAGCGTACACATGGACGGCGCGATCGGGCACGGGCCCCGACAGGCCCCCGTATCCCTGGCTGCGCTTGCCGACAATATCATGACGTTATCGACGCGTACATCGTGGTGATGTAGCGTACACATGGACGGCGCGATCGGGCATCGACCCCGACAGACCCCCGCAAGCCTGGCTGCGCTTGCCGGCGATTTCGTGATGTCTTACATGAAACATCTGCCGCTAGAGTGAATAGAGGGAAGCAGAGTACAGAGTGAACCAAAGTGTACAGAGTGAACTAGAGTGTACCAGAGTGTATAAGAGTGTATAAGAGTGCGCTAGAGTGAAGCTGGAGAGTACAGAGTGAACCAAAGTGTACAGAGTGAACTAGAGTGTATAAGAGTGTACCAGAGTGTATAAGAGTGCGCTAGAGTGAAGCTAGAGAGTACAGAGTGAACCAAAGTGTACAGAGTGAACTAGAGTGTACCAGAGTGTATAAGAGTGTATAAGAGTGCGCTAGAGTGAATAGAGGGAAGCAGAGTACAGAGTGAACCAAAGTGTACAGAGTGAACTAGAGTGTACCAGAGTGTATAAGAGTGTATGAGAGTGCGCTAGAGTGAATAGAGGGAAGCAGAGTACAGAGTGAACCAAAGTGTACTGAGTCTGAGTGAACTAGAGTGTACCAGAGTGTATAAGAGTGTATGAGAGTGCGCTAGAGTGAATAGAGGGAAGCAGAGTACAGAGTGAACCAAAGTGTACAGAGTGAACTAGAGTGTATAAGAGTGTACCAGAGTGTATAAGAGTGCGCTAGAGTGAAGCTAGAGAGTACAGAGTGAACCAAAGTGTACAGAGTGAACTAGAGTGTACCAGAGTGTATAAGAGTGTATAAGAGTGCGCTAGAGTGAATAGAGGGAAGCAGAGTACAGAGTGAACCAATGTGTACAGAGTGAACTAGAGTGTACCAGAGTGTATAAGAGTGTATGAGAGTGCGCTAGAGTGAATAGAGGGAAGCAGAGTACAGAGTGAACCAAAGTGTACAGAGTGAACTAGAGTGTATAAGAGTGCACCAGAGTGTATAAGAGTGCGCTAGAGTGAAGCTGGAGAGTACAGAGTGAACAAGAGTGTACAGAACTGTATTGGAGTGTACAGTGTGAACCAAAATGTACAAAAAGTGCTTATGTTAAATTACACGTACTTATTAGCATGTGAATGTATACATGCTGCTCATTTGCATATATGGGACAAAACCATGCTCCCGTTACCAGATTTTCCGACTTCATTTTCATCTCCATTTGGAAGACTTTGAGCATTTCAGGCATATCAAAACATGTTGGCTATGGAGGTACAAGAGTGAAAAAGTTATTTTGTTGATTTATTGAGTTGTTTGTTTGGGTGCCGATTTCTGTATTTCAATTGAAAATTTGCATGTGAAAGTGTGTGTGAGAGAGAGCACATGCTCAGCCGAACTTCTGGTTCTGCTACGTTATGTTATGCCGATGTGTATCTCATTTACGATGATTTATTTGTTCCAAAATATACTTTGCAACAAAAAAGATATGAATCAATTGGTAGCAAAGGATTTGGGGGTGAGAAAAAGTAAATGCACTGGTACTTTCCAGACGTTCTGTTTCTCTAACGGAACCAAAGTTTTGCAGCACGATTACTGAATGGAATTTTTTTTTTTTTTTTGAAATTGGGAAAATTAGAAGCGGCGATTCCGAGAACCAACGAATTAAATTGGTGTGGCCTAAGTGTAAAAAGATTCATTTCTTTCCTATGCAATTAGTTGAGCAATATGTCAAATTTTACAGTCGCAGAGAGCGCGCGGTGAGAGTGACGTCCTAGTGGAAAGGGGATATTAGTAAGTGTGCATTGCAGGACCTGTCAACATTTGACAAGCTTGGAATTGACGACAGATTGTCAGCATGACACTTGACATGCCTGAGCGACACGCCTCAGCGTTGACTGAAGACCGTCTACCAGTGAGAGATATCCTATCGCGAAACGTGACAGACAGAACGTTCAGCAATGCGTCACATTCCACAAACCCTGCAGTGAAGAGCTCCAAGGTTCTTTGTAGGGTGTGTTACAGTGTAGCCCAGTGGTTAGTGACCCTGACTCTGAACCAAGAGGTTGGAGGTTCGAAGCCTGGCTGTTGTAGCATGCACATTGTAGGATATTTAGACGTGGTCCACTGTTTAATGTACTTGTCGTAAAGAGCTACAGGTATATCTTTGGTACAGTGAACCTGTAGATACTACAAAGGGGGAGATAGATGAACTTCAAAGATGTGGCCCTCTTGAAATCAACACAATGAAAAATAATTAATCTAAACAACAATTTTTGATCAGTAAATACAAGAGGATATTTATCTTTATATGTGTGCCAAATTGCTACTTATTTCATTAAAGAAGATAATGACATTACTTTCAGACTCTAGCTTTATATTAGAGTATGTTACTGTAAATACAAGTTCTCTGGAATTTAATTTCATGTAGCAGGAAAATACACAGGTCTCATCGGTAACTTCACGGTAACGGAATATACATATACTATAGGGTCGCATACTGTAATGGAAAATGTTTTGCAGTGGTTTTGACTTTGCAGTGAAGTGGCCACCACAAAGACCGCAAACATGAAATCACTGAAATTCTATATCAATGGTTTATTCAAACATATACATATACATACATACATACATGGACATACTAAAACAACGTTGCAGCCTTTCATACAATGCTGTAAAACTGGCTGAATTACGTTAGTTTTAGTCTTAAAAGCATCTTAATATATACAACATAACATATTTAACAATAATTGATGCACACAAAGGCTTACATGAGCAGTAATCGAGATTCCATGTAGTAGTCATGTGACTATAAACAGGCTATAAATCAGTATTTAAGAGTGTGGACAAGTATGGAATAGCACTGTTTCTGTACCTATCATGTCTGGCAAAAGGTATGCTAAGCTCGAGCCCTCGTTTTAAGTCTCTGTTGTGAACTTCATTACGGGTAGCTGGCAACCAGCTTCGAAAAATGGGTGAATTAAACATGGATTTTGCGAACTTAAGACATAGAAATTCTCTTCTTGCTTTTAAAGTGTTCATATTCTGCATTTACACTCAACTTACATGGTCTGTTCTCTTGTCATAACCAGTGGAAGAGTATATCAACTGATCATTGACTTCATTCGAAATAGATCCGTTTGAGATCTCTTTTACTATGATCACTTTCTCACACGAAAGTACTCCTCATTGCGCCTTCAAACAGGCTCATGTCCCAAGTGCAGACTGTTCCTGTCAACAAGGTCATGACATTGACCTTTGACGCAATCCCTTTGACGCAATTTCAGCAGATTACTCTCTATTTTTTCTCGTGTACATTCAGATCATTTTACAAGCTTGGGACATACGATATTTTCTAAAGATGGAATTTTAAGCTTGGAAAATATCGCTCCCAGTTTAGCAAACCATGTCACTTTAAATCGTCAAATTAATAACTGTGCATAGTAACTAGTTGTTTTTATATAAATAAGATGTGAAATAACTCATGATATATTTGTGCTATATAAAATTTAAAAAATGTATTTCATAGTTTGAATATGATGTAAATTAAACTATAGTTAAAAATCAAGACAAAGCTCACAGAACATGTTGATGTAAAACTCTTTATCACCGACATTTTTTTAACCAATGTTTGGTCTTTCTTTGGTCACACAATGTGATAATATACACTATAGACTAGTGTGAAAATGTGGTGTTAAGTTTTAAAGTTAAAAGATAAAGTTTGCCCATGCATCTACGGATGCGTAGGGTGGCGCCCATCTCCACTTCGAAGCCCTTGGGCCACACATTTTTGCAAGTCACTACAGCAGGGGGCTGGTCCGCTGGTAGTGATGTGTGTTTAACTTCCATACTCTTCCTCATTAGTGCTGAGTGCTAAGCAGAGAAAGCAGCATGTGCCATTTTTAGAGTCTTTGGTATGACTCGGCCGGGGATTGAACTCATGACCTACACAAATGTACCGAATGCAAGGCGAACGCTCTACTCACTAGGCCATTGCACCGGTGTTAAGTAGCAAACAAAAAATCTTTCACTAGAAAAACTGAAGTTTAAAATCCTCTACAGTGACATCACAGAAGCTGCAATATCCCAAGGTCATAGCAGGAAGCAACATTGACATATGACCTTACAGTTGTTCTGTATTTATCTTCCAGGAATGCCGTCAATGTCCGATTGATAAAAACTTCGCTTCGGGCTGTTGTTTCCAAGCCTGTTCTTGGTGGAAATTTCCTGCATTGCTCTATATATAGGGACTGGACAGGCCCTAAAGCTGAATGGACTTGTTCATTTTGCTACCAGGGGTGAAGAGGGTGTTTTATTCCAATGTAATGCTATGTTAGTGCCATTAACATTGTCTGTAAAGAAATTGTTATTAATAAAAGTGTAAAAAAAAGTGCCTTAATTAATAATTAGTACGGAATATCCAAATATGATTATATTCTGATGACAAGATCAGAACATAATATAGTCCTCCACCCCTATTTAATGTTCCAAGATGGACTGATCCCTATCATGTTATCAACCAAGCCCTTAGTTACATCCCTCTTGCTTCATGATGGTATGTCCTCTTGTTGCTATGGTGACAGCCAATCAGCTTTCAGACAGGGATTTTGGCACACTGTTTACACCCTCACTACCTACACTGTACATCAAGTCATTCCTTATCACTGACTATACCAGTTGCCTTCAGCGTACAGCTATTAGAGTGTTTTGTACTGAGCTATTAGAGATTGACACTCGGGCAAGTCACGGTCTTAAGTCTCACAAAATTGAGAGGTTTCTTCATTCTACTGTCGACTTGTTTGGCTTGGGTTGTTTTGGAGAGGGGAACTGTTGCAAGGCGTCTACTCTAGTACACTACTACAGCATGGGGCAGGTTGCAACTAAGGTTTTGAAGCCCTTTCTTCCTACTGGATGCTTTCTTGGTGAGTGTGTGCTAAGACTTTATTCAGTACTTGAAGGGGATTGTACTGAAGATTTTGTGTGAAGACATCCTTGAAGAAAATATGAAAGCTGCAAAAAATATTAGAGAAATGTATTTTATTTTCCTCAGGTTTCTTAAAGCTTTCTTTTTTCACTATAATTTTCATTCATAATTTTGTATTTAAATGACTAAAATTATATGTATTTAGCATATTTGATGGAATTGTAAGATTTGTACCAGGACCTCCTTGAAATAGGAATCTGCTGAAAATGTTCTTAAATATGTTTTAAAGATTAGTTAATCCTCCTTTTTCACTATGTTAGGCCAAGAAGGTAGTAATTTTAAAATTTGTATTATTGGCATTGTTCTCTTTTCATGGATTGTTGACAATTAATGACCTAACATTCTGACTATTTTGTATGCTATAAATATTATTAAACGTCAAGTCTTAAAACACTCTGCCAACTAAATATAACCCAAACTACACATATAGAAATGACTGTCATTCTGTTTTATGGTATCAGTAATTATTAAATTTGGGGCAAAATTGATTGCAACTCAATTCTTTTATACATGTAGGTCAAGAGTTATAGAAATCTGATAAATTTTTCAGCACCATATATTGAATTATTGTTGTTTTTTACATTTACGTATAATTAAATGTACCATCTTTTTTCCCTTGGGTTAGGAACCTAAGATATACTGTATTCCGCTTTACTAAGTGAGAATTTCAAAAACAAACTCTCAACCTATGTTTTTGTTTCTTCACATCTTACTTGTATACAAGCTTGTAGCTTGAAGACTGTATAAGATATTATTACAATATGATGCTTTTTTACCAAAGAAAGCTGATCCTAGAGCATAAGAAGTGTACTCTCTTCAAGAAAGTCTGCCTTATTCGGAAGAAGTACTATCGATCAACAGCTGGGTGCAAATGGCTTTCTTACATGTCCGGCATTCAGTCTTGCTGACTCATTCTGCTATAGGGCTTATACAGTTCATTGTACCCACGCACTATCGTGTTTGGAAATTCTATTCAGTCACAAACTATGGCAAGTATTTAGTATTAATTTTGATGCTCCCGGGAATAACAGGCAGGCTAATTAAATTAATGTAAATGTTACATGTCACTAAATAGCATTGTGTGAGCATTTGCCATTCTGCAAAGTAAAACAAGTAAAAGAAAAATGTCATACAAAACAAAATGAACATGCATGTACAAAGATTATTGGTACATTCAATTGGACTTTTTTCTAATTACCTCCTTGAAAAATGGAGGTATTGCTTTTGGTGTATCTGTGTTTCTGTGCCTCAGCTGGTTATTTGTGGTCAGCATAACTTTAGAACCTCTGGATGGTTTGTAATGATGATATTTGGTATGTAGGTAGGGGGGAAGACAAAGATCAAGGTCAATTTTGGGCCTCCTGGTGTGCATGATTTTGGTACTGCAGCTGGACTTCCAGTTTTTGTATCTTTTGTAGTGTTCATGCTAGTATTAGTTTTAATTTTTTGGTTGCAGATATGCAAGGAAGAAGTGGCGTAAGTTTGGGCTCTCTACCATATCAATTTAGAAGTTAGAAGATTAGTAAATAAAAACACCAAAGAACATTGATATAATACATGATTTCTTGGGGAAAAAAAAGAAGAAACTTATTGTGTTACAATTTTATACTTTATGTCTGACAGGTACACAAAATAAAGCGCTTACCAACAAGCTTTGGGTCATTCCTCTGATCCTTTTCAAGTTGAAATAAGTCTAAGTCACATATCCAGATCACAAGTGTGATACAGCAATGGGCTAAAGATGCTTGGAAGTCGGTATCGGCCCCCATCTCGGTTGAGGGAAGGTTGAAAGGCTCTGATGTAAATGGCCTCTTTCTCCTGAGAAAGTATTATCCTGTTTGGAATCCAGTATCTTCACCTTGTCAAAATCCGTAGTGTCCTGGCGGGACTTTGTTGTGACACCTCTGAATGTACATGTACTAAGCTGGGGTGTCTATGCTGTACATGTGAAAGAAGAACCTTCTTGCTTTGAATCTAAGGCATTTGCCTCAGTATAAAGGACTTATACGCTATGGTGCTCTCTATGATTAAGCCCTTCTTATCTGTATAGAGTGATCAGTTTCATCCTATTACCTGATAACCATAGCTGTAAATATTTGATGATGTTGTCTCTATCCCAGCGGTGTATGTTCAATGGGTCCTGTAGGTCAGTATTGGTGGGTGAAACCAGCTGAGACACAGGCAACAACATCATATATCACATCATAGGCCATGTTGATTTGATTATATAGATGTCATCAATTTTTGTTGACTCAGTTGTATAACAAAACAAATTTTCGATTATTCTGGAAAAGTTAAACTGTTATTTCCAACACTAAACTTGGACTTACCCAAAATTTCTGAGTTTAACTTTTCAAGAATGACTTCTACCAACTGAAGACAATACAGATTAACATTCAAGTCAGTGTTCTTGTTAAGTTTTCAATTTTCTAATTTGTAAATTGCATAAAGCAGCTGTAAAATTACCAAATATATGCTGCAAGTTGAAAAAAAATATTTCGGAAAACAGATGATAATGCCGTAGATTGCCAAAGTCAATTCCAAGGTCAAAGAACTAAGAAGAAATGTCTGTAGTGAGAACAAATTTACAATCATCTAATATATTCTGATATACCATCCTCTGTGTGTTCAGTCAGTTCAAACCTTCCTGACCAGTTAAATTTTCGACCATGAGTGTTAAGAATTAAATCTTAAGTGCTACTGAGACAGTGGACGAGGAAAACTAAGACGCATGATTTATGAAATTCATCAAGACCATCACATTTCCAAGATGGGAACACAAAAGATGTATAATCCTTGAGTGCATCTATTAGTATTAGAAGGACCGTCTTTGTGATTATGTGTTGGGGCTTAGTGGAGTGCGATCATATTTTCTTTTAAGTCGGTGCATCAGATAGGTGTAAAATTGATAGAAAATAAGCTCTAAGACTTAGTACTGTAAAAAAGGAAATTTCACAGGGATTGGATTTTGCGACATTGTGAAAAAGAATGTTCGCTCGGTTTTAGGTTTGCGTTTTAAACTACCATGCAGGGTTTAACAGTAAAACAGATGTTTGCTGTGTTTCACATTTCGTATTCAAAAGGTCAGCATGGAAAACTAGAACATAAAACCATTGCAAACATTTCCCGTTTTACAGTATATTGTATTACAATAGGCATGTTATGGACTGCCTTTGTCAATTTGTTCGAATTGTTGCTTTCATACAAACAATAAGAGAGAGAAGCAAAAGGGCAACATCAGGTGTGCAAAATGATAAAAGAAGCCATTAAAAATTCATAATACATATGTCGATCATTGAATAATACTGGCTCTTGGGACATACAGGTGAGAAATACGTTGTAGGGACTAAAAACTTTGTAAAGACATTGAAGATTGAATTAATGCCTTGAGACTTCAAGTTGAAAGATATGTCACTGTAAAATCTTTTACGTTGGCAATGATTAAGTTTTGCATTAGGGAGAAAATGAGTGCTTGAAGTGGTTTTATTTATTAGTTTGTGGTGCTAAAACAATTAATTGAAACATTGTTTTTGAAATTCGTTTTTGACCTCATGGTGAATACTCCTGCTACCACGAAAACTGCAAACTTAAAAAATTTCAATATTTATGGTAAGGTGTTAAAGAAGCAAGAAAAGTGCTTTGTTGCAAAACGTAATGAAAGATGACAACTGCATGCTCATGAGAGAAAAGGAATTCACAACAGTTTTAGAGTTTTGTAAGCATACTTTGCCTATGATAACGAATGTTGGCAACTGGAAGAGATACATAGTGTGGATCAAGCTAGGCTATTATTCATCTGTCGCTCCATGTTATTCAAGCTTTCTCTGATCATGTTCAAGTCTGGCATCCAGACCCCAAGAGGGTTGGCTACAACAGCCTTTGTTATGAACTTGACAGAGGAATTCTAAGGCAAAGCTCAGTCTAATATCATTCTTGTTTAAAGATAGGTAAATCCCATCATGATGTCAAAATGGTAATTTGACAATATTCTATTTGAGATTAAAGAAAATTGGATTATTTTTAGACTAGAATATGTAAATCCTCAAGCAAAGATGGCAGTTTATCCCCCAAAAGACAGTTAAACTTTGCTACACATTTAAAACTTACAAATAGTTGACCAAATGTGTTCAGGTCCAGGCCTGAAAAAAGCAGTAGAATATGACCAGATATATTGGCAGGGTAATACATATTTTGGCGCTTTAATACCAATTCAAGAAAATAGCAAAGTAGAGTAACTGTAGAGTTTATAACCATTTCTACCAGCTTTAAGTTCCTACAGTCAAATGTACAGACTTTACATGAAGACAATACTGTAAATGCATTTAAGTTTGCGGAGATTTAATTTCGCGGTAGTGGGAAAAAGGACTTTTCGCGGTGGATTTAGTTTCGCGGTAACACCATAGACTGCAGTGGTCACCGCGAAAACCGCGGACATTAATCCACTGCGAACATTTCTGCATTTACAGTATGCCTGTGGGAGTCGGATAGTCCACCAACTAGATCAAAATCCTTTGTAGAAAATTGTATCATTTGAGTATTGCCCATTCACAAGTTTTCACAAAATGATATCCTCTGGTCACAGTACCTGTACCTGAATTGTCTGTACTGGTACCTACCCCTACAGGGCTCGAAATACCACCTGCATATGCAGGTTAGTGCAGGTAAAATTGGAGCTGTGCAGGTATTTCTAGTGTCTACCTGCACCTAACCTGCACTGGACCATGTACTGGGTTTTATACATAAATTCCCTATGATGTATATGGATTGTTATCAGATCCATTGACTGTTACCACCTATGAAGTATAAAAGAAAAAAATAGCAATGGTTCCTGAACAATTTTAGTCTGATCCATACTTCCTAAATTCAGAGTGGTGCAGGTAAATTTGTCTGCTGCAGGTAATTTTCAATGTTACCTGCACCAGTGCAGGTATGCAGAAAAAAGTATTTTGAGCCCTGTACCCCTACCTGTACCTGAAAATTGTTTTAGTACACTGTGACCTAGATCAGTGATTGCTCCTCTGAGAAAATGTTCTGCAGACTTTATTGATTTTCGACAAGGAAATTGGGCCAAGATTGGCATAAGCTTCATGTAATCGGTATCCATATGGTCAGGCCACAGTTTTACTTAATACTAAATCCTTAAAGTCTAGCCTTCTTAAGGCCTGTGTTGTCTCTTGCTGCTGAGGGCTTATTGGGCTAGAGGCCTGGCCAGTGGAAGCGCTAACATAGTATATCTGCTTTTCTCACGCGGCGGCCATGATAGATCTAAAACGAGTTCAATGAGGCAAACAAAAGACTGTCCATCATAATTATCAGTTCAACTAATGATAGCCTGCCAATTAGGCAAGCGACCAATAAGTGAATGGCTGCAAATTCGTTAAAAATTTGCATTATTATGTTTTTATTTTGCATCTCTTAAGGGACTATGAGACCAGTCTACACTACTCTAAATTGCTACATTTTTAGTGCGTAACATTAGTTATAATATTTATTATTCTATCTTATATCATGAAAATTTGTGTGGTTTGGGGGGAAACTAAATGGGACCTGATTTTAGAAATAAGTTTTGTCTGTTTGCCTCATTGACCTCATTGACCTCGTCTTCGATCTATCATGGCCGCCGCGTGAGAAAGGTGTATTTTCACATAATTCCACCAGGTGCCATTATACCGCCACCTCAAAAAACGTTGTTGTAGAGGCCTTCTCAAGATTGTCTTCAACACCTAAATATCTGAACTGTATATATTTACATTTAGGATATTTAACATTCGGTGCTCAAGACAATCTTGGGAAGACCTCTATACTAACGTTTTTTGAGGTGGCGGTATTATGACACCTGGTGGAATTATGATAGTCGATGTTACAACTTACAAGTATTAGAATTAGGCTGGATATTCAAACTCCACTCATGGACAGTGGAAGCTTCAGGGTGAACTTTCCATCTGTTAAGATGCACATTGAATTGTAAATTGATTTAAGTTTGGAAGAACTTAATTTCCTTGGAAGGAGGCTTAACCCTCTCAGCACGAGAAGCCACTATCGTGGCTTTCCCATAGGACGCGAGAAGCCACGATCGTGGCTTCAGGTTTAATTCCGGCAGGAAATTCAAACTGACTACTGTGAAATGGGAAATTTGGCAGAGTCTGCCAATCAGGATGCTTGTATCTTTGACCAACCAGAAGGGATGTAGCATTTGAGCCCTGTTTCTGAGGCCTCCAGTGTGTGTTTTGGCTTCAGTTTTCTACAGGTTTATTTAGTAAATTTAGCAGAAATGGAGACAATTTGGTGGATAATTTTGTTGGTGGCTTACAGGAGTGATGACAGGGAAATCCTTGAGGGACAGCAAGGCAAACACCCAGCTGTTTTTGTTGAGATCAAATGAGCTGATATCACCGTGTCTAATGAGTTCTACATGCATGCTTCCTTGTTGTTTTTCTTGGGGCATGAGGAGGACCAGGTCAGGTCAGAAAGGTCACTGGTCTCAATTGACATTTTAGATACTCTGATACCTGTTTCTCTACCCAAGTCATAAGTAATAGGATTTATTTGACTCCCTGATATGTGGAGAACATCCAGAAAAATAATTTGCCATTTAGCACAAGGCATATTCATTATTTTAATAGTACAACTACAGGTGTGGGGAGGGGGGCACAACTGTTTATTGGGGTGAATATTTGTTTATCAACACTGAACTTTCTTGAAATCATGCTTTGATTTTTAGTTTTTGGTCATTCTAACAGCATACCAGCATTGTGTATGTATAATTGAGTATTTCTACATAGTTTTATGATAAATGACACAAAAAACTCAGTCCCTATCCAAATGTTTTCTTTTGTGAAGCTTTTTTTGGGAGTGTTGCAAATGTGTTTTTGAGTGGTTTCCATGACGATTGCTGTCCTCAGATTGATTTTTTTTTTTTTTTTTTTTTTTTTTTAATTATTTTTTTTTTTCAAACTTTATTAACATTTACATAACAATACATTCACATAACAATCAGATAACATTATAATACATAAAAGTAGTTGTGATCAGACTGTATCACCTTACAAGGCTATTTCTATACTATTATTTACCCTGTTCTTAAAATGCGCAAAGTTTGGTTTCATGTTTTTCACATAACATAGGTATATACAGTATTTCGCCAAGAGAATATAATATATAAGTGTGGTACTGGCAGTACGATGACAGCATACACCATACACAATCAAATTTTCATCCAGCACTATATCTTGGTTTTCGTAGCTCCTCCACCAAAGACAGAATTGCTTCCAAAAAATTTTAACCTCTTTGCAGTACACAAATAAATGTACTATGGTATGTTTTTCCTTACAGTTATTGCATCGGTCGGTTTTTACTAGATTTGTTTTTTTTAACCAGCTGTTTGTAGGTAGGAAATGGTGAATTATCTTGTACTGAAAATATTGTAAATTGGTTTCTTTAGTGACAATAAAGGCGGTAGTATAAACTTTCTCGATGTTGTCTTTGCCAATTTTTCGTATGATTTCGTTTTCTCTAGTGGGTGGTACAACTTGTTTTTCTATAAGGGTATCGTATATCTGCTTACATGTTGTTGTGAGGGGATGGATTCTCTCCGTGTATTCAATGATAGTTTTAGAGGCGCACTTTTTTCCATTGTTTTTTATATTATCTTTCCAATTTTTTGGTATTGCCGCTTTTATAGAATTGTAATTCAATATTTGTCTTGAATCCATGGTCAAACCATATAAATTGTGTAGGTCTTTGTTTGTAAGAAAAGATCCATCCTCGTACAACAAATCATTCAGATAGATAATTCCGGCATCTATCCAGATTTTGTAAAATATCGGTGCATTCTTTACTAAAATAAATCTATTGTTCCACAAAACTTGCGAACATATTTGTCTGTGTGTTTTGGGTTCGTATCCTATCACTTCTTCCCATGCAACTAAAACATCTTTGTAAAATAGGGGCATGTCGTTAAGATCTAACTGAGAAGTAGCGTAATTGCATCGGAAAATCAAGAAACCTCCCCATCTTGCAAACAAGTGCTCTTTTTCTTTTGATGGGTCCATTACAAATCTTTTAATCCATATGGCTTTTAAGGCCTTGTTCATTACATTAAAATCGATCATTTTAAGTCCACCTTGACATTTTTTGCCAATCAGAGTTTTCATTTTTACTTTTGGAGGTTTCTCTCGCCAGATATACTTGAATATGTATTCGTTTACTTGTTTTACAAATTGGGGAGGGACATGCATGACTGAACAAATATAGATCAACTTAGAGATGCCGATGGTTTTCACAATCAATATCCGACCAATCAAGGTCAAGTTTCGTTGTTTCCATATGCTGCACGCTTGTACCATTTTTGTATAATTCTTATCAAGGTCTTCCTTATAGCATCTATGTCTGTCATGGCCAAAGTGCGCGCCCAGTGCTTTAATGGGACCGTCAGGCCAACGGATAGGGAGTGGCTTATCTTGTCTATCTTTGTTTGAGCCTATCCACATAGCTTCAGTTTTTCCATAATTTAGATCAAGACCACTACAATCCTTAAAGAGGTTCAGCGTTTCTAACAGTTTCAGTGCAGAGGGTATATCTAGTAGTAGTGATGTCATGTCGTCTGCGTACATTGAGAGTTTTTGCATTCTACCGTACACTTGTAAACCTTTTATGTTTATATCTGCTCTAACTGCTGAAGCTAACATTTCAATACAGATTATAAACAAGCTAGATGACAGTGGATCCCCCTGCCTTACACCTCTATGAACACTAAACCATGGAGATATATAGCCATTATTAAGCACACAGCTTGTTATATCAGTGTATAGCAATTTAACCCATTTGATCATGTTGTGTCCAAAGTTTACAGTTTCTAGTACTTTTAGTATGAAGGAATGTTCGATACTATCATAAGCTTTTTTGAAGTCCAGAAACATCAACAATCCCGGTTTCTTCTTTTTATCGTAATAATCTATTGTGTCATAAATACGCCTAATGTTTGTCCCTATATATCTTTGTTTGACAAACCCTGTTTGGTCTTCGTGTATTAGGAAAGGGAGTAAACGTTCAATTCGTAGTGTAAGTGCTTTACTGACAATTTTATAATCTACATTTAATAGACTTATCGGTCGCCAATTGTCTAGATTACTTGTGTCTAACCCTGTCCTCAGATTGATGGTATGATATTTATTTTGCTTGTTTTGGAAAGGCCATTCTGTGAGCTTTCCAGCAATATATAGTTTTCCTAGTCTACTCCTTACATAACAGCTGTAATAATAATACACAAAAAGTACTAATTGACACCTGTATAGACTGAAATTATGTCGTATATGGTATACAGGAAAAAATTTTATGACGTGTTGAGAGGGTTAATTTAAAGATTTATACAATGCAGATTTGGTGTTATAGTATAGTGATAGTATTATAATGAAATCTGCATATCATTTCTTTAAAAGGTTTATTTCGTATTGAACTGGAAAGGTGAAACTACAGTGTGTGTGGTATTGTTGGGACCAGTAGGGATAATTTCAAAATGTCAGAAAGTCCAATAAATCGATGAGTACATGTATTTATGAGGCTATGGGTACTCAACAGTTAAGGGAATTGTATTTCAAAGTTCATGAGAATATTTAAATGAATCATGAAAATATTTGTAAGAATTAGTATCTGTTTTCTTTTTTTATAACATTGTACATGATGTTATCACATTGTCTATTATTAGTTTCTTTGATTTTCAGTAGAGCAAATCTCTTCCTATTTGATCTCAGTTAAACACATATCATGGAACTAAATTCAATTATCGATGATAGTAAATTCTCTTTAATCTTCTTATGATTTCAAATCTTCAAATAAAATCTAATATTGCTTTAAAACACCTATCATTAGTAGCAATTCCCAATAGTAAATACAGTCAAACCTGTCTATAGCGGCCACTCAAGGGACCGGACAAATTTGGCCACTATAGACAGGTGGCCTCTGTATAGAGGTGGTAACTTGTAGATAAAATACCCAAGGGACCGACAAAAAGTGGCCACTATGGACAGGTGGCCCCTCTGTAGAGGTGGCCCCTAATACAGGTTTGACTGTACATTTTGTACCATGTGCAGGAATTGATGGCCTAAAGCATGTGAGGCCAGAAGAAGCCCAAAGATCAATGACCTCTTACCCCCAATGATCACCAGGTGTGCCCAGAGCACCAGTTTAGGGATCAATACATAATAGGACTTCAGGAATACAATAAGGAGAATGCCTGGAGGTACCATGAAGTAGGCTTAGGTGGGGTCCGAGTCATCTTGACTAACATTAGGCCACACCAATTTAATTTCTTGGTTCACAGATTTTTTCATAAAAAATATGGAGCGAGAGGGCGAAATGAAAATAAAAATAAAAATTGTTAAATGGTTGGGGTAAAGGTAACGGCTAATCCAAAACATAAAGAATAAAAAGTTTTCAGCTTGAAAAAAGTACAAAAACACTATTATTGTACTACAGTAACAGCACCTGTACCCACACTTTAAGGAGCTTATAATATAAAGCCTTAGGCCAATTTGCTGCACCAGAAAGTTGGTGAATGGTTTCATTAATGGTGAAAATTTTCTGAGTGGTAATTTTTATTTTTATTTCTTTTTCCAAAAAATAGGAGCGAGCGAATCCGTGAACCAAGAAATTAAATTTGTGTGGCCTTAGGGCAAATTATAAGTTATTAGGTTGGAGATTGTTCTGTTACATTGTAGATTAACTGTTTTGCAAATTATAGTAACTGTGTTTTCTGGTATTCCATACTTGTGGGAAAATGTGAGTCTTGTTTTTGTTGTCATTTTTTTAGATTTAGCTTTATTCAATATGATAAAAATCTAAAAAGACAGTGATACTTTAACTGTTGTATAATCGTTGGTCGCATTCTTGGTATTGACTTATATTACCAATTGAACCATAGTTCTCTTTTCACCCACAGTAAGTCTAAAGGACTTACTCAGGGAGGACTTAAAAAGATAGACTTAACTCCTTTAATCATTGTGAAGGACTTACTCTGCCCACCAAACTAACGCCAACAGCCCTCAGAGGTAACAGGTTGTTTTGCAACAATGTCAGTTCGCAACCGTCAGTTCGCAACTAGGCAAGTCTTTTCGCAATAAGGTACAAGTCGTTTCGCAACATTTGAATGTTATTAATCTTGATAGCCTTATAGTATCAGAAATCGTATTCCTTGCATAATTGTACTCCTTCCGCGTAAATATCTTACCGGGTGCGAAAGACAACCCCGGCGACAGAGGAACATGGGGCCGCATGGACCTGGCAGCCCGATGATTTTCATACGCCGGGCGGTAAAGTTTCATACGCGGTGTGCACAGGTAGCAGTATAATTATGTTAGGAATACAATTTCTAATACTACACATGTATTAGGCGATCATTACATTCAAATGTTGTAAAACGACTTGTACCTTATTGCGAAAAGATTTGTACCTTGTTGCGAAAAGACTTGCCTTGTTGCGAAAAGACTTGCCTTGTTGCGAACTGAAGGTTGCGAACTAACATTGTTGCGAAACAACCTGTAACCCCCCTCAGACATGGCAAAATGGGGTGGACTTACTCCAGGAGTAACTCTCCCTCTGACACAAGTAAATCCTGGACTTACTTACGGTCTAAATTCATTTTCTTTTAGATCCCAGCATTGCAATCTTATATATGCAGTATACTGATTGAGCAGTATACAAAGTCAATAGGGATGCTGTATTGTATTATGGCAATGTGAGATGATCTTTGATGTTCATTACAGAGGTCATTAGAATTCAAATTCAACCTTTATATCAAAGGATAGATTCTCATGGAAAAAAATTCATTATCTGTTGACACAATAGTATGTCACTGTGCAAATACAATGCAGGTGGACTTTCAATGCATCATACACACAAATTTTGTGTAAATCTAATTATTAAGCTTTCTACCCTGATTGGTGTATACATAATCATGCCATAATGAAATAACAGAGATCTGAGGCAAGAATTAGTCTCGAAAGTTATCTATATTAATTGATTTTATAACTTTGTGATGAATGATATTTCCATTCAATTCATATTTTACTGTGATCAATATTGACTAAAGGAGGCCCTACATTTTTTATATCTTATGATATTTCAAATTATTGCTGACAAATATGTTTTTGTGCACTGAAACACAAAATTGTGCAGGCATTAAGTATAAAACACAAGCATGCATATGATGTAATCATTTCGTCAACACACCCATTCCGCGCCCTTATATGGTAATCTAAACAAATGATTATGGACTTGAAAGTGATACCATGTCCTGAGGGAGATCTTTAAGTCCAAGGGCATGACCATACCTCAAATGTTATGTACACTGCCATTGGCCTTCACTGCTAATCTGGGACATCTATTTGTTTCATATCCCTTGATATGCTGCTGATCTTGTGCCTTTGGGAAAGGCAACTTTCCTCACTTCGCTCAGGTCAAAATGAGTATCTAGCTTTGGCTAGGACCGTCCCTTGGATAGGACGTCAAATAGAAGTCCTGTGTTTAAGGACCGAGAGCCACACAGAGAGAGTTTTTAAGAACCCACCACACTTATTGAAAAGCGTATAGGGGTCCTTCCCAGTGTGATTGGTTCAAAACCTAAAGTTCTATGAACACATTCTCAACTAAAACGAGAAATTCTCCATACGATATCTGCAGATTGCAGTCACCTATCTGCAGACTGCATATACCTATCTGCAGACTGCAGTCACCTATCTGCACATTGCAGTCACCTATCTGCACACCGCAGTCACCTATCTGCAGGTGCAGATAGGTATCTGCAGATTGCAGATACCTCACTGCAGACTGCAGTCACCTATCTGCACACTACAGTAAATGTGCTAAGACTGCATACACCTATCTGTACACTGCAGTTACCTATCTGCAATCTCCATACAGGTGAATGCAATCAGAGTGCAGTCTATATGAATATAGTCTGACTGTATACTATGTTCACTATGAAAATAATAGAACACAGGGTCATGTTAACCTGCATCAGATCTGTCATACCTGATATCTCATCACAGTGTAATTAGTACAGTTACTCAATCAGCGGCTCACGTGCTGAAGGCTCAAGACGTAGGGGAAAATTTCTTTGTTATCATGCTATTTCCTATATTTTGCCAGGCTCATTTCAAAGGGCTTATTGTAATTTTGACACAAACACTTTGTCACTGCCTCATATAACTATGCCCAGTAATTTTTAGAACCTTTTAATGGCATCTCTCTCAGTCCAATAGGATATTTTCAAGAGTTCGAGTAATGCCTAATAACCAACCTGTACATGTACTAGTATGGCTGAGAGCGAGTCATAAAGTCAGATCAGACTAGACTTTGAATAAAAGAATGAAGGAATAAATGAACAGATGAATGATTGGTTTTAGTAGAACTGTCTGCAGTGGCTGCCATTTGCTAACTCAAGTGACCTCAATATGACAGCAATTGCCCAGGTGTGGCCATCTGAGACTTTAGGTTTTGAACCACTTACATCGGGAAGGACCCTTACTCTATTCAATTAGTAGGGCACGTTCTTTAAGTTGTCCCGCAGTTTTGAACAGATTTCATTCAAAAGGTTTATCATAATTCACAAAAGTCCTACATGTAAGCTACATGTAAGTGGACTCTTTCCCCTATCTCCACTGGCTTGAAGTCTTGCCATTCACCAGTAGCTGACACCCCTGCTGGTTTAGCTGCTGCTTGGATTTACTTAAGGATTAGTGTGTAACATGGCATCGCTGATTGATTTGTATCAGTCCCATGTGAGTGATAATGGGACCCCACTTAGCCTCAGACAGAGAAAACCTTGCAGAAAACTGTCAGGCTGGTGGATGTACTTAGTAGACTCAAAAGTCATCACAAAACTACCTTATTGTTTTCTTATTGAAGAGTTGACCTTAAGCCTTTTTGTCCTCATACACATAAAGTTGCCTTTTAATAACAGCATGTACACATGTACATGTATACACACCTTGTACCATAGAGAAACAATAAATCTGTTATTTTCATTAGTATCTTTGGTCTGACTCTAAATAGGCTGAAGTGACTATTAAGTTTGATCTTTAACTATTTGTCATATTTGTCAGTCTGGCTGAAGATTGTCGAACTGCCTACAATAGATGGGTCTTTGTACTGTGGCTATTACATCTGTTTTGTGTTGACTGTCCAGCCTGATTCAACCAGTCCACCAGGAAATATGATACAGTTCAGACTAGGTCACATAGTCTTTCTTAAACCTAAGGAAAGCAAACAGGTCAGGAAAAAGTCAACAAATGTTTTTAACCCTCAAAAATCATATTTTCTCACAAATATTCTAAGTAGGACATACTTATTGCAAATGTTGAATTCATGACATTGAAATGATTTCTAAGAAGCTGAGTAGATTTACAAAATGTATGTTTCAGGAAAGTTGGTTTGGAAAAAAATTGTCAAAATGAGCTTATTGTGTACACTTCCATGGTCAATGTTCTTCCTATAAAAGTATTCTTGTCATGTTTTGAACCTGGAGTTAGGATGTACTAAAAAAATTTTCCCTGGCTACAATCCCTTCCTTTGGTGCACCAAACCATGTATAATTGATCTGCCTGTGATAAAAATCCCCAACTTTTCACTGGCTGCATGTCAGTCTCCACAGGGAAACTTTAGTGGAGAAACTTGTGATCACAGAAAGAGAGTCTGCAAGGGGTCATTGTTTTGTGTCTCTTGTCATGTCACTGTGAAACTTTACGTAATTCACTAATTGATATGAATTGTACGTGAAGCGTAATCAAAATTTCATTTATTAAAGTAAAGTAAATAAACTTAACTTGTCTACCGACAAACTTTTCCCAAGAAAATGCATGAAATTGTGCCCCTTCAGCACTGGTCATAAGGAAATTATTTGCGGAAGCGTCACCCTAAAAACCATTACTTTCAAGGTATATTGGAAGCCCAGGGGCTGAAAGACTGATCCTATAACAAGTAGAGTAGATGTCTTTGGTCTATAGTCTATAACTTTTAAGTAACTATGTAAAGTTATCTTATAAGTATGTTGAATTTGTTGTTGCCTTTGCCAGGATTGACTTACTTATATCACCAAAAGCTTACCCTGCCTGGGAGCCAGACAGGACCGGGTAGCTAGCGAGTTTTGTTCGGGGAGCCAAGCCACAATTAACTGTCCTAGCTGCCCTATCCTGGCTGGCCCCCAGGGTACCTGGGCAACCTCAAGGACTTCTGCTCAGATGATGTACCGAGTAAAAATGCATTTGTGCAGATAGTATTATTGCTTTGTGAAAGGAAATTCTTGTTAAAAGAAAAATGTCCTTCAAAAAAAAAATGCTGTACAAGTTATCTGAGTCAGACACATGTTTGAACCAAGGCTCCTTGTTTGAAAAAACTGAGGGCACCTATACTGAAATATGATATGGTGACATGTGGCCACCTCACGGTGACCCCAGTTATACCCAGTGCCTGCCTGAGCTTGTGCCAGCATGTGGGAGAATACCACACCTCCCATGTGGGACTGGTCAGTGTAAAAGGGTCTTTGTTCTGGGGGAAGGCTGGTAGTGACTTCTCCCTTTCACAGATTGTAGAAAAAGATACTGCATGAGAGCTGCACAGTGCCCCTTGGATAGAATTAATATATATAGAATTTATCTTTTATCCATCACTTAAATTGGACAAAGATTGAAGGCAAAAATCTCTAACTTGAAAACCTGTAGAACTGATTCAGCAAAACCAAGCATTGAATGCTGTTTGTTACACAGTAGTGAGTGAATAAACTTTTAACTTGAAGTTCCACCTAAGGCCACAGCAAGTAAATTTTGTGGATGGCATCCCCTGCAGACTGCAAAAGTGATAGAGGTGGGGCCGCGTAGCAGTGGTAGTGTATTCGGCCCGTGACCGAGAGGTCGCCGGTTCGAATCCGCCTGTCGTGTTGCCGGTCTTGTGTCCTTGGGAAAGGCACTTTACACGACTTTCCTCACTTTAGTCAAGTGAAAAATGAGTCGTCCTTCGGATAGGACGTCAAATGGAGGTCCCGCGTATGGGGAGAGCCACACCCCATGCACGTGAAAGAACCCCTGCACGTGCGATAGCGCGGTGTGCGTTGGTGCAAATCCTTCTGTCGGGAGTTGGTGATTCACTTCAAATCGCCCGGATGGAGGCCTGGCGAACCTCTGTCTCGTATCAGCCACATAATGATCTACATCATTCACCCGGACGGGTGTGTCACCCCGTAAGGGGCGGTATAACCCGTCGTGTGCGAACATGTGCGAACGTGTACAGGGTTAGCCCTTGCCTACGGCTAGTTGGGCAGCCCTGGCTGTTTGTAAACAGCTGAACAAATAAATAGATAAAATAAATAGAAGTCTAAATAATGGCATAGGGAAAAAAAATGACTAAAAAAACATTAGATGGCTGAATCTTCAAAATAGACACCATAAATGTCAGTCCGTACAACTACAGTTATGACCACATCCCTAGTGTCACTTGCAATTGTTCAAGTACAACCATTAGGCTACAACACCAGCCGTTTCCTACCTGGCCGAAGAAACTCTACTCTACTCTACAACATAAAGTACTTGCTATGGCCTAATGTACAGTGTAGGTGTGTCAGCTTACAGTCTTGGAGATGAAAGCTGCATCAGTTTTCTAAGCAATGAGATTTTAGTACAAGCCTTTCCAGTCAAAAGTGAATATCAAGGGAATATCATGTTGGGCCTGGGAAAATCTACCATGAAGGCCTTCACATAACTTCCCTCATGAGGTTCTGAGATCAGCCCCCAGAGAACATTGTTTACTTAAGAGAGCAGCCTGATTTCACGGCCAATTGCTCAAAGATAACAGACCTAAGGACTTGGGTATAGCAAGGAGGTACCTCCTTGGTTATAGCTTCTCCACAGAAGGTAGCCTGCCTAGTCAGTTTGTGTACGAAAATCTATCTTTAGGTATTGATCTTCTGTATGTCTACTAGCTAGGAAGAAAAGAAATGATGACAAGCTACATGTACTTGTTACAAACTCATCTAGACACAGGGTCTTGCAATAACATGACTTCAGCGCACTCCTCTGGCTATTACTCCCGCATTCCCATCGGTCTTTACGCGCATAGCCAAAATGTTAAGTACCAGGGCCTGCCCAGGGCGTTGGTAATATTCATCCTACGGAGCGGGATCGGAAGTCTCTCGTGTAAAACTCAGAGGCACCCCAACTTAGTGACTAGTATTAGTCTGGGCACTGACGGTGGACCAAAATTCAATGAAAAGTCAACTATTGCCCTGTGATTCTAATATAGAAAGTTTTATTTGCAAGTTCTTGCCTGAGGCCTAATTGCAACATGAAACATGCAGAATATATAGTAAACATATTGAAAAAATTTAAAGACTTTTAATTGGTATAGATAACAATGGGGACAAGTAAAAACAAGTGGCTATTCTAGAAATAATATGGACTGCTGAGAGCTACAATCTAAGCTTTTGGGGTTTGACTTCTTTTCTGGAAGCAGTGGAAGACTGTGGAAGTGTCCCACTTTTTCTAACAGGGTTATAGTTCAATGAATTTTGAAATTGATCCAAGTAGCTTAGCAGTTCAAGTTTCACCAGTTCCAATTCGCTTGAGTCAGGAAACTGTTTCTACTCGCCTCTATTGTTTCAGTGATTGCACAACACTGACCCTGTGAGTAATGGCTAAGTATGCCGGACAGGAATATCGAACTTGGAGGGTCGAGGACAGGGCTCTAGCCAGCTCAAATTTGTTTCCGTCAGCCAATTCTCATTGTCGCGAAAACCGCGAATTTCAAAACACTATTTCAGAAACAATGAACTGAAACCTTGAAAAACGGGTTTTTAATGAGATTATCGTATGCATCGTACGCCGACACACATTGTCAACAAGCATAACAATAGCAAAACAAACAGTGCGTGGCTTTTACAGCCATTTTACAGCGTCCCCAAGCCGCCGGTAGCTTCCACCAAGGATTTTTGTCCGTCAAGGTTGATGGATTGGTTTTAAAATTTTTCCGTCAGACGCAGCAAATTTCCGTCAATTGATGGAAAAACAGACGCTGGCTAGAGCCCTGGTCAAGGATGAATCTAAAAAAGAAAAGGGAGGGGGGGGGGGGGGTATTGTAACAGTGGTGTTCAAGTGCCACCAATCAAACCATTTGGCCTAGTGGCAATAGTGTGGGCCCATGCATGTGCGAATTCCAGGAGAGGGTGTGCATGCCTTTTTCCGTTAAGCGTTACGAGCCATTTTAATTCACCGTTAATCGTTACCGACCCGCTCTAGTTCAACGTTAATCGTTATATTCTTCGTGAAGCGTTATTGTTTGTTGTAATTCAACGTTAATCGTTATTTGTTATCCCGAATTCACCGTTAAGCGTTACCAAGAAATTCTTCGTAACCCGTTATACACACGAAGTCTAATGCCAGATAGAACCCCTGAAAATGCAGGAAATGGCATTTCAAAGGGTCCATGTTTCAAAATTTCTCCGAGCCTCCCGGCCTTCGGCTCTTGACAGGGTAAAATATGTTGCGGAGGCGTTGCCCTCAAAAAATTTATCACTCATACAGATTTTAGTGTCAAACTTAGCTTAGTTTTGGTCAAAAAAAAAAGAGGTTTCTCTGGACCTCCCTTGCGACGGCTTGCGCCCTTGGCGCTCACGACAACAAGGCGAAAATATGTTAGGGGCATGGGTTTTCGCACAAAAAACTTTTCTCTCTAATAAAATGTTATTCAATTTAGCTTCGTCTTACAGCAAAATCTGCTGTCCTTCGAAAGGCAGTAAATGGCGTTTCAGACGGTCCAGATTTTAAAATTTCCCTGGACTATTGCAACACCTCGTGCCTTCCGAGCTCGAATCGAAATAGCAAAATATGTCAGGGGCTCTGGAGTTGGAGGCCAAAGCTATAACAATGTATAATTTGTAATTTGTCAAAATCAACCTAGCTTAGTCAGTCGACAAAATTTGCCCCAAAATGCAGGAAATAGCATGTAAGAGGGTCTTGATTTTAGAATTTTCCCGGGGGAGCATACCCCCAGACCCCCCTTAAGAGGAGCGCCGGTGTAATTTTTCCGACCACTACCATATCTACTCGACTCAACCTCTGCTTGGAGAGTAATATTTTCCCCCATATAACTAACTCTTGTGTTGTATGAATAGTAATGCACGTCGATGTTACTTAAGTGTTATGCTTTGTAACTCCTTCCGAATTTACCATTGAGCGTTACCGGGCCTCCTGAATTTACCATGAAGCGTTACCGGGCCTCCTGAATTTACCATGAAGCGTTACCGGGCCTCCTGAATTTACCGTTAAGCGTTACCGGGCCTCCTGAATTTACCGTTAAGCGTTACCGGGTCTCCTGAATTCACTGTTAAGCGTTACTAAGACACCCCCCCCCCCCCATGCAGACCCTCCCAGGAGCCAGGGGAAGATTTTTCTACTCTCCTCCAGTCTTTCAAGAAGGGTCAAAAAGAGGTGAAAGTCCTCTTCTAAATCCCCCGAGAGACATTAGGCCAGGACAATGATCAACAGTTGAGAATGCTCAACAGTTGCCTGACTTTCAGACCAGTTTGTGAGAATCTGATGAAGTAGCAAATACGGGGATTGTCTCAAACAGATTTCAAGGCAGTATTCACTAATATTAGATATTTACAAATTCCTTTTGTAATAGCAAAATGGTTACAATTGAAGGCATGCTCGGGTACTTGCAGAGTAGAGTACTTGTCTTTTCTCTCAAGATTCAAAATGAATTGTACATCAAAATCCTAGTTCCTGTAATGTGAGGCCAAGCATGACTAATCTGGTCCTGGTGACTCCCATATGCATGTTGTCCTCAACACAGACATGTTGACACTATAAGTTGATGCAACACTTTCAAATTTCAATCCCCCTAAGATGAGTGCATCTTTAATAGGTCAAGGTCTACTCTACTCTACAAAATTGTCTTGGAGCTAACTAGCTCCTCTGTCTCACTGGGCCATATGTACATGTTACAGGCCACAAAGCCAAACGAAGTTGTGTGAGTCTGTGTGCCTGGTCTGTATTACCCCCTAAGGGATCAGGCAGGGCAGCATTTCCTTGGCCTGGAACTGACCACATCTGGAATATAGGGGATATACAGCTGTAGCCCCTTGAGTTCCTTCTAAATTGAGGTCCTAAAAGCTCTGACAAAGTTTAAGATTGATTCTATACTAACCTTGTTACTCAGAAAAATATGATTATATTTGCCCAGAAAATTTACAGAGTAAATATCTACCTGGGACGGATTATGGTGAATGTCAAGTTGACTTTTGCATTTTGTAGATTCCAAACACCTCATAGACAGAGAAAAATGTAATGAAACTTCTGTAGATTTTCTCATAAATAAATATGCTAGTCTACAGTTTGTGAAGAGTAAAATCAGTGGGAAGCCTTTTCCCAAAGGCATACACTCTCAGCTTCTATGCAAATTGGACAAGACAGAAGCTAACACTGATGTCCAAGCAGATCTTGGGGTAAAAGATTGTAGTATTTTTGGGCAGCAAAAGTGGCTGTCAGAGGAACCTCTTCCAGTCAGGAAACATCATATATTTTTCCAACATCTGCTTGAAGTATTGTTAATTAATCATCATGTCCAGTGTGTCTGTGCCCTGCCGTGAACATCTACTACTATTCTAAACAATAAGGGTATTATGGTATATGTGTATTGTGTTCCTTGGAATTTGAAAACTGTCATAAGGCACAACAAACATTTTAGAATACTGAATATGGCTTGTGCAGTGAACTTGATATGATATTTTTTTTGTAGTGCTGGGAATATATCATGCTGCCTCTGAGACAAATTTCAAGACCCCCCCCCCTCCCACACACACCCAGAGAACATTGTTGACTTAAGACAGTAGCCAGATGTCATGGTCAATTAATGATGACAGGATAACAAGGACCTCAGGATTATATCCCGACAGGAGGTACAGGGTAGCCTGTCCAGACCAGCTTGGGTCTATATCTTGCAAGAAACAAAATCTTTCCTTTTAGAGCACTTAATTCTCTGAAAAGCAGCAATGAAGTATTTCACATTCATTTTACAATGCTGTAATGTTATGTATGTTAACACATTCTTTCCTTTGATAGATTTTTTTGATTAATACATTAAAATTAAGGTCTCATTGATGTATTACTCTGAGTGGGTACCCTAAAAGAGATCTGAGCCAAAAAATAAACTAAGCTGGGACCTCTATGTCTTTATTCGACCTAATGTGACTTGTAATTTGTTTTCATGACCCAGCGACCAGTCTTTATTTCATGTATTGCTTGGACTCGTGTTTTAAGCGGTGGGAAATTCCAGTGGAACTGATCTCAAAAGTTAGATTTAATTGGTGAAAGCTTGCTTTTAACTGAAGAAATTAGCAGGTAGTTTTGCAGCCGCGTGCTAGGTCGGAGGTACACAGTCCTCAGGGTTCTGAGTGGTGCGGTTGTACACTAACAGCGAAAAAGTGCCTTTTGTGGGGATTGACTAATCGCAGTTTGTAATTGCTATAAAAAAAGAACCTATGTATAGTTTTCCCACGATAGAGGGTAAATGTGCTAAACATAGAATGAAAAATCTGCTGAAATTTCACGTACATGTAGCTTCATTATGAATGCACCCAAGTAAACCAAGAATTATAACATAGAAGTCTATGGGAACAAAAAACTCATCAATGAGACTTTATGTGTCCAAATTACAATAAATCCTTTGAAACAAGCATGGCCAACAAAATACAGGAAAGCCATTGCAGAGAAATTTCCACCAGAAGTCACTTTAGCTGCTCGACTCAGTGTTATTAGAAGTCAGGTATGACATATCTGATGCAGGTTACCAGGGCTCTATGTTCTATTTTTTTCCTAAGTAAACATTAACTTGACAATTAAAAGTTAAAAGTTAAAACATACTTTTGATGTAATATACAGTCTACAGACGGAACTGATTGCATTTACCTGTATGGAGATTGCAGATAGGTAACTGCAGTCTACAGACAGGTGTATGCAGTCTTAACACATTTACTGTAGTGTGCAGATAGCTGACTGCAGTCTGCAGTCAGGTATCTGCTATCTGCAGATACCTATCTGCACCTGCAGATAGGTGACTGCAATGTGCCGATAGGTGACTGCAGTGTGCAGATAGGTGACTGCAGTCTGCAGATAGGTATATGCAGTCTGCAGATAGGTGACTGCAATCTGCAGATATCGTATGGAGAATTTCTCGTTTTAGTTGAGAATGTGTTTATGGCTGCAACTACATTATTGTAGGAAAATAACGGTCGTATTGAGGTCACCTGAGATAGTGCATTAAAAACTCTTGTGATGTAACCCTGCCTATTGTAAGCTCCTCTTCATTCAGCCTAAGTCTTTGAAGAGAAGGAGTTGGCTGTCCTAATGATAAGAATAGTATTTCAATAATGTTTGTACAATGTGATTACAACCCATGATAATAATTCATTGAATCCCTGAGTCTCACAGTATGCATGACAGTCAGAATAAGGTATATCTCTTGCTAAAAATACAGTATGAATCAGTTACTGACTGAGTGTGTTAAATGAGTGTCAACATACATGTATGTTTTTAAATAGTTGTGACCTGTGGTATGAGAGACAAGCAAAATTCTTCCATGAATTCAGTCTCTTTGACCAAGGCAATGGCCTTGACTTTTCCACCCCCAGATCTTGCCTGTCTACTTGGTCAAGTGCGCGCACACGTACTTGCAATAAATTCAAACCGCGCATGTGAAAGCCTAATAGTGTTCTCTATGTGAAAGTGTTGTTTGAAAGGAACAGCACTTAGGCTAGCATGGGTTGTATTGCTTGCAAATAGACTGTGAAATGGAGGTCAAGAACTTGAAAGAGTTTCTATGCACTGCTGGAATATGCAAACTCAGGCATACACATGTACAGACTCAGTATCCTACAAAATCCGGGACAACCTGTAGAGTACAGCGATTCATCTTATCTTTTGTATATTCAATCAGTCTAGTTTTTTTATCGAATCGACAGAAGCAGTTTGTTCAACCGTTTGTTTGGATGCATGGATGGATGCATGGATCTGTCAATTTAACCAAACCCTTCTAATAGCCCTTCTATACACCTGATTGCGTGGCCTATTGGTCTAAGGTCTGGGTGCAGATAGCAATTTGCGTCTGCAGCCGTGGATCGTGGGTTCGAACCCCACTTGTTACAATTTTTTTTTTGTTAGACAAATGTCATGTAATGTTTTTTAATAGAAGACAGACCAATTCAGTAATTCAATGTTTGAAAAGTCTTTTTTCATGTGATTTTGTTTAACATCCAGGCTTTTTCCAAAATACGCACCGACCAGCTTTTTTTCAGAAGCTTTCTTGTTTTAATACTTCTTTATGGTAATGATTACATGTATTACCTTCCCAAAGAAGGTTCAGGGCACAAAATACACAAAAAATACACAAAATACGAAAATTCTTGCTATTCCTCCCCTACTTCAGCACCGAGGACAGTACTCACAGGAAATGTACTACCAGAAGCAGACTTTGAAACAGGATTTGAAAAAAAAAGACTCTTATTTTGTAGTGTTCTAGTGTGGCTGCAATGTACAAGGCCTGCTTCACTCTTACCCTTTTGTAGGAAGTACCTTCAATATACATATTCCTTTCCTAATCAGGTCTCAATGTTTACACTTGATTTGCCACAGGGTTGACTGTGACCGTGACTTCATGCCATGTATGTACTCAGTACATAAAATTATGTAACTTTGGTTCTAGTCCATTGTATTTTTAGCCTAAAATTTCACTACTTTGCTCATTCTTCAAGAGATACAAAAAAACCCATACTAGTATAATTTATATATACAATTATGTTTCTTTTTGTGAAGGTAGACATAGAAATCATTCTTATTTTAATTTTGAAGCTTTTAAAGAAAAAATCAACAACAACTCAGTCTGTTATGCCGTCATGTTTTAGTGTAGCTACTTACTATAAGGCCTGCTTTGCTATCTCGGATACATATTCCTTTCCTTATCAGGTCTCAATATTAACACTTTGCCACAGGGTTGACTGTCAACATAACTGCATGCCGTTTCTTCCCAGTATAATCATACAATGTATACAGCTTTCGTATTCCTCCCACACTTCAGTACCGAGGACAGTACCCTCAGGAAATGTACTGCCAGATGCAGACTTTGAAACCAAATCA
Organism: Branchiostoma floridae x Branchiostoma belcheri; assembly: GCA_019207045.1. Lineage (NCBI taxonomy): Eukaryota > Metazoa > Chordata > Leptocardii > Amphioxiformes > Branchiostomatidae > Branchiostoma > Branchiostoma floridae x Branchiostoma belcheri. The sequence goes on from CM033041.1 coordinate 14,051,599, forward strand.
AAAAGATTACTGTGACAGTCCTGTTTTAGTGTGGCCGCAATGTACAAGGCCTGTTTTGCTCTTACCTGTTTGGTGGGAAGTTCAGTCTTTTAACTAGGATTTTATTATAGGGAGTCTAAATTTCTTGGAAAGTTGCGGTAAGAGATACACATGTAGGTGCGACTATTGTATTCCAGGGGCATCCACCTTCCACAAAAAGTTTTTGACAATTTTAAGTTAAAATGGTGCATTCTAAGGTGTCCTAAGTGCCAAAATTACTGTGAGAGAGGTCACAGTAGAAGTCTTTGACCACAAATGACCTAATAGTTTATGGCATCCCTGGTCAATGAGAATTTCATGCTTGTCATAGGATCTGCTCCCCAGTGTAATGGCGTCTAGTGCGGACAATTTGTTGTTATTTTAAGAAAAGCTTGTCCAGATAACACCATGACGCATGCCTTGCTAAAAGCCTGGGGAAGTATGTTGGATACATATTCCTTTCCTCATCAGATCTCAATGTTAAAACTTTGCCACAGGGCTGACTATAACCGTGACTTCATGCTGTGCATGCCGTTTCTCTCCAGTATAATCACACTTTGTGCAGTTTTCGTATTCCTCCCACACTTCAGCACCGAGGACAGTACCCTCAGGAACTGTTCTTCCAGATGTGTCGTCTGGAATGAGCTCCGGCATACTAGTTGCTGATTAGTGCAGGCAGACATTCCAGCTGAAATCTGAACTCTTGTCACTGCCTCTGGTTCTGATGTGTGCTGCAAGCTAATGAATGATGAAAAGTTTTCGGATTTGCAAATAGAAAAGCTGTCCCTGTAGCTCAACTGATAACAGGCTCGCAGTTGAGCTCCTGGTTCCAACTAGATGGTAACTAGTAGCTGATTAGTGCAGGCAGACATACCAGCTGAAGTTTGAACTCTCGTCACTTCCTCTCGTTTTGATGTGTGTGGCAAGCTAATGATGAAAAGTGTTTGGAATTGAAGATATAAAAGCTGGATGTCCCTGTAGCTCAACTGATAACAGGCTCAAAGTTGAGCTCCTGGTTCCAATTAGATTACTGAAATTTGAACTCTTGTCACTGCCTCTGGTTTTGATGTGTGCTGCAATGCAAGCTATTAAATGATGAAAGTTTTTGGAATTGAAGATAGAGAAATCTGGATTTCCCTGTAGCTCAACTGGTTGCAGAGTCACAGTTGAGCTCTTGACTTTAATCGATATTTTATATCATTTTATGTTGAAGGCTGTCATAAGTTATTTTTCAACATAGGCTACATTGTAACTCCTCTGACATGTTTTTATTCACGATATACATTTGTACCATAATCACTTTCTTTTTGCGACAGTGTAATATTAAAAAAAAAAGATTTCACCACAAACTTCACCACAGTGACTAGACTATACCCTAATGTTTTGACCATGAACTACAAATCATCCCAAAGACTACATTTTCTTCCTACAGCCAAATTAAATCAATGCAAATTTATAGGCATATACAGTAACCGTTACTGTAGACGTACATGTATATAGAAACGTCCTTGCTTGGGTCAACAGTTTTTACCACCCTTAGACTTCTGACTCACACTTTACAGAATATATTCAGTCATACTTCATGCTTGGAAAGCCATTACCTTATCTCTATACAACACCTTGCCTTAGAATGGATCACACTTACAATGCTTCAAGAGTTATGCCAATTTGCATGCATTATATTGCTAGAGATAGAGATGTTCCAACAGAAAGCATGCATAATCTTTAGCCTGATGCAGTGATAGCTTCATGGATTGGTACTGCAATTCCTGTAATCTATTTCAGGGCTTGAAATACTGGGTGCATATGTGCACCCAGGTGCACCCAAAATTTGATCTGTGCACCCAATTTTTTTCTGTAGGTGCACAGAGTGCACCCAAATATTTTCAAAGGTTTACCTAATATATACTATCATGCACCATATTCTTGACATCCAACTGTCAGAAATATAATAAAATGTCTGTCATAGTAACTTACTTGTTTAAAAATTTGAAGTTCAATTTGGATTTATCGAAATTTTAAATGCTCAAAAGAGGAACAGTAAGGTTTGTAAGTAGGTTTTTGTACCTAATTCTCTAATTTGATAGTAATTATTTCACGTGGTGCACCTAAAAATTGTTTGGTGCACCCAATTTTTTAGGTTGGGTGCACCAGTGCACCTAATCCCCAAAACGAATTTCGAGCCCTGTATTTTGTATTGCCATGTGTAATAGCCACTGGCAGTTTTGGCAGTCGTATCTTTATGGGCAGCCCTATCTATGTTTGCACTTGAATCAATAAAGTATTCAAATATGGCACAATATTATAGTTATATTTGCTACCACATTGAGTGATTATTTCAGAAGCCATGTAGAATTTATGAACTTATAGAACTTTTTACTCCAACAGTTTCCTTGTGTTTTTTTCTCTTACTACTAACACAATATACTTAGTCTGACATATGGTTAACTTTGCTCAGATGTGAACACTTCTGAGTTCTAAGAATAACCTCAGATTTGCATATTATCAACATGCAATTATGGCAAAGTAATATTTATGGGCAATCCTGTTTCTAAAGCGCAAGAGACAGAAGTTGATAATCTAACACCACTAAACTAATTTCAACAATTCACTTGGCTTCAAAGTCGTATGTCTACATCTTCTTAAGACTTCATCTACCAAATAAAGATATGATTCATAGAAAAATAAGAAAATACAAGTATTTGAATGTTCATCATTTATCATCATTTGAAAAAATGCCATTGGTAATGCATTAGACACTATACGCCAAAAATAGTTACTCAAGCAACTGGATATGGTTTTGAAACGGTCAGACGTTTCGGATAGAATCCACTATCCTTCGTCAGTGACACTGAAGAGATCTGGAAGAAACAGGTCTTTTATACTCTAACTATGAATGAAGACAATTTCAGATGTCCAATAGGAAAGGTTGTAAGACAATTCAGACTGAAGACAATTTGGATTCCAAAGAAAACAAAGCTAAGCCAAAGTCAAGCTGAAGACAATTTGGATTTCAAAGGATATCAAGACTAAGACACAGTTAATGCAAATGAGTCAATTAGCTCCTGTTGTTTTAGTTGCAGGAGCTAAAAGTTTTGTTGGTGGTGGGGGGGGGGGGGTAGTGCTATGTCCCAAGTTCCTATTGGACATCTGAAATTGTCTTCATTCATATAGTTAGAGTATAAAAGACCTGTTTCTTCCAGATCTCTTCAGTGTCACTGACGAAGGATATTGGATTCTATCCGAAACGTCTGACCGTTTCAAAACCATATCCAGTTGCTTGAGTAACTATTTTTGGCGTATCTTATTACCTGGATGTCTAACCTACATCGACGTATTAGACACTATAATTTTGCCCAAAACATATGATTTAGGCCCTTTTGAGCGTTTCTGCACTGTTTTGAAAATGTGCTACTAAAAATCGAAATTTGATCAATGATTTTTCTTTTTTATTCTAAACATGTCTACTAAGTGTATTTCACCCATACAGAAACAAAATTTCATCTTGAATTGAAAAAAAGGTCTCTTTCTTACGCTTTCTTTTGTGTTTACAGGAATGGAGGAAGACTATGAAGACAGCATCCCTAAGACGTTCTCCGTATCCCAGATGAAGGATGTGCTGTTTGCGTACAGCCATGGGCAGTACGTGGTGCCTTCCAGGCATTACAATGAAGTATACAAGAACATCTTTGTTGGGGACGAGTAAGTCTACCTCAAACTTTCTTAAGTCTCTTCTCCTCATACAAATGTCTTAGAATCTTCTTCCTGCAATGCTTGCTGTTTTTCCCTTAATTTAGCCTTTCAATTCTTGACCTTTTTATAAAATTTTAATATTAATTTTGACCTTAGAGTGGCTAAGACTTTATTCTTCAACTTGAACTGGGAAAAGAAGGGACAACCCGTTTAAGAAATAACTACTGGTATCAAATTAATATTTGCTATTTGCTATTATATATTACCTATAATTGATGAATTAAAGCAGTAATGTTACTGTTATGTGATTCTACAAAAAAATCTACTAGTAATTAGGCCTAGGAAAAAAAATGTTGTGTTTCCTGTTTCAGCCCTGAAAAAATTAGGGTCGGTAGGTAGGGATTGTCTTTTTTTTTTCTTTTATTCTTTTTTAGGCTGGCCAAAACTCTAGTGATACATATTTCAATACAATTGAACAAAGTAAACTGAAATGCATGAGGACACTTGTCTTTTAATGTCAAGCTTTAATTTCGTGCGTGATAGATACATTTATCCTACATTAGATTATTAGGACAAGCAGTGTTTTACTTCAATAGGAAGCAGGCTGAATAAAAGTGGAAGCTACATGTGGTAGCTGTATGTGACTCCACTGCCCACCCCCAAAAAAAGTCTAGGGTCGGCAGGTTTTTTAGGGTAGGTAGGAAAACAGGAAACACAACATTTTTTTTCCTAGGCCTTAGTAAAAAATGGATTAAAGCAAAAAACACCATTGGCTGATGATGAACAACAGATACATGTAATGTTTAGGATCCCTGCAAAAGAAATCAAGGATTTAAACAGCACCTCAATGCACGACTGAAAGATATCACAGGATCAGCTAGCTGACAAGTTGAGAACGCTGTTATTATTATGGTACCCGTTATGTGCCCATTTATTCCGGAAGCAAGACATATTTTTTTAAACAAGTCTGGACATTCCCAAGGCAAACTGTAGTTATTGGATTTTCCAAGGAGCTTTCATCAACTTGGATTTTCTTTTGAAGCTTTGAGCTTTTCATGTCAGACTCTTCAGATTGTTCATAGCCCTTGTCATAAGGCCACACCAATTTGATTTCTTGGTTCACGGATTTTTTCATAAAAAATATGGAGCGAGAGGGCGAAATAAAAATAAAAATAAAAATTGTAAAATGGTTGGGGTAAAGGTAACGGCTAATCCAAAACATTAAGAAAAAAAGTTTTCAGCTTGAAAAAAGTACAAAAACACTATTCTTGTACAGTAACAGCACCTGTACCCACACTTTAAGGAGCTTATAATATAAAGGTCAATTTGCTACACCAGAAAGTTGGTGAATGGTTTCATTAATGGTGAAAATTTGCTGAGTGGTAATTTTTATTTTTATTTTTTTTTCCCAAAAAATAGGAGCGAGCGAATCCGTGAACCAAGAAATTAAATTTGTGTGGCCTAAACAGCAAGTTCATACAATGTTTAGGATCTCTGCGAAGAAACTGTGGATTTGATCAGCACATCCACGAACGACTTGAAAAATATCACAGGATCCCCTTGCTGACAAGTTCAAAACGCTGTTATTATTATGCTACCCATTATGTGCCCATTTATTCCTGAAGCAAGACATAGTTTCTTTAAACAACTCTGGATATCCCCATGGTAGACTGTAGTTTAGAATTTCCTTCAAATTCTGAGCTTCCATGTTAGACTCGTCAGATTGTTCACAGACCTTGTCATGAACAGCAGGTACATGCAATGCTTGGGATCACTGCAAAAGAAAGTAAGGATTTGAACAGTACGTCAATTCACAACTGGAAAGATATCACATGCTGACAAGTTGACAACCCGCCGTACATGCAAATACGTGCTGTCTAGGTGCCAAAACGTGGGCAATCTTTTGGAATCCGTAAGCGGTAAGTACCGCCTCCGTACGAACTTGTAGGGAATCCGACGAATTTTGGAGCACGCAGACGTTCTTCAGAACTTTGTTTGGCATTGGGCTGCGGATTCGCCCCCCGTACGTGCCAGTACGGGCAACGCGTCTGCCTGTACAGCCTGAACGTTTTCAGAAATATGTGGCGAACGTGGCCTCCAAAAAATATGTACGAACAGATTGCATAAACGGAGGGTTGTGCCCTTAACTTTACCATCATGTGCACATTCATTTCTGAAGCAAGAAATAATTTGTTTAAACAAGTCTGGATATCCCCAAGGCAGACAGTGGTTATTAGATTTTCTTTTGAAGCCTGAGCTTTCATGTCCGACTCTTTAGATTGCTCACAAACCTTTGTGTGCATCTGACAAGGTTGAAGCTTACTGTAAATGCAGAAACTTTTGCAGTGGTTTTATGTTTGCAGTTTTCACGGTGGCCACTACACTGCAAACTCAAAACCACCACGAACATTTTTCTTCTGTCTTCCACTTGTGCTGCCTATTCCTTCCTCGGTTCATTACGTTACATTATAACACGGTATTGTGATAATTATAAAATATTTGAGGCACTTGCAATTCCTATGATGAATACGCACAGATCCTTGCAAGACACACATTTATCCAAAAGGCATGCTAAATACTGCACAACACCATGATAGAAATGTAGTACTAGAGTACTGTACTACGTATCCAGATGGTTGGATCAGTGACAGTTGATCACACCAGCATGCACTGTCAAAGTCAAAAGTGGATTATTCTGTCCGTTTGTAGCACACTTGCTGAGTAACCAGTAAGTGGTTTCCTACTTCGGTTCATAGACTTGCCATGGTTTCTATTACAGTACAGTACAGTTTGCGGGATGGTGCTATTGTGAACTCAAAACCACCTCGAACACTCCATTTTCCTGCTAACGTGAAAAAAAATCCCCAGGAACATAAATGCATTTTACAGTACTACCAACACCGATGAGATTCCATGATAAGGTTGAAGCTTATTCTGTTCTTCCGCGTACCCTAAGGTCTTCTCCTCCCCGACCTCTCCTGGGCACTGCCTTTGATTGAATGTGATGGGGAATAGACACAGCTGACCTCCGGGATTCCCTCACAAAACCTACAGTAATGAAACTGTGATGGGTGCACTGATAGTTTGTGATGGGCAAGCCGATAGGATGATGTATAGCAGGAGTTTTGTAAGGTCAGGGTTGCCGGAATAGCTGAAGGAAAAATAATCACAGCAGACAAGTAGGTTTTTTGGTGTGCATAACTCAGTGGTTAGTTTGTTTGTTTGAACCTTTATTCAGCTCAAATTGACCTGCAAGCCACTTTTCATTGAGGTCATGAGGGAGGTACATGTAAGGGTCAGATAAAATATAACAGAGATACAGATTTCATCGAGTATACATACATGTATATATACTACCTATACATATGGTACAAAACATACAAGTAGAGCAAATGCTCAGCGTTTGGCCCCAGATGAACAGCAGGGGTCCTAATATGAATCCCTGAGGTACCCGTATGTTACTTGGTGGAACTCAGAGGTTGCTTCATTGATTGAGGTACGGCGTTTCCTTCCAGTAAGATGTGATGGGGAATATACTTCCGGGATTCCCTCACAAAACCTACAGTAATGAAAGTGTGATGGTCGCGCTGATAGTTTGTGATGCCTGAGCCGATAGGATGATGTACAGCAGGAGTTTTGTAAGGTCAGGGTTACTGGAATAGCTGAAGGAAAAATAATCACAGCAGACAAGTAGGATCTTTGGTGTGCATGGCTCAGTGTTTAGCGACCCTGCCTTTGAACTAGGAGGTTAAGAGTTCGAATCCCGGCTGTGTTGCTCACCCGACATTCATGTTACTGGAACTGAGGATTGCAGACTCCGTAGGACATTTCAACTTGCATTATCATTTGCCCCATCGTCCTTACACTATCTATGTGTAAATCTGGATTTCTTCAAGCATGTTATTGGTCATTTTGGCAGCGGCTTCCAAAAGAAGACCTTGTGCAAAGCCAGAGATAAGCTAATGCTATAATTGTGCAAAGCATATTTGTTGGCTGCAAAATGACCATGTCAATCTTTTACTGTTGGTGGCAAAACATCTTCAACATTCTGTTCAATCTGATTTATTTTACTGACAGCTTTCTTTTAGTTTTTGTTTCTGCAGTGCTATACATATTAAGGGCTGAATTGACAATACTGTGTCTGAACCTTTCTTGGGTCCTTCTTAACCAATGTTTAAGAAACTACGTACCCCCTGACAATATCACACCACTGCAAAACAATAGAAGAATGCAGCAACTTCAAATACACAACTAAATAACTGATGATCCAATTCTTTCACTTTTATCAGTTATCTGCACTCGCAAACACTGCATATGAGAAGACTAGGAAACAGATTCGGTTTGATCAGTGTTCGCCAGCCTGATTTTTTTTCTGTCCCTTGAATTTTGAATGGAAATCCTGTCGAAGGGAGGAAAATCCTAGCGGTTCCGAGAGTATTCTATAGAATGTGAAATTTCGACCCTCTGAAATGCTATTTCCTTTATTTTTAGGGGCAATTGTTGCTGGTAGACTCAGCTTGGTTTAGTTAACATCTTTACATGCCAGTTTTTGTCCATCACAGAGGACACAATGGGCAAAATTTTTGTCCTTTCCCAGCGGCAAAATTCTGTCAAAGGACGGAAGGATGGATGCTGGCTAGAACCCTGGATTATAAACATAAGAATCCACAAGTCGTTCTATTTAACCCTTATCAGTAGGGATGCGTACCGGTACAGTGTACCGATACAGTACCGGTACAATCAATTAGGTACAGATACAAAAATACCGGAACCCTGGTGTACCGGTACTGGACCTGTATCTAATTAGTGCAAGCCAGGCATGATAACAGGTCAGGGGATGGCCACTTTGACAGATAGAATTACAGTGAAATCACCATAGCAGTCTTTGAGCCCCAGTGAAAGAAAAACAACAAGGGTCAAATTTTTGTTGCATCATGTGTCTACCATGATAATGTTTTTATTGGTTCAAACATGCTTCTACCCTTTTTAATACATTGTTTTGCCGTTATAACATATCATAATACAATATTATGATATAATATTCAATGCCATGCATTTAGGTCTGGACTCATTAGGTCCGGACCTGTACCTAAACCTCTGGATTTGAATCCGGACCTGTACCTAAACGTGGGTTTACATGTAGGTACGCATCCCTACTTATCAGCATTCTGTAAGGTGCAGACAATGAGACAGATGGGGTCATTTATGTCTTAACTGGCTGGGCTAAAAAGGGTAGCAAAGAAGCTGAACGTCATTTGTCTCAATCTTCTACATCTCACCATCGTTTACACAGAGATATGCCATCAGTTCAACGTTGAATATAGCAGGGCTCAAAATACCACATGCATATGCGAGTTTGTGCATGTAAAATTGGTGTGGTGCAAGTTATTTCAGAACAAAGTTACACCAGTGCAAGTTTCTTTCCTCCATAGTCTGTTACCACCATAGGAAATAGCTCACTTTCTGCACTTCCTGATTGTTTTGCAAAGAAATTATCAAGTGGCATTTTCCTTCTTACAATACTGGTGCCATTCTATAGGTTGGCTTGCAGACAACAAAAAACTGACAAAACAGACAGCCAGACCAAAATGCCAAAAGACATAAAAAACAAACCTCTGCTTGCAGAGCAATGGATGAGTTTGTTGTTTATTCAAACCCTTGAAGTACCCAGTGACTGGGCCCATTTTACATCCCTCCCAAAAGACAGGTAGCCTCTACCAGGCTTCGTGGTTTGGTGGTCTAATTGCAGAAATTGGTCAAATAGAGTAAATACAGTACGCTAGGGGAGTCAGTCGGCCGAGTAGGGACATTCGCCAAGCCTCTACTCGGCCGACTGACTGCCCTAGCATACTGTATTTACTCTATTTGACCAATTTCTACAATTAGACCACCAAACCACGAAGCCTGGTAGAGGCTTGGCAAATGTCCCTACTCGGCCGACTGACTCCCCTAGCGTACTGTATTTACTCTATTTGACCAATTTCTACAATTAGACCACCAAACCACGAAGCCTGGTATGTGGTTTGGAGAATGTCCCTACTCGGCCGACTGACTCCCCTAGCGTACTGCATCTACTCTATTTGACCAATTTCTGCAATTAGACCACCAAACCACGAAGCCTGGTAGAGGCTAAAAGACAGGTGCAGGCCGAACAAAGAAGCCCTACCCAGGATCAAACCCAGGCCTCCCAGTTACCAACTAAGTGGAACCAGAAACTCAACTACAACTGTAAATGCAGAAAAGTTTGTGGTGGTTTTATGTTTGCGGTTTTCGCAAGGCAGTCTTACTGCAAATTTAAAACCATCGCAAACATTTTTCCATGACAGTACAATGTATGTGACTACAGTGTATGGCACTACTGCAAACTTAAAACCACTGCAAACACTCCACTTTCCCACTATCGCAAAATTACATGTAAATCCTTGCAAACTCAATGCATTTACAGTATATGTAGAGGTCGCTACCAGTTGAGCCACAGGGACATCCTTGCAATGGCTGAGCATGAGTGATAATGTAGTCATCATTTACTGTGAGATAGTGTCAGTCCATCAAGTCGAGGTTAATGTACATTGAACAGTAATTGGGCCTCTTGTGGGAGTCAGATTCAAATGGCCAATCTGTGTAATCGCTGATGCAGAGACTAACAAATGTGTAAAGGTGGAAAAGAAGGCAGAATGCCCTACTTTTGTAAGAACAGAATCTTCTACTTGCAAGACAGTCAAATCAATTCTGGTAAGGCCCTGTTGATTTGACTGCACAAAAACAGTCTAAACCAGGGTTGTAGCCAGCACCCGACCTTCCGTCCATAAAGATATAAAAAAAACTGTCTCCCTTGTGTAATTTTCACCAAAACAGTTGCCATTATACAGCGTAGTCTGCCAGCAAAATTTACACCTCAAAATGTAGGAAATTGTGTTTCAGAGGGTCTAGATTTCAAAATTTTCCAGGGGAGCATGTCTCCGGACGTCACGCCTTGGGTGCTTGAAAGGAATCAAAATTGAGGGGACGGAAAATGATTTCAGGCTGGTCTAAACAAATGGACCAGCAACACAAAAATATGATTGATAATACTACAGTCAAAACCTCCGACTCAGGATAACCCCCAAACCAATTGCTATGTGAGTCTGGTAACAAAGATTTCTCATGTGTCAAATTCCTCTTCATTCTTTACTTAGGCAAGGTCCCACTGAGGTTGAAATAATCAATAGAGATGATAATTTCTGCCTATGGTTGCAACTGGTTTAGTTCTGGTTTGGAAGAGCGTGCCAAAATGATTATAATTTGTCTGAATTATTCTGATCCCATAACTTTTGAGACCTACCAGAAATGATTACATTAAGACAACAGAGGAGTCATTGCCAGTGCAATTTCTGTAATGTCGGTTCACCGGCTCAAAGTGTGAAACCTGTTAACAATTTTTTTCTGCATGTGCAAGTGTCACAATTATACAATGTAGCAGCAAGTTCAATTGCTGTTTCTGTAGCAGGGTATACTTTTGCTGGGTTGCTAGCCCTTCCCCATTAACGTGCTCATTTTAATTCCCATGTTATTTGTTATCATGAATTCATTGTTAACCGTTTTTGAGAAATTATTTGTAATGAGAAACGCTAGTTCACCATTATCCGTGAGGTAACCTATGTCCATTTTAACTTAAGAACAGGGAATTTAGGGTATCAAGTCGATGGACAGTGGTTCCAAATTGTATTTCTGTTAAGTATTGCAGTTTGAAACCACTGTCCGTCGACTTGATATCCCAAAATACCCTTAAGTCTTGAATACAACGGATAAAGGTTACCCCGCAAATAAAGGTGAAATAGCGTTAGATCTGCGGAGCAATGTCAGACAACCTTTGGACATTATACACCTGAATACGCTGAGGTAAAGACAATGTTATTGTTTTGTCACCTTATAGTTTAATAAATCAGAAGTTTTGATGCAAAGTTCAGCTGTTACATGTAGGTGATGAGTGACCTGTACCTGTACTCCTAGATTTATTGTTAAGCATTGCCAGTATCCCCCATGCAGACCCCTTCCTGTACAGACATTACTTAAAACCAGCTGATTCACAATTTACCACTTAACATTTTACACAATTAATTTTCTAATATCACAGTTGATACAAAGTTTAACTTTACACATATTACCTGAGATTTAACTTCAGAACTGATAAGTTTGGGATAAGTAATGACATAAAAATTGTATCAGATTTTTTAACAACTATCCACAGACAGATTGTCATTTATAAACTTTAAGTTTGATAAAACAATTTGTAGATTCTTGGCATTACTGAAACTAGGGGCCCTAAAATTAGTATGTTCGTTTCAAGGTCTCATCAAAACCTACCCACGTGCCTAATATCACGACAAACCATTTTTACTACACATTCTGGAGTTATGCTGGTCAACTAGGGCATCCGCAAGTGATTCAATATACAGCCTCTTAACAATGGGTTCCTATGTCAAAAAGAGGAGAAAGCAACTGTTAGTAACTCAACTATCTGACGTTACTGGCACACAAACATACCCTCATTTGAAAGCCCGACATCTCAGCTATCCAAACAAACACATTTCGCCATGAATCTAACGGCACAAACTTCCGGGAAACTGAAAGATTGACCCATGACCTCAAAACTGCACCACAACCCAGTGAGGAGGCCATGTGCTAGGACAAAAGAGTCCCAACTTTATACCCCCTAACAACCACAAAAACTCAGCTTTTGGGCCCTAATCAGAAAGTAAAAACCCTCCCCTGCAGCTGTCACACCCATCTCAAAACTGCCAGGATTTCTACCCATTTGACCAGGAAAAAAATCTTGAAGTTTTAGGCCCTGAACTATATTCGACCACCATCAATTTGCATGGCGGATTGACTGGCGGATCCCCACTACATACATACATGTACATACGCACATACATACATACATACGCATCCACACACAAATGCTACCAAAAACATAACCTTCTAGCAAAGGTAATAAATCCATCACACCAAAGCTGCAAGCAGGGGTAAAAAACCAATCATTTCCCTTCAACTTTGATTGGTGCAAATAGATTGGCCAATTATCCCAGTCTGTCCGTCCTGATATTACTTTTACCATCAGTAATGGTCGTCTACTTAAGCTAATAGCATCTGAAATGGCAGGGTTATTCTCTGGGCTACACAGGGCTGAGAAGCTGTTATAACATGGTAGTCAGGGGAATTTGGGAGTGATGGAGCTTTTCTGTTGCAATCAGGATGAGGCAGATGTAGTGAAACTGTAAATGAGAACTGTTACAGTTAGGGGTGGGTACCGGTATGATGTGCCAGTACAAAACTTTACTTTTTATGTTGGACCAGTCTGAAAAAAGAAAACTGACCTGAAAAAAATCAGTAGACCGGATTTTGGACCGTCAGTAGAAAATGACCAGATGATAATGGCAGGAGTTTACTCGTTTGTCACTTACTAGTTCAAGAAAATAACAACTTGAAGGTAGAGTGGAGTTTAGAATCATTTCTACCAAGTTTGCACAGTCAAACCCTTCAGAGTGTCCACAGATTTGAAATGCCTGGAGTGGGAGTTAGGTACTTTGCCAAAGAGATTCCTTTTTAGAAAATCGAACATTTTGTTTTGAGTATCACCCATTCACAAGTTTTCACAATCAGGTCCAAGTTCAGGTCCAGACCTGGACCTGATCCTTTGGACCTGGACTCAGTGTACCTGTACCTGAATTTTCTATACCAGTACCCATAGGCCACACCTAGTCACAGTAGGAGGTTTTGTAGTTATTTGCTGTAAGTTGTTCTGATCTGTCTGTCCACACAATAACTCAAGAATGCCTGGATGAATATTATAGACAATGGTTATTGAAAGTATGTGTTTTAAAAGGTCTTAATGAACCTAGTTTTGAAACAAGTCAGGGACAGCAGATACAATTGAATAATGGATTATTCAACTTAAGAATTGACATGCCACATAGCAGCCAGAGGCTGAATTGCATGGAGACTTATACATGTACATTCAAAACTCTATTTTGTAAGATTTATATAAGAATACATTGTACCAATTCATTTGTGGATCATAAAAAAAATCATAACAACATGCTACATGTGGAATTATTGATCAATAGATCTGTTGCACTGAATTTACTAGTATTCAGGACTGTCTGGTTTATTTCAAGATTTCAAACTGAAAATTCAGGACCATAAGATGTCTGAGTTCCTGTAAAGAGTCAATGATCAAGCTCTGATTGTTTTAACTCTTCTTCTCTCTTCTTCCCCATTCACAGGAGCAGTGCTCGCAACAAGCATCGCCTGATGGGTCTGGGCGTCACGCACGTCCTGAACGCGGCCGAGGGGAAGTCTCCGTTCATGCACGTCCAGACGGGACCGGAGTTCTACGAGGATGTCGGGATCGACTACTACGGCGTACGCGCCAGCGACTTTGAGCAGTACAACCTGATGCAGCATTTTGAGGATGCTGCAAAGTATATTCACAAGGCAGTGGACGAGGAAGGAGGTTAGAGACTCACTTAGTACATTATGCTGTTATTACCTCCATGAAAAATGGAGTTATTGTTTTGGTGTGTCTGTGTCTGTCTGTCTATGTATGTGTCTGTTTGTGTGTGTGTGTGCCCTATAAATATACGCTGTAGACAAAATGTGCAAATATAAATCAGAAACGGATTCTAATGATTGAAGCCTGCCAAGAGAATTGGAAGGAAAATAATGAAAACCTTGTTTGGTATGCCATGTTCTGAGTGGTTAGTCACTTCTTTAAACTTCCAGACCACTTAGATTTCATAAGCAAGGCACATTTTTTTGCCCAACTTTTTTCTTTTTCACTTGCTTACATAATTACATGTATAGTCAAATCAGTATGGCGTTAACTTGTACAACAGAATGTAATTAGATATATATCTCCAAGGCTCTATAGCCAGAATTTTTTTTAGCGTAATGGTAATGGCAAGCTAGCAAAGCGACCTTAGCCCTTCCATGGTGAGATTTTGAAAATGTAGTCTAAGAGTAAAAAGTTGGCACAGGGTTTACTGTGACTCTGATAGCATTACAATTGTGATTTGAAGGATTTTTGGTCAGTTATGAGTGGCATGTCATCATTTTTCATAATTTTTGATTAGGCATTGTTCAACAAGTAAATGGTAGCAAAGTACTACAGTAAGTACACTAGTTGAAAATTAGCGTTGTGGTGGTCATTTTAACATGGTGGTCACAAATTATAGCATAGTGGCCCATTGCGCTAAAAATGTACCAGCTAGAACCTGCCATTACATTGATAAATGAATTGCTAACAAAGACCTTATCCTGACTTCAGGAAAGATCCTAGTCCACTGTCGTGAGGGTTACTCCCGTTCTCCGTCCCTCGTCATGGCGTACCTCATGATCTACAAGGAACACAACGTGGAGGACGCTCTCATCGCAGTCCGGCAGAAACGAGAGATCGGCCCCAACACCGGCTTCCTCAAACAACTCTGTCTCTTCAACGACAAACTCGAGGCCGAAAAACAGAGGAGGATGGCCGAGGAATACCAGGCAGAGATGGAAGGAAGGAATGAGAAGGGGGAGGAGGAAAGCAGGAAAGAAGACAAAACCGAAGATTCCAAGCCAGAAGAAACCCAAGACGAAAACAAAGAAAAATCGAAAACAGAAGCAAATGAAGAGAGTAGAGAAAATGTACAGGAAAAAGATGAGCATGTGCTAGTATCCTAGTTGATAATCCATACAGTGTGTGTACTGATATAATCGTATATCGTAAGGCCCATATCGTATGTACCATATACAGCACTGTATACCCGAAGGTCACGTATATGTACATACATACACTAAGGGTGGTCATATAGGGAGAGTGGGTCCTAAAAATACTCCCAAACCCAGAGATTTGGCCCGGGGCTCTTGGCTATAACATCTAAATCTTCTGTGTTGAGAGTCTTAAGACTCTCTCTCCTCTGTAAAGAGTCTGTGTAACTGGAAGATGCAAGGAGCCCCATGGGCTGGGTTTAAGTCAAACCCAAAACAAACTGTACTCTCAAGATCTGCTGAAATTTTTTTCTTTAATTTGAGGATTGAAGTCGCTGATGGCTTCACCTTTTCGATGAAGAATGATGATGATGATGATGGTGATGGTGTTGATGAACAGTTGTTGATGATGATGATGATGAAGATGGTTATGATGATATGATGATGAAAGCTGAGAACAGAGGGAAGAACCTTTAAGTTGTGTTTCAACTGTCAATCAAATTTTAGGTCTGGAAATGTTGTTTTCTGTCCAAGGGCACTGGTACAGGTTGAATGTTCAAAATTGCCTGTACTACTCTGCTGGTTTTATATTAGTCTAAGATTTTATGAAATACAGATCTAACTGCAAACTATGTAAAGAATGGTTCAATTCTTTATCTTATTCAGCGAATCATGGGAGGTAACAAAACTGTATAAAAAAGTCAAACGAAAATCCGTATTAAATCTATATATTATGCAGTACAGTAGAAGCCAGGTAATTGCACAACGGATTACTACACTTCTGTTAATTGCACTGACTCACAAAATCCCAAACCAGTGCAGTCCAGCTAGATAACTTTGCATTATTGCACCATGCGGATAATTGCACCAAATAAGCTGGCAAATGGGGTGTGCAATGAAATGGCTTCTACTGTACCAGGACTAGTACAGGTTATATACAGATAGACATCAGAAATACCTACAGTATGAGTCTTATTCACAGCCCATACAGTACACAAGTACCTTGGGGAGGTTTTAGTTAACTCAGGACTGAGGTTCCACTTTTTTGGGGTGTGACCTCTAACCAGCTCTCAGCCAATCAGAGAATTGCCTAGACATGTTTTCTTTAGGTAAATGTTAAATTTGCTAACCAACTGTTAGCCAATCAGAGAATAGTCTAAATGTTTTCTTTAGGTAAAGTTAAATCTCTGATTGGCTGACAGCTGGTTAGAGGTTACACACCCACAAAAAGTGGAAATCTCAGCTCAGTTTATTTAGTGTCTTCTCAAGGTAAATTGATTAGGATGTTAGAAAGGTTCTGCATAGGAGAATGAATGACTTGTTATGATAGAAGATAAATCTGAGGACAATCAGGAGAAACAATGTTAAATCTACTGCAATATGACAGATTTGAGATATGATTTTAAAGATATGCGGAAAGACAAATCAAAATTTATGTTCCATATTTTACAACAGTTCAAGAACAGGAGGAATAAGTTAATAATTGCATAGAATACTTATTTGTCTGCAATGATATCAGATTGTACTTGCAATACGGTATACATTTACATCATTGTATGGAAAATGTAAATTGTAATGGTATTGCAGTCTGTCCTGAACATCTATTTTGATATGTATAAATTGACGTTATAATGCTGCTATACTGCTATCAAATTTTCGATTCGATCATAAGTCTCTGTCAAAGAAGATTGCAGGATTTGGGTAGAGTACAATTTATTTTCTTTAAGGAAAAGGTAAACTTAAGGTGGCATCTTGTTGGTGTAACAGTTAGGGTGTGATCCTGGGTTTGAATCCCTTTACATGCCACCAATGTTGTGCCCTTGGCAAAAGGCACTTCATACAACTTTCCTTACTCCACCCAGGTGTAAAAATGGGTCCCTGACTTCAGTTGGGGAGGTAAAAGGCGGTAGAAGGAGAGGGATGGGCTCCACCTTCCAATACCGTGCCCTAGACACAGTGGATAACATGTACCCATTGCCCGTACGGCCTCAAAATCGACTATGGAACTACCTTTATCTTTTACAAGCAATTTGTCACCATTTACTTTAGCTGGAGACCTTTGAAAACCATGTCAATTTGTAAGGTTTTACTGAAAAGTAACCTTCCTTGACATTCATTTTAGAGCCAAAGTCTAGCCAAATTCCTTTCAAATCTCAAATTGTCACTCCCAAATCCTTATAGATGGGTCCCTAGGATAGAGCCATTTGTTGGGTGACACAAAGGGTCAATTCTAGCTCAACTGTGAAATCACTGTACATTACAACTCTACTTTCTTTCACCTCGCATCTTATGGTTAACCATGGGACATTAACCATTATAGATACAAAGGATACAGTGTACGTGACGTTACCAGCAATGCAATTTCCAGTGAGCTTTTAGAGCATAATTGGGATTCGTGGTGTCTTACCTTTTGCTAACAGTCTATGTACTGTCCTAGAATGCAGAGAAGCATAGCATATCAGATGGGCACATCTTTTGTTTTCATGTTATTTTTTTAATTTCAGGATTCTGCATTGTTGTAATGTTTTTATCATGTACAGTGTGGCCTAAGATGGCTTAGCTCAGAGTTGTTTATTTAGCATTTTGTCCATCACAATAAAAAATTATTTGTAAAGTTTAATTGTGACTTCAAAATTTTCTATGATATATAATAATTATTATGTACATTTACATATGGATATGTTTTCATGCTCAAGGTATTATAACAGTAACTGTGCTGTTTTGTGTTAAAGCAACTGAATATTGCTATTATTACTTTGTGGCTAGCTACAACGTCAAATCTTTTAAAAATCTACAACGTTTTGTGTTGTATTTGTCATGATTGCTGTGCTCCTTGTCATTTGTGTGTATGTCATTTGTATTTTTAAGATTAAAAGAATAAAATATGTTCATGACATGACTGTAACTGTTCTTGTTATTGTTGTGTGATCTGTTTGTTGCTTGTCAATAAGTATTGTACTTGTGTTCAGTAAATATATAGGTTACAACACCTGTGCTTGGTGTTGAACACTATATATACACTCAAATGTATCTCTTCATTGTGCTGAACACCATCTACATACAACCATACATGTCCTTGGTGCTGAACACCATCAAAACACACACAATACCATTCCTTGGTGCTAACTGCTAGTAACACCCATACAAACACACCTGTCCTTGGTGCTGAACACTATCCACATATAAACATACCTGTCCTTGGTGCTGAACACTATTCACACACAGGCAATCATACCCGTCCTTGGTGCTGAACACAATCCACACATAAACACACCTGTCCTTAGTGTTGAACACTATCTACTCAAAAACATATCTGTCCTTGGTTCTTAACACCATCCACACGCAAACATAACTGTCCTTGGTGCTGAACACCATCCACACGCAAACCTACCTGTCCTTGGAGCTGAAAACCTCCGCACGCAACCTACCTGTCCTTGGTGCTGAACACCATCCACACGCAAACATACCTGTCCTTGGTGCTGAACACCATCCACACGCAAACATGCCTGTCCTTGGTGCTGAACACCATTCACACAATTGAACATACCATAAACTTTAAACATTAAATAAAATGTACTAGCTCAGTCGGTAAGAGGTTTACCTCGTTTCGTTATTCTGTACGAGCGTAACGTTACGCACATCTGTATACCAGCACACATAAGGGGATTATGGTAGCGGATTAGGATCAGGATTAAGTTTGGAAACGAACACTTTGGAACAAAAATTGTCCCGTAAAGGTAAACGTTATCCGCAACAGTGGGGTGAGCACCACTATCTCTTTTAGTTTTTTTTTCCTGTCCTGTTGAGGAAATTCTCCGATAACAAATTTTCTGATTTACACCCCTGTTAGCGACATCTAGTGGCGAAAATGCAAACTGCAGTTACAATACGTATTTGCAATGACTGCTCGCGCACGGTCTCACAGCGCCCCATAACGATTTGTTTGCAAAGTACACTTCGAAAATGTGAGTTTCACCTGAATGACTCAGTACACATAAAATCACATTGATAGATAGACGATAATCCTCCTTATAATTCTTCACAATTTTTAAGAAAGCAACAACAAAAACATGAGTCGTGATAAATATGGTTCAAAATAGACTGAAATATCTGCATATAAATCATTTGCTTATTTGCGATCCCCATCCGATCCAAGCATCCAAAGAGGAACCCATCCAAAAAGGACAGCATACGAGCGCCCTCCGTTTTACTAAGTGTATGTTAAAACTAAAAATACCCCACATATACTTTACTCCATACTGTGCCTTTGCTTCATTTTATTGCAATCCTTTCGGTCGAAATAGTCACGAGAATATAGGAGACAACGTTAGGTACTACTTACCACCCAAAAACGGACGTATCGAGACTTCCAAGGACAGTTTTAACCACCGTGTTCTGTCCCTTCCAGACATACTAGTACTCGCCATCTTGAAAAGGCGTGCTCTTACCACCTGTTGATAATCACCAGAATTTGCATTCTGTTTTTGATTAGATTAAAAATTAGATTATTCAGAACTTGATAGACAAGCACAACACAGGCAAAGTTGTTATGATTTTCATGTGGTTTTAACTCACAAATGTTTCTGTATCTGTATCTATATAGCCGGTATAACCGCCGTTCGGCGTAACACACCAGCTTCGCAGGCACGCGGCGCGGCAGCAGCTGGTCATATTACACCGAACGACTCGTTACCCTTGTTGTTCTTTAACCTGTGGTTGAATGATAATTTCTTTTCAACAGCAACAACAAAACAACAGGGAATTCTCGGTAACTGGAAATTTATTGTGGGTTAGATCTATAATCGGTAGTTCTGTTCTATTGGATAATCAGGCAAATGAATTACGTAACCTATGACTTGCGTGACCCTGACAGTGCACGTGCCTTGTAGAGGTTAAAACTTTATTCTATACCCTGATTACCCACGTAGAGATAATGCAAAATAGTTACCGCTTGTCGATCAAAACGAAACATATCTTTTCCGGGTATCGAAAATGCTGTTCTTTGCTCCTAAATGTTTTGAAAAGTGCCAACATCACAGTCTTAGAGTTGGTGTGCGCCATTTATGTAGTTGTAAACGTCTGGAAGTCGAGGACCCCGGGTGGATTCATTCACTTCACTCGGGCACAAAGCTTTTTGGCCCCGTAATAACAACTTTAATCCGCCAGGTAGGGGATAGCTCTACTGTAAATATAAGCATTGTTGCGATAGTTTTATGTTCGTGTTTTCGTGATGACATCACAGTAAACTTAAAACTACTGGTGTCCACAGGTGGTAAATCAAATAAACATATTAGTTTCTTAGTTACACAGCCTTTACTGTCTTCTCTACAGCCTTTTTGACAACCTATCTACTGTTTTTATCAGTATGAAATTCAAGAAAAGTTACTTGACACAAATGAAGACAGCAGTCGAAAAGCCAGTAGAGAATTATAAGATTGCCTACCTAGGAAAGCTAGCTATGTTAAATACGCTATAATGATGTTTGCTAAGAGTGTTGGGAGTACTATACTGTTGTTTATCTTTACTAGTGTTAATTGTCGGGAAGGGGCACATGCATTTCTAGTAAGGGGTGGAGGCCTGTCAATAGTCATTTATTAAATCAAGACTTTATGGCCTGGCATTAATGGTTTGTCCCTACACAACTGTGCTCTGATGTACATTATGATTCTGCTATCTCTTGCCTTTGTGATTTCTGTGTCTTAGTTACATTCGCTCAACAAGCTGTGGGAAAATAACACTCAACTTACTCATGAAACAAGATAGATGTCGGAAAAAAACACACCAGCACACTCAGAGTTTGGAACACAATGCTGAAGAGATTTTATTGCAGCACAAAATGGTACACATTCACATACCAGTATTCGTTCCAGTTTTAAGTGCTAAACTACAGTGACATTTGCCGTTCCAGAATACAGTCTTCACATGTTAAAGTCGTTTTGTTTCTCTTGCCCTCCGCCTGAAGTTTGGACTAGACTGTAGTTGTCAGTCAGAAATATGATATTGTATCTGTATCAAGAAACTTTAACACGGTTTATGTATAGCACTAATGCAACCAAACTGGAATAATGATTTTCAACATGGTAGCATTCAAATACTTCAAACTGCAATTAGATTTGTATCCATAGTACTTTCCCCTAGTATGCAGTACAGAGATATTGGTATAACGTAGCAAGGGCACATAATGTATAAACTGTTCAATTGTGCAAGAATAATTCGCAGAGTTGTCGACGGAAAGTTGTGATGAACTATTACCGACATGTCACATTCTCTAAACTACGTGTAGTGACGTCACTTCCTGTTGTCAGATGACGTCACTTCCGGCTAATTCCCGCCGCCAGCGTGACTCAGTGACAAGCCGCACAGTTTCCCAGGTACACTTTGTAGCCTTTGTCGATGCTGCAAAGGACGGCATGGAAATCTTAGCATTACTAGTACTTTACAGTAACTGCAATGACAGTTTATAAGAGTACAGACCCAATCATTTCATCCTTCATTTTCCCACAACATCTAATTTATAAAGTTTTACAAAAGATGCACCGATACATTCGTATTGGTTGATGTATACTGAATAATAATGATAATCAGGTCCTTACATATATGAAGAGTGAAGCGCAGGTCACATCAAAGAAATTGTTTACATATACAATGTCAGAAAATGAAAGAATTTTTGCAGTTGAAGGTTAGCGTTTGTCTAACTATGGCATGAATATGGCACTAAGACTGGCAGAATATTCTTTAGACACAGAGTTGTAGCAATTTTAGAAAATATGAAAACCATGTATCTTATTCTACTTCCAAAGCTGTGAAAGAGAAAAGAACTTTAAGAACATTAAGCACAGTTTACTTTTGAAGATTATGAATGGAGAGAAGACGTAGAACATACCTGGTCTCATCAGGTGAAGAAAAGGCGCAGATCTCGGCTCCCTTGGGGGCAGCTTTCACAGTCACCTTACCCACAGCTGCGGCAGCTGCTGCACTGAACAGCTGTAACACATGTACGAACCAAATCAGGTGCAGGAAACAACAAGAAGTAAGGCCACGATGGCTTGACTGTAAAAGTCGGAGCGCATTAATTTTTTTCTGTTCCCAAAGAAAACAAAGTTTCTGACCATACTGTAAATCATATAAAGAAGCTGCAAATTCAGCCGTAAATAAAAGGAAAAAACAGAAAATGGAAACTAACGAACGAAGCGTTTCAAAGTCAAAGGAGAAGATACGAAATGGCAAAAAAGAAGAACTTAATTTTTGGTACACACTGTGCCATGGTCTGAGTCTTCCGTCATTTATTCAACCTTCGTTACAATTTAGAGTTCATAATGAAGGCAGCAGTTTTCTCTCGCCCGCTTTTATACGTTTTGGGGTGCTCTGATGATGTAATTCATATAACCAAATCAGTATTTCCTAACACAGTACAGAGCAAATCATATACACGGAATAGCAAAAACAATTTACTCAATCTTCAAAGTACCCTAGAAGAAGTTTTCTACACAAACGTTTCTTTTTATGACGACAGAAGGTTTTGCTGTATCAATTCCTTGTTACAGTAGGGTTATCAAATCACTCTACATTCGAAAATTCATCTGATCTCTGTAGCATTTGCATGCGGCCCATTCGATATTCTAACAGACACCGACAAGAGACACTACAGACAGTTCTACATGTACTGGTCACGATTCCTATATTTTGTTCGCGAGTAGTTTCATTAAGTCGGTAAAGTTAGATTATATGGTAGCTATTGTTGAATGCTGGACCAACAAGTTGGGACCATATGGTACTAAAATAGGAAATAGTAAAGTACTTACCCCCTTTTTGGTAGGCATGTCCTGTGCGTTGAGCAAGTGAAGTAAAGAAAAGAATACAAAGTTACTTACTTATACGTGTCCTTTACGAAAACGTAAATTTACTTACCCTAAGATTTACCAGATAGATATACGTAAAAGAGATGTAAAAAAAGAAGATTTTGATACACTGGAATGATTCATTGTCTTCGATATTTTCTTTTACCTATCTGTAGAACTTTAAATAAATCATTTTGAGTTTAAACATTAAAAGTTTGTATATAAACTTAATGAGTGTGACGCTTATATCTTACCTGAGTTGAGAACTGGCAATTCCCCATTGCTATGTCTCGCTGTATCTGGTAGATAGGTCTCCCAAAAGTTGTCTCTGTCCGATAACGGTCGTCTCTGCTCACAGAATGATCTTCCAGAGGCGGACAAAAGATGATATCTGACCTGACTCACAGGTAGATAGATGACGTGGCAAACCCTGATTGGTCCATATCTCCACATTTTCCCATTCAGTGCGTGATAAGTGCGTGACAGACGCATGTTGGAGAGGTAGGGAGGCCGAGGTTCTCTGGCGCCAACGTGGGAAAATTTGTGTCTCTTTCAAAGCTGAAAATCACTGTGAGAATATTTGTATAGATGGACGATGACCCCTGTGCAGGAAGACCATGTCTAAATGTCCTGGAGGTCAGAAAAAATGACACTTTTTATTTTATTCTTTACATTTTTGGCCTGAAAAGTTTACCACACAAGTATAACTAGCAATTCTAGGACTTGTAGAATATGTGGTGAAGGACTTATCTGTAAACATTGCCACGATTCTGTTAAAATACAGTAATGACACTTCAAGCTTTGGCAAGTATTGTGGATGACATCAGCGCGCTCATATACTGATTTTCACCTAAGGCCACAGCAAGTAAATTTTATGGATGACATTATCTTTGTCATTAATTGTCACCTGATTTAAGAAGAAAATACTTTTTTTTTTCTTGTGAGATGGTCAACATAAAGAAAAAGTACCAAAATGAGATAATATGTTATGTTATAGCCTAATGGTTGTACTTGTAAAAGTGACAATAGCCAGGCATCCATGGCTTTCAAATTAATTATAGAAGTGAAAATCGTTCCGTAGTATTACAAGTGACACTTGAGTGTAGTTGCCAATTTGGTAAATTATACTAGTCTACCACACAAGTGTTACTTTGTGCACTTAATGAATGTGGAATAAAAGGCTCATAGTAAAGTCATGTATGTTACAACAATTGTTGTTACAACGTTTATGGTGTCTGTTGGGAAAATTTAGATTTTTTACCCGTCTTGTTTCTTTCCTCCGCACGTCAGTGTGACAGAAACGAGAAGTCAACAAAGTGTCCTAAATTTGGTGCAATGTCCTATCGCACTTTAGTGCTGCACAGTGAGGTATCCGCTTCAGTGGCACCAGCGGCCTCTGTTAGTCTCTACCAGACTCCGGCCTGGTCGAAATAGTAATATTTGGGACTTTGGAATAAAAGCCGATAGCTAGTAGTAATTGGCCTAAAAGTGAACTAACCGACCGGCGGTGATAGCTGGATAGACTGCAAAAGACTGATTGAAATCCCATGGCAACTCATTCGTCCCTATTTGGTCAAATTCTTATTTTTTTTCATCCAGCTGACACGTCTGCTTGGAGGCCAGGCCTCTGTACTCACACCCACACGTCGGTAAACCATTGTTCTGACGTAACTGTCTTTTTTTCTGGGGCCTTAGAGAAGATGATGTTTAGAGAAAAGATTATAAGATTGTACCGATATAGTTAATAGTTGTAATAGTCAGTGGCATAAGCTTCCGCTGTTATCACACCGATTGTAAGTAGGGATTACCCCAATTTGTTCTTATGTAAATGTTTTATTGGGGGGGGGGGGCAAGGGGGTTTGCAAGGGACTGGGTAACGTTAACGAGGGGGGCAGAATAATTTGACAGAGAAACTGGTTGCCCCAAAACCTAAACGAGAGACCTTCAAAATATCGATAGCCTACCGTGGACCCAATGTCTGGAACAACCTACCACCAGACACACGTATCGGTCCAAATCTGACCTGATCCAAACCTCTTGAAGTAAAAGAAATGACCAAACGAACGGACACGGACTATAAACACTAAGCTTTCGCTCTACTTTATGTTTTGCACTATGTACATGTAATGGTATATGTTGATAGGTCTAACAACACTTAATTCAATCTCTATCTCTGTTACATTTCATCTGACCCTTACCTCCCCCATGACCTCAATGAAAAGCGGCCTACAGGTCGATTTGAGCTTTTCATGAATAGATAAAGGTTAAAACAAATTATAAGTTGGGATTACAAGAATTTGTAAGATGAAGTGCACTTCACTGTTCATTGTGATATGTATGCTAATGATAAAAATATTCTATCTAATTACATAGAAAGTAGATTCCCTTATTTTAGACACACGAGTAGCACTGACAAGTTCATATTCCTCATATGCGTTTTGACAAACCAACCACTAAAGCCATACTGTCCTATATTTTCACCATTACCAAGAAGCGAAAAGAAGCCGAACTTCTGTGTTGGAGAAGATTTGTGATACTTTTATGTATATATGTTTTGAGTTGTTATGACCTGTACTTAGCTCGGTTGCGCAAAACTTTACAATAAATGTCTTCATTCATAGAACCGTTGGGGTCGGGGCGCAAGGGACTAAGCTTGTTTTGTTTTGACATAATAGTTTATATGGGGGAAGGGGGCAAGGGGGTTGGAAAGGGACTGGGCTAGGTAAGGGGCAAGAAGGGAGAACACAAATTGACCAAGAAAGGGGCATTTTAAGGGGAGAGGGGGGTAAGGAGGTCGGTAAGGGACAGACTAGAGAAAAGAGCAAGGAAAGAAAAGAATGAATTCACGGGGAAGATTGTAATATCACATTTCAAAGTTGTCCTATTTAGTGGCACTAGCATACACTTTTCTCACACCAATAAGTTGGGATTACAACAATTTTCTGACATAACCGTTTAATTGGGAGAGCTAGGGAGGGGGATAGGAAGGGGTAGAATAAATTGACTGAAGAGTGTAATAATGTAATATTTTAAACTTGTCCTCTTTTAGTGGCAGTAGCATATGCTATTTTCACGCCCATGACTTTGGATTACAACAATTTGTTCTGGCATAACCGTTTATGCGGGGGGGGGGGGGGGGGGGTAAGGGGGTTGGCAAGGGACTGACTAGGGACTGACTAGGGACTGACTAGGGAAAAGAGCAAGGAAAAGATAGAAGAATAAGTTGACGGAGAAGATTATAATCACATCTTAAAGTTTTCATATTTAGTGGCAGTAGCAAACACTTTTCTTACACCCATTAGTTGGGACTACAGTATTTTCTTCGGAGTTGTGACATAACCATTCAATAGGGAGGAGGCAATTGCATATATCATATTATGTGTCCGAAATTTGGTGCAATATTCTATCGGACTTTGGTGCAGTCCAGTATTACATATCCGCTTCAGGCACCAGCGACCTCTGTACCCACTAAGACAAGGCCAGTTTTCTGACGTAACCATCTTTTCTGCTGGGGCCGTGGGGCTGTTTAGAGAAAAGCTTATGAAGGTTGTATCGATATAGTTCAAAGTTGTCATAGTTAACGGCACTTGCATCCGCTGTTATCACAATGATTATAAGTTGGGATTACCACAATTTGCTCTTATATAACCGCTTTTTTCGGAGGGGGCAAGGGGGTTTGCAAGGGACTGGGTTAAAAGGGGGAGCTAGAGGGAGGGAGAGAATGATTTGACAGAGGAAATCGTAAAATTGTATCTTAAATTTTCCCTATTCAGTGACAGTAGCGTCCACACACGGTTACTAGATGGGGGCCCAAAGCCCTTTTCCGTAGAGCGTAATCGGCGGTTTTAATTCTACGTACTACGTAGCGGGACCGCTCGAATTCAACGTAGAGCGTAATCGGTGCATTTTGCGTCGAGCGATATTGACTCCTTTAATTTAACGTATTACGTAGAAGCTATCCGGATTTTACCGTAAAACGTAATTCATATCAATTTTTCGTAAAGCGTAATCAAAGTTTCATTAAACCTATCTTGTCTACCGGCAAATTTTACTCGCGAAAATGCAGGAAATTGCGTTTCAAAGGGTCCAGATTTCAAAATTTCGCCGGACCTTCCTTGCGATGGCTTACCCCTTCAGCATTGGACATGGTGAAAATATGTTGCGGGAGCGTCGCCCCCCAACTAGTAGAAATTTCTTTACCGAACTTAGCTAACAAGCAAAATGTGCCCCTTAATAAATGGAGGGAAAGGCATTTCAGAGGGTACGGGTCAAGATTTCAATTTT
This sequence comes from Branchiostoma floridae x Branchiostoma belcheri, assembly GCA_019207045.1. Taxonomy (NCBI): domain Eukaryota; kingdom Metazoa; phylum Chordata; class Leptocardii; order Amphioxiformes; family Branchiostomatidae; genus Branchiostoma; species Branchiostoma floridae x Branchiostoma belcheri. The sequence goes on from CM033041.1 coordinate 14,079,162, forward strand.
TCTCCGGGCGCCGGGCGGCCCTTGGGCTTGCGACGGCTTGGGCCTCTGGTGCTCACGACTCTCCGGCGCTCGTCGCCCTCAAAGACGTTTCTCTGACAGAAATGTCATTACATTGAGCATATTGTCTGCCAACAAAATTTATTCCTCAAAATGCAGGAAATGGTGTTTCAGGGGGTAGAAATTTCCAAATTTTCCCGTACCTACCTTGCGACAGTTCGTGCTTTCGGCACTCCAAATATGAAAATGATGTTTGGGGGCGTTGCCCTCAATAACTTAAAACCATGTGAATTTCTAATTGGAATGCTATTTAACTTAGCTTAGTCTGTGAGCAAAATTTGCCCTTTAAAATGCAGAAAATGGCGTTTCAGAGGGTCAAGATTTCGCAATATTCCCGGGGGAGCATGCCCCCGGACGCCCTAGGATTGTCGCGCCTCCACTTTCGGTGCTACAAGTGCTGAAAATTACGTCACATAAGAAATTTGCTGTCGCCGCCTCTGGCCAGCAAGACGTCTAAGTTAATTTTGAATCTTGTTGATGGAATTATCAGTTTTGTTTACGTGTTCACGTGTTCTGCTGTCGGCGGATTTCAGCCAAAAGACGATAAAGATTTGCATAATGCATTATGAAATTTCTTAATTTAGCGTAGAGCGTAATAAAGTGTCCATAATTTAGCGTATTACGTAGCCGGCCCTCCTGAATTTAGCGTACAGCGTTGTCGGTACCCCCCCCCCCCCTGGGGGCCCTCCTAGATATCACTAGCCTTTTCGCCCCCTAGCGTTTTCGCCCCCTCTACCCCCAGTGCCCCCCCCCCCGCCCCCAGAAATCAGTAGCAATCTCGCCCCCTCTACATAAAACAGCCCCATCACGTACGTATAAATCAACACCATCTATGGTACCGAACTGTGGTCAGCTATGTGTTTTCAATTTGTCACAGTATATTTTTTCTTGTCCTAGAAACATTTCCACAGCACTAACAAAATCACAAGTGAATGCTAGTTTCTCATTATGAACATTATTTACAGATATATTATTACCGTATCATTGCGTTAATTATTAATATTAACACTGTGGCTAAAGTTTTAATGTATCAAACTCCTGTACTTATATCATTCTGAAACTGCAGTTTGTGATTTGTACTGTGGCTGAAGGCGAGATTGCTGTCACACTGACTTGTATCGAGTTTGCAGTGCTTGTTGTCTCATTCATGCATTACTCCGAGTGGGTACCTATAAGAGTGTCGAACCACAAAACTAAATGGCTGCATGGACGCGTGTTTTTAGCGGTGAGAAATTCCCTTCAAGCCAGCTCAACTGATCTCAAAACTTATCATTGAAGCTCCTCTGTGTTGGTAGTAATCATAGTACAATACTGAAACCTTCTTCTGTCACAAAAGTATATACAGGACGGATCATATTTACAGCGACCACTGTCGCCTTCTTCGTCATATGTGTAAGGTTATGACGTCATTGATAAATGCTGGACCCTGTGTCCTTCATCCATTTGTCCTACTCTCCAAGCAGAGGTTAGGCTCCGGCTGTTTTTTTAACGTTTTTTTTTTGGGTCGTTTTTATCGGGCTTTCTATGTTGTATTTCATCTTGCTGTGTCAAAACCTAACTGGCGTACTTCAAGAAAAATGAAAAAATAGAAAGCCCGATAAAAACGACTAAAAAAAGTTTAAAAAAACAGACGGAGCCTAACCTCTGCTTGGAGCGTACATTTGTGATTGCCCATCCTGTGCCTTGTGGCAGCCACCGGACCAGTGATACTTGGCTAATTTGCATGTGAAAGAATCAACTTTGTGACCCTGTGTCCTCGCTAGAAATCTACTGCATGCAACGCAGATACAAGCACCTACGTCAAAACGAATAACAAAAACGTTAAATTACAAATATTTACCGGGCATGTAGCCACTATGTTATTGGTCACACCGCTGAATGCCATTCTCTAATTGGCTGAACTGATAATTGTGATGCGGGCAATCAGGATTTGTGTGACAACACTGCTTCTATTCAAGCAAAGACTTTCAAGACTTAAGCTAAGACCAGGAAAACCTGTTTAACAGCTGTGGGACGCTGTATCACTGTATCACTGTGTCGACACTATCAGACGAACAAGATAAGACAACCTGCCGATCGACCTCAATTCATTCTTACTCTGAGTTACCGCCGTAGTTTACGCCTGTCCTGTCCTTGCAGGTGAGTAGATATCATTATCAATAGATAGCACAGGCCACTGTTGGTTTACTCCCGCTTATAGCTTGTTGTTATTCTTGATACTCGGTAACACCCCTAAGTGTTGGAGCAATCCACCCAGGGCCCAGTACTACTGTTTTATTGGCCGTTCCTCGGGTGTTGTAACACCTCTTCATTGAACTTAACGGGATTAGCTGGAAGGGTGGTTGAAAATGGTAGATGATTCCAGTCGATAGTGGTCCTTGGGAAGTATGAGTATTTGAGACAAATTATCTTTATTGGTCTTGATGAGTTTGCCGATGATGAGTTTGGGTGAGTATGTCGAGATTGCCTTGGGTTCAGATGCAGATAGGAATCAATCGACAGGGCTAGGAGACTTTGTCTAGATTTCTGCAGAATTGTTGAAGTCTGTTGGCTTACGACGGAGGAAAGAGGAGATTTTATTTGATGTATCATCATAAATTCCGCGGTATGGTCACAGGTCCGCGATTTTTGTTGTCTGTCTAGTTGTGTCAGACATGCAAAAGGCTCGTTCTCATTGAAATGTAAATAAGAGATGCTTTAAAAAAAAAAAGCTGGCAACGCAGCCTGAAATAATTGTGAGAATCAGAAGAAATGGTGGGAGAAGGTATTGAATGGCTGGACACATAAGGAAAAGGTCACGATTGTCCCTATCAACATCTGCTTGGAGAGTAAGCCCCCCTCCCCCTTCTGAACATAAGCTGTGCTGCTATGGCAACGTCAGAAGTTTTCTTTATTCTCTTTTGCTGCAAGACAACTAATGGCCACAGTATTCACCTAGGTATTTCATCAGTCGAAATAAACATCACTTAGCTAACTGCTGGAATCGAGCAATGCTTGAAAGGAGAAAAAGCGCCCCAAAGCGATCCACTGCTGCTCCGCAGCATGACCACCCAGAAGGGTACCATGCATGTAGGCAGCCTATCTAATAGTGGGTATATATGCTGTCGCCTGCCTTTTTATGGAGCGAATTACATACAACATATAGCATCACTACTTCCTTTATTTTCCCAAAACCCCTGTAATGGTTATCTAAGTCATACTTTTACGTATTACGCAATATCTAAATTATAAAAAATCGGCGAAAATACTAGTAACACAATCAGTTCCACAGTTAACGAACCCCGCAGTGGCGCAGCGAGACACCACCTTTACTCGTTGCTGTGAAGATTGATGATGTACGAGTACTTGAATTTCTTAGTACAATAAACAGTATCATGTCCAACTGACATTATTCTCCTACGCAGAGAAATCCAACGGCGGCAGCAAACCACCTTTTGTCTGTACTCTGCTATCTCAACCGTCACCATCAGTTCCTGGCCGCCCTGCTTGTAAATATCAATGAGACCCTTATATATGCGAGATCTCTTTCGAAAACTGAAATGCCTATTCTCTGATTGGCTAACAGCTGGTTTGTGGCGACGCCCACAGGAACGGATGGTGACGGTTGAGATAGCAGAGCATAGACAACAGGTGGTGTGCTGGCGCCATTGGATGTCTCTGCGGAGGAGAATGACTTCCCTTTGTTTCAATTTTTCAGTTAAAGTGAGTCAAAAGCCTTTGGAAAGTTTGAAACACAGAGAACAGTGGGATGGGGGTGACCACTGGTGACAAGGCAGGCAAAGTGCTCTTTGCCGTGTTTGGAGCTGTGCTGGGATATAGCCTGTCTTTGCTGCAAAACTTCGGCACCACCGTCAATACCCTTCCTGCTATAGCTATCAACGACGATGTGTCGCCTATTCGCTCGTCCTTAGGCGATTCTCCCTGGTAAGTAAAACAATAATATACCATTTGGCTCGCCCCTGAGTGTGTTGTAATAACGTAGACTGCATGGCTTGTATCGTTGTTAATTACTTTTAAATATCACACCTAGACTGTATGACGACCTAACACTACTAGGGGTAGAAGTAACTTTATGGAACGTTTGACCAATTTCTGACGTCACGTATCTGCAAGATCACGTATTGATAAGAGTACGTGTCTGTAACTCTCACGAGTTTACGCTCTGAAGTGATTTGTCATCAGTATTGATCCTGAAGAAAGCAACAGTGGTTTTGCACTGTACTATGACCATTCGGTGGACTTGTTTAAATAATATGACACAATGCGACTACAGTAATAAAATATGTGAAAAGGGTAATATGACGTCTTTTAGGCATCTGTTTTGAACTTCATTGAACAGAAACGGAGAAAAGATTTAGCTCTAAAAACGGCTTATTGTTCTGTGTAGGCCTTCACAGATACCACAGGAGAAAGATGGGCCACGGAAAATACTTCTCGACTGCGGAGCCAATGTTGCATCTACTGTACAGGTAAGCGTCCATATAGAGTTACTCCTAACAACCGAAGGCCAGAGTTTGGCGATCTCATACCTAGTACATTTTATGAAAACTAAGAATACTCATTTGCATAATTCAAGTCTAGTGATGATCATCTTCAACAAACTAACACGTGTCACAAGTATAAAGTTCCAATCATTTATCATTAATCTATTGTGACATATTTGCCAAAAATTCCATCCAGCTGTTCTTGAGTTATCTTTGAAAAAACCAGACCCAATCAGAAGGAGCGATACACAGGATATTGACCAATCAGAATGAGCGATTATACATGAAGACAGACAGACTTCTATTTTGTTGGTCCCCACAGTTATTCAGGGAGACCTACCCCGATGGAGAGGATTATATCATCCACTCATTCGAGCTAGATGTGAGGCTGGCTCCCTACTTTGCATCCTACTCCAACCACGTCCTGCACTGCCCGGTCGCTGTGGCTGGTGAAGACGGTCAGTTATGGCTCTACTTATAACGATTCTCTCTAGGTTATCATGCAATTTCATCTGTGTTAGTACAGGGCTTGAAATTTTTTTTCCTGCATACCTGCGCTGGCGCAGGTAACATTGAAAATTACCTGCACCAGACAAATTTTACCTGCACAACTCTGAGTTTAGGAAGTCATAAAGGATCATACTAAACTTGTTGAGTAACCATTGCTATTTGTTTCTTTGATACTTTATGGTGGTAACAGTCAATGCAGCTAAGAGCAATTTACATGCACCTATACACCTACACATAGGACATGTATAAAACCCAGTACATGGACCAGTGCAGGTTAGGTGCAGGTAGACACCAGAAATATATCTGCACAGCTCCAATTTTACCTGCACTAACCTGCATATGCAGGTGGTATATACTTCGAGCCCTGCAGTAGTTATCATGGTATACAATGCTAAACTTTTTTCTAACACAAAGGTATATAGTCGAAGGGCCAATGCTCTAGAACACGCTTATTTTACAAAACAGCGAAAACGACGCCACGCGCCTCTCCCGTGAAACTAGCCTTTACTTAAGTACTCATAGCATAAAGTTGGTTGACTACAGGTCTATGAAATTTGGCATGCTGAAATCGCAGGATTTAGCGCGTCTAATCATGGTCAAATCATTGGTGTTTGTTCAGTTTCATTTTGAAAAATCGTTCCATGAACATCGCACACTATACGGCAAGTTTGTTGGCTTTTAGCAAGCATAAAACGTTGATGAAAATTCTTGAAAATCGGTGTGCTGATTTTCAGAGACATTACCTTTCATTTGATATATAGCTTATTGTGGACTGGAGTGGTTGATAGCGCAGCACCCAAATAGAAAATGGCCACTCTGTTGAAATCAAGACGCCGCGCCGCGCGCGTTCCGAACACAATTGGAACGCGTCGGCCCAGTAGAAAGCACGGGGCTTATGTTAATCTTTGTCACGGGATCGTTAGCTCCTAAAATTCTCCATCCGTCTTAAAGTTGATATGATGATTCTCCAAAAACTTAGCTTTCACTTGGTATATATCTATATGTCTCTTTAAATGGTTTGCTGCACAAAGGTACAACGCTGAAAATTGTCACCTCGTTATACAGACGCGGCACCTAGCGTGTTCTAACTCGGAACGCGGTCGCTCTGCATACAATCACGGAACTAGACGGTCAAATTTGTCACGGTGTTGTAAGCACGTAGAGTTCATGAATATTCTTGAAAATGTGTGTAATGATTTCTAGAAACCTTTCCTTTCATTTGATGTATAGCATTTTGTCGACTTGATTGGTTGATAGCGCAGCACCCAAATAGAAGATTTTCACTCCGTTATAAAGTACGCTGCTCCTCGTGCGTTCTACCGCGGAGCGTAGTATCTCATCGTGTAGCTGTAGAACTTCGTAACGGCGTTACAGTCATGACGAGTTCTCTATCCCTCTTGAAATTTCTGTGTTGGTTCACGAAAACCTTAGCTTTCATTTTATGTATAATTTATTGTCGACGCTATTGGTTACTAGCATAGTACTGGCATATAAAATCTTCACTCTGTTGAAGACGCTGCGCCCCGCACGTTCTACCGTGGAACTAGGTTGCCCAACGTGTTGTCGCAGGTTTCCTGGTCTAAACTCGTTGCTCCTGAAATTAACCATGGAACTTTGGTATCATTGTAAAGGCAATAAAATGGTCTATCACACTGTGGAATTAGATAATCGGTTCTAGGTGAATTGTAAAACAGACAAGCACAAGTATACTGGACAAAAATTGCTAAAGTTTCAAAAGCCATAGTGCCAGATGTCATTTTGTAAAGCGCAAAATGTGTACATAGTTGTGCTGAAAAAATCCTGTAGATATGAAAAAGTATAAACATTATGCAAGTCTAAGGTCTCTTTGTTGCACCACATACAGTTGTTTACATACATGCAACGGCATCAAGCCTTGCCCCGACGTGCGCCGTGTCTTCAGAGAATAACGCGTTCTGTATGATCTGTGCCGTTTTAGAAAACCCCGGAAGTAGAACCGAATATTCGATGCTTGGCCCTTCGACTAGTATACACGGATCAAATTTTCAGTAGAAGAATCCTATATTGGCGAGACAGAACGCTCACTGAGAATCAGAACTCCTTGGAGACAAACGCCCCAGCTAGCTCGCTATCGTCGGAAGTCTCTCAACACATCCTCACTTTGCTTACGTTTCGGTGTCTATCAGACACCTTCCTCGTAGCTTCTGACTGCATGGAGTTCTGCCCCTTGTCGCTATATGTCGTCGATGTAGGTGGCGCTTTTGCGTCGAGAACACAATCCAAAACATGGCCAAGTTTATACCCCCCCCCCCCAAGAAACGTAAGCAAAGTACATTCTGGTTGTGAAAAAGAATTATCCTATAACCTATATTCTACCAACCTGATGAAATTATTTGCTGGAATATGATTGAAAACAACTAAATGCACTTCAGAGACTCTCAACATCATCAAGGACAGACTACTTGCTGATACTGACCTCAAGAACAGAACCAAGCTCCAAGTGGAGGACATTATGGAGTTGTTAACTTTCATAGTCACCACCACTTATTTCAGTTTTAGAGGCAACATTTACCAACAACGGTTCGGTACAGCGATGGGAAGCCCCGTCTCCCCGGTTCTAGCCAACCTCTTCATGGAATGGCTAGAACAGCAGGCCATGGCCACAGCTCCGGTGAACTGTAGGCCGAAACTTTGGAAGAGATATGTGGATGACATCATGGAAATTATAAGACAGGGGACACAACATGAACTTACCGACCACTTAAACTCCATAGACCCCACGGGTAGTATCAAGTTCACCCATGAGGAAGAAGATCAGGGCACTCTACCCTTTCTGGACACCTTACTAGTGAGGAGAGAAGACGGCACGGTGAAACTTTTGGTCTACAGAAAAAAGACCCACACAGACCAGTATTTAGATTTCAATTCCCATCATCCGCTCCACCAGAAACTAGGAGTAATCAGAACGCTGATGGACAGGAGCAAAACAGTGGTCACAGAGGAAACAGACAGACAACAAGAGGTCAAACACATCAAACAAGCCCTGTCACTCTGTGGTTACCCAGACTGGACTTTCAAAAGAGTGCAACATCAGTCCAATAAACCCAAACCCAAGAAAGAAAAGAAGAAAGAAGAACAGAAGTCTAAGGGCATGATCATCATACCTTATGTCAAAGGCATTACAGAGACACTTGAAAGGATCTTCAGAAAACATGCCATTGCCACGGCAGTTAAGCCCAAGACCACGCTCAGAAACTTGTTGGTGCATCCCAAGGACAGACTGGAAGACTCCTCTAAAACAGACTGTGTCTACAAGATTCCGTGCAAAAGTTGTGACAAGGTGTACATTGGAGAGACGGGCAGGACTTTCAACACCAGACTTGAAGAACACAAAAAGGAGGCACAAAACAGCAAAGGCAGTGCATACACAAGATCTCAGAAGAAGGCAGCAGAACAAACAGAGAACAAATCGGCAGTCACAGACCATATCCATAGAAACAATTGCGTAATAGACTGGGAGGGGGCAAGAGTCATTGACAGAGAGGAAAACAGAAGAACTCGATGGATTAAAGAAGCAGTTTGGATCAGAAAATCAGTGCCAGTCATGAACAGAGACGAGGGGGGATACAAGCTGAGCCACGTCTGGGATGGCATTCTTGCTGCTGCAACGCCACCTACATCGGCTATAAGTAGCAGCAAGAAGTAGTTCCCGTCATTCCACCCTGATGATGGTGTCTGACAGACACCGAAACGTCGGAAGTAAGTTATTTTCTGGTTGTGCTAAAAGAACCTTACTATATGAATAATTGCCAACCTGATGAAGTTATTCACGGAACTAAATGCACTTTTGATAGAATTGTCATCAATCAGTGACTACATTTTGAAAGGTAAACTCACGTACAGTGTACCTCCAAATTTTCGATGGCTATCAGTCCACCTTGATCACTGAGTTGCGAGAGTTGCGAGAACTGGGTCGAGACTTGCAGGGATCTTCCGCCCCTCGCCCTCCCTCACCCCACCTCCTCGCGAGAACTTGGTCACTCTGTGATCAAGGTGGACTGATAGCCATAAAAATTTGGAGGTACGTGAGTTTATCTTTCAAAAAATAGTCATTGATTGATGAAAATTCTATTAACTGTGTACATACGTGACTGATTAATCTCTTCAACGAACTAAATGCACGAATTCCCTTGTCAGGAAATATCACGGCCTACGCCGAGTCAGCCTGGAAACCGGATAAGGGAAAAGTCGGTGGAAAAGACATGCAGTGGGGAGGTGGGGCTATCTACGCCTCCGAGGCAGAGAAGCAGGACGAAATCCACGGCCGCCGATTCGGTGTACAAAACGTCATACCAATGGTGGATCTTTCAACGTGGATACAAGAAAACACCGGTATGTTTAAAATGACATATTGTGAAATATATTTAGGCATCGAATGTAGCGTTACACATTTAAGATCTAGTCTTTATTATAATGGAGGCTCACCTGTGCTGGTAGTAATCATAGTACGATGGTTCAAATTCTCAACGACCACTATCGCCTAGCTTCTTCAGGATCTGCTTCATATATGTGATTTCATGCTAATTTGCATACATGTGATTTCATGCTAATTATGTTGCTCTTCTTTTGTTTAGCCTTGGAAGATTACGTCATCTTCAAACTTGACGTCGAGGGAGCTGAGTACGAAATTCTGGAGAAGATGATCAAAGAAGGGACCTTCAAATGGATAGACAAGTGCGTATTTTGTTGATATTGGTGTATGCTAGAAACTAGAAAGACATCTAGAAAACTTGTCTCAACTTAACTATAGATATTTTAAAGCACTAGTATCAAAATAGCAAGCAAATTCATCAACCATGCATGTCACAATTAAGGGTTGATGGCCCACCCCGAGGTGTATATGGTGTCATCACGCCTGGTCATTTGCTATAACCACTGTATAAATCCACCGAGTGAGCGAAGCGAAATAGGACCCCCTGATTGGCCATCTGGCCATATTATAACATACATCAACTCGCCTATTCAACAGCAGAGCTATTTTAATGAACAGTTTAACAGAATAGTTAAGGGTTAATGACCCGCCCTGAGGTGTATATGGTGCCGTAATCCATGGGTACGTTGGTTCTTATAACCACCGACTGAACGACCGATCGTAGCGATATCGTTTATGAATAGCAGTTTTTGTTTGTGATCGAAAATCCTACACGTATGACGCGTTCGAACAGCGGCGCCATTTTGGATCTATAGTCCCTACCTTCAAGTATGATCGTTCATTCTGATTGGTCAATATCCTGTGTATCGCTCCTTCTGATTGGGTCCAGTTTTTCAAATTTTCAAAACTCTTTTGACACGAAGTTATTTGACACCGGGTTCGCAGCAATTCTATGTGTTACTGCGTCATAACCCAAATGAAATGGGCTTTTCTGATTGGTCGACATGGCTTGCATATGATAATATGTGATGTATGCAGTTTTCAAACAAGATGACGATGGCAACATTTCCAACACTTAGATGAATAAATAAATAAACACTTATCCAAACATTGCAGGTTTTATGGCGAGTTCCACGGCTGGACCCCTGTTCCAGGATGGTCAGCCCAAAGAAAACAAGAACTCAGGAATACTATGAAAACACATGGAATAGTGATGCTGGATTGGGCAGGGGAGCACAAAAGATATCAGGACATGGAATCCATTCACAAGATTGACGTAAGTACATTAAGGGTTCAAGTTGTCTCAATTTGTTTTAAACCGTTCATCTTATCATGAGTTATGATTATTTATCACATTTATTTAGCCCTGTTAATTATAATGACCCACCCTGAGGTGTATACGGTGCCTTATTCATGGTCAGTGAGTTCCTATAACGACCGAACGAAGCGACCGACTGCGCGTAACGGACAAGGTCGTTCATGGGAAAAATAGAGCCTTCTGATTGGCCGACGTCGCCTTGCTATATGGTAATTGAATATAACCCACTGTCGATCATTGCAGATCCCAGAGGGCACCCCTGGTGGTATACTCTAACTGTTCTTCTAGTGTTCCCTCCAGGCTTGCCCTCATAGTTCATGTTGGGATGAACAGGAAAACAGCGCTAGCTATTTTGGATCTCGTCCCCGCCTGAATATATATAGCTCATTCTGATTGGTCAATTTCCCGTGTATCGCTTCTTCTGATTGGTCAAGTTTTTCCAAAACGCTTTACAGATCCCAGAGGGCACCACTGGATCTGCTGGAGTGGTCTACTCCAACTGTTCCCCTAGTGTTCCAGCTAGGCTTGCCCTCACGGTTCAGGTCGGGATGAACAGGAAGGCGGCTCACAAGCTGGTGGAGACCATCCGGGCACACCCCAGCAACATGCCGGTCACTCTCTTCGTCTACGGGGACTTCGTGCAGGAGCATCCGGACCTGATCACCAAGTGGGCAGACAGATATACGATAGGAATACGAGAGGTATGTTCTTTATTTTCTTGTGAGTACGTTATAGAAAAAAAATGTTTTAACATTCTCTATAATGTACTCACAACACACTTTACGTCCAACACTGGAATAAATGATACAGGGACTTACTCTTAAACTCTCTGTCGACCTTGCTCACAGAATGAATGACTCTTCTTGGCTTCTATCTCCAACAGTGACGTCAGGAACACAACACTTTTGCATAAGTATCAGAAAGCCTATGTCGCCCCCCGTCTCAGGGTGATGCACATTGCCTCCTTCACTCCTCGCGCAAAGAAATCATTTTCTAAATCTATGATTTTTTTCTTGTACGTTATCTCCGCTTAGCATATCCAACAGATTGAATAGGGGGGTATTTTGTATTAACGCTGACAAGAAACAACGAGTATACAGATACACCACTGAGTGAGTTTCAATGGTCTTTTTTTGTTAATTATGCCCACAGAATGCGCCATTTCCCGCAGACCATTGGGTTCTACAGAACGCCAATGTCATGCGGATGAGTCTGGTATCTACCGTACAGCGGATGAAGGAAGTGGGGCAGAGACCAGCCTATTACTATCCAGATGGCCTGTCGGATCGAGTCAAAGATACAGCGAAGAACAGAGGACTGAGGATCATTCAGCCGACAACCAAGTTTCCGCCGAACCTTGGTAAGAGCGCGGTCACAAAGGCCGTGCGATCGTCGTACGATCGTCGTACGATCGCTAACTTCGGGCATTTTGGAAGACACAAATGTACGTCTCCTGTAAATAAAGTTCAGCCGTCTTGGTACGCAAAATGCTGTTTTGGATCCATGTCGGTGGTTTGTTCTGTCACGACCTGCTTGAAAATCCTACCGTATCAAAAACCGTACGGGGGTCGCACGACCTATGTGAACTATATAACGTTAGAACTATAATAACGCTAACTTTGCTTCATCATAAATACGTGTATTACAGTAAGCTACAGCAACATCTTCCACAACATAACATAGCATTGCAGAACGTAACATATCACAGCATAGCATAGCTTGTTCATAACGTAACTTAACAGCATAACGTAAGACATAACATAACATAACGTAACACAATATAGCATAACATTAGTATGACCTGAAAAGCAACATGATAAAAATTGAAAATAACACCAAATCATTGATGAGAACATAAGTTTTGTGGTCGGAGTTGCTTAAAACTCTGAATGATTTTTACCTTAGTTTTCAAAATTTCTTTGAATGAATCTGAAATCTAAGTCCATGATTCTGTGCTACTTTCAGGAACGCTGTTGAGAGAAGACAACTACTACCGATACAGAGATGTGGAGAGGACACCCAAGGCGCTCCGTATCCTGTATGAGCGCATCTCCAAAGGAGGGATCCTCAGTCTGGACAGCGATCATCCCGACAGCTACATGATATCCGCCTTTCTCATGGACTATCTGTATGAAAACTCCGGCTTTCAACTGGTCAACGTGAACGACTGTTTGAAGTGATAGAGTCTTAGTACAATGCTAAACTTTCTTCCAACTCACATGTATCACGGTTCAAATTTTCAACGACCATTGTCGCCTTCTTCAGGATCAATACTGATGACCAATCACTGCAAAACGCAACCTCGCAAGTTACAGGTAAACACGTGATCTTGCGGACACGTGACGTCAGCAATTGGTAATACGTACCGGGAAGTTTATAACGTCCACCGTCTCTGTTCAGTGATGGCTGGAGTGCCCTGATGTATATAGCCTGATCGATAGGGGTCGTTGAAAATTTGATCCGTGTACTAAAGTTGTGTAATAAACTTTATCATTGTAATATAATGATTACTATCAACACAGATGAGCTTCCATGATAAGTGATAGAGATTCTTGTTTGAAATATTCAATCAATGCAATTGCACGTTTCTGTAGACTACACATGCACTGTAAGTTGTAACGTTTGAAGTGTATATATTTGAATGTTGAAGATCACCTCATCTCAGTTGTTTCAGTGGTATTATCTATCGAAGTAGTCTTGTAATGTTGGTGAACGGTAAGAAGTCAATTTCTCCTAAGTTACTTATTTGTAGATTTTCATAGCAAAAAACTCTCTTATTAAAGTCTGAAATTAATTCACTTGGAGAGTTTCCAAGGGCAAGAGAGTAAGCAAAACAGACTAAGGAGCATCAGAAAGTAAAGTAAAATGACATAAAATTCCAATAGATGTACTCTAGCATTTCAATACAACATGACTATGAGAACTGTTCAGTCATTAAAAACTGACACGTGCACATGGCCTCAGGAAGTATTGTTAAGTTTGCGAAATTACACTTTTTTAAATAAGCATTAATAGTAATCGGTAATTTTTGTGTTAACTTCTTTCATGTTGAAAATACGTAGATTACTAAGAATTGCTTGTTTGTTAAGTTTCTCATAGTTTTTTTTTCTTAGGCGAAGAGCAACCACTCGCTTGCTAGCCTCGAAAAGTGTTATTAGGGAACACACCCACTTAACGTGATCGCATCCCTGCAATCCATGTGTGACTTACTTTACCATGTATGGAAAGAAAACCAGGCTTGAAATCCAGGCTAGCCTTGTAGGTAGTGACTCCTCTGTCAAGTGGGCAAAAAAGTGATAATAAAACATGCATTAACTTAAGTGTTTGTGCACAGAAAGAGGCAGATCAACCGGAAGACACAGATGGATAGATGAATACCCCTTTAACCTTGGCCTTCTAACTGAAACCGAATCAGCTGAGGAATCACGCAGAACCAGCCAGTATGAAGAATTTGCAAACTTTGTGCCACATTCGGGTGGGAATTCCTCTTCACACGAGGGGCGGAATAAGCCGGAATGCCTTCTGAATGAAACTTCTTGTCTATTTCTGGGTATTCGTAGTACATTCTGGAAATTTTCACTGCATTCCAGATACTTGTGTTCATTCTTGCGGTCGGCAGGTTCTCCATCGAATGAGATCAGAATGTTTCAAATAATGTTGGAATGCGACTGTACTGCAGTTAGAATACATTTTTAATGCTGTTCGATATTTCTCCACCTCAAATGCACCTTGAAAGTTTTGAGCATGACAAAAGAATTCAGACTGGCCACAAGAATAGGCAAAAATATCTGGAATTCAGTGAGAATTTCTAGAATATACTACAAATTCCCAGGAATATACGAAAAATCGTATTCAGACGGCATTCCGGCTTATTCAGAAGGTGCCTTATAGAGAGAAGACTGGAGCCATACAAGCCCCAACCACCTCCCCCAAAACGTAAAAATGCATCAGCCCAGTTTAATAGGCCATGGTCAGGGCTCTGCATAGGATAGAGGTCCAGTCTTGCTTTAAATGTCTTCTTCCCTGTAGAAGGACAAACACTTTCAACATCAACATATTTTATTACACAAAACATTAACAGCTCAGTACTTTTGTAATGACATTTTGTAATGGTAGCCAGATTTGATCTAAAGGACAATGGCAATACTTTGTATCCATTACATGCAAGACTGTCTCCAGGACCTGTCCCTCTATCGAGACATTAATAAGTTCGTTAGCACGCACAAAAATTTTACCCAGTCCATCCAAGAAATCTGAACTTCATGAAACTGATGAAAATGTATTTTAGAATGACAGACTTAACAATGAAATTGAACAAAATAGGCTCTCAAACAATGCTTGGGATGGAAAAAACAATAAAGTCGGAGAAAGCTCATAAACTGACTGAATCTGATGAATTTATGACAAATTAATATGAAATGGTGAAGTGTCAAGATTTATGGTTATCAGGATAACCTGTATAGTCACTAGGCTGTACCATGTGCAAGAACTTATTCACAACACTCTTATTATCTCATACATATAGTTATGAAAACTAAAAATTAAAATAAGTTCTTGCACATGGTACAGCCTAGTGACTATACAGGCATGTATGTGGCAGTTTTGAAAATTTATACGTTAAGGGGTAATATTCTTTAAACATTCAGAAATATTACTTTTAACTTTAAGACAAAATGTATTTAACAGTCTGCTGCAGGTGATATTAGCACAACTAGCACCTTAAAAACTGTACATCAATGTAAGAACTTTACCAAGGCAATTCAAGTATTGCAACAATACCAATTGTGGTGACGCCCTAAGAATTTAGATTCTACATGTACAATGTCATGCTTTTACCAATGCTTTAGATATAACTGAGTGAACAAAAATGAAATGTATGAAACAAAACGCTACCTAAATGATTTGTTTATAACATAATAATTATGCATGTTCAGATCACAGTATGAAGCTAAAGGGTTACTAGTTCATATAGGACCACATCTGAGGATTTGGTGACTATTAGAAGACAGTGGTCAATGATGAAGATTCTTGTAGCAACTTCAGGGCAACTCGAGTCTCCCCTCTTCCACCAGTTGGTCATTAAACTCGCACAGTTGCCGGAGGAAGCCGTCGTTTGGACCGATAAATCTGTAACACAAAAAGAAAAGAAAAAAATTTCATTTTATCCCATTCTGTATACAATCAAGCATTTAGGATTGTCATAGTTGGATGAGTGTGAAAACATGACGGGAGACAACACAAACACACAAATTGACATATCCCACAGTTCACAGATCTGCCACTGTTTTGGTGACTCCTCTGCTTTGTTTAAGCACAATGCAATACAGGGTACAATATTATTCCCCCTACAGATGAGGGGGAATACATTAAAGACCACATCCTTAACACACTATACACCACAAAGCTGCAAGGAGAGGAATCTAGACCAGTGCTCTAGCCAGCTCGAAATTTTTTTCTGTCAGCCAATTCCCATTGTCACAAAAACACTATTCCAGGAGTTACAGAGACTGAACTGAGACCTTGAAAAACGGGTTTTTAATGAGATTATTGTATGCAAAAGGCGCCGACACACTTCGTCAACAATAATAAGAATAGCAAAACAAACAGTGTGTGGCTTTTACGGCCGTGGACGACGTCCCCAAGCCGCCTGTAGCTTCCACCAAGAATTTTTGTCAGTCAAGGTTGACGGATTGGTTTTAAAATGTTTCCGTCACACGCAGCAAATTTCCGTCAATTGACGGAAAAACGGACGCTGGCTAGAGCCCTGATCTAGACACATCTGAGACTAGGACATTGATTTTATACATCCTTGCTGCTATAACACAAAGGGGCAAAGAGAATATGACTTAAGTTGAGTCCATTATTCTTGAGCAAGGAAAGTCATTGCCAAAGAGTTACGAAACATCAGTAGACACTTAACTTTGGGTAGCGTAGCAAAGAATGCTACAATGTATGTACTGCTACATGTTTTCCTTTGGCTACAGCAAGTTAACGATAATATTCTGTTTAGCCCCACCTGAGTGTTATCAATGTTCTAGTTTGTTATTCTATACAGTCATGTATGTTTAGTTAGTAGAATTTCAGAACTAAAATTCACTTTGTATTGCAGCTATTTCTAGTTCAAAGTCGACTGTATGGATTTCATTTAAAATCTTCTATCATGACT
The DNA here is from genome assembly GCA_019207045.1 of Branchiostoma floridae x Branchiostoma belcheri. Classification (NCBI taxonomy): domain Eukaryota; kingdom Metazoa; phylum Chordata; class Leptocardii; order Amphioxiformes; family Branchiostomatidae; genus Branchiostoma; species Branchiostoma floridae x Branchiostoma belcheri. The sequence goes on from CM033041.1 coordinate 14,096,108, forward strand.
GCATTACTGAATTGTGAGTCAAGTAAATGACTAGTACGTATACTGTTTGACAGTCTGAGAAATACACTTATGCCCATTGCCAACTTGTCAAACAAAAAGCAGACGTTACACTTGGTGAGTGCCACTACAAAATGCAAAGGATAGCAGCAGCACTTTACTGTTTAGTACATTAAGCTACTTTGTCGCCATTATGCCAGGTACATGTACCACATGTGACTTGTACATGATGTTTTTTTACTGGTACATGTATGATGTACATGTTTGGTACATGTCAGTACCTCTTCCCCCGTATGAGCTTGATAGCCTCCTGGGCCGTGAGCTCGTGGTACAGCATGAGGTAGGCTGCCACCAGTGTAGGGGAACGACTGTACCCAATCTGACAGTGCACCAGCACCTTACCTGTTAATACACACACACACACACACACACATTAGAGATTACCATAGTTAAAGTTATAGGGACAAGCTATAGAACGACCAGAGGAGGTGTGCCAAAATGTATGTAACTATGTTTTTGCTGACACGAGTTGTTCTACAAAGCATATTTTCTTTTTGTGCAGTTTCCCAACGTTACGAATTTCTGATTCTTTCATATTCTCCTGCTGATTTTTCGACAGATGAGCAGGCAAACAGTCAATTGCTGGTGGTTTGGCGACCGGTTTGCCTGACCTGCACATGACTTTTTAAGGTGAAGGAGGGGTGTAAAAATCCTTCCCCACCCTCTTGTCTACTGATGCTCATAGTCCTATAGGTGCAGGAACTGCTACATGAAAGACGGCTCCAGCAGATACAGCTTTGTTATTTGGAGCATCTGTCATTTAGGAGGACTTGTACTGTTTTGAATTACATGTAATACATTGTATGTTTGGCTGAAGTGCTCATTGTTCCAATCCAGGCTGCAAAAGGTCAATGGCTTTAAAATAGCCTATGACTTCATTATTACCTTTGCCAGAATGGCTAAGGTTATGTTTTAGGCTTGTGAGTCTGTGTGTGTGTCTGTGTGTGTTAACAGCATAACTCGAGAAGCCTTTGATGTATCCCGATTATATTTGGTAGGTGGGTAGGGGTCGGGAAAACGAAGGTCAAGTTCGATAATGGGCCCCCTAGCGGCTTGCTAAGGTACTGCAGCAGAACCTCAATTTTTGATATCTCCTGTTCTGGACATGCTGTGATCATGATTTTCGAGTGGTAGATAGCCCTCGAGGCAGAGAGTAAGTGCTGGGAGTTTGGGCCCCCTAGCAGCTTTTTTGGAACTGCAGGCGCCGGTTTCCTTTCAAACTTTGGACGAGAATAACTCTACAACGTGTTGACGAATCGTCATGATTTTTGGTATGTACATAGAATGAGTGATGACTTACATAATGGTATACTAATTATGCAAATCAACAGCTAATTTGCATAATTAATTAGGAAAATTTATAAAACCACTGCATTCCATGATAGGACTTTAAAACTTGTCACATATGTAGCTGGGAATGAGAGAAATGTTGATAGATATCAATTATGCAAATGATGGCCTCATTTGCATAATTAATGAGAAAATATGAACATTTTGGCGGATCATCATGCTTTTTGGTATTGTAGGTAGCGTAAGTGAAGACCTACATAATGAGATACCAATTATGCTAATCAACAGCTAATTTACATAATTAATGAGGATATTTATAAATTCACTACATTCCATGATAGGACTTTAAAACTTGTCACATATGTAGCTGTGAAAGAGAGAAATGTCAATACATATTTACCATGCAAATGATGATCTCATTTCCATAATTAATGAGAAAATATGAACGTGTTGACGGATCGTCATGATTTTTGGCATGTAGATAGCCTAAGTGAAGACTTATATAATGTGATACTTATTATGCAAATTAACAGATAATTTGCATAATTGATTAGGAAATGTTCATAAATCCACTGTATTCCATTATAGTACTTTCATCAATGAAAGTTGTCACATATGTAACTGAGAAAGAGGGAAGAGAGTAAGAGGTGTATTTAAAGACTTTGAAAGAGAATAAGTCAAGAATGGATCAAAGGATCATCATGATTTTTGGTATGCTAATAGCTTAAGTAATGCTTGCTACAATTTGATATCAATTGATTGTAACTTGGGATCTAATTTGCATAATCAATGCCAAAATTTTATAAACCAACTCCAAGCATATAATCATAAAGAAAATGAAATGAGTAACGCATTTGTCTACAGACATCATTCTGCATAACAAACCTGGTTTATTTGGCAAAGGTATGTGTTCGTGGAACTCAAGTTGATAATCAGAAAGGTTCTTAGTTTTCATCCATGCCACTGGGATAACTGGCAATATGGATATTTCAGATCTGCTGTAATGCTTTCAGCAGTTCCTACATGCACAGATAACTGCAATTTTATACAATGAAGCAGTTTTCATGTCTGTACCATTGTCAAATCACTAAAATGTTCTCAACATGAAATCACAACAAAATGTTTTCTCCATATTATAATGGTTTGTAGTCGATTACGGGATTCCAGTTTGGCACACGCTACTTTGATCGTTCTTAGTCTGTCCCAGGAGTTAACGTGTGTCGCTATGGTTACCTCTTCCCGCGGATGAGTGTGATGGATTCCTGCGCCGTCAGCTCCTGGTACAGCATCAGGTATGCAGCCACCAGGGTGGGAGAACGGCTGTACCCCACGTGACAGTGGACCAACACTTTACCTAAGTATGCAAAGGAGCACATGACATACAAAACCAATGACAGCACTTACAAGTTAAGTACGTCTACATTTCCACTACCGGTATATTTGAATTAATTGTTGTTGTAAATGTAAAGAATGACATAAAAAGGAAGAGAACTGATCTTGTTAAGGATACGATTGCATGAATTATAACTAAAAAAAAAACTCTTTTCTATTAGTAAGAGTTAAACTTGGTCTTAACAACCACTTGCAGGACTGAGGGGAATGGTTGATGACTTGGAGTGTTGCTCCAGAAATGAGGGTCTAATATCTATGTACAAGTGGGCAGGACTGCTTTTATTGGCTTATGACCAGGTCATGTGGTTGGCTGGCCAGATTTGAAATTTTGTTGCTGCTGCTGCATTGAATAACTGTTGATCAATTTCTTTAGAAACATATATACACACCTATCAATTAAACACATGCACATACAACAAGACTGGCAACAAAAATGTATTATTGCCATGACGACGATTGAGGGTACAACAATACAGCTCAAATCAGAAATAGACTGGAACTTCCCTGTCGCACTATCCCTGGCACAATATACTAGCCCACCTGTGACATAAACCTTCAGCCAGCAGAAATGTACTATCCCAGGTACAGTACAATGGTCTGACCTACATTCCATCATTGCATACCAGAGATACCAGAGAATAGATTTAGGGGGGGGGGGGGACTTGCATACCCAGCATACTGTGGAGTACTAGCATTCTTGGAAAAATGCCTGTGCAATTCCTAGAATTTTTGCAGACTGAATGCAATATATACCACTTGACGACTCCCCTGAGGCGTCGTCAAAATGTACAACATTAAATGTTTTTTTAAACAGACCTTTCTTTACTGCAGTATTGATGAAGGCAGCTGCAGGTTCAAAGTGTTGCTTGAGGTTGTATGTGGGGACATCATCCGCAGGGACTCCTAGATACTCAATACCTACTTTTTCATACTCCTGCATTTGGAAAAAAAAGAAACAGTCTCACACTATAAATCTCATGTGCATAAAATGTTCCAGTTATTCATAGTTACAAGACATAGTAGTACATTCAAGGTGAGACATGGACTACTAAGGACTACTAAGATAGGCAACATTTGCATCAGGGCTTTAGCCAGCTCAAAATTTTTTTCCGTCAGCCAATTACAATCGTCGCAAAAATGGCGAAAATTAATTAGAAGGACTGAACTGAGACCTTGAAAAACGGGTTTTAATGAGATTATCGTATTCAAAAGGGCGCCGACACACATTGTCAACAATCATAATAATAGCAAAACAAACAGTGTGTGGCTTTTACGGCCGTGGACGGCGTCCCCACGCCGCCTGTAGCTTCCACCAAGGATTTTTGTCCGTCAAGGTTGATGGATTGGTTTTGAAATTTTTCCGTCAGACACAGCAAATTTCCGTCAATTGACGGAAAAACGGACGCTGGCTAGACCCCTGATTTGCATGCAAAAACATAACCTTCACATGATCTAGCCTAAAAACCACAGTGACTGCTCTGTTTATCATATATAGATGACCAGCCCTTCCAGTACTGTCCTGCCACTTGCTACATTATGTAATTCAACATGACAGGGTGTCTACTACACCTCCAATAGCCATGGTGACAGCCATCTGGTCGAGGGCATTGACTGTAATTATTTGGAGAAGAAGAAACCAAACACAAACAAAACAATTCCCTTAAAATGTGAAGGCAGGTAAAATTTAAAATACAAAAAAAACATTGTGACCTTTGACACATCGATGGCTCCATGAGCAGCATTCAGCACATGTGTGACTCCCAGGCTCTTTAGCTTTGAGACATCCTGGGCTATGGACCTGGTGGGAATAAGGTTAAAAAGTAATAATTATAATTTTTTATTGTGAAAATGCTGCAAGGATGTAGTTTCATATTGAATAGCACTTTTGATAAAAAATAAATGAATTTCAGCTGGCTTAAATCAACTAGTTAATTTTTCATTCAATCAAACTATTTTGGTTTCATTGGTTCAAGGTTTGATTACACTTATTGTTGAAGATATATGCATTAGCTAAATCCAAAATGAATGATTATAACGTTATCTCAGTTCTGAGAGCTTACAAATAGTGTGTATCCTATTTTCAACAAGTATTAATCATAACATAAAACATAGATAATTGGTTATTACATCCTTGCATCTTTTGATAGACTATATTAAGTCCTAACTACTTTTATAACTAACAATTTCTCATACCATGAACATTAATCTAAACGTAGTCATATTTGGTTGCAAACACAGACAGTTAATGAAAATATTTTTTTTCAACAAAAAATAACAGCAAGCAAATTCCTAACCTGTCAATCACAGCATCAACGTCCAATCACAACACACCAGATAGCATAACCACGCCCTCACCTGGATGGGTCTGGGCAATTCTTCTGGCAAGCACAATGTCATGCACCCCCCTATAGGGAAGCAGGCAAACACTGGTAGGATCGGCGGAACATGGTCCTCAGCCAGTATAAAACACGGGGAATGCTGAATGCATGTGATACTTATACTGGACACAGGATGGAATGACAGTGCATGAACTATAATTCAGTGTCAAGATGGCTACTGTTAACTTAGCTTATAAGTTTAAGTTTTGTCAAGCAAATTAAATCATTTCGTACATGATTGCAGGATCTACATGTATTACCTTTGCCAAGTAGGCTACTTTTTTGGTAAAACTACATAATTAAATAATTATGTGATTTACATGTAGCAACATAACTTAGGAAGCTATGAATGAATCGTCATGAAGTTAGTTATGTCGTTAGGTCATGTTCTGTCAAAGAAATGATTTTGGTCCTCCTAGCGGTTTTCCTTGATACTGCAGCAGATCATTCTGTTTTTTTTATTTTGATCCTATGAGCATATTTTCTTGAAGATGTCAATGTCAGGAAGAGCAAAGTTTTCAAACAGAGGTCATTGTATAATTTCCAACATCTGAAAGATTGGAAATCTTACTCACCTTTCTAAGTCTATTCAAGGAGGTTTTATCAAATGATAATAAAGCCTCCTTGCTCTGTTTGATTCTAATTCAGGGCCTGTGTAAAATGTCACTAAATGTGAGATTTCAGTCTTAAACCTTGAAGCATGATCTGTACATTATCAACAGAACCATCTTGACACTGATCAAGATGATGTTACAGCCTTGACTTGATAAATGAGTAAATGTATAAAGAAATTGACTCCCAGACGCCTTCGACCCCACTTCTGATATCACACCAAGATCAGTGCGCATCATAAAAGTGGGTCAAGATTAATAGATATGTTCACAATGTTTTATGAGTAAACTATCATACAGAGATAATAGTTCATTCTATAGTATGAAGAAGACATTGTCAGTCTATCCTGTCAGTACAGTATAAAGTATCATGGGTATTCCTGCACATAAGAGACGACCACAGGGGAGACATGGGAGTCAACTGTCAACATCCATTTACTGGTTATCTGACAGTTACTCCTATTATAATAGCAACCAATAATTTCAAACTACATTTGTATCTAAGGAAGATACAGTTTATTGCAGGTCTTGCTTGTGACCACTTGAAGCCAACAGGGACTTTGACAACATTTTTTTATTACTAAAAAAATGTTTATTGGTTGTATCGGCTGCACATTTGCCACAAAACTGTTGACAACGGGCGTGAGCTTTTGTGAATCTTTTGGATTGTGTACAACAAGTAAGAGGACTGTCCTTTAATTTGGGGCTCAAAGGCACTAAGGCCTACCATTTTGATCCTTTTCATTTAACATAATTCAGCTGTTTGTACAATAAAGGGTACTTTCTGATCAATCTCAAGCCCTCTCTCAACAGAAAAAATAGAAAACCCTGTGGACAGGCAGCCTACTTACTCATTCCCTAGGAGAAGGTTCCTGCAGATTTCACTGTAATCCGTCACTTCCCGTTTTGCAAACGGACTGCCTCGCAGTCCGCGGTACAATTCCTCGATTGGGCATGTTTTGAAGCAGTTGGTCGACCCTGTGGCCATCTCTTATGGCAGGGGATCTACATAAAGCAGGGAATAATCACAGTAGGGTTATGTATGATGCGCCGCAGGGTGTAGGCCAAGCGCCACCAGGTGGTTAGCCGCAGAACTGCACGCACACAGAGCCGGCAGGAAAACTTGAAGATGACAGAGGAGTGAAACGGCTTTCCTTTTTCAGGGAGCGTGAATGGCTCCAAATGTCAAACCAATCTTGTCTGACATAAAATAGAAAATTAACTGAATACCCCCCACACTTTTCTGTCGTTTGGTCTGGCCAGTCCACACTTAATTGTACAACACCTTTGAAGCTGAGAATTAAAAGACCAGTTGGTTACCTATTAGTACATTGAGATGTTTATTGTATATTAGAAGGTACAATTATCACTGACAGTTTTTAGAGATGTAAGTCTAGTATGTAGTTTTGCAAAAAGAAAGAAACACTGCAACATTGCATTGTTTTCTAGTTTGTGCCTCCACTATTAAACTTCTTAGCAAAGACCTGTTTTGTAACTTCCACAGAAGCTAATCACCCTTCTTTTCCCATAATTCATCTCTCAGGGGGAAGTTCCACACTGAAAGCTTCTTTCCTAGAACTTGTTATAGCACATTTAGCTATCCATGTAATTGCTTCACTAATGGTAAAACCATAAACATTTCAAGTCTGACAAACTGACATAACGATCCAGCAAAGGGACACGAAACATTTGAGGGGCTCTTAGAGGCTTTTTTTGGTGGATCTGAAGTAAATTTAAAACTGCAACTGTACAGTTTTTTATGCCTTTGATTCTTTTTGGTAAAGACAGAACTACAATCATCTGAATCGTCCTCTCCGCTGCCAACTCCCTACACCATGTCAGTGACGATGAACATTTTCAACTTACACATTTCCCAACAAGATTTCCGGTAAGACTGCGTTGAACACTTCCCACACACGCCCTCCTACAGCACTGCCCCCGCTTCTCAGCATCCTATGCAGCTCTGGTGCTGAGCATGTCTTTCCCTTATAGCCACCAAAATCCTTGTAGCACCCTCCCCCGTACAGCCAACTCATCTTAGAAACCACAAGGAAAAACAGATTCATGTTTGCCAGAGAAATCAAAGAGGCCATCTACATCAGAGCTTTATGACCATCTCTAAATAGAGATAGAGGGCGCCATAGACTTTCTGCAACTTATGATTCACTTAACTCTCTGAGTCATGTTTGCTATCTACATATTAACATGATGTCACAGAAGCAATGGATTGTTCATTTCATTACAAAGATGGGAGTTGATCAGACAGTTGGAAATTCAAATGTCTTGTGTTGGAAAAATCCAATTTTTTGTGTTGGAAATTACATTTTAACTTTATTCAGAACAGATTCAAGTTTCTTTAGAAGTACATTATTGCAGGAATCACTTTTGACGCAGCAACAAATTTTAAAATGGATTCCACACCTAATTAGAATTTCACTGAACATGTTCATCACCCTACAGAACATTGTAGAGGATATCCCAACACATAAACTTCTTGTGCTAAATACACTATAAAATACAAAGCAGCCACAAACAGTTCAGAACATTACAAAGTATATAAAATTGAAATTGCAAGTATGACTATTGAGCATTTATCACTGGTTATGAATGGTACAGTATGCAAATTAATAGCTTTATTGATTAGGGTTATTAGCTATCATGTTATGCATGATAAGTCTTTATAAGCTTATGTTGTCAATGGGTTTATTCCAAATCTTGTTGCACAATATAATATCTCGAGTCAGAGCCTTGAAATCAAGTTATATACAGCAGTCTTCAACTGTAGCAACTTGCCAATATTTGAATTTGTACACTCAAGGTATTCCAATATGTTACAAGATTTGGAATAAACCCACTTTTTGTATGTCAGTAAAGCATTGCCTGTCTTTATGCATTGGGACAATATTCTAAAAGCAGTGTGTGAAGGGTGAAACACATGTGCCTCAAAATTGCTCCTGGACCAACTATTGCTCACAAACTTTCTGTATTTCCTTAATCTATGAAAAAAGTCCTGCACTGATTACAAATGTAAAAGAGAACCTTTTCAATGAATTCATAATCATTTTGGACCCCCTTTAGACACAATATTATAGGACCCCCTATAAAAAATTCTAGCGAAAAGCCTTGTTACTGAAGGCGCGAGTCATCGAGAGATCTGACCAAACACAGTCCCTATCACAGTCGTTCATGATTGCAATTGAGCACAAGTCTGACTCGTAATAGCTCAATGTTATGAGTGTGTCTGCACACTTATTGATCACCCCGCATGAATTTTGTTACCATAATAAGGGATGTTATGCAGGGATAAATTTAATATGTTGGCTGCATGAACAAAACTCGATTCATATGATAAGTTTAGACTTTAAGGCAGGGTTAGGACTTTAACATCCTGAAATCCAGCCATGCTAAAGCTTTACCCTCTCCTCAACGTTGCTTCCTTCCAACAAAGGCAGTAAGCATAGTTGGAGAGTATGCAAAACAAGCACGACCGGATTTCAAGCTATAATTTTCACATTATCTGTTGACTGACTTAGCCTGAGTGCCAGTCATTTTAGCTTTAGTCTTTTGGTTACAAAAGCAACCAATAGAGCAAAGCTAAAAAGACTAGTACAGGCATGCACCCAGGCTAAAACTGATTAGCATCTATCCTACTCATTATTAGTGCTGCCAAAGTTATAAAGTTTAACCCTCCAAGTGCCGTGGGCTGAATATAATGCCTTGTTCTAATCAGTCCCGAGACTTGGAAGGTTAAGCAATTATTGGGCTCGTTTATTTTTATTATTGAAGCTTTTGTTTTAGCTGCCACAGGTAGTGTCACCAGTCTTAGTACTGAAGCGCACACAGGATACATGGGGTAGAGTCTTCAAGCCATTACCAAAATACTTGCACTGAAATTGTCCCTTGTTTACAACAGTTGAACTGCATATATGAAGTCTGCATTTGGTTGCATTTTGGTTGTATTGCATACACGGAAAAATTGTCTCTTAGAATAACACCCTAGGTTGAACTGAAGAATCGACATCATCATCATGAAGAATACAAGCTGTATATGTGGACAGATTAGAGGGTACTTGGGGAGTTAAGTAGAAGACTGAATGCTTTTGAGGCACGTGGAGCAACTGGGTAATTTATCGTATAATGTGAAGTAGTATGCAGTTATTACTTCCTAAAATTAATATCTATTGGAAAATAACACTCCCGTGTGGAGTGGAATGCCCCTTTAACATCCTATATCTGAGGAATGTCTCTAGCTAAAGCTATAGATACTCATTTTCACCATTTTCGCCTGGACGCATGCCTAGCTAAAAGCCTGGCTCTAGCTGTCTTACTGGAGGATCGCAGTGCAAAGTCAGATGGCTAGAAGATCACTGTTGTATTGCTACCCCATGTATCTATATTGAAACACACCAATCTGGTATGATTATTGAAGGAAAAGGGATTATAGAAGTCCAATGTCATCAGTGCAATGAGAAATCCAAGGCTCTTTCTTAAGTGTCTACTTTTTTGACGTACAGTTGTGATGGTTGCTTTGAAGAAATGAAAAATCAAAAACTTTTTTTATCTTAATGGGGCTATCACAATTAGATGTACACATACTCTAATTCCAACCGAGTTGCATATTGACATTTTTTTTTGCTGTACACACAATGAATAATATAATTTATACGCAATACAATTATATAGTTTTGTGCATGTTCAAAACTGAGGTATATTGTGAGGATGCTTGAGTACATAAACGTACACAAAATGATAGTGAAAAATCATCATAACTGGGTATAGTGCGTACAACTGCGTATGAAAAAATTGTCAATCCACAACTCAAATTAGAATACGTACAAGTTCACCAGCCCCCTAACTGACAAACCAGAAACAGATTACTATGCAGTTGATATCCCCAAGACATCACGAGGCCAGCTGTTTCACTCCTGTTTGATGTAAGTCCAGACTGCGTTTCTACTTACTCATCTCCGACCAACACATTTCGGAAGACTTCGCTACAGTTATACCACCCATCCCACAGCGGACCTGGCAAGCCCTCTAGGATTGTGCAGAGTTGGGGCACGGAGCATGTCTGTCCACAGAATGCGCTGTAGTCCTTGATCCATCCATGGCGATACAAGGAGTTCATCGGGAAGAAGGATTCCTCCTCAAGCTAGGGACTTCAAGGCATCTGTAAGGAAGGTTGTTGTTGTTTCGAAACGAAAGTGAAACGGGTCCGCGTGACTTGGCGGGGAGCGTAGGCGCTGCTGGTTGGGTTAGCGTTCGCACTCCGGTGGCAGCTAGAACGTTAAAGCTCCAAAGCAAGTCCAGTGGACTTGTTTCATTTCTGTTTCTGGATTAAACATTCAGGACATGAAAATTTAATGAAATTCATTCAAAAATTCTCAAACAATTTACGTAGTCCTAATGTCTTGCTAGTTATTACTGTGTCCTATATATCATTGCATTAAAAGTTCAAAATTCATGGTTTTCAGTGTTTCTAACCATCTTGACTTGTTCATTTTATATTATTTGTGGCTCATGTAGTTAGTGTGTAGCATCTGGATTTTCCCTTACCACAGGATGCCTGCTTTTCTAAGTCTTTCTCATTTTTGTTTCTCCTTTTCCAAGTATCCCAATGCATTTAAAAGACATATAAAAGCAATGAGGAGTTGAAAAAGATAGTCCTAACTTTGTCTATGATTATGTTAAGGCATCATTTGAAATCTGAATGATATCACTTCTAAGGTGTCTTAAGCATCCTAAGGTATATCTAAAGAGGAATAACGCATGATTTGGAGTCCTGGATTGGTGTATGATAATATGTTTGGGCATCATTCAAAATCTGTCACCTTCATTGCCTCCTTGCACCTTCAAGTTTCCCACCCATGTGTATGATTTATTCATCACCTGTCTCCCAAAAGAATGTTAGGGTACACCACATTGTAGCTGTCCCAGGTGCCGCACCAGTTTTTGGTGATGTTGCAGATTATCTCTTTGAGTTCTGGTACTGAGCAGGTCTTGCCTTGGAACTCGCGACACTTCTCCCAGTAGTATACTCTCCGTGCTAGTTTCATATTTATAGCCATCTATAAACAATATTTCAAAGAACTGTCAAGGGAGGGATAAAGTTGGGGAAGGCAGCAGAAAAGATGGGAGGTTATAATATCAGCAAATGGATAGGCATGACGCTAAGTGAAACATTAAGAACATACCACTATACCAAAAAGGGTGGAGAAAACCGAATGGGCCCCAAAAGGAAAATGTTGTGTTTCCAGTTAACAAACCGACTAGATACCAAAATTCTACCAACCCAAGCCTTTTTAGTCAACCGCTAGCACTGGAAAGAGAAATGAAATGTCAATCTGACATCTGACTGATGAAAAAAGTTGTAGAACCTTTTTTTCCAATATGTTCTCATTTCTGCTCGAATAGAGAATTGTGTATATCTGTATCATTTCACATGTTATATGATGATGATAATTATACTAGTGTCCTGATGCATTTCCCTATCACATTCATTTGTTAAATAGTATTTGTTGAACCATTTTGGAAAAGTCTCAACCTTTAAAATTGCTGTCATACATGTAAGTCCTCTGAAAGCACAGTCTATTTCAATAACCAGCACTTCAGCACCAAGGACAAGTACATACATACATTTCTGTCTTGGTTGCCAATTTCACTGTTAAAGCTATGAAAAGATGGTAAAATCCAATGTGCTATCCTCCTTGGCTTGTACTATCATCTTTGATTCTGTTTTGTGTTTAAGTGAGTTATTTCAAAATTCAATGTTTAAAAACGTACCATTTTGACTTCTGATCTCATCTGTGACCTTCAAGTTTTCCAATGCGTCTCAAAATCATTTACACTTCCTAGCAGGACGAAACAAGCTGTACTATATGTCTTTACCCATTGCCTAGTAGAACCTTTGTAAAGACTTCATCGTATGTGTCGTAAGGGCAGTACCAAGTCCTAGTGGTGGGTCTAGTACGTTCTCTCAGCTCTTGTACGCAACACGTCCGTCCTACAAACTCACGGCATTGCTCCTGGTATAGTCGACGTTGGGCATAGTTCATCTTAAGACAAAGTTAAAAGACGTTAATGTTCTTTTCGCGCCATATATGGATGGTGCCTATGGTGGCAGCCATCTCGATTTCAAAGCCCATGGGCCACACACAGCCCAGGGAAAACAGCTAACTCACTTTGGTCAATGGTCTAAATTCTTATCATTACTCCTTGCATAAGACCTTTGAAAAGTTTCTGATGATTCAAAACTTTTATTGTGGTAAATTGGCCAGTAAACAAAAAACAATATGACGTTCAAAATTAGCATCAACTTAGTTTTCATTAGCTTTGCCAGAGTTACAAAAAAGTGCCCATCAGCTAAATGTCAATATGTTGATCCAAAAGTTTAAACTTTTGCTCGACAGTTTCAGTGCCTGTCATTGATCCCGTCACAAATATGCAAATAAGTTTGCCCTATGCTCAATTTAAATATTTGTGGCTGGATAAATGCCACAGTAACCACAATTTCACTCCTCACACTTCAAGACAAACCTCTGGGATTATGATATTATATAATAAACCCACTTGTTTCCTAACAATATTCCTGGAAACACCTCATTGAAGCTGTCTGCAGCTAGTTTGAACCCGTCGGCAGACCTTAGTGCTTGGTTCAGTTGTGGAACGCTACAAGTCTTTCCCCTGTATCTCGCCAAACGGATTCCGAGAGGTGTGATCGACTGTCTCCTGTTGCCACCACTTAGAAAGTCTTCCCAATTTATGCTCATTAGTTCCCTGGGACAAATGCATAAATGTCATTTTGACATAACCTTGACGTTACATGTAACTCCCACCCTACATGTGCTTGATGCTTGTCTATAGACTATAGCCAAGACTAAGGGTGGGTACCAGTACAGAAAATTCAAGGTCCAGGTCCAGAGGTACCAGGTCCAGGTCCAGAGGATCAGGTCCAGGTCCAGACCTGAACCTGATTGTCTGAGAAAAGTTGTAAGGGATACTCAAAACAATGGTCCATTTTTTTCTACAAAGGAATCTGTTTGGTACAGTATCCAACTCCCACTGGCATTTTAAAATCCTTTCTTCATGTAAACGATGCTAAGTTTGACTGAAGAACATGCAAATTGGTAGACCTACCTACCTAATCCTCTTCTGTAACCTTTGGTATAAACTCTACTATACTTCACTCTTATCATTTTCTTTGACCGTCAATCCCCAAAACATGTGAACGCCTGCCGATATAATGTGACTGTTCATTCTCTAATCGGTTCAAAATCCAGTCTACTGATTTTTTCAGTCACATAACCCCAGAAGTATAAAAACTTTGGATTTTCAAGTTTTCCTGCAATTATAGCAGCACTAAGACTTGTTTTGTTGACTGCTATGGTTCCCGTACCTATTTCCCAAGAAAATGTCCTTAAAGACTTCGTCATAGTCGTCCCAGAGAAGGTATGGCCAAGACGACATTCCTGCTATTTTCAGCTCTTCCACAGAACATGTCTTACCAACGTATTGTCGATCGTCAAAGGTTCCATATTCACCATAATTCATCTAGGAAGCATAAAACAAAAAAAGGAGAAGAAAAAACAGGCCAATAGATTATTGAGTGGCAAGCATGACTTCACCTTACACAAATGTTTTGACTTGTGTTATACTGTGTCCTACATTACATACATTAAAGGCAACCTAAGATATTTTAGTGTTAAAAATGGAAATGATCTGCATAAGGCAATCTGTATGAAATTGATAGCTACTGCACTATATTCCCACATTTACATCATTTCATACTAAAGTTTCAGCGGTTAAAAATGGCACAAAAACAAGCTGCGCTAAGATTCCCACAAAAATTAGACTTCACGACACCCTTGTGCCACTGCGGCATCGAAAACTTGCACCTTGAATGTTGGTATGTAATGGAATAGAGTTGCTTCATCTTATTATGTAGAATAGTGCCCTAAAAATTGACTTAAATAATTGAAGCTCTACAACTCTAACTCAGGCTAATATTGCTTACTACTAGGTTGCTTTTGAATTAGTTTGTACTATAGGCCTTTATTGTGGCAATCCAATCATTACATGTAAAACAGCTATCTACAAATTTTCAGGATCTTTCCGACAAAATGACATCAAAATACATTTGTATATGAACAGGACTTTCAATTGAGACTTTTAAAATTTTCAAGTTTTCCTGCCTTAAACACTTGTTCTGTCCACTGTTAAGGTTCCCATACCTATTTCCCAAGAAAACGTTCTGAAAGACCTCATCATAGTCGTCCCAGAGTTGGTATGGCCACGATGACACACATTTTGGCGACCTGCCTCTTCCTACTTTCCTCAGTTCTTCCACAGAACATGTCTTACCAATGTACTTTCCACATTGTCGGAGGTAAAAGGTTCCAAATTCACCGTAATTCATCTAGGAAACATACACAAAAAAGAGCCTGTCATCCAAAAAGATGAAGAAAAGGATATCTAAAAAAGTAAAGGTGACTTTTTAAATTTAAAATATACTGGCAAAACTTTTTTTCAGCACCAAGGACAAGTATACATTTCTTCCTTTGTTGCCTTTGAATTTGATAAGAAAAAAGTGGCCAAAACAACCTTTCTATCTGTCTTTGCACCATAATCTTTAATTGCTTTGTGTTAATGTGGTTATGTTTAAAATGATATCAATGTATGGTGGGCCCCCTTGGAAATTAACTTTCAAAAGTTGTAGGGGCCACCCACCCATTTTGAGATGAATAATTACACACTGTCATGTAAATAAATAAAATGTTTTGTTTCAATTTTGTGTTCAGATCTGACCTGTAACCTTCAAGTTTTCCAATGCTTCTCAAAATCATGTACACTTCCTTGCAGGATGAAATGAAACTGTTATATATCTACCTTTACCCATTGCCTTGTAGAATTGTAGTGACCGCTTCAACTGAGTACCTTTGCAAACTTTTTGTTCTGTCCTCTCCCTGTTGTCTAAGTGTTACACCATGTACATGTACAGTACATGTATGTACTACAGACGTACAAAGACCCGACATATTCATCAAGAAGTGCCACTCCATGACATTCTACAGTTGGTATTTCTTATGTAGCAAAACAAGTAGAGTATCTGTAAGACTTTGAAAAAAGTATACAGTTCTAGAAGCAAATTGATTCCATTCTGCCACAAATCCAAGCTTTCCTGCCTCCTCTACATGGATATACATTGTACTGTGCCCCTGTACACCAGTCCTTTACCCATACCTAGTACCCAACAGTATGCCTGGGTAAACTTCATGTTGACCACCAGGCAGTTTATAAGGTCCTGTGGGATTGTGGTTGCAGTCTTGCCCTAAAGCCTTCTTCAGGGCTGGCACTGAACAAGTCTTCCCCTTGTACGTCCGACTTATTCGGGCATAAAAGGTCTTCTTGGAACTGAAGTTCATCTTGACATAAAGATGAGGAATAGATAATTCTCTATGTTACTGTAATCAATGAAAGGAGCCCCAAAACACCTGACTATATTGAAATTGGAAGATTGTTTCAACAAGAAACAACCAAATTGAATTCCAAATGTGGTTGTACATTGTAAAGTCCTATGGATGTATGTAAGCCTGAAATATTGGTTATAATAACCTAGAAATTGAGAAAAAGATCAGTATGTTCATTTCCTGTTAGGAAATGCCTTAGGTATACACATACTATTTGCACCCTCAAATCGATCTTTGCCCAAATCTTTACACAGTTTGTCAAGTCAGCTTAAGTTTTCCTGCTCTTGGCAGTGACTATTCATACCAAACACTGCCCTGCATACAAATTTGCTCTCTCATCGACTATCCACTTTATTGTCTACACACACACACTTCCAAAGTGCCATAAAATGAGAAAATCTATATTCATTTTACCAAATAACAATCATGTAATACAGACACAAGGGAAAGCTATATTTGGGGGAACTAAGGGAAAGGAATATTCACAACCCTAGTGTTGACCTGCTTCCACAAAACTGATGCAGTAATGTACACGTATCACTAACAAAACCTGGCCAAGAACTGGACCATTTTCCTGTTTTATCATGCAATTAAGAAAAACTGCTTCACTTCAGGCAATCCACATTGAATAACATATCGCATGTATCCTCTTTCATCTTTAAGTTTTCCTGAGGACTGTATCTCAAACAGTAGCACTCTGGCCTCAGTTGGCTACAGTTAGAGTCTCAACACACGACCAAGTCCTGCCGAACCCTTACCGATCACCCAGAAGAATGTTGGGGAAGACCTCTGTGTACTTCTCCAGTCTAGGCCACAGCAGCGCGGAGGTAGACTTATCAGGGCTGGCCTCCCGTAGGAGGTAAACTAGCTGGAGAACCGAGCAGGTCTTGCAGAAGGACACGGGCCTGCGCGCAGGGACACCTGGCGGTAGTACACTCTCACTCATCTGATGGTTGTAAAGGGTGGGGACTTAAGAAGGAAGAATGTCTTTTAGTATTATCTCAATACAGATTGATTAGAATGTTGTCTTAACCATCCTTGTCTTAACTATGAACTTCAAGGAAAAAGTGTGGTTCTATACTTACTTTTATTAACATCTAACTCCATAAAAACATGTTGTTCACCTTGAAGTGGCAAGTTTCTTTGCCGTTTTAGTAGCTGGGTAATTTTTTTACAGGGAGGAGTTGCTAGCCCTTCCCCTTGAATGTATTGAAGGGATCTCTTTGAATGTGGGACCCACATTTTACGGACATTCTGAAAGACAGTGCAGCCCTTACCGAGTTGTCCCGACCTGACTCCATGACTGGAATTGAAGTCTCCCAGTTATCTAAACAAAAATTGGAGCTCAACTGTGATGATGCTACCAGTTTAGCCACAGGGACATTACTCCATAATTTTATGGTCTAACAATGTTTACAATGGATGCATACATTGCATTTTGATGCTGGGCATTTGTTCCTTGACTTTAATGGTAGTTTTACCAATAATAAAAATTAACATGTCTACAAAGCACTTAACACAATAAACAAGGGCTTTCATTATTGCTTCACTTGCAACTCCAGGTTTTAATACAAAATTCAGAGTACCAGTTAAAAAGAATTTTATCTCTATTCTACTCTTTATCAAAGATCATCTGCTTTTCCTGCCATATAAAAAGCTGGTGATGTAGACATCTAGTTCTGTTTTTAACTTCAACTTCTTTAGTTATATCAAGGAGCTTTCATCATGCTATATATCATCATGTTATATATTAGTACATCTCATTCTATGCATGCACAGAAACTAACTGAAAGACAGTTGGTATTATCAAGGAGCTTTCATCGATGAAAGCTCCTTGGTATTATTCTTCATTCCTAACATTTAATTTAAACTGTACAGCCATCAACACTTCCAGTGCCTTCCTCAAGTTTTCCTACACGAAATGTATCTAATACATGTACATGTAGTGTTAGCTGGTCACAAGTTCTTACGAGTTTCCCAGCAATATTCCGGGATAGATGTGGTTGTACTCCCCCCAGCCACTCCCGTCTCCCAGTATGTTGTTCAGCTCCTCTACTGAACATGTCCTGCCCCTGTAGCTACCAAAGCAGCCTGTGGTGTAGGGTGAATGGGCCGAGTACCAAGGTAGGGACATCCAGATAGAACTATATACTATCTGAAGAAATATTGTACAAATCGCATTACAATGAGGAACTTGCTCTGGTGGCACATAGGACAGTAGATTTCCTTGTTGTTTCAGTAGCAGGTTATTTTTTACAGGGAGGGGTTCCCCATTCTTTAAGTGCTCAAGGCACCTCCCTGAACATGGGACCTTTTGAACACTTTAGATCCCTGACAAAAGACAGATGCAGCCCTTAACAAGATGTCCTACACAGGATTTCCATCTCCCAATTACCAAATAATTGGAACCATGTACCAGAAGATCAACTATGAGAATGCTGCCAATTGAGCTACAGGGACATCTCTACAATAATGCACAGTTTTGTGAAAAATGCAATGGAAGACTGCATTGTGTAAAATAGCACTCTGTGTAACAAAGAGGGGACATCCAAAACAAACAAAGGAACGTGCCTATAAAAACTCAATGATTCATATCATCAAAAAATGTCTCAGAAGGCTGCATGGCACATGTTAAGTCTAAAACTGCATTCCTCAAAGACAAAATGCCTGGACTAAAACCACATATTATTTTTTGTACAACACAAATGTTTATTGATTCCCTCGGTGCATTTCTATTGGAGCAGAATCCTGTTGGAGGATAAAAGGAAATAAAAGGAAAAGAAAACAAGTTACTGAAACAACAAGCACGTTTTACTCCTCTGTTCATCAAATATTCCATTCGTGGTTCACGTCTTTCCTACTCACGAGTCTCCAAGATTAATTTCACGATAGACAGGGTTCACGTCTTTGCTACTCACGAGTCTCCAAGATAAATGTCACGATAGACGCGGTCGCACGGGCTCCAAAAGATCTCACAACCCCAGACATCATCGCAAATGTCTCGTAACTCTGGGACGGAGCAGGTTTTCCCGTGGTAAGTAGCCCATCGATCCCAGTACCAGCTAGACATCTCCAAAAATGACACTGTGCCACAAAAACTAAATGTTTACAACCATTCCTGAATAGACTTCCTGCAACTTATGATCCACTGCTCACCGAGTCACGTGTCTTATCTGCATAACGTGACATCACAGCAGCAGTGGATTGTTCACTGTACCTTGACAAAGACTGAAGCTGTTCAGTTGAAAATTTGGTAAGTCCAATATTTTGTGTTGGAAATTACGGTTTAACTCCTTCCAGAATGACTTCTACCAACACAGGTAGTGGTGCGTACCTAAACTCAATTTCGGGTTCAGGTCTGGACTCAGGTCCAGCAGTTCAGGTTCAGGTCCGGATAACATGCATATAAAATTGCATGTTAGCATGAATTGAAATGCAATGTGAAAAATACATGAAAATGATAGAATGCCAGTGTAAACACGAACTGTTTTTTGTCTTTTTCCAGTGCAAATTTCACTGTCTATGGAAGGTTTTAGATGGTTTAGAACAAAAAAAGGGAATATAAGTGACAGATTGCTTTTTGCAAGTCCGGACTTGGCTCCGGACATTTAGGTTTTTTTTGGACTTGGACCTAAACATTTTTAGGTCCAATTCCAAGTCCGGGCTTTAGGTACGCACCACTAAACACAGGTGAACTTTCAAGCTATATGCAGTGTAGTGTTTAATGGCCGAGGGACTATTCTAGTGACACAAGGGTTAGAGGCCCAAGGTACGATTCCTGGCAGTTGTTTTTGGTGGATAAGACATACATCCACCAATACACAAAGAATAAGTCTGCTGTACAAAGTAATTTCCCATTCTACAGCCCAAAAGCTGCTGCACTTAGTAAGTAAGAACAAGAAAAAAATGCTTGAATGTTGAAACTTGAAAAAAAATTCAGACTTCTTGAATCTTTCACTCACCTTTAAGGATGACCATGTTAAGTGACAAAAAATATATTTTGGATGTTGTTCTACAATGCAGTGATTGTCATTATTTATTGATTTTCACTCACTCCTCTGGCATCAAAAAAATTTCCACAAATATTTTTGCCTTTTCATCATACAAAAGCACCATGTACTCACTGGTCACCCAGGTATATATTGAGGAAAACCTCATTGTACCTATCCCCGAACGATCCCGGGCACCCTGACTCTCCCAACAGGGCATGACTGAGTTCTTTTACTGAGCAAGTCTTGCCACAAAAGCCACCGAACTGTGCATAATGCCACCCATAGCTGATATCTATTAATAGAAAACAACAGTAAATGTATAAGTATTAATCTTAGAAATGTGTTACAAACATCTGCAAGCAAATGCAAAATATCTAGCCAGGACACTTCTGGCAAACTGCACTGTTAATTCTTACACAAACACTTTTAATTTCATATATATGGTGACCTGCCCCTCTAACTCTGTCCTGACACTTGCTACATTTGTACATTTTGTAATCAAACACCACAGGGTGTCTGCTACTTAACCAGTAACTATTGTGATAGCTGTCTGGTCCAGGTCATTCACCTAATTTTTTGGAAGGAAAGAACAGAAAGAAACAGCAAAAACAACATGTTGTTTCCCTTCTGTGAAGATGAACGACAAGTTTGGCTTTTTTTTCCAAATCAAAATTAGAGCAGCAAATGAGAAACCATCCTTATGTTAACAGTAGAACAAAGATTTTTATCTAGCCTATATTAGTATATACATGTATCTAAAATTTTACTGACACATTTTGGTTTGCAGGGAAGAGCACCAAACCCATCCTCTGTTATCTTCTTTTCATGCAAGCTGCAATATAATGTACATTCCTTTTGTTGGTGCACTTTTATTTCCCAGACTCACATGTTTCCGAGTAAGATGTTGTGGTCAACTTCATCAAAAGAATTTCTGATGTACCATATGGAACCAGACCAAGCCAATGCCCTCTTCAAGTCTAGCACTGAACATGTTTCGTATGGAAAGGGCCATACACGCCTTACAACGTTCACAAATCTTTTCTCCCACTTTCCTAGAAGAAAGAATGCATGCATTGACTAAGTTGTAATGATTGGCTAGGGGCCCTCAATATGATGTAGAGGACAATATAGTGACTCCTTTTGAAAACTACAGTAAGTTGAAACTTGTCTTGGAGCCAGCCAGTATAGGGTCCTTAACAATTCCTCCAGTACAGCTGGGATCTTCTGCAAATCTGTGAAGGATTAATACAAATCCTTACCTAATTCCATATTAAATATGTTGATCCTCTGCAAATCTGAATGGGATCCCATATAAATCCCTGGCTAATTCCATATTGAATGTGTTGATCCTCTGCAAATCTGAGTTTGATCCAAACAAATCTCTTAGTACATAAAGTGGCTGGTAGTGGTAGCTGTACAGTAGATGGTAATGCTGACTAGCTGAGGCAAGTGATATGCTAGTGATTACAAATTACACTACACTTCCGAGCAGGCTAAAATATAAGTTACATATTTGCCACATAGGGTGAATGCTTTAATTCAAGAACGTTGTTGGCCTGCATGCAAATGTGAATTTGTAAGTTGTATTAAGTCTCCAATTTTGAACTGTCTCTCCAGTTAATTGTTTATTAGCAGACCCCTTTTTTCCATTTCCATTTTTGCAGTTAAATTTGTCTAATTCTATGTCACAAAGTTTAGAGTTTTACGATGCATGAGGTGAATTTTGTGTCTGTCCTGATGTCATGACAAGCCAGCAACTGTTCCCATCCAGGAATGGAGGGATGGGTCCTGGAGAAAGCCCTCCTAAGTGGCCAATTTCTACTGTTTTTCAGCCTGCTTGGTAGTCTCGTGTATGGTTACATGTAGTACATGCTTACATTCAGTAGATGTGATAACGAGACTGACGAATATAACACAGCCACAGACAGTCACCCCAATGACGTATAACAGGTCCGTCACCTGGCCCAGGAGCCAGGCTATCCAGCCTACCAGCACATGGAAACAGCATCTTACAATTAGTCTCTAACAGACTTCTTAGGCTGCTAAAAAAATATACAGTGGAATCTTAAGTGGTTCATCTGCCATGCTCAAGACTAATAACACATAATTAGCAGGATGTTCCTGTCAATAATATTTCTTTACTGACAGGATGTTCCTATCATTACTAGTAGTATTTTTATTGGGGGCACTATTGGCTTTCTTAAATGCAGAAGTCATGCTTTTAAAACTTTCACTGAAAAATAACTGAAAAAAAGTTGAGATATAAAAAAATGTAACATAATTTCTTTTTGTTTTTGTAATGTTTATCAATTCACATTCACGCCATCTTATTTCTGATCTCAATATGTGTCATAAATATTTTTTCTTTCATTACAGTATATTCAATTTTTCGTACACTTTTGATGGGATATACAACAACAGCTGTTAAATGTGTCAAGGACTCAAGCAATGAAACCCTATACAACAGTATGGGATAGCATTTCACTGTCCTTTTTTTGTCATGATGATCTGTCATTCCAGATTTGCATAACTTCCAGAGCTCTAAACGTAACATAAACCTAAAAACCGTTCAAAAGATTTCTACTGCTAAAACCTTTTTCTTGCTTCTTAAAGATTAAACTTTGTCTCTATAGCTTATTTAAACATTTAAGAAGTGCATGCGCTTAAAGTCTATTCATAGCACTTTACATATGCGGACAACACAGTAGATGGTGTGTCATATTGGAATGGCACGAATGCAGCCGTCAACCGATCTTGCGGCGGCAAACTGACCCTAATTCTAACACCATACCTTCTCGAAAACCCCTTCAAACTCTTAAGATTACCTCTGGGTAGTACAGAAGTCGGACGGTTGAGAAGTTGGGTGGCGATTATGACAAGTCTTGCGAATAAAAGAAGCCCAAGGACAGCAAAGAGAGACTCCAACACCCACAGCACTTTCAACATCTGGACAAACTAACCCAGCCAAAACTGGTCCGAACCGGACTAAAAACTTGACTTTCGGCCAAAAATATCACGCTAGGACGAAAACAACATCTCATATTTCCCTTGAACTTATTTGTTTTGGCAACACTGAGGTAAATAATGGAGAAAATCGACAATTTTTGAAGTAAAAAGACGAGAAAAGTTGAGCTTACCCGCGTTCAGCACTTTGGAAACCTTATGTAGGTTAAAGGTCAACTGATGACGTAACACGGCATCCAACCAAAACAACTAAACGCATTTCTTTGAGTTTCAAATATTTGTTGTGGATCAAATCTGCAATTTATTGTGCATTTTGAGTAACATATTAAGTAATATTATTTTTTTATCTTCTATTTCAAGTCATTGTGAGCAACTACGATGAATATTTAAAATGAATACTTTTTTTAGCCGTCGCGTGTTGCAGCGATTTAAATCACCTTGGCACCATAAAAATATTTGCGGGTCAGCTGGGGTGGCCGGCGGCTCTCCAAAACCTATATTTGCAGTCATGATGACGACAAACATAGCCAATCCGGGCTACAGGCCTCAAACCATGGCCAGCTTCGACCGCTTCAGCCGCTACAACTACATCGGGAGTGCCTACGGGCGCCTGGGCGGCTCTACCGGCGCGTTAGACCGAAGCTACGGCACGGGCCCTCCCGGTACAACAACAAGCGCCTTGAAGACGATCGGACTGAGTCCAACCAAGACGTCTACCAAGACTGTCACCTTCGCTCCGGGAACTCGAGGGAAAGACATGTCTTATACCGACCGTTATTCTTCAAGTGAGCGGTTCTCTAGCTCAAGTGCTCCGCTCACAAGCTACAGATCCAACGTTGGAAATTTGCTGAGCTCAACGTCAACCTATCGAGATAGCTATGGGTATCGTAGCCACGATAGGGACTATGACTCCTCCAAATATTCCTCCAGAATTCCCTCTTCTAACACCACAACGAACTCTTCCCCAATGTCAAGTTCGTACGGAAGGTATTCAGGAGAGTATTCTTCCTCCAGCACGTCTGCGACGAAGTCAAAGTCAAGTTCGGGAGGTTATTGTACGGCGGATGATCTTTCAGAGTGTTTGAGGGGCGGAGTTGGTGCCTACATCACGCACACGTCTTATAACGAAGTCTTTCCCAACATCTACATCGGCGACCAGTAAGTATAAACCCTTCTTTTCTAGTAAGAAAGTTGAAATAGAAGATTTGCTGTTGTGCTATAGTGGTGTTTGCAAATTTTAAATCATGCATTTTTACGTCACGATTGTTTGGCCTTTTTAATTGTCAGCATCACAATAGTACAACGTCATAAGCGTCAGATATGGCTGAAACTTTTCTGTTAGATTTCTGAACAAAGTTTTGTCCTTAAAAGTTTTGTTTTGTTTCTTTTTACACACCAAACAAATAGACACCATGTATGTTGAAGTTTTCCTACTAGTAGTACTACCAGTGAATCTTTGTTGAGTGTCAAGGTACAATGTTGACTTAAGTTTCAAAAGGGTGTTTTGGTTAGACTAATGAGTGTGGTTTTTCAATGGACACCTGATACAACCAAAACTTTCTACTATTACCGGTCCTTGCACTTAGACTGACCAAAAAAAGGGTATGGTTTTAATACTAGAGACCAAAAGAAAGGCACACAGTGCCCTTTTGTCTTGTCTTTTCACTCATTTGATAACCTTTTTTCTCAAGAGAGCATTTCTTAAACTATTGGAGGCAAACAGATTTTTACAAAACATTTTATGTTTTGTTGCTGTTAAGGACAAAACTTTGTTGGTACTGTTTAAGCACAATTGGTAATATAATTATAGTGTTACCATATTCCTCAATGCAGTGAAAAGCATTTCGCAGCATATATCACACTTCACAGCATTGCAACATGCTCTTCAAAACCTCTAATCTTAACTGTGAAAAGAACAAAAATTCTCCCTTCAATTGTATCTTTCTGACATTTTGGGTTGTCATGCCAAGCAATCATATGATCACAATTTTGAATCCCAGAAAGAATTCTTTCTTTTCATCCACGACAAAATCTAGGCAATGGTATCTGGCGGAATTTTCTCCCCAATTTCCATCAACGATGGCCGGAAATTCTTTTGCATCAGTCAGGAAAACAAATTATTTCCTCCTCTTTCATTCAGCCGACATGTTTACAAACGCTGAGCTACCTTCACCCTGGCTACTACCAATGGTACTTTAATAACACTCACATCATTGCACAAACCCAGTGCAGTGTTACTGTATATGTATGTGTGCGTCATTCCACTGGGAACCGTGACAACTCTGTCCGGGTCCCTAAAAGGGTTCGATGAATTATTAATTGTCCACTTCACAAGGAGAGTCCATTCTAGCATGTTAACATCAGTTAACCACAAATCACCCTCTCGACCTACATGTGAGTGGTTACAATACACACACTACATGTATTTTGAATAGCTGGGGGAAATTTAGCCACTCCCATATATCATATAAGGCTTCAAACATTTGACTGTTTTTTCTGTGAAGAAAATAGAAAGGAGACGGTATTTGCAGGGTTAAAAAAAGGGTAAGGAGACTGGACCCACACTGAGGGCAAAGAATAACACATTTTCAATAGTATACAAAACAAAATGTAAATGCTAGGTTAAGTGCAATTGGACCTTGCTTTGGCTTCTGTTTTTAGCCAACCAAACTGGGTCACCTCGTTTGTGAATTCCTAATTGTTAGTTTTGAGCACACTCTTTTTAGATAGAGGGTGCAATCATACCGCAACCAGTACAATTAGCCACAAAGATACGTAGCTTCACAGTTTTCACTCATGAAAAATAATTTCATTCAATCCACTATGTCTAATTGCCTTTTAGATTTATCTATTGACTTAGATCATTGACTTTTACAGCTCACATGATACCAATTGTGACACCAAATTTCACAAAAAAATACAATTTTTAATTGGTTGCTAAGTAATTTCCATCTACTCTCACCTCTCAAATAAACGTACCGGTACGTTTATTTTTTTCCGCCTCAAAATCCACCCGGTACGTCCTTATTTTAGACGGTACGTTTATTTTTTTTTTTCAAATTGGGGCTTTCTTAACTAACCAGGGACCCCAAAAATATTGAAATTTTGGTATTTTCTGCCCATATTTCCGCGGTATTTTCGCTTCAAATTCACTAATTTTCGGACGAGGCAGCGCGGATTTCCCTGCCGCTAGCGCTATGACCCAAACATCCTAGGGATGCGTACCGGTACGCAGGACCGGTTCTGGACTTGCAAAAACGTTTCAGTTCAGGTCCAAAAATACCGAAACCCAAGTGATTCGGTACTGGACTCGTAAAAAATGTATCCTTTTCGTTTTAGACCATCTTTAACCTTCCAAAAATCTTGAAATTTGCGCTGAACAAAGACCAAAACATCGCCAAACATCGAGGTCACATGCTACACACACAGTCACTTACTTCCGTAAATTCTCTATCAAAACACAGAAATTAACCACCAACCAAACAAATTAAAAAGTTACCAATACTTTTCCACAACTTTTCACCCGTAGTCAACTTGTTTTAATGTTCCAGCAACGAAAAAATCCTTCCAAAATAAAGCACAGCGTTCAATCGGCTCGAAAACATCCGCCATGTTGGATTCATCAACTCACGCCAAATCTCGCGGTAATGCGCGAGATATTGACATATTTGCTGCAGTACCGTTGTATCTCGATAGGGGGCAGTGTCTATGACCTCCTTTCAACAACATTGAAAATACAACAGGTGGTGAAGAAGGTATTCTACTAAGTTGGAATGTTTCTTCAAAATTTTATTTTGTAACAATGATCATAAAATAAACTTTTTTTTTTATGTCTTCAATTTTTATTTTCATTCATTTTTTGCTTTTATTTTAATCTTTGTTGATGGTGTGACACTCAGATAAAGAAAATATGTGCAATAACATAGGAATTATTCTGTTCATTATTTATACAATTAACTGATATGGTACTGAGGCATAAATAAATAAAAAGAGCATACCTGCTTATCATCTTCTCTTGGACTGAAGTGGCATGGACACAGTTTACATGTCAATTTGGTATTTTTCCGGGGGGTACTTTTATTCCAGAGGGTACTTTTATTCGATTTTGAAGATTTGTCCGGGGGGTACTTTTATTCCAGGGGGTACTTCTATTTGAGAGGTGAGAGTAGTGGAAAGGGGGGAGTTATACACCTAATAAAACTAGCGAAAGTTAAAAGAAATTGGAATGCATGGCTTTCACGTAATATATCTAACACTAACAGATTGTTGGACACACTTGGAAGCCTTGCAGTAGCCACAAGTGTCGCGTAGCACCGGTAGCGACATTTGCCAAAACGCTTGTTTTCACCCGGACAATGCTCGAGCCGGCGTCCTCAACAGGTGTCAGTGAATGGTTACCATGGCGATGAATGCTCGAGTCGAGAGAGTAATGCCTGTTAGCGAACAATCCCGATTACGGGTAATCCACCCGGCACTTTAACTCACCCGAGCGCGGTAACTGGGGCATGGTTGCTTGGATTGTACGCACCGAAAAAGGCATTTGTCAACAGTGGAGATAAGAAGGCTATACAAGTCCGTGTAACAACTTTACACTGACGATCAAAAGGGATCTTAGCTGCAACGGTTTTCCACTTAGCATAACAGTGACAGTTTTTTTTAAATTGCTT
Source organism: Branchiostoma floridae x Branchiostoma belcheri (assembly GCA_019207045.1). Classification (NCBI taxonomy): domain Eukaryota; kingdom Metazoa; phylum Chordata; class Leptocardii; order Amphioxiformes; family Branchiostomatidae; genus Branchiostoma; species Branchiostoma floridae x Branchiostoma belcheri. Next base: position 14,123,925 of record CM033041.1, read on the forward strand.
TGAAACCCCTTTTAGTGACCTTTTTTGGCAACTGGCTAATTGAAAGTTTTAAAATTGAGGTTACCTTAATTAAGAGAGCAATACAAACTTAAGGCAATTTTTAAAGACATCAGTTTGTGTGTGTTTAGTGGCATGACACACATTCTAATGGTAATAAATTATTTTGAGTCACTTTTAGAAAAGCGTAAAATGGCTTAAGGCTAGCAGAAAGGCACTTTACACAATGTTTCTAACTCCACCCAGGTGTGAAAACGGGTACCTGACTTCGGTTGGGGAGGTTAAAGGCAGTGGAAGAGAGCAATGGGCCCCGCCTTCCAATACCGTACCCTCATAGACACAGTGGAAAACACACCACTGCCCCTTGATTTATCAGCTTCATAAGAGCTATGGGACTTAAACCTTGAAGCTTTTTCAAAAAGCACCCAAATTCTTGCACTGATCGTAACAGGGATTAGTCAGAGTTTTCAGCTATCAGTTCAGGAACTTTGCCTCTGGCATTTATCCAAACTCGAGTGACATCTGTAGTAATCTTGCATATTTGACTGTGTCAATGAGCCTTGCTATTAAGGCAATAACCGGTGACAAGCCCTAGGTGTTGGTAGCATGCCAGGGTGATAGAGTGCACTGCTGTTGAAATGTACTGATATGTTGAATATGAAACTCACTCACACATACAATATACATGTATATAAGTCCTGCAATCATCAGTTACTAGTACATATTAGCCTGGGTACTTTAATATATGTTACATGTCATAATAACTGCTGGCGTATTCAATGCTAAACCACATTTACAATGTAAATTGAAAATATCTCTAGATTCTCATAAAAAATCTCAAGATTTTCTGGAAAGATCTCAAGATTTACCACAAAATCTTGAGATTTTTGAAAAAAAATCTTTGTATTCTGAAGTTTTTCACAAAATATCAGAATGAAGTTTAAAGCTGTAAAAGGCTACAACTTAGTACAAGCAAAAGTACAAAGCTCTACCCAATCCAATCATTAAAATCTGCTCACTGAGTTCTTGGTTTTAGCAAGCCCAAAGATTGAGCCAGCAATTTATAATAATACTATGAAGGATCGTGCCCAGGCTGGTTTATAATTTCTGAATATTTGTCTGTATCAAATTTTATTCACTCATCCATTAGTCTATATTGACAATGTACATGTGCTATATACGACATGTATTTACAAACAATTGTGTACATTGCACAAATTATGTCACCCATATAATCAAATATGTCATCCATATAATCAACATCAACATGGCCTTAAGTTTTCTTAACCATTTGCTCGTGCTTTGCATGTTGTGAGATACAAACTCTGCCTATTGTGATGAAATAGACAGTTTGCCTGACTAACTCGCTGCTTGTTGCATGTCGCCACAGAGTCTTTGCACGCGAGAAACACCGCCTGAAGGCTTTCGGCATCACGCATGTTCTGAACGCATGTCACGGGCCGTGGTGCGGTACGGGGGCCGACCATTACCGAGACGTAGGCATACACTACAAGGGTATCCGTGCCATGGACCACGAGAATTTCAACCTCATGCCGTACTTCCAAGAAGCGGCAGATTACGTACACCATGCGTTACATGGCGGTAGGTGCTCACATACACACAAACACCTCCATATATCTTTCTCTACTCCACAGTAAGAGTTGAACAATACCTCTGCTGAAATGGTTCATTCCTCAAGTAAAAAAAAAAATCTGCCCAATTTTTTGGGGGGATGTCCACGTAGCTCAACGGTTAGGTTCTGAACAAACAAATACCCAACTTTCTTTTTTATAATGCAAAAGACATTGGATGAAAACTGACCATCAAAATTTTGTAGTTGAATGTGTAGAGAGCAATCAGATGGCTCTGATCTAAAAGCAGCCTGCCATAATTTTTCTATTTTTCTATCCACTCAATTCAAATTGCAAGTTTGAAACATTAAAATAAAGTATTCAATTTGGTATGTATGAAAGTTACCATTATAACAAGTCTGAAGCCTAAATTTTTTCACAAATGACTGATAAATGTCATAAAGCCATTTTCAGAAATGAAGGAAGAAAGGAGGAGAGAAAGAGGAACAGAGAGAGAGAAAGGGTGAAAGAGAGAGAGAGAGATTTGTACTAACTCACACAGAACTTTCTCTACTAGGGATGCAGCAAAGGACAGAAGTAATATTGTTGCCATGGGCGTGACCCACGTTGTTAACGCCGCCCACGGACGGTGGAACCGGCGCAACGAGGAAATGTACGAGAGAATGGGGATCAGATTCCTCGGGGTCGCCGCTCAGGACTGCGAAAGTTTTGACATGTCTCCGTACTTTGATGACGCAGCGTTGTTCATGCACCATGCCATTAGTGAACGTAGAGGTAAATAGGGAAAATGAAATCTAAAAAGCTAAGCAGCTAGCTGGCCATAAAAGCTTTAAATTTGCAAAAATGTAACATTCCTTCTCAATTTATTGTGTAATGGTGTTGCAGTAGCATTGAATGGTCAAGTAGCCAGGCTATAGCTGACACAATATCGAGAGGGCAAGGGTTTGATGCCAAAGCAGTAGTTAACGCAATCTCTGGTTGGCTGAGATTACCGGTAATGACTTTCTCCATAAGAGGCAGTAACTGTTGGGTCGGCTGGGTGGATTGCGGTTTTGTCAAGCTAGGTTTGATTTCTGGAATTTCCTGGCTAACTGTTGTGTCCATAGGAAAGGTACTTTACACAACTTTTACCTCACTCAACCTTGGAATAAAAGTTTAATATATATTGTATTGACCTTACTAGTTGGTGATTAGCGAGGTTAAAGGCAGTGAAAGGATTAGTATAAGGGATGGGTTGCCTTGCAATACAGTGCCCTTAATACATGAATAACAGCCCACTACTCCTTCGGCCTCAAAAAATAAATGTACGGGACTACCTCTTATAATTACATTTCATAAAATAGGCAAACTGTTAAAGCTATGAACATTTTGCTTATGCTTGCCTGCTTGATTTGAAGAATGATATAAACCTTATGGTGTCCCAACATTTGCGCTACCCTATAAGCTACCAGAAGGGGTTACAGTCCTTTGGACAGGACTTCCTAAGCCATGGTCCACTTCCAAGAGCTTGTGGAATTTTTCTGGTACAATGAACCTGTAAATACATTATATACATGTACGTAGCGTAATTGTCTTCTCTGTCACAACCAGTGGAAGGGTAGGTCAGTGAGGTAATTGGTTCAAAATCACTTTCATTTTCACTTTCATGTACATTGTACACTTGTAGGTCCTCTGCCTCAGATGTGTTAACCCTCCATGTCCAAGGGGTGACCCATGTTCTGAATGCAGCTAAAGGCAAAGGCGGAGGTGATAATGTCTCCATGTACCAGGCCTACGGAATCCACTTTATGGGCGTCACCGCTAGCGATCAGGAGTCGTATGACATTACGCCTCATTTCGAAGAGTCGGCTAAATTTATCAGTGATGGGTGTGGTAAAGGTGTGTTGCAAAGTTTACTGAAAAGTTTGAAAAGTGACCAAATCTAGGTATTTGCATTTTGCAAGGATAATAGAATTGCTGTTTTGTGGTGCATGAGGTATCTGGGGTGAATGAGAGTTGAAAAGTTTTGAATTTTCAAACTGACTTCAAACAGTTAGAAATGTTGCTCAACTACATTCATCAAGACTTAGATAAGAACAAACAGGCATGGATGAAAAATAGGGTTTTGAATAAAAATAATGTGTTTGATGTTTAGATACAATAGTACATTATGATTAAATAGACTATAATTATTGATAAATCTATAAAGATTAAATATGATTGCAACAATAAAATTACATACCGGGTATATAATCTTCCAAAATGTTTATTTTGATATATTTAAAACTGTTAGAGCCTAACAAGTTTAGGGTTCATAACTGGTATAGTCTAAGCTATACTGGCTGGCAAAATACACCAGATATTATAAAAGTCACAGACCTTTATCACATTGATCGTATTATATTTGGTACAAGTAGATGGCCTGTACATTTATTTCCTGAGGGTCTTTTATCTGATGCTTATGCATGCTTAGCGCCCTGCATGTTGCGCTAGCTTCAAGGTGCATGTTTTTGTAATTTTCTGTATCTACAAAACCGTACAGCCGGTATAACCTCAGCATAACAGACCAGCCTCTGTGTCTGTATATAGCCGGATATAACTGCTGTTTGATATAACACACCAGCTTTGCAGGCACACGACGCAGCAGCAGCTACACGTAGTTATATGTTAACCTTGACCGTTATGGTTTAAGTGGCTGTATTATGAGAGTAGATGTTATATCACATAATACATTATGTAGGGACGCTGCAGCGGGAATATCGAATCTCCACATCGTTGGGGTGACTCACGTGCTGAACGCAGCGGAGGGCCTGGGCGGCGGGAATTACGCCGCTTCGTACAAGGCCAGTGGGCTCGAGTATCTGGGTATCCGGGCGAGCGATTGTGAAGCCTACGACATAACGACTCATTTCACCAAGTGTGTTAAGTTTATTGATGAAGGATGCAGGCAAGGTGCGTTTGAGAGATAAATGATTAAGTTTGCAAGAAGAAAATATGCATGCTGACTTAAAATGGTCAGGACAATTCAGCCCTTTACCTGCTGGTCAACTTGTCCAGAGTTAGGGTTAGGGTCAGTTAGGGTTTGTGTTATGATAAGGTTAGGGCTGACGTAGTCTGAGTAGCCATGGGCCGTGTTGGTAAAGGGTTAAAGTGTCTGACAGCCACTGAATACATACAAACAGACAAAATTCACTGTAGTAAGAGATCATTGGTATTTGGGCTGCCATACAATGAATCTAAACTGTATAAAAGAAAGCTAGTATAATGTTAAAATAATGCAACTAGATTCTCAAGTTATTCAAGCCAAAATACGTGGTAATTTGCTTTTATAAGACATAACACAATAATTTATAGTAATTCAAACTAAATAAAAGATATGACTTGAAGTCTTAAAAAACGGCTTAGGCTGAAGATATTTATCAGTTAAGGACAAAAAAAAAAGATGCTAAAAGATGTCCTTCAAATTCTCCAACGTATTTAATGCTTATTATAATATAATAAGTGCTATGAAGCTGGAGTTAATACAGTGTAACTCAGTTAATCAAATGGATATGTTTCTTTCAACCTCTCAGAACTACAAAATTTGAATGTGTAGATGTGAGACAGGAAAGTTGAAGTCTGCTTCTACAAAATTTACCCCTGACAACATTCCTCAGGTTGTGGAATTCTGTGATAACCCCAAAGTTTTGACTTATGGCCAGAGAGAGAGAAAATTTCCTTATAAGGGATGCATGCCTGTGAAGTTTGTGTCACAGTGTGTTTTCGGTAGATGGAACAGAAAGGACAAGATGTGAGGGTTTGTAGCTGTGTAAGTGTAACCTGAACTGACAACTTACTAATTACCTCAATGGAAAATGGAGGTATTGTTTTTAGTGTGACTCTGTTGGTGTGTGAGAGTGTTTGTCAGTTTTTCTGTATATTTGTGGTCAGCATAGATTAAAAATAGCAGGATAAACTGTGATGATAAATTATATTTCAAATCAATTTAATGTGTGGGTAGGTCAAAGTTGATTTTGGATGCTCTAAAAATAATATAGTGCGTCCTACAACAGCAAAACTTCCAGTTATCATATTCTTTTCTTGATGGACATGATATTATGGTCTTGTTCTTTTGGTGGTAGGTAGCTTTTGATGTCAGGAAGAAGCTTATTGTGTGGTGACTACTTCATGTAGACTAAGTATTTTGGGGCCTACCTAGCATGCTTGCGCAGTTGCTGCAGTTGTTGCAGCTTCTGTCTTGGGAAGGCCTTTCCATTAAGACAAGAAGTTTCATTTTGATTAGCAGTAACTCTATATTGTCATAACATTATCTATTAGCATAACTAACTTTAGAATATGTCAACAAAGGTGACTAGAGTAGAGACAGATATAGATTCGGAGGACAGTATAGCCTTAATTGGGATGCATCTCCATTTACTCTTAACTAATAGTACGCAAACATTGTGTAGTCCTCTTGCCATTAAAGTTAATTGAAGAGACTGTAAATTGGTTATGGCGCCACCAACTTCTTGGAATCCCCAGTTAAGAAACCAAACCTGTCAATTGGGGCAAATATACAACCATTAGTGTATATCATACTTATTAATGTTACATGTTGAGGCCAGCAGCCAAAATTTGCTAAATGACTGTAAAAAGTTTAAGAATTCAAATTTGAAGAGATTCAGTTTTTGTGAGAGTGTATGGTTAGGTCTTATCTTAGGGTTAGGAGTCAGGGTTAGGGTTTAAAAGGGTTGATTTAGGATTAGGGTGTTTGCCCAACTTGACCAGGATGTCGGCCTGCATTAGTGCCATAGACCAAATTGGTATTAAGGACCAAAGCGTCCGACATCTGTCTTAACTACTTACAATTGAGTCCAGGGCTTAGCCCAACCTACATGTAGACACAGAGTACATTCTCAGACTGGGTTTGTTTGGCTGAACACTCAAACTAGTGACCTAGTAAGGCTTTATCCTTATCAAGAACATTTGAGTCCTGATATGTTTTCTTGCCAAGGATTCCTGATCTAAAAAGCGTAAAAAGTTTAAGAGTTCAAAAGAGATTCAGTTTTTGTGACAGTGTTATCTTAGGGTTAGGGGTCAGGGTTAGGGTTAATAAGGATTTTAGGATTTTACGATGTTGGCCCAACTTGACCAGGATGTTGGCCTGTGTTAGTGCCATTGAGCAAATTGGTGTTAAGGACCCAAGCTTCCAACATCTGACTAAATCAACTACTTGCAATTGAGTCCAGGACCTAGACACAGAACCTAGACACAGAGTACATTCTCAGACTGGGTTTGTTTGGCTGATCACTCAAACTAGTGACCTAGTAAGGCTTTATCCTTATCAAGAACGTTTGAGCTAGCTCTGAGATGTTTTTCTTGCCCAAAAGATTCCTGATCTAAAACAAGCAGAATCTCTCTAGCAGGGCCTTAGCCAGCTCGAAATTTTTTTCCGTCAGCCAATTACAATCGTCGTGAAAACCGCGAAAATTAATTAGAAGGACTGAACTGAGACCTTGAAAAACGGGTTTTAATGAGATTATCGTATGCGAAAGGGCGCCGACACACATTGTCAACAATCATAACAATAGCAAAACAAACAGTGTGTGGCTTTTACGGCCGTGGACAGCGTCCCCAAGCCGCCTGTAGCTTCCACCAAGGATATTTGTCCGTCAAGGTTAACGGATTGGTTTTAAAATTTTTCCGTCAGACGCAGCACATTTCCGTCAATTGACGGAAAAACGGACGCTGGCTAGAGCCCTGCTCTCTAGCACACATTCACCTATCATCTTCTATCTACTGGGTCACACAAATCAGATCCCTTTGTCAAACTTAGAGGACAAACCTGCATTGACATGAAGAAAAAGGGTAGAAATTTCTGGATTATCGATTGGCATTAAAACTGACAATCCTTGACATTACCTTTCATCATCATCATCTGTCGTCCCTGGCGGGCGGGGTGAGGCGTTGCACAACATTTCTCCAATACACACGATCTTTCATGGCAGCTCCCAAGTCCTCGGTGTCGATCCCTGTGTCTCTGGCAATGGTTGTTGGGAAGGTTAGCTTCCTCGAGTAGGACTTTCCTCTAGGTCTCCATAGGAGGAGTGAAGAGATCACTTCTTTGCTTGCGCGATGACAGTGACCTGCGAACGGGATATGCCTCTGCCTGAGGCTGTGGGATACTCGGGGAAGATTTCCGTAGATGGTCTTGATGGATGCATGTTCTTTCCAGCTGATGTTCTTTGCCCTGCGCAGAAGTGAGGTGTATGTTCCATCCAGTCTCTTCTCTAGACGTGTGGTCAATGTCCATGTTTCGGATCCATAGAGAAGTACAGGCTCAACAATGGTACGAAAAACTTGTATCTTCAGTTTGTCACTGATATTAGAGAGCCAGATTTTGTCGAGTTTATTGCACGCGTCCCAAGCTATAAGACATTACCTTTAAGATGTCATTGACATTGCTAGATCTGACATCAGTATGTACTGATTATAGAAATTGTGACCATGGCAATTGTCCAGAACACAAAATATTAAAACAGGAAATTCTGTTTCAGCACCAAGGACAGGTGCCAGGGGGGCTAAAATCTAATCATTTCTTCCATAGGATACGTCCATAGACCTAATTTCATAACAATTCATCTGAGTATAGATACTTAATTGAGTTTTGTTACTAAACCTTGTAACAAACATACATTCATGTATACATTAAAGGCTAACTTTCATGAACAAGGCATAACGAGTTTTGATGTTCAGTTAACTTTGAATCCTTTACACAGAGATCAGAATTTGAACAATGAAAGATTTTTGAAAAGTTTTATTGTGCATGAAAGGCACATAACAATGAGTTAATTCATACAGTACATTTTGCTCACACAAGAAGACATTGTCTGTAATTTGTAGTGAAAATGGCAACAGACATGACAATTCTAGACTAAATGGCATTATGGCTAGCAGGAAATGGTTGCAAATTATAGACAAAACAGCAATTCTGACACAACTCAGCTGCCTACATTATTAGAATATGACTGCTGCATAATAATTCTAACAGTACATTTGGGAGCACAGTGTCAAAACGACATGTTTCTAATGACAGTGTACGTGTAATTAACATGTTTTTCAATCCAACCTGCCAATCTAACAGGTGCTAACTGCCTACTCGACTCTCCAAAATGCCTTAAAGTTTTCAACATTTCTCAAAAATGACAGCTAATTTGTTAACAATGACAAGCTGTCACATACATAAAACTTATGACAAAAGAATGACCATGTTTCAAGCACTAATGAAAATACCGGTACATGTATCCTACTAGTAGCCATTTTTTAGATGTAGCACTGTATTTGTATTTGAATGCTTGTATTTACATGTAGTGCTTGCCAATTTTTCTTTCTTTTTTGCTGTAAAAGCAAAATGGTGTCAGGCCAATACAGCAATTGTCATCAACTGTTGTTGCTGCCAAGTACATGTACATGTATGTGTAATGCCAGTTCACCTTTATCTGTGGGGTAACCTATATCCGTTGTTTTTCAAACAGGGCATTTTAAGGTATATCAAGTCGTTGGACGGTGGTTTCAAATTGTGATATTTTCAGTTTGAAACCACCACTTGCTATCACTAAATGTCTGTCTTTGAAAATGAGGTCAATATAGGTTACCCCACAAATAAAGGTGAACTAACGTTATATGTCACAGTAGAGTTTGGGATTCAGGGCAATCGCAAATTGTCATAGGGCCTAGGAAAAAAAATGTTGTGTTTCCTGTTTCCCTACCTTCCCTAGAAAAACCTGCCGACCCTAGACTTTTCTTTGGGTGGACAGTGGAGTCACAAAGCTTCCAGTTAGAATTTTTATTCAGCCTGCTTCCTATTGAAGTAAAACACTGCTTGTCCTATCTAATGAAGGATTAATGTATCTATTGTGCACAAAATCAAAGTTTGACATTGAAAGACAAGTGTCCTCATGCATTTCAGTTTCCTTTGTTCAACTGTATTGTAATATGTATCACTAGATTTTTGGCTAGCCTAAAAAAAATAAAAAAAAAAAAAAAAGATATCCCTACCTACCGACCCTAATTTTTTCAGGACTGAAACAGGAAACACAACATTTTTTTCCCTAGGCCTAGGAGAGACAATCTACGCTTGCCCTGAATTTCAATCTCAACATATACTATACATATATGTGCTGTATCCTGTTCAGAACCTTTGCAGAAAAGGGAGCTTTGCTTCGCCGAGAGGGGCTGACCCACGTGTTAAACGCGGCGCATGGCCGGTATTTTGCACGTGTCGAGGACATGTATGAACATCTACAGATCGAATACTTAGGGGTGCCGGGAAGAGACAAGGAGGATTTTAACATGGCCAGGTTTTTCAGAGAAGCGGCCGAGTTTGTACATAGTGGCTACCAGTCAGGTTAGCTGGTCTGTTGCAATAGACGAAATTTGATAACACAAATTGATTTTGTCATGCTATGAGTGGATTTTGCTCACAAACTGTCTATGTCATTGTGCATATCTATCAATAAAAGTAAGAAGGCTTTCAAACAACAATCCCCGAACCCAACCGTTTTCATGAGACTTCTTGGTTTTCGGTGTTCAGTTTGTCAGCATACATGTATGTCTCTCCTTGGTGCTGATTGTGTTTCTCTGTGTGATACAATTACTATTTGATGGGCAGCCTGGTGACTGTACATTTTGTACATATTCTATGAAATGTTTCCAGAATTTGCTTTACAATGTGAGTGGCTACTGTCGTTCCCAACTGGTGTATAAGACACCAAAAAAATATTCTTATTTTGTACATAAATGAGCCAAGGAGGTAATCAAATGCCTGCTTTCTGGGTTCTGAGAATGTTGTGATAATAATGTTTGAATAGATATTTACAATTACATAGACAGTTTTTTCGCAAAATCTCCTCTGTGACGAAGCCTTAAAGTTTGTGTGGTTAAAATTTGTCTACCATCATGATTCAAACAATGAAAATTGTGTAATCCCTTCTATTCTTAACTTCAAACCACCTAACTTGACAATGATCTAAACATTACCAAAACTGGATGATGTGAAGTGAATAATACATCATTAACTTAGTTTATAATGGCTAGTACATATCAAGGTTTGGATGTTAATTTGTGGGTCTACATGTATATCAGATCTTTGTGGCTCCATTGTACACATTTTGTCCTTTAAGAATACTTACAACTTATGCTAGAAAAGTTACACACATCCCCTGTATATACATCATACTCAACCTTGAGTAAGGCTTGGGATTAGGGGTTAGGGTTAGGCCTACGAGATGAGACAGTAGACTTTTCTATAATATTCTTGTTCTCATTACCTATGTGATATACTCATACAGTACAAGATGCAATGTATATCTCTTGCAATAGGTTTCATTTCATGACAGGAAGATTATTGCTCATGTTTCAAGGCTATTGTGTTTTAGAACTTCTTTCCTGCTGCTTGTATAAGTCTTCTGAACATTTAGAAGGCCTCCTGTGTATTTCTAGGAAAGCAGCTAATGTCCTGTTTAGATCTGTGGGGTTAAGAGGATTTCCTACATATTATATCCAGTCTTCTTAAAGTTTCCCCTACGTACGTCTTGAGTTCTATAAGATTTCCTTCTAAGCTCCTTGAGTGTCTGAAATGGGAGTATGACGTTCATTGTTTGTATCTGTTGGCTTTTGAAGATTTCCTACAAAGTCATCTGGAAATCTCATAGTATGTAAGTCTAAGTCTTTTAAACTCGAAGACTTCCTGCATAACCCCAAGTATTACAAGGTCTCTTTCACAAGTCTCAGCAAGAAGCAAGCATGATGTTTGACGAACATGGTATTTGTGGATATTACAGGCTTCCCTTGCATAAGTTTGCTCAAGCCATATCAGTTTTTCCTGTACTCTAAATTACTACCAGCTGATTTACTTCTTTGCAGTTGTTGATACACAAGCACTGGCTTGTTGGAATGGCTAATAGTGCTAAAAGCACTGAACTCATGCGGCTTATTTTCTTTACTCAAGGCTTGTGCAACAACTGCTCTTTTGGTTAGTACTGGACACGTTCAGCATTGCACACATGATAAACACCATCCAAGAAAAGCTATCACATTTGCTGCTGTCTTCTTTTTTTACATTTGTTGGACCAGTGAGTGCCAAAAGACACGTCAAGTTTAACCCTCTGAAATTTCATCTTATAGTGGGTGATGCTACACTTTTCCTTTCTCTCTCCTCTTTCATCTGTCCTTCTAGAAGTGATGCGGAAGACGAGCATGGATTGAAGTTTGAAGGCATCACCCATGTGCTTAATGCAGCACACTGGCCGCTCAAATATGAGAGGGTAGAGCTTCTGTACAAGCGCCTGAGAGTGGTGTATCATGGGATACCTGGGCGGGATAACGATCAGTTTGACATGAGTCAGTACTTTGATGAGGCTGCAGATTTTATAAGCCAGGCAAAGAGTGCAGGTGGGGATGTATAGTATTAACACACCTTTCTTCAAGTTGGTACGTTTTTCTAACAGTCTTGATCTGCAAAGTAACCAACAGTTCCATGATCTTAAGATTCTTGAGCAACAGAATTCTAGAGCAACCTCTGGGATCCTTAATTACACATTATTCTAGATCAGCTTAGATTCCCTGAAGATCTAGAACAACCTCAGTTCTGCAGTTCTTGAGGTTCCGGTTCGGAGTTTTTTTTAGGATTTGAGGCCGATTTGACTGTCTCTGAGAAAAGCACTAGCGCTTCTCAAAACATCGTTTTTCGGATAATTCAATGTTTCCGATAGAAAAGTGTGTGTTGTCGCTGACCAACAGACTCATTTGACATTTTCTGTAGAAATTTTATTTTTGGTAAAAAACATCAAAAATATAAGCTTTTCATCCAAAAATTGCTAATTTGGGGCCATTTTTTACAGGCCGCTACACGGAAAAAATGAGTTTTCCTGGGATAATGACTAATATGGCAATGAAGGTCAAGACTTCTTCTGTATACTGAGTAAAAAGCAAAAAAAGTTATCCGATACGTTTTCCGCGAGCTCCGATGGAGCTAAAACACCCAAAACGCACATAGAACGCACAATCTGGGTAATCGGGCGACAAAACGCTTTACCGCTATCGCGCGCACTAATACCAGGAAGTGTTCGCCGCACGATCAAATCTCCGATGCCATAAAACGCTACGAACAACAAGCATTTGGAGAAGTATAAAAGATTATAGGCTTCTAAAGCGATAGCCGAAAAATCTAGAGCCAAAACTATGGAGACAACCTCTGATTTGCGTCTTATTCTTAGGGACTATTTAGATATCTGGTCACTTGAAATTCCGAACCAGAACCTTGAGCAGAGCAATCTTGTTGATGAACATTGAACACTTGCATGAGAGGCTCTAGAACTGCCTCAATGATATGCAATCCTAGAGAACACTTGAAGATCAAGAACACCCACAATGACTTTTACTTTTTGTGAACTTAAGTACCAATCCATAAAAAAGTTAGTTTAGCCTGGAATATCAAGATGATCTAGAACAGGCACAGAAGCTTTGATCCATGAACACTTGAAGTTCTAGAGGAGCCACAATGGCTCTTGGAAGTTCAACCTGGGTGACTTGTGCTTTCATAGCAGCCTTGAACACTTGAAGATCCGGAATGGCTTGTGACTTTCAGTTCTACAGCATCATTGAACACTTGAATATCTAGAACAGCCTCAATAACGTTCAGTTCTAGAGCATATCATTGAAAACTTGAAGATCTAGAACAGCCTTTAGTCAGTAACTTCTAAAACGCCATTGAAACACTTGAAGATCTAGAACAGCCTCTGAGTCAATAACATATAAAGGTCTATTAGTATTAGTTATATATGACTTTTGCTTCGATTAGATTAACAAACTAATGCATTTCTCTGCTGACAGTTGATAGAGGGTAATTTATAAAGCAGATGATGCTGACTTCCTGTAATTTCCTCCTTCTTTACTTCTTTCCTTCCTTCATCAAGTTAAGTGTGTTGTTTTACAAAGAAAGGCTTTTGGCTCTGAGGATGATCTTCTCGGCAGTTGATGCTAACTTCCTGTACATTCCTCCTTTCCTTCCTTCACTTCTTATGGTTGAGGGTGTCTTACAGACTTAAGAATTTAAAGCTTTGGGATCTGAGAAAAAGTCTATATGGTGGTTGACATTAATGCTTTCCTCCTTTCTTTCTTTCCTTCTTTTCTTTTCTTTCCTCATTTCTTCATCCAGAAAGAATGCAGAAGATGAGTATGGTATCGCAAAGGGAGGTATCACACATGTGCTAAATGCTGCCCACTCTTCTGACAAGTACAAGCGGGTGTTATATCCGTACATGCAGATGGGAGTGACATACTGTGGGATACCCGCAATGGATAACGAACAGTTTGACTTGAGTCGGTTCTTTAAAGAGGGAGCGGACTTTATAGACAAGGCCGTTAAAGCAGGTGGGGCTATGACACTAGCTTACCTTAATCTGTGGGGTAACCTATATCTGTTGCTTTCAAAAGCAAGGTATCTAGGGATATCAAGTTGATGTACAATCGATGGGTTCAAACTGCAATATTCTCAATATATGAAAAGTATTGTGAATATTGCAGTTTGAAACCATTGATAGTCAACTGGATGGATAACCCTAAATACCTGGTTTTTGGAAATGATAGACATAGGTTACCTCACGAATAAAGATAAACTAAAAATAAGGGTACAAGTACAGTGTATAACATGCCACAGGTGGTTTTATCATTGAAGCGCAATGTAGATATGCAGTCAAATCTGTACCTGTGACCACTGCTACTTTATGGTTATTATTATAATCATATTGAATTCTGTTCATGCATTGTGTGGAGTCAAGTGGTGTAATTGTAGGGTCTTTGGCCCAGAACCCAGAGGTCCTTGGTTTGAATCCTTCCATGCTACCAATCTTGTGCCTTTGGGAAAGACACTTGATACAACTTTCCTCACTCAACCCAGGTGTAAAATGGGTTCCTGACTTCGGTTGGGGAGGTAGAGAAGTAGAGGGATGGGCTCTGCCTTCAAATACTGTACACTACAGACAGTGGATAACAACACACTGTCTCTACAGCCTCAAAATGGCTATGGGACTACATTCTCCACCCATTTATCATAAAATGGGTGGTCACTATAGACAGGTTTGACTGTAGTATTGAAGGTTAATTGTTCCTGTCCTTGGTGCTGAATGCCATTAGGTAAAATGTTGTTAACCTGTCCTTGGTGCTGAATGCTTATGCTAATGCTAGTTTTTGAGGCTGTGAAATAATGCATTTCAGTTTGTTACTTTACACATAATTATGCTATTCAATGTGAATGATTCCTCCTTTATAAGTTATGATATATATAAGAGAATGAATACCAGCCATGGGATGGCAAATGTAAGTTTATATTTCCAATACTTTTTCCACAAAGCTGTTTTTGTCAGAAAAAATGTTCGTAACAATATTTCCGGCTTAACCAACCATTTTGCAACAGTTTATTTTACTGCTTCCAATGCCAATCTAATGTATTGTATTCTAAGCAACTGACTGACAAAGCCTTCGTAATGGTTTAAACCTTAAAAATTTGAAAAAAGTTTGCAAATAAATGACTTGGAATGATGCATATAAAGTCATAACTGTTCTCCTACCCCATAACCAACACCAACTGGGTTCCAAAGGGAAACCGCAGTAGCAAGAAAATTCTAAATATCCAAACTGTCTTGATGTTCTTTGCCATAACCAGTGGACAAGTATGGTACCTTTTTTGTACATTGAGTTCTTTTGAGCTAAACTTCACCCCAATGCCTGCTTGAAGATTATCAAAATACAGGCACACCTTCTTAGTAAACATGCTTGTGTCTTTTGCTTTTCCTTCCCTCCATCATATTTACAAGAATTGCAGCTAGAGACGAACATATCCTCAGGTCAGAGGGCATTTCCCATGTGCTGAATGTTGCACATGTCAATCTGCTTTATGAGAGGGTCGCAGATGTTTACGAGCGACTGGGAGTGGAGTATGATGGGATACCTGGTCGTGATAACGACCAGTTTGACATGAGTCGTTATTTCAAAGAAGGGACGGATTTTATCAACAAAGGTGTACAGGAAGGTAGGCACTGCCTAATAGAAGGAGATTTTTTTACAGCCTAGTAAAACTTACAATCAAATGCACCCACCTGTGCATGAAATACTGCAAAATGCAGAAACTTTCACGGTTTAATGTTTTCCCATGGCATTAAGAGACTACAGTGCATGGTGCTTCCCCGAACTAAAAACCACTGCAAAAAGTCATTTTTCCCGCTACAGCGAAGTTCAATCCCCACAAACTTAAATGCATTTACAGCACTCAGTGTTGCTAAAGAAAGCATTACCATTGAGGGTGCAAAAGCTTGAAAGCTCCCTGAAGTTGCCTTCCCATCCAATGATCAAGAGATGTCTCAAACTGTGGTTCTGTCAAAGTCTTTCAGGCACTGAATTTAGATATTTGCCACATATGACATAGTGCATTGTAATTTTCTCGTAAAGGACTTAAGTTTAAACTTAAGGTCTCTTTTACTTTGCCCCCTCTACTCCATTGCCTCTAGGTTTGTAGCTGAAAACTCACAAACCCTGAGTACAGAAGGTGTCACACATCTCTTGAATGCTGCCCACTGGCCTCTAAAGGCAGAAAGTCTTGCTCCCCTGTATGAGAAGTTGGGGATAGTGTACCATGGGGTACCAGGGAGAGACAATATGGAGGTTGATATGAGCCCATACTTTAGTACAGCAGCTGACTTTATCCAACAAGGGTTGCAGGAAGGTCGGGATACTCTATGAAGTATTACAGATTTAGCAAGGTGTATGCAAGATTGCTCTATGACTTAATGTGTTTGGAAGCTCTGTAGGGGAGACGGTGCCATTAGAATTTCACCCACTAATACATGCGTTCCAATGGGAGAGTTGAGGAAACAAATATGCAATTATCTCAAGAATAAAAAGTTCAAGCCATACAAACTTACCTTCAAATGATAGCCTACTATGTCCAGTCTCGGCAAATTCCTTGGCAAGAATTTCTATACGGCTAATCTTTTTATACACCCCCCTGATTAGAGCCCTTGGATTGGCCCATTTGGCTGAAAACAGCATTCTGGCGACGATACCACTATTTCAGGGGGGTGCGGAAACCCCCCTCGTTGAAGAAAGGTCAACTAATTCTACCAGTGTAGGGTCTTTCCTACTGCAGCCACTCCCAAAATGCCCAGATTTCACATAAAATCCCACCAAGAAAGGCTTTTCAATGGTTTAAAGCCTTGTTTTTATTTGAGATCTCTCACCGTGGGCTCTAGGCGCCTGCGCTAATGCTTACGTCACCCCTGTATGTATGTGTTCCAGAGATCCATTTAGCTCTATGCGTTCCAGAATGCTATTCAAAAGCTCTTTGTTTTCTTTACTTCTATCAAAATTAGGGTTCACCAATTTTGTTTAAGTCACTAGAAAGAGGTTTAAGTAATTCTTTAATTTATGATAAATCAAATGTTCAATCAGGACTTGTTACTATAACAGGGCTCAAAATACCACCTGCATATGCAGGTTGGTGCAGGTAAAATTGGGGCTGTGCAGGTATTTCTGGTGTCTACCTGCACCAAACCTGCACTGGTCCAAGTATTTGGTTTTAAACATTAATGTCATATGATATTAGCTGCAATGACTGTTGCCACCTATTAAGTATTAAAATAATGGTTCCTGAACAATTTTAGTATGATCCACACTTCCTAAATTCAGAGTGGTGCAGGTAAAATTTGTCTGGTGCAGGTAATTTTCAATGTTACCTGCACCAGTGCAGGTGTGCAGAAAAAAGAATTTCGAGCCCTGTATAATGTTTCCAATATAAAACAAAGCATACTATCAGGAACTAAAATTCTCACAAAAGTAGGGTGTTTATTACAATTAATTTAACTGACCGTGCTGTCTAACCCCATAATGCTGCTGCCAGATGGCTACCTTAGCAGGCTGAAAGCTAAATAACAATTCTAAAAGTTGCCAACAGATGACATAGACATCCATTTGTTTAGCATTCAATGATCCCCATTCTCTCGCGTTTTCTTTTACTGTTCAAGACCCGAACCATCAAACATTGCATGAAAAGTAGAACCCTTTCCAAATCCTTCTCTAACATGTTCCACACAGAGACAGTAGTGAGAACTGTTCACGACTGAGAAGCCTTGGTATCAGACACGTGCTGAACGCTGCGTATGGGTCATGGTGCAGGCGAACAGTCCAGGAGTATAAAGATACGGGGATACGGTTCCTCGGTATCGAAGCTGACGACTGCGAAAGTTACCAGATGCACCCGTATTTTCACAAGGCGGCCGATTTCATTGAAACCGGGTGTACCCAAGGTACTTTAAATCACACTGTTAGGGTGCACCCATAAAGGTACATTGAAATAGGCTGTATTCAGTTGCAAAGCTTTCTCCACTCAATGGTTTGACTATCGGCTTAAAGGTTAGGTATTCCTGGACCTATCCTTGGTTCTGAATGTAGTCGGTAAAAAGTTATTAACCTGTCCTTGGTGCTGAATGCATATGCATATGCTTTTGAGACTGTGAAATGAATTTCAGTTGTTTACTTTACATATACATGTATGCAATCTTTGTTGTATTGCTCCTTTTCTAAGTTGTTATATAATTTCAGTCTAAAAACAATGCATTTCAGTCAGAACATTAGTAACAAGAGTTCCACGAACACATACTTTTGCCAAATAAACCAGGTTTGATATGTACAATGATGTCTGTAGACATAAACATATTACTCATTACATTTCTTTTCAAGAGAATGGGGAATATCAACCCAAAGTATAGCAAATGGATACTAAATTTATATCTAAAAAAATTAAACCTCTTACTAATGAATAGCAAATAAAGCTGTATTGTAGTCAATGATCAGCCAATTTGGTTTTTTATTTTTATTTTGGTTATACAGATCTCCATAATCATAATCTCCAGATTAGGAAGAAAAGAAATGTTTGACATCTCAAAGTTATCAAAATGGCCCGCTCTCTCTTTTTTCTTATTTCAGTTTTGATGCCATTTGCATTGAAAAAAAATTTACAGGGAATCAAATGTAAAGGTGAAAGAATGCTAACAAAGTGGCAAAAAATATTAACAACTGCGTGGTACATGTAAGATCTGATAGATGAAGAGTATAAAACAAGTCCAAGCAGAGACACTTAAAGCCAAAAGCCTACATTCCTCAATATACATTTTGTGGATGATCAACAACTGCAAACAATTTATCATTATTCTTATGAGAAACAAGAATGCCTATAATGGGCATACAATGTATAGAAGGACAAAATGTGAAGCTACATGATTTTGAAGGAGGGATCTATATATAAGTATCCAGACAATGATTCAGAAGTTAAACGAACAATACTTTCAGGGAGTATGATAATACTTCCATACATTCAACAGTTCAGCCTTATCTCTCAATACATTTGATTTAGGAGGTTTGATACATTATAGAAATTGCTAAACTTTCTTTCCAACACTGAATTAATATAGGGACTTACCCTAAATTTTCGGTCGAACTCCGTCGACCTTGCCCACCGGCCCACGCTCAACAGAGACGGGGGGCGGCATAGACTTTCTGATACTTATGACCCCCTCCTGCAAAAGTGGCGTGTTCCTGACGTCACTGCTGGAGATAGAGAGGGTCATTCTGTGAACAAGGTCGACAGAGTTCGACCGAAAATTTAGGGTAAGTCCCTATAGTAATTCAGTGTTGGAAAGAAAGTTTAGCAATTTCTATAATGTATTCTACTAACACAGATGAACTTTCATGCTAAGGTTTGATACAGTTAAACTTCCTTAGTGAATTGGCTTCTTTGACTGATGACTTTACAGTGCTGTGCCTTAGCAAGCTTTGCAATTTCCATACTATCTGGCTACAGCAGTGTCCTTCCACAGCGATAGTTCATTACTTTAATCATCTTTGCTTTGTCAGAGTCTAGATGTTGACAATAATTTTCTACATCAATGATACAGCAGCACCTGCTGTCTGAGCTGGTAGTAACCCTTCCTCAACCAAGAGGTTGGGAGTTTGCATCCCGACTGTGTTGTTCACCTGACATGAATGCTAATGGCATTTGCAGGGTTTTGCAGTTTTAGTATGTGGTCCATTGTTCATTGTACTTGTTGAAAAGAGCTGGAGAAATTTTTCTGATACAATGAACCCATTAATACTGTGCAGCATAATACTATGGCCGTGTGGCACGTTGGATACACCAATCTCATGATCTTGGAAGTTACGCAACGCGTGGTCCGATCAGTTCTTGGATGGGAGGCCAGCACTCAAGGACGACCAGATTGCTGTAGCCTCACAAAGCATTCCACAAAACTGTCTTCCGGGAGGGACTTAAAACGGAAGTCCCGTGCTCGAGGAGGCGCCTCGACCACGTTTAACAGCCTACACATTTGGTACCTACTGGCTACAAATACACACAGATAATAATTACATCTGTCTTCTCTGTCACAACCAATTGAAGATAGGCTTAACTGTTCATTTTAGCTAAACTGCTTTGAGATTACTTTTATTTTTACTTACATCATTCTGTATCCTTGACTTCTAGCAAAGCTGCAGAAAACTATGAGATGCTAAATCGTTTTGGCGTGACCCACGTGCTGAACGCGGCGCACGGTTTCATCGATAACGAATGGGAGTATGGCGGCATGGGCATTCACTATCTGGGCGTTGACGCCGACGACACGCCCTACTTTGACATCTCAAAGTTCTTTGACGAGTCGGCAGAGTTCATTAAGAAAGCCAGGAAGCTTGGTAAAATTGGGTCTTTTTGCTTCTGGCTGATTTAATTGCCATGTCTTGGCTGAATATACTGCCAAGCTTTAAATTCATTGGCTATTAGTATTAGTAAATCCTGCCAGGTTTTGGCTAAACTCTGCTAAGCTTTTGGCTGGATACAGGCTTGGGGTCAAGATTTGGGCTGAATACTGAAAAAATAATGCCTGATTACTTGATGAAGCTTTTCAAAGCTTTAAAGGCAGAGTAGAAAGTTTTGTAGTTTCTTGCTTTGATATTGTAGACATAGGCTTTTTGTTGTGCTGTCAACAAGATGTTGCTGGTGGCATATAGTATTAGAACTGGATTTTCATTCCTTTGTGTTCAAACACCAAGCAGACGGAGGCTATTTCGGGTATTGGAATGCCTGTTTGAACCAGTGTTTGAACCTTTATTCTAGTGTGTAGGGACCAATTGTCGCGCTCGTCCAAAATTTGGATGACTTCAGATATTAAAGATGTCAAGGTTCCCAGACGTAATAGCAGAGAAGCAACTGAGTGAACATACTGTAAGATAAAAGTCGGAGCAAGAAGCGACTGTATCTATAATAAACATCAGTGAGAGTAAATTACTATCCGGATAGGGGAGGTTGCGGTCAATTAAGTGAGTAACTGCACAGACATGATATAGCTTCAAACTCGGACCATTTGAATCCTTAGCAGGCAATAGATTATATTAATATATAGCCTTTTACTGTTAACAATAATTAGGCAGTTATGTGGGCTAGTATCAACATGCAAAACTTCAAACTCCACATTATTTGAATCCTAAATGGGCATAATATATACGCTATGTAATAGTATATACTGTTTGCAGTAAGAAGTTATGTATGCTGATATTAGAAGTATGTATATTGATAAGATTGTAATCACACTAGCCTTAACATTGCTACATGTTTCAAATTTAGAGTCAGTCTGGCAGAGAGACAGATCTAACTTCAGTCCACTTGCTATTTTAGTCTGAAAACTTATCTAGGAAATTTCTGTTCAGATGCCAATGGATATAGAACTTTAATACTCTGATCTTCTTAGAATGAAGCCTAAAGCACTGACAATACTCAGTTCAAGAACTTTCAGGACTATTGAAAACGTAAGGCAAAAATCAGATAACACAATCATTATGATAGTAGTAACTTCAGACAAAACATCATGCATTTGAGTGAAGCTTTAAGTATAGGATCAGTAACTGTTAAATGGACAGTTTAAATTTAGCACTGAGTCTCTAAATCATCAATACTAAATGTGTACGTATTCTTGTTATGCATGTATCTTGGAGGAATCATACATATACATATTTTTTTCTAAGAGGGATTCAGAAAATAGTTTTATTGATACATGTAGACAAGTAATCCACATAGAATAATAGCTCACCTTTATCTGCCGGGTAACCTATATCTGTTGTCACATCAATCTGCAAAATTTTCAAATGTTGGGTTAACCTATAGGATGTTGTTAAGAATGATACATAATCCCTCAGATAAAGGAGAACAAGCACTATAACTTTCAAGTGAAAACCCGACTATCAGATGTCAATTGATGAAGTGACTGACAGATCACAGCTGTAATGACCAAGTTTATAAGTACACTGAACCCCTAATCCCCTTGGTTAAGCTATTTTGATACATCCTCTTAGTCAGCTGTTTTTTAAGCTCTTAAATCCTTCCTGTCTACAAATTCAAAACATCTAGAATAGTCGGAGAACTGTGCCAAACTGTCAGCTAGCTTGCTGTGTCAGTGGCACAAGGTCAAAGAGGCAGGCAGCAGTTTCAAATGCCTTGGGAAAGTGCCAAACTACATGTACATTTCAGTGCTCCAATATGCTGGTCCAGGCAATGCAAACTACGTAATATATACAATGCTGAATTGACTGAATGTAACAGCTAAACTATAATTGAAACAATTACTCATACCTGTAGATTCAATTAAGGAAATATGTTGAATATGATATGATATACAATAAACAATCAAATTTTGATATAGATGTGCGTGAAATCTATAATTGTCATTTAGTTAAAAGAAATAACTTCATGGTTTTAGGACAATGACAAAGGTGTACAGACCATATACTCACTAATTTGTCATGTTTTAGAAATTACCTCCTAGTCAATCCTCATTAACCATGATTATTTGAAATGTTTGAAATTAAACTTTCATCCTATAAGAAATTTCTTCCTATTGACCAAAACAAGTATGGAAGAACTAAACTTAAAAGCCATTATCTTCAAACTGTAGTAGTTGTAAAAACACAAACTACTAGAAAGTCGTGTTACATTTTTCAACAGAATGCAGTTTTCTGTTTAATGTTTCAATAGCCTGTTGGTCATATGTTTGTGGGATGAAAAAAAGTGCTGCATTTTGACAGATTGCATGTATTGTATATTGTGCAAAATGTATGTAAAATGTGTTGGCACCATTGAATAATGCTATAAACAGCATGGCTGATTGTCTTACAGATGGCACGTCACTAAAGAAGGAAGGCAAACTGGCTGGACCTTTGTTTATGTGCTTGTGTTTGTTGCATGTTTGTTTGTGTGTGTTTACTTTGACAATCAATTTGCATTGTGTTTTGAGATGTGATAGTGATATAACTTTTCCATTTTATAAAAAAGGATTTATGTCATTATTCTTTTTTATATCAAGCTACAAGATCTAGGAAGTCAGGTATTTGTCAGATTCATTTTACAAAAACACCCACTTATATTTCAAACAGTGAAAAAGATGATTGCACATTGTGTGTGCACTCCATAGTATAGTATGATTATTAGAGTTTCACTCTATGTTCATTTCCTAAGATTCTTGTAGCTTGATATACAAAAAAAAAACACGTAAGGAGGTTCAAGGTTTTAAGTATACATGGCATTGCACAAGGTCAAAATTAAAGGCCCCTGAGACATAAAGAAAACATCAATGTACAACATTCTTATTTAAATCGAGCAATAGTGTCTGATCATGTAAAAAAAACACATTCGAAACAACTGTCTTCAAGTCGGGGGCCTTCAAAATTCACCTTGTGGATGGGTACTTAGAATTTTGAACTTCCTTTTTTGTAATATAGTGCACTACAATCATATATTATGTTCTTCTTTTAACTTTTGTAGATGTATCTTACGTTTAAGTCAGTTGCAATAAAGGATTTGGCATAAAATTTCACAAGAATTTTCCTCAAATTGTTCCGAATTACAGATTTGAATCCTACCATTAAAACTGTGTCCTCCATCTTTTCTGTGTCCCTCAAGGTAAGGTATTGGTCCACTGTGCCGTTGGGTTCAGCCGTTCCCCCACCCTGGTGGTGGCGTACCTCATGCTGTACCATCGCATGAGCGCGCAGGAGGCGCTGAGAACCATCCGCGCCAAGCGTATGATCGGTCCCAACCGTGGATTCCTCCGTCAGCTCGCCGACTTCAACAACAAGCTGCTGGCCGAGGGAAGGATCCGACCGTACAACGGGCGCTGAGTTAGGGTTCAAGTTCAGAGGTCAATCAACCTATAAGCTCTTTCACTGGTCCAACTGTACACATGCACATTGTCAAAGGTGAAAAACCCGGAGACATAAACAAAAGACACCTGGATACTGTTATGCAAATAAACTAACAGAGGATATTGCATCCATGGAAATGGTAAAAACAGGTATTGTTTACAAGTTAGAGGCCTTTTCCTTTGTTCTGTGCATGTGCAGTTGGATCTGTGAAAGGGCCTATACCATCAGGATTGTTTGACCTAACTTTTCAGTGTTAACAACTTATGACCTGTGACCTCACCTTTGACATATGATAGGTGAGATGTAAAAACTGGTGATCTACTTTGATATTGAGGTTCACAATGTCCCTTTGTTAGGAAAGAAGTTGAAAAATCTTCCTTTTGGATTTGACAAATGAAGATAGTTTCTAATTTTTCAGTGTTAGTGAACTTTAACCTATGACCACTCCTGTTGACCTATAACCCTTGACTTACATGTATGACACCTGTCATGAGGAAATTGATCAATATTGGAATTAATAATCTCTTATAGCTAACAGCAAGGTCCAGATTTTGGTAACCAATCAGATAGAAATTCTGAGTATGTCAATATCATTTCAGAAAAGTTTAGAAATTATTAAAGTTAGCACATGGTTGATTTTAGATCAATTTGGGTGAAACCATTGAAAATTCAAAGGTTAATTTGAAAGTGCTATGATCATTATAAAAGCCTCACAGTTGGTGGTTAATCTAAGAACAGGAACAAACAAGATTTAATGAAATTCTTCAGAATCTGTCCCAAAGTGTGCACTTTTGTTGAATATTAAACCGAGGTCCACCAAACCATTAATTTAAATATCGTGATTATAGTGTTTTCCATGGATCTAAGACCTGTTGTATAAAAATGGCAAGGATGTCAATTAAATACAACATTTCTCAAACTGTATCCAAGCAGGGACGTTGATCCAAGGCCTACTAAGTGTGTACCTACACTTACATGTAGTCTTATATAATAGAGTCTGCCAAAATGTCTCTACAAATATCTCTTAGAACTGATAGGAGAAAAAGCACAAAGTTGCTTCAAGGTAGAAAAGAAACACTGTATTTTTAGGAATCGAGAAATACAGAATCGGTATATTTTTAGCATTTGAACATGACAATATAATCATAGAAGATATTTTTTAGGATTAACCATGTATATGTGAAGATAGCAGTTTACTCAATGTGCCAGAAAGTAGTCAAACTTCTCATTGTAATTACAAGGCTGTTTCCTGACCTATCAACTTTTTTCATCCAACTCATTGTTTGGGAAACCATGAATAGTATTGTTTTTTGTTATCAAAGCTGACATTTTATAAATTTTCTGCAATATTTCATGTCAAGAAGTTTTGACTTTTTGGCCTGAGAGGATGATAGATTAAATTTTTTTTCTCCTAGTACAAATGTCCATCCATGGACAGAGGGACAGGTACAGGATACAGCCTTGCTCTAATACCAAAGAAAAAATAGAAAGTTTTAATAATTGTTTACAAATGTGGGTATACTCTGATAGTATTCAAAGCTTGTTCATGTAGTAGGAAATAAGAATCTACTTTGACAAGTAAGCACCAACAAGACAAAGTTTAAAATTCAAGATGACCTCAAAGGTGCACAGCCATTGGTTACTAGCATTATCAACCCTTTGGACCCCTTTCCACTAGACAACTTTCAACTAGATCTCTGAGCAACTATACAGCAACCAAAATTTGAGAAAGTTGATTTTTTTTCATTGGAATATGATGCACGACATAGAAGTATGATTTAAAAGACATCAAAACTCACAAAATATTCTAAGAATTGTTCTTTATCTACGGAAGTCATTGAGCGATCTGTGAAGTCTTAAGTTGCTCAGCGGTCACTGTGCAGTCACGCCCTCTAGTGGAAAGGGGTGTAACTGCACTTCTTTGAAATGTACGATGTAAATCACTGTCTATGTATAACATTGATTTCAAGACTATCTAATAGTCAACTTGAGTTATTGTTTTAGGTAAATATAACAACCCTTGTGTACTGAGCTAATCATAATATAATTGTTTTTGTTTCTTTCTTAATACACTAATTGTGTCATGTAGTTTTGGTAGCAGTTATTTGGACTTTTTAGTATCCTGAACATGTATGAATAGACCTTAATATATATGAATCACATTTGTGTTTGTTGTGCTAGCTATTAAACTCTGAAGTGAGACCTTGTGATTTCCTGATTTGAAATATGGTAGAGAAATTCATGACGTAAACGTTAGACTATGTATGTCTCATATTCATAATTTTGTATATTGCTCAATTGATTAGAACACAGTCTATGTTGCACAATAATAACATTATATGTTGTGAAATTTTGTAATGCTTTTTAACCAGGTTTTGCATTGTTTAATTTTGTTTCGTCATAGTCCATGACAAAGTGACCTAGTGCTTCAGAACTACAGTATTTCAAATAATTTGTGGTGCACGTAATATGTAAAACTTACTGTAATTTATTTTATTTGTGCAGTGAAAAGCTATTAACCTATGTTATATTGTAAACATAATTATGCATGCACCAAACATTAAGAAGCTGTTTTGCATTTCTGAAAATATTATGTGGCACTATATTTTCTGGACTAATAGTCTAATTCTGGAAAACTATAAGAAATTTCAGAAGAATTATAAGAACACTGATGAAGTTACATCATGATACAGAATTCCACTTACTGAAAGAAATATGTTTTATTTTGATTTGATACATAGTTTGCCAAAATTCTGTATGACGTTGCTGATATTTCTGGAGAATATTTTTGCAGAGGTAGTCAGAATTCTGCAGAATTTTCTTCAAAACATAATATGAATTCTAGAGCTTGACCTAGTCTCGTGTTCT
Source organism: Branchiostoma floridae x Branchiostoma belcheri (assembly GCA_019207045.1). Classification (NCBI taxonomy): domain Eukaryota; kingdom Metazoa; phylum Chordata; class Leptocardii; order Amphioxiformes; family Branchiostomatidae; genus Branchiostoma; species Branchiostoma floridae x Branchiostoma belcheri. The sequence continues at coordinate 14,150,633 of CM033041.1, forward strand.
CTCGCGAGAACTGAGATTAGGTCATTCCCCTGAAGATGATGTACTGGTAGACATCGAAAATTTGGGAGGTATGTACTGTACCTTTTAAAAAACAGTCATTGATTGATGAAAATTGTTGTAACCAAGAATTCTGCAGAATATTCTTCCAGACTAAGTCAGAATTCTGTAGAATATTCTTTGAGATATACTATAGTCAGAACTGCCTATGTCCTTGGAGTGGAGACATTGATAAGTGTTACCTAGATGTTAATAACTTTTTTGCTACATCATACTTGTAGACATGTATTCATTTGGACAATCTACTAAGAAAAAAAGTTTTCCAAAATTAGTCTGTCAGTCAAATTATTAGTGTCATACTGTTGAATTTTAGGTTTTTTTGTGAGAAATGTTGTGCTTTTGTTGGCAAACAAAGATGTGATAAAGAAAGACAGCAAGGAAGTAGCCTCCTTCGCAGACGTCCCTGGGGGCTTGGCGAAAGTTTTTTTGGGGGGGGAGGGGGGGTAAGGTGGGTGGTGGTGGACGTCGATTCGCGATTTTTATCCTGGAATACGACGGGAAAGGAAAATATGCCGGGAGAGGAATAATACCGGAGTGCTTGTACAAAGAAAAGAAAAGAATTCGTCAAGACCCCAGGGACGTCTGCGAAGGAGGCTAGCAAGAGAGTGTGATAGCAGACAAGGTTGTCTCAAGTTTTTTCCAAGCAGATGTTAGGACAGAAAAGGTAAAAAGGTAAATGTACAGAGGCCGTTGGGGCTGTTTGTTGAGTTTAGGGTATGGTATCAGTGCACATGCGCACTTGGAACTGTGATCGCACTTATTACTCTGCATATTCTGCAAAATTCTTAATATGATATACTGCATTCCTTAGTAGGAGTTGTGGGTTAGTGAAGAGATATGGAAATGAGTGGAAGAATCAAGTGTATCTGGTTGGATATATTTTAAAGCACAAATGTGGTAAGGCGAATAAAACAATATGTGTGAAATATGTATTGTGAAATCAGTGTGTTAATGTTCTTCCCTCTGTTGCTCCCTTCTAGCGATGGGTACCAGTACAGAAAAAAAATTCACTGACAGGTACATGACATTGTACTGTTCAGGTCTAGAGGATCAGGTCCCTGTCCAGACCTGAACCTGGACCTAATTGTCTGTGAATTGGCAGTACTCAAAACAATGGTCCAATTTTCTACAAAGGAATCTGTTTGGATGAGTATCCAACTTCCACTGGCGTTTTAGAATCCCGTCTTCATATAAAAACTTTCATTGACTGACTGTAGAAACTCTACTTCGCTCTTGTTGCTTTCATGTCCCGCGAAGCACCAAAACGTGTGAAGCCTAGCAGGTCATTTTCTACTTTGCCCAAAATCTGGTCTACTGATTTTTTCAGGTCCGTTTTTTCGGACAGGTCGAACAACTTAAGGAAAAACGGTTTCGGTAGGATGTACCAGTACCCTCCCCTACTCCTTTTCACTAGTATTACACTTAGCAAAACTGTAACTTACTACAAAAGATTATTCACAACAACATACTTTACTTTTCTTATCCATTTTTACAAAACGTCGCAAACTCAACTACTACACCCAGAAACCAGACCACAATGCCTAAAATATTTGACTTTAGACAATCAAACAAAGATGTAACTTACGAACAGTTACAAAGCTGTTTGCTTGAATAAAGTACCAAGCAATAATTAAATAAAACATTGAGGATTTATTCAAGTTTTTATCGGATGCTTCACACCAACTCCAATCTTGGCTCACTTGCTTTGTCATTTTTTTTCATGTCAGATGAAAGAATGAAAGAAATTTACTCAAATAGCAATGATATTGCAATTAAATGTTCATACACGGCAAAAGCAGCAACAGCCGCAAGATCCAGCAACAACGAATTCTTTACGAAGTTTACGAAAAATGTTCTAACTATCAATACTAGTACTTGGGGCATATATGAGAAAACAGCCTGTTTAGCTGATTGTCCACCATTGTTTGATCCGGGTGAACTTGGTCTTTGCCCCACTGACAAACACTCATGTCCCACGTGTCCAACACGACCACGTCTGGAACATCCCGGAACACCTCTCGTATCACCTCTGTGATCTGGTAAGCCAACCAGTCGCTGGCAAGCAGATAGTACTCCAACTTTCCCTCCTTGTGTTCTCGCGTTGTTCCAGTTCTCACGAAAACTCGCGTGCCGGGACTCCTGCGCAGGAGACGGTGTATGGTGCTCCGTATGGCGTACAGACGAGACCGAATCATGTCCAACGACTCAGCCGTAAAGTGAGCCCACAGACTTAGGACTATCACGGTGTTTGGGCCTCCCTCAGTAGCGTCTAGCTCACTAGCAGTGTAACGGTAGTCGTGAAAAGAAACCCAAGCTTTTCCTTGAACGGGAACGTTGTGGAAACGATAGCGAACAGAGATGTTCCACCGGTTGTTGTTTCTTACTCGAAACACTGCAACCAACAAAGGCCAGTTCAGCGTTAGTTCTTGCGAATGATTTTGTAGGCGCGATAGCAAATATTCTTGGGATACTCGTGCAAGTATCGTTCAAAAATAATCTGCCAGTATGCCGTCGAGTATAAGATAAACTACTTAAAAATGCAACGACACCTAAATCGTACGACATCCTGTGAACTTTGCGTGAAAACTTTAATGTGTCGGCTTCTTTATATTTTCTCTTAAAGAAGGCGTTCAAGTACAAGTAACCGTTACGTGCTGCCTATTTGTTTACGTATTGATGACAGTTGAATAGCCGTCCAAAAACAGACCAATAGCAGTCCTAGATGACTTTTAGAATAGATTGACAAACCTGGTGAATCCGTGGTTTTATTATCTTTGTACAGCGGCACTACATTCTGCAAACGCTCGCTCCATTGTCTGATGGTAGAGTCACCTGAGTCATAGAAATGGAAAAAATATGTTTCCGGCAATTCAGTTTTAGCTGAACAGGAACTAATTTTTTATCAACTATTCTCAAGCAAAATCGACACGTACCTTGCATGTACACGGTCTTGTTAGCCAGGCATTGCCGGATGTCTTCCTTTGTGAAGACTCGGACATTACAGACCGCTGACTTCCACACCTTGCCTGACCAATGTCCCAGCGAAGCTCCGGACTCACGCGTGTTCCCGGTACACGCTGGAAGGTGTTCTGGTGTAGGCAGTTCTGCCTCAAGGACTCCAATAGGCTCATTGGGGTTTACTTCAAGTTCCGTCTCAAGATATGGCCTGTGTGGCGTTGAAAATTATTATTAAACAATGTATAGAAAAATTAATGATATCAAAAGTCACCTACCTGAAGTTTAGTCTGTCCAAAATCCGAAAATCGACAGAGTAGTCCTGCCTCCAGCCTCCTGCTCTCCATATAGAGCATGTCAGAAAGTTACATACGGCAGTAGCATTTAAGCAAATTTTGGTGACCTTTGACCCCCTGCACTATATAGGGCAGGGAACACTAATAGAAATCTGTATTGGCGATAATGTAAAAATAGGCAAGTTTAGGGTTTCATGAGGGTCTGCATGGGGGTGTCTTGGTAACGCTTAACGGTGAATTCAGGAGGCCCGGTAACGCCTAACGGTAAATTCAGGAGGCCCGGTAACGCTTAACGGTAAATTCAGAAGGAGTTACAAAGCATAACACTAAAGTAACATTGACGTGCATTCATACAACGCTACAGTAGTTATATCAATGGGTGAAAATATCCGACTAATGACATTGTGAGAAGAAAAAGGTGCCCAGAACCCGGAGGAATGACAGGGACAATGTCCAAGGTATCTGTGACGGAGGCAGAGTTCCCGGCCCGCCACAGACACGGCGGCAGCAAATTTCTTATGGGGGGATTGAACTATTGTTTCAGCACATGGAGCGCCGAAGGCGCGACGCATTCCAGGGGGTCTGGGGGTATGCTCCCCCGGGAAAATTTTAAAATCAAGACCCTCTTAAATGCTATTTCCTGCATTTTTCAGCAAATTTTGCCGACCGACTAAGCTAGGTTGATTTTGACATTTTCATCAAATTGTACATGGTTATAGCTTTGGCCTCCACCCCCAGAGCCCCCGACATATTTTACCATTTCGAGTTCGGAAGGCACGAGACGCTGCAATATAAGTCCGGGGAAATTTTAAAATCTGGACCATCTGAAACGCCATTTACTGCATTTTATTAGAGAGAAAGGGGTTCTTTTGTGCGAAAACCCACGCCCCAAACATATTTTCGCCATGCCGTCGTGAGCGCCAAAGGCGCAAGCCGTTGCAAGGGATGTCCGGAGAAACCTCATTTTCTGCATTCTAGGAGTACTTTTTGCCCGAAACTAAGCTAAGTTTGACACTGAAATCTGTAAGAGTGATAAAGTTTTTGAGGGCGACGATTCCGCAACATACTTTACCCTGTCCAGAGCCGAAGGGCGGGAGGCTCGGAGAAATTTTGAAATCTGGACCCTTTGAAACGCTATTTCCTGCATTTTCAGGGGCTCCATCTGACATTCGACTTCGTGTGTATAACGGGTTACGATGAATTTCTTGGTAACGCTTAACGGTGAATTCGGGATAACAAATAACGATTAACGTTGAATTAAAACGACCAATAACGCTTCACGAAGAATATACCGATAACGATTAACGTTGAATTCGAGCGGGACGGTAACGATTAACGGTGAATTAAAATGGCTCGTAACGCTTAACGGAAAAAGGCATGCAGACCCTCTTTCATAATCTCGTCCGTGAACATTCCAGGTCATAAGAACTCACCCCACACAGCAGCCCGCTATCTCAAGTGTTCAAAAGTCTGGTTTTTGAAAATTGCGACCAGCGGAAGTTGTCGTAGTCTTCAAATATACCGCCATCTTGGATTTTCCTGACGTCATTTTAGGGACTGACCACTTCAAATTAGGGATCAGCACAGGCCTCAAAATGGACCAAAACCTTGTTTTTTTGCCTAATCTGAATGTCTGCACTCTACAATGTCTCACCAATATGAAATTTCTCTTACATTTTCCTGCTACAGGTCGAAAATAGGCTAAAATACTGCATGGACTCATTTTGGGCCTTCTGCGGCTGCGTCAATTAGGATCATTGCCCTATACTAGTACTCTAGAGCATAAAGGATATCCCAAACATGCATAAAATGTATGGTTTTCCAACAAGATAAAATGCAAACAACAATTGACTGTAACATCCAGCTCCGAAATACCGACACATCCAAGGATTTCAAAAAGGAATTTTTATTTTGTTTTAAAACTCAAAATAGACCCTCTGCGCATGCGTTGATAAGTGAACTTTGCCCTGGTAGAAATTGTCATAGGGACTTACTTTTGGAAAAGTTTTATTTCCTCTTGAGTCGCAAGGCCCCGTACCTTGCTCAGATCTGGACTACATCGGCACTTTGTGATGGCGGAACACGGTAGTTTCTCCGGTTTCTCACAAATCCAGGTTCCGTTTGCCTCTGGTTTTGAGAAATCGCACTTTCTGTGGGGTGGTAGGCTGGGGTTGTTAGAGCTGAAGCATTGCTGTGTATACTGGCCCTTGGTTTTCCGATCGACAAAGGTGCAATGGAAGACTCTCTTGTTCGGAACTTGTCGCAAGCTCTGCAGAACCTTCACTGCCTCGCTTGGATGGACAAGCTGGATCTTTATCTAATGTATTTAAAACAAGACATTTTGAAAAAAACTAACGTTTGCGATGTTGAGTGTTTCAATGAAGAAAATGCACAAAGGGAAAGTTTAATTTCTTTGCGTTAGCCTTGCTGTAGAAATATGTAAAATGAAACAACTTAAAAGGGACAGGTTAAGCAGTTGGCGGTACGTAGAGAAAGTAACGTCTCATTCAAGACAACAGCAGCGTATATATGTCGCTTTGGAGCTTTTCGAAAGCATATCAAGAAATCTGCACAGCACATTCAAAAGAAATTTGCAGATACTCGGCAAAAAAGGACTAACTGGAAACAAGAAAGGCACTCAAGCCTAAAACACGATATCGAGACCGGAAGTTCCACTGACGTACTATAGAGAGCCGCTAGGGGGCCATAATACAATCGTTTCTTTCTCTTGCCAACCCATACTTATAATATTCTTGATATCATAAAGATCCATCCAAGGCTCTTCGATTTATTTTGTTCACAAAAAGACAAACACAACACAGACAAAACCTTCTAGACGAAGGTAAAAAAAAATACACGGTAGTTTTACACCATCCGGCACAAAATATGTACTCACTGAAATATTCCCAACCCAGTAGAGCGGGAACTGCACGGTATAGTTACCGTTACAATGGTCAGTGACGTGACCGGCACTACTGGCCTGTAGCGAACGGTCACTGCTGACCAGTCTGACACGGAAAAAGTCTCCTCCGTACGTCTTCAGCCTTTGGTTCTTGTCTCTTGTCACCACCTTGACGGTAAGGACGTCTCCTTTGCGATACAGGCGGTCCCTGTTTAAGACGACAACCTCCGTGTAGGTTGGGTACGTGGTCTGGTCGAAGAGGAGAGACTGGTTGAGGAGGCAAGGTTGAACTGGCGGCTGGATGAGGCGAAGTTTGTACACCAGCGGTTTTGGAACACTCTGATAGACTGTAGTGTATTGGCCCCAGGTCATAAATCGATGAAACGGAAACATCCACGTCTACATGACATTAGAAGAACAACACGGTTATGTTACTTTTGTTTTGTTTTATTCTATTTTATTATACTTGTGTCTAATTGTGTTATTGTGATGATTGCTTTTGAGGCCCTCTACTTCCAAGTCCTATAACTCTTGAACAACGTGTCAAGTGGCCACCAAATTTTCAGGAAATGATATAGACATAATATCTAATAAGTATGAGATGTTTGCCGTTACGATAACGTAAGATGACGTAATTATTACGTCATCAATTTGATTGTATTGGCCGGACCTAGGAAAAAAGGGTATTCTCAGAAAACTTCAAGTTTTGCTCCAAAAATGTAACAGCTAGTGCAGATTACAGAATAATACTGTTTGTCACGACCTGTCTTGCCAATAGCAACATCAATGACGTCAAAATGACGTCATAATATGACGTCATGCACATCTAAGATACCAGTTGGGCTCCACCATATTATATCCACAACCTTGAATTTTCAAAAATCCTTTTTTTGCAACAAATAATTCACAGAAGACAATGGAAATAGACTAAATACATTCATTCAGATGTTTTTTTATTAAGAAATGCCAGGTATTTACAAATTTTAAGGGATGATAAGCTAGTTTTTCTTGATCTGGCCATACGGTCCGCCATCTTGGATTTGGGGCTGATAACGTCATCAAATTAGCATAATTTATGCATATATAATTATGAAGGGTATTTTGATTAACGTAAGATTTTATTTATGTAACAAAATAGCAGTAATATATCAAAATAACGCGAAAAATACATTGTTAGAACCGAAATTAGCGATTTTTTGCAAAACTGCCTGTCAACAAACGGTTGCCATGGCAACACGGAAAAAATGGAAAATTTTTCAAACTTCGTGAAATTGTTGCCAATGACATTTAAGGAAAACTCACTAAATTTGGTGGCTCTAGCATAAACCGTTCTGGCGTTATAGGACATCAAAGTTGGCGCAGGCCTCAAAAGTCCGCAACCTACCCGCGAAAGTTCAAAGAGGTATCGCCTAGGTAACGGACACGGACAGTCCACCGGGACAAATTTGTGGCTTCGGAGCCCGGCCAAGGTGTAATACCCCCTACGGGCACCCGTGTGCAAATGGGACCGTAGCATAAAGGGCGCTGACATCTAAAAAGACATTTTTCAAATACGTTTCTTTGTGTGTTGAATTGTTCCACTTCATCATAATAAAACGGAGGTCGTTGTCGATTTTACAACAGCATTTAAAGTACTATATACCCCTTGGATGAAGGAGAAATTCTTTGTACACAACCAGTGGGTACTTACATAGCTTACGTTTCGATGTCTCTCAGACACCTTCGTCAGAGCTTCTAACTGGAGTTCTGCTTCTCACCGCTATATGTAGCCGATGTAGGTGGCGCTTTTGCGGTGAGAAAACAATCCCAAACGTGGCTTAGTTTGTATCCCCCCTCGTCCCGGTTCATCACTGGGGTTGACTTTCTTATCCAGATGAACCGGGACGAGGGGGGATACAAACTAAGCCACGTTTGGGATTGTTTTCTCACCGCAAAAGCGCCACCTACATCGGCTACATATAGCGGTGAGAAGCAGAACTCCAGTTAGAAGCTCTGACGAAGGTGTCTGAGAGACATCGAAACGTAAGCTATGTAAGTACCCACTGGTTGTGTACAAAGAATTTCTCCTTCATCCTATATTCTACCAACCCGATGAAACTTTTTTCGGAAATATATACCCCTTCCATGACATCAACATAGTCTAGCCATGGTACGTAACAGTAAAAAATAACATACCGTAAGGAAAACCACAGCAGTTAGCACTGTAAACACAGCATACGCCCGGGCACTGGCCATCACGTGCTCTGCCAATAGATATACGGACCCATAAATGTACGGCTGGTCATATGTTGTGTAAGCAAAGAAAAGACTGTTTCATATAACTTTATACAATAATCTAGCCATGCTGATTGAAATTTACGCATAGACAAACATTTCACGCAAACAGTTCGACTAAGACTTGTATGAGTCCTGTTCCTCAAGATATATGCCCTGCCGTTAACATAACTAATCAAGCCCCAGTTACTCATAGCCCAACATGAGATAGTGCACAAAAAGTTCAAACTCTTCATAGCTTTTTATGCCGTTGGATAGGTCTTAGTGAAAGAAATAGACTGGTTCTTATTCCAACGAAATCGGACATACTGTTAGAGAGTTATGGCCTTTTAGAGGATTGAAAATTACGCCATATTTTTCCAACCAATAAAAGTCTATTTCAAGGAGGCAGTTTTATGGCAAAACTGTATACAGTAAGGCAGGAAAAACAACACTGTCTTGAGATTTGCCATGGTTTTACTGCCCATTTCGTACGTGCTTTTGAAAATCCACATCGGATTTGAAGACTTCCAGGCTATATTTACGTGGGAAGCACTCCTGAGAGAGAGAGAGAGAGAGAGAGAGAGAGAGAGAGAGAGAGAGAGAGAGAGAGAGAGAGAGAGAGAGAGAGAGAGAGAGAGAGAGAGAGAGAGAGAGAGAGAGAGAGAGGGGAGGGGGGGAGAGTTCCATATCTTCTATATTAGCAGTTCGAGTAAGTGAGCAACTGTCGTTACTATTGAAGGACTTTGAAGCAGGTATTTAGACTGAAGTCATGTGAAGGAGAAGATAATATAATGTTACGTCATAAACCATAAACGTTAGACAAAATGTTTCTACCTACCGTCAAGTGCAGAAAATGGCGGCTTGAAAATCTATAGTCTGTGTCTGACGGACCATAACATGGTATGCCTCTGAAAGTTCAGCAATAGTCAAAGTGTTACGTCACTAAAAGGGTCAACAACCCTCGCCGATCGTCGGATCCTTGTATACAGCTATAACACACACATAAAAAAAACAAACTTTAGGTTACTGTTAGACTTTCGGGAAAATATATACTGTTACAAATACGCTGTTAGAACTCTGGTAGCTACAGTTAAAAATATTCGAAATACCCCCTGCATATGCATGGTTAGTGCAGGTAAAAATGGAGCTGTGCAGGTATTTCTGGTATCTACCTGCACCTAACCTGCACTGGTCCATGTACTGGGATTTATACATAAATTTGTATAGGGATTGTTAATAGCTGCATTGACTATTGAGTATAAAAGAAAAAAAAAATAGCAATGAATTCTAAATAATTTTAGTAGGATTCAATACTTCCTAAACTCAGAGTGGTGCAGGTGATATGCAGTGCAGGTATGCAGAAAAAAGTATTTCGAGCCCTGTGCTTGTACTAGTAGTGCATACACGTGGCTCTTTTTGCGTGAATTACAAATGTCATGGGACAAACAATCTTTAACTAAGGGTTTCTTTTGTGTCTTTTGTTTCTAAATATATACGTCCGGTATGAACCTTGCTTATGTGATCGGAGGTAGATACGAGATGTGTGAAATAGTTTCTCTAGTAAGAATCTCCTAAGGCCACAGTAAGTAAATTTTATGGCTGGCATCCTATGCAGAATGCAGAATGCAAGAATAAGTACGGCCTGACTCAACTACAATCTGGCCAGTAAATATGGTCCTACCTGTGACACAAAATTGTTGACAGCGTCAGAGATCTTAAAACTTGCAGCACTGACCTGTAAATGCTGTCTAACTGGTGGTCTGTAGATGCTATTTAACCTTTTCACCTGTCCTTCACTAACTGACTTGAGGCAAAATGTCCAAGGTCAGCGAGAAACGAAGATACTCATTGCGTAAGTCAGGATCTAACTTGCATAATGCACCGTTTTCCATGAACTCTCATACATGTGACATTTGTAGCTGAGAAGGGATGTATATCGTTAGGTATCATTTGTATAATCTCCAAGCAGATTCCTCCGGAAGGACTTCAGCCGGCAGAGGGAAAAATTTGCCACCGCGGCTTCCCCAGCTTATGTTACTGTTTTAAGCCACCGGAGGAATCTGCTTGGAGATTATCATTTGTACACATACATGACTGATTTGCACAATTAAAGAGGTATACTATCGATTCTGTACTTGTACAAGGCGCGAATTCGATACTTGTGGCATTTAAAAAGGTTATGTTCAAATAGAATTAAAACTGGCAACAACAATGATGCAGCATTATGTACGTGTGCATGGATTTCATAGCTCTCGTTGTCTAGTGCCCATACCCCGAACACAGCCTATGGTTCTCTATTCCGGTCAAAATTCAACTACGCCGTACTTCGGCCTACTATGCCGTACTTTGCCGAGCTACGCCGCAGTTCACAGAACTGGATTCGATACAGCTTATTTACTTCCTGAAGTACGCCGTAGCTGCCGCCAGTGAAGTACGGCCTGACTCAACTACAATCTGGCCAGTAAATATGGTCCTACCTGTGACACAAAGTAGTTGACAGCGTCAGAGATCTTCAAACTTGCAGCGCTGACCTGTAAATGCTGTCTAACTGGTGGTCTGTAGATACTATCCAACCTTTCACCTGTCCTTCACTAACTGACTTGAGGCCAAATCACCAAGGACAGTGAGATACTCATTGTGTAAATTCCACTGGCACACTAGTCCTACAGGGGCAACTGTATGCAACGTGTAAGACGGCCCCAGCAGATGCAGGTTTGTTTATTGGAGTTTCCATCTCCTAGGAGGACTTCCGACCATAGATGCAAGGGGTTCCTCCTACCCCTGACTCATGTGTCATGGCGGGTGCGTCATGCCCGAACATGCCCCTATGGCCTTTTACCACCACAAAGGCCTGTCACTGCCACTAGCCGCAGCTAAGTACTCATTCACACCTGAGTTAAGTGGGGAAAGTCGTGTAAAGTGTCTTTCCCAAGGGCACCGTGAAGATCGGTGACACGGCAAGCGGATTTGAACCCCGGACCTCTCGGGCCTGAGACCAACGCGCTGACGATCGTGCCACGCGGTCCCACACATGGCCTTACTGACCCAAGAAAATAACAAGAGCGAAGTAGAGGAGAGTTGATAGTCATTTTACAAAGTTTGTACAGTCAAACTTGGTCTAGGTTAACAGAGGCATTAGTGTTGTTTACATCGATATACGATTTTAAAAGCGCTAGTAAAAGTCGGATATATACCAAGCAGATTCCTATGTTGTGAATTATTGTGACCATTGTTGTGAATAGTGCCCATTAGGCCCAGGTTCAGGTCCAAACCTGGACCTGTTCTTCTGGACCTGGACCGAACCTGGTCCTAAATTTTCTGTACCAATACCCATCCCTAGACCCGTCCATAGGAAAGCATGTAAAAATACACCAGAACAAGACTTCATATAAGTATTAACCCAAATTTTGATCTCAACAAGACTGGCAATAAAAACTATATTAGAAACAAACTATTTTACACACAGCATTAGAGAAGCAATTTCAACACAAAGCCTCTGCCTTCCCCCGACGTCTGCATATGAAGGTTAAACTTAAATTTGACCATGTTTTAGACTTAAGATGATGTCGTCCATAAAATTAACTCAGTGTGCCTAAACAAGTGTCCGGCTCGTCTGTTTATTGATATTTATAGTTACCTTTACATTGGAATAAAGAGGGACCTTCACATTGGAATGATGGGGGGGGGGGGCATAACGTTATGCTAACTCTATTAATATATAGATGTCAGCCACTAAGAATACATGTAACGTTATGTGTCAAGGTGGGGTATAAATTGTTGGGTAAGACGCTGTAGTTAAGTTCTAGCCGAAAATACGTATTTGGGGTTATTACTTGCCTGTGTTTAGACAATCTGTCACTGGCTTGGGTTAATAAGGGGCGGTAAATGTTGGACTGATATATACATATATTGGACTAGGAGCGTGTTGTTTTAGTCGGGATAGGAAACTACGGGGTACTTGAGATATTGGAGCCAGTTGTGTCAACTACGTATACGTCGTAGTTGGCCGAAGTATGCGGTGCCTTGCCAAACTACGTCGTAGTTTGTTGACGTACGTCATCATTTGGTTTAGACGCGTCCGGGTATCGTCGTCCGGATATTGTGAAGTGTTGACGTTTGCCAGGATCGGACGCAAGCTGACAAGAATGGTTCTCTTCAAATCTGTGTGAATCTTCATGACTTCATGGTAAGATGTAAAAAACTTATCTAAAGGACCCAAATCTCTTAGGTACGCTTTACACTCGTTTTAAACTGTCGTACGAGGCATCGTAGTTTACCTCTCTCTTAGTGAGTGTAAACTACTACTAGTGCCGAGGCTGTACTACACTTCCGCAGTAGATCTTCGCTTCATGTCTCTTTGTACTCAGGAAGGTGTATAGTCTACGAGAGAAGTATACTACGATGTTCGAAAGAAAAGTGTAAAACGTGTCTTAAGCCCCGGTTTCACATAGCCGAATATGGCCATCGAAAACTAGCCAGGTCGGGGGAAAGTCGGGAGGAGTCTGACCCGCGTTTGGGGCCATTCCTATCTTTACCGACAACTATGTCCCGAACATGTTTGACGAATAAAGATTTGAGATGTCCTAACAATGTTCCTAGCATTTCTTAACTTACTAACTGAGCTCCGATTCTTTCTTACCTGCTCCTAACCACCCCAAGATGTTTTTGACCAAAATAATAATATTCTAAACATCAAAGAGAGACCAAGTCTGGATCAGGGTAAACTTCAATACTTCTTTTAGGCTTTTTTAAATTGTTTGTTGATTTGGACAAGGTCGCGATCGGGGTGGTGGATAAACGTTCTGGTAAAAATCATCTTGGATGAAAATGATTTGTCTCAGGACATAAGAAGAAAGGGCCATGGATAGGTTGGGGACTAGTTTTGGAGTAAGTCAGCAGTTGTTATGGCGTGGCCGGCTGGAAGTCAAATTTGACTGCTGACTTACTCCCGACCACCAGCCAACCACCACCCTACGCATTCCTGACTTCCAGTCCCCAGCCGAATATTTTGAAAAATTCAAAACACTCAGCTGAGTGCACCAGCCAACGTCCAACAATGTTTTTTTTTTTTTTAGCCTGGATTCCAGACCCCCATCCCGATCTCAATATCTATCGTGTGGGTCTAACTCAATTGACTTGTGTAAGCCCTTGAAACATTCTGGCATGTAGGCTATAGTTTCCCGGCGGAGGCCATGTTAGGCTATGGGTAACTAGGGCTTAAGTAGTTACAACAGTGGGGCACATATATTGCAGAACATGACTTAAACACTTCTCAATCGAACTGTTTGCGTTAAGTGTTTTTCTATACTTAAATTTTAATCCTTATGGCTAGATTATTGCCTCTTTGATTTATAGATGAAAGTCTTTTCATTCCATACACCACATATGATGAACTGTGTATATTTATGGTCCCTTATCGCCTTGCGTATTTATGGTCCCTTATCGCCTTGTTTGCAGAGCATGTGATGGCCAGTGCTCGGTTGTATACTGTGTTTACAATGCTAACTGCTGCTGTGGTTATCCTAACGGTACGTTGTTCACTGTTACTATGGCTAGACTATGTTGATATCATAAATGGGGTTTATGGTACTTCAAATGCTGTTGTAAAATCGACAACGACCCCGTTTCATTATGATGAAGTGGAGCAATTCAACACACAATGAAACGTATTTGAAAAGGGTAGGTTGAAGGGGCGGTGGAAGCCGGGATCCGAAGGGGCTCTAGTACCTCCGGGCCACAAATTTGTCCCGCCGGACTGTCCGATGCTAGTCTTTGTATTTTCACGGGTAGGGCACGATGCCTATTTGTCACCGAGACCCGGGCTGATTCTAACTGTGATTTTAAAAAATCCAGACGTGACCCAAAATAGGTCGGTAGCCGCAAAGTGACCTAGGGGGACACGTAGGGGCTCGAAAGTGCAGAAAACAACCCGTAAACTACCCGGAGGGGCCATTTTCTCTAAAGGCTCTAGGGCCCATCAAGTTATCAATTCAGTTCATCCTCTGTATAGAGGTGGCACCACGTCTAACGGTACCTTAAGTTTTGCTGACCACAAATATGCGGAAACACAAACACTAACACACACATATACACACAGACATACATACACAAGAATAAAAACAACACAGTACCTTCATTTTTCATTGAGGTAGATATAGCCGTCTTGAACAGAGACCGCCTATATCACAATAACACAATTAGACACAAATATATAACATTACCTTGTTGATCTTTATGTCATGTAGACGTGGATGTTTCCATTTGAACGATTAATGATCTGGGACCAGTACTCTACCGACCATTAGGACGTCCTAAATCCGATGGTGTCGAAACTTCGCCTCATCCAGCCACCAGTTCAACCTTGCCTCCTCAACCAGTCTCTCCTCTTCGACCAGACCACGTACCCAACCTACACGGAGGTTGTCGTCTTAAACAGGGACCACCTGTATCGCCAAGGAGACGTCCTTACCGTCAAGGTGGTGGCAAGAGACAAGAAAAGAAGACTGAAGACGTACGGAGGAGACTTTTTCCGTGTCAGACTGGTCAGCAGTGACCGTTCGCTACAGGCCAGTAGTGTCGGTCACGTCACTGACCACTGTAACGGTAACTACACCGTGCAGTTCCCGCTCTACTGGGTTGGGAACGTTTCGGTAAGTGCATATTTTGTGCAGGACGGTGTAAAACTTCAAGTGCATTTTTTCTACCTTGGCACTCTAGTGGAAGTTCAAATCTTGACATCGCGTCTTATTCTTGTACATCTTTCTTGTTCACAGTTACTGCATATTTTGCATTATTCACCAAATATCTGCAAAGGTCTTTTGAATGTTTCTAAAAGCTCCATAGTGACATATATATGCGGCTGTTGTCTTGCCTACGACGTAATATTCTCTACGTACCGTCAACTACTTTATCTGTCCCTTTTAAGTTGTTTACTTTTACATATTTCTATAACATATATATTGTGGGACCGTGTAGCGCAGTGGCAGTTTCTTCGGCCCGTGACCGAGAGGTTGCGAGTTCGAATCCGCCTGCTGTGTTACCGACCTTGTGCCCTTGGGAAAGGCATTTTACACGACTTTCCTCACTTCAGTCAGGTGAAAAGGAGTACCTAGCTTCGGCTTGGGCCGTCCTTCGGATAGGACGTTAAATGGAGGTCCCGTGTTCGGGGAGAGCAACACCCCAAGCACGTTAAAGAACCCGCCACATGTGCGAACATCCACCCGAGCGGATCAAACCATTCCGGCCAAAATAGGGGTAGGGAATCTCCCGAGCAGCCCTCGTAACCCCTGCTTCGCCTATTGTGTCAGTTAGTCCTCACTCATAGTGAGCAATTGGGCTAGTCTCAATCATGATGTTTCTGACCTAGGGTGAAGAGTTGCTGTTACAGCTCCAGTCATGTAACCCGTAACCTTGATTGGCCTTCGGGCCTTGTTACGTGGTGACCATTGAGCAGAAAAAAAAAGCTAACACACACACAAAATTCAACTTTCCCAGTGTATCTCATTCCTTGAACTCAAACACTATGCATCGCAAATGTCTTTTTTTTTCAAAACGCCACTTGTTTTTGCATCAGATAAAGATCCAGCTTATCCATCCAAGCGAGGCAGTTAAGATTCTACAGAGCGTGCGACAAGTTCCGAACAAGAGAGGCTTCCAATGCATCTTCGGCAACCTGGAGACCAAAGACCATTATACACAGCAATGCTTCAGCTCTAACAACCCCAGCCTACCACCCCACCGAAAGTGCGATTTCTCAAAACCAGAGGCAAACGGAACCTGGATTTGTGAGAAACCGGAGAAACTACCGTGTTCCGCCATCACAAAGTGCCGATGGAACCCAGATATGAGCAGGGTACGCGCACTTGTGTCTCAAGAGGAAATGAAACTTTTCCAAAAGTAAGTCCTTGTGAACCTCTCTCACTAGGGCAAAGGTCACTTATCAACACATGCGCAGATGGTCCATTTTGAATTTTAAAACGTCTTTTTCATTGTAAATTTTGATATTTTGGAGCTGGATTTTAAAGGTAATTGTTGTTGACATTTTAACATGTTGCAAAACCATACTTTTATGCATGTTTGAATTGTCCTGTATGCTTTTTAGAAGAAGGCTGGTTTGGATGCAGTCACTTATAGTACATGGGTCAAAGGTCACCAAAGTTTGCTTAGATGCTACTGCCGTATGTAACATTCTGTTATGCTCTATTTGGACACTTTAGAGGCAGGACCACTCCGTCTAGTCGATGTTAGTTTTGGATAGACAAACCTTCAGGTAGGTGACTTTTGATAGCATGGGTACATTGTTAATTTCAATGTGTCATACATATCTTGAGACAGAACTTGAAGTAAATCCCAAGCAGCCCATACGAGTCCTTGAGACAGAACTGCCCACACCAGAACACCTTCCAGCGTGTAGCGGGAACGCGCGTGAGTCCGGAGCTTCGCTGGGACACTGGTCAGGCAAGGTGTGGAAGTCAGCGGTCTGTAATGTCCGAGTCTTCACTAAGGAGGAGATCCAGCGGTGCCTAGCTAACAAGACCGTGTACTTGCAAGGTACGTGTCATAGCGGTGTGGTAGTCCACTGTGGTTATTACTTCGCCGGGAAGGTCATGTTTTCATAGCTGTGTGATTGTCTGAATTACCAGCAACATATTTTTCTATTCCTATGACTCAGGTGACTCTGCCATTAGACAATGGAGCGAGCATTTGCAGAATGTAGTGCCACTATACAGCGATAATAGAACCACGAATTCACCAGGTTTGTCAGTCTGTTCTAAAAGTCGTGTAGGACTGCTATATTGTTCTAAGAACTGTCTCCCACACGTTAAAAAATAGGCAGCACTTAAAGCGTTTACCTAAAACACCCGAATGGGGTCCCCAGGCGTAAATTCTAAATTTTAAAGTGTCATTTCAACATTTTTGATTTAAAACAAAATTCTGTTCGTAACTTTGTCAGCAAATTGAAGCTGGTGTGTTACGCCGAATGGCGGTTATACCGGATATATAGATACAGATAGATACAGAAACATCTGCTACATGCTCTCCCAAGTTCTTTTTACGGAGATTATTGAAATACTTGAAATTAAAATTAAAGAGGAAAGCGTGTGTTGAGTCCGACTGGTGTCCAAATCGACCACAGCAAAATTCGCATATTTTCGACACCCCCTAACCTACTTATTGTATGAACACCACATTTTCTTCATTTTCAGAGAATGATGTATATTTAAAACAAAATCATCAGATGAATTTTTGTGTCATTATTACATAATGTGACGAAGTTATGACGTTATTTACTTAATACGGGCGGCCATGTTGGATTTTGACCAATGACGTCATGAGGACTACCCTTCAGATGCATGAATAAATAAACAGATCAAGATAAAAATTATGACTATTGGATCATGAACATTGCATTTTATTTTTTTATGTAAGAAAACAGGGGTATTTTACCAAGAACTAATTCTAAATTTGGTACATTTTTGTTTGCAGTTTTTCGAGTAGGAAACACCAACCAGTGGAATATCTCTGTTCGCTACCGTTTCCACAACGTTCCCGTTCAAGTAAAAGCTTGGTTTAATTTTCAAGACTTCCGCTACGTTGTTGATGAGATAGACGCCACTCAGGGAGGCCGAAACACCGTGATAGTCCTAAGTCTGTGGGCTCACTTTACGGCTGAGCCGTTGGACGTGCTTCGGTCACGTCTGTACGCCATTCGGGGCGCCATACACCGTCTCCTGCGCAGGAGTCCCGGCACGCGAGTTTTCGTGAGAACTGGAACAACGCGAGAACACGCTAGAGGGAAATTGGAGTACTATCTGCTTGCCAGCGACTGGTTGGCTTACCAGATCACAGAGGTGATACGAGAGGTGTTCCGGGATGTTCCAGACGTGGTCGTGTTGGACACGTGGGACATGAGCGTGTGTCAATGGGGCAAGGACCAAGTTCACCCAGATCAAACCATGGTGGATAATCAACTAAACAGACTTTTTTCTCATATCTGCCCTACGTAGGACAGGAATATCCGTATCGTTCTATGCCATAATTATTCCGTCCTAGTCTCCAAGCAGACGTGTCAGTTGGATGAAAAAGATGAGAATTTGTAATGGACAAATAGGGACAAATAAGTTGCCATGGGATTTCAGTCTTTTGCAGTCTATCCAGCTATCCGCCGACAGGTCAGTTCGCACCGTAGGCCAATTAACTCCTACTAGACTTTTATTCCTAACTTGGCCAAAGTTTTCTATTACTATTCGGACAGACCGGAGTCTGGTAGAGACTACCCCGGTCCATAGGCGACGCCAGCTGAAGTTTCTAAAAGCTTTTGATTGTCATCTTGTTTTCGCTGTACCTGTAGTACCGTTATGGATTACTAGTCGGCGCTTAAAAACCATCAAGTTGCTAATTGAAGGCACAATCTTAGATTGCTAAAAAAAAAAACCATTCCGACAGTTAATAATCAACACTACAACTAATTCAAGAATATAAAGACGCAATTTTATGACTAGAACAATATCTAATAACAACATTATATAATGATGTGCACTCCTACAAATTTTATATCACCTACTTTCACTTCCCCTGACATAAATATAAGATACACTAAAACGTTAACCTGTCCGTATTTATGTTTATGCTTTTATTTGAATAGTGCATTGTAATATACGTAATGAATGCAAGAAAGACTATTATCATATAGCCAGGCGCCGCGGACCAATCAGAAGGCCCCGTTCCACGTTGGTTATGACGCCGTAACACGTAGATTCCGGCCAGGCAGGTGCAAATTAACACCAGTGGTGTTAATTCATTTTGAATTAACACCGGTGCTGGTGTTAATTCATTTTGAATTAACACCGGTGCTGGTGTTAATTCATTTTGAATTAACACCGGTGCGGGTGTTAATTCATTTTGACCAATCAAAAGGAACGAAAGAAAGGTATATGCAGGCATTGGCCAATAAAAAGGAGCAAAACATATGCCGGAGCAGACTGCAAGGGGCAATGGCTCCTTCTGTTAACATTGATAATGAGTTTTGTTTTTCTAAAAAGCCTGCAATGTTTCGAATATTTTCTGTGGAAATTTTGGTTTCAAAATGCAATCTGTAATCTGCTTACATATGTATGTACCAAATGTGAACTTTCAGAAATTCGACAAAGGAATTCACACGTATAGTACCAAGGGATCTATGCGTCATACGGGAATTTGCAAGTTTGGGTAGGCTATATGATAATAACTTTAATGCCCCGCCTTATCCTCGGTGTATATGGTGAGATAATCCCTGGTCAGGTGCGATAACCACCTCATAAACCACCTCGTTCGCTACGCTCACTCGGCGGTTTATTCGGTGGTTATCGCACCTGACCAGGGATTATCTCACCATATACACCTCGGGCCGGGGCATTAACCCTTTATTAACACACATTTTAACAGAGATCTCAATAAAACAATGACATGTACTTTTACACTCAAGGTTCTGACAAAATCCACTCTGAAATGACATCATGTACATATGTTTACCGCAGTCCGACCACTCACCGCTAGGTGTCGCTGTTAATGCAGTATGTCCTAGAAGTTGTACCCTATCTCCAAGCAGATGCGTCCAGCCAAAATCCCCACGTTTCTCAAACTCCCGTTCTTTTCCCGATGTCCCATGTATTGATGAATTCTGTCTTCGCCCATTGATATCGTCTTTGGATTGAGGAATTGATGTATCTATGACGTATATTAGGCAGAATACAGACATGTGACTACGTGAGAAGTAGATCAAAGGTAACATTCAATTAGCTATGGGAATCAAAATCGAGCTTCATCTTTTCAAGACCTACCCGCGCACACGTCACAATGATTCACTCATATTTGCTAGAGTTCTACACACAGATACACTCACAGACACACACACACAAACACACACACACAGGCACACACACGGGCACATACAAACGGGCACATGCACACACACGGGCATATGGGCACACACACAGACACGTGTACACGGGCACACACACAGACACGTGTACACGGGCACACACAAGGGCACAGACACGTATACAAGGGCACACACAAGGGCACACACACACAGTACACGCGCCCACACACAGACACGTGTACACGGGCACACACACACACACACGGGCACATTCGCACACACGGGGACACACACACATCGACACACACTCACAGAGACGCTCATACCACAAACAAGCATTGACTTATTACCATTACTGTGATATGTGGTCACCGGGTACTAAAGTGTTACACCACGTTTTATCGTGTTTTTTCTACTCCAACATAACGTTAACAAAGTTTTCTGTCACGAAAGACTTCCGTCTCAGTGTGTGGCGGACCTCCCATGAAGACCTGGACCCTCGCCACTTTTGTAGGGATAAAAGGGAAGGGGGAAACAGATAGTCAATTCGTCACGACATGTTTCAAGATTCACTTTGGGCTGTACTTTCAAGAACAACTCCCCCTCGAGATATTGCTGTCCAACTTGATACCCCCACGCAAAATGGAGCTAGTGTGTGATTGTTTCTGTTTGTCAGAGTTTATGTATATCAGCAGAAAGAATCTCTGAATGGACTGGGCCGATATTTGGCATGTGGGTAGTTATTTGGAAGACAAAGGTCGATCTTAATTTTGGGCTCCTGGCGGATATAAATGGTACTGCAGCGGAACTTCTAGTTTTTTCATCTGTTGTGTCCTGGACATGCTGTGGTCTTGATGACTTTTTGGCGCAATATATCTTTTGATGTACAAAGAAAGAAGTGGTGTAGGTTTATGCCCCCTAGCATCTTGTTAGCTGTTGTAAGTAATGTAAGTTTATAGTTAAACGACAATTTATGTGGCTGATGCAGTAAGTTATCTACACCAAAAATAACAGCCGTTATCTTATCTTTACTCTCCTTTGTTGTAAAGATAATCACAGCGTTAAATCTTACTGTAGACTCAAGTCAACACGCCAGGACAATATATTCACATAGCGGAGCTACTATAGTTTTTGTTTTATATACCCGTAAACCGCCTCATGGCGCAACACACCAGGTTTGTACTGAAGAGTACAAGCTGACTTATTTGATCCACTCACACCGGGAAGGGCCCCTGCTTTCCGATAAGTGTGGTCGGTTCTTTAACATGCTTGAGGTGTGGCTCTCCCCAAACACTGGACCTCCATTTACCGTCCTATCCGCGGGACGTCCCTTACCGAAGCTAGGTACTCATTTACGCCTGAGTACTGAGAGGAAACTATGGGACCCAAACATACACCACGTATTCCATACGTCACAAGCTATCTGCCACATAAAAATCAAGACCATAGACAGGCATTTCTTGAGTGTTCATGCGTCTAGCCTGTCAATTCCTTCTCAGCCTTCTGTTCAGTCCACGTGGTGAAATCTTCAAGTAAAGTAGGACAATGTCTGGACGCGGTAAGGGAAAAGCAGCGGGCGCCAAAGCCGCCGGTAGCCAGCGGACCAAGTCAGCTAAGGCGGGTCTACAGTTCCCAGTCGGCCATATCAAGAGATATCTGTCCAAGGGCAAGTACGCGGAGCGGATAGGAGCGCGCGCTCCCGTGTACCTGGCGGCCGTGCTGGAGTACCTCACCGCTGAAGTTTTGGAGCTGTCCGGTAATGCGGCCAGAGACAACAAGAAGAGCAGGATCATACCCCGCCATATCCAGCTTGCGGTGAGAAACGACGAGGAGTTGAACCAGCTCATGTCGGGAGGGACCATCGCACAAGGCGGCGTGCTGCCAAACATCCACAACCAGCTCCTGCCCAAAAAAACCGGGAAGAAAACCGCCGGCGAGTCCCACCCGTCTTCCCAGTCACAGGAGTACTGAACTGGACAGTTCCCAACCAAATATTGAACGAATTGACCAAGCGCAATAATGTGATGCATCGTAGAGGATTTCAGGAAAACAATAACTAAATAAGTAGGAAAACAATTGTATTTCAGGAAATGTACAGACATTTTTTGGAGACGATTCAATAGCGGAGCTTTCTAGCTTTAGATGTTAAGTGGCCAAAACTGTTGCGACGCAAGTAATGAGATGCATAAGTAGAG
This sequence comes from Branchiostoma floridae x Branchiostoma belcheri, assembly GCA_019207045.1. Lineage (NCBI taxonomy): Eukaryota > Metazoa > Chordata > Leptocardii > Amphioxiformes > Branchiostomatidae > Branchiostoma > Branchiostoma floridae x Branchiostoma belcheri. Next base: position 14,173,154 of record CM033041.1, read on the forward strand.
GACAGTTAGCTCTTTCGCTAGATGTACCGACAATTTTGGCGACGCCTCAATGGCTGAGCTTCATAGCTTTAAATGAAACGACCAAAACTGTTCTGACGCGTTCTTGTGATAGGGCAAGGGGGAAATTGGTTTTAATTTTGGCTGCTTTTCTATTGATACTGTGCAATATATGCTTTTACTCAAAATGATAACCGAAATTTCACCTGACTGAACAGAAGTGCAATATGTGGAATTTAGGAATATATGATTTCTCAGAAATAATGAAGTTACATTTAAAAAAGCCTGTATGTTAGTTTGTAAATGGCGTGAAGTTTGTATTTTGTGTAAATGGACTGTTAACTGTTTCTTATATTGTGAAGGCCTTGTATGGATGTAAATGTGACAGTTGTATATTTTGAATGAATTTTCATTTTAATGAAAAAAAAATACCATAGCACATTCAGATCAAAAGATACAATAAACAGAATTTCTGCTGCAGTACCAAGGTCACATACCAGGGGGGGGGGGGGGCAAAATTGACCTTGACCTTAGTCTTGACGAACACCTACCCACAAACCAAATATCATCCTAATCCATCCAGAGGTTCTTGAGTTATGCTGACTACAAAACTACGGAAACACAGTCAAACAGACAGACACACACTCCCCCCAAAATTATATTTTCATTTTTCATGGAAATGTTACGTACTTTCCATAATCTCCAAGCAGATCCTACGGTACCATAAGACTAACTACAAGGTCACTATACGTATTACTGTTTCGGTGTCATACTATGACCGTATATAAGATCAAAGCAGAATTGATTAAAAGCAGGTGTTTCCGTTCATTAGACAGCTTAGAAAGGATATCTTGTGGTTTTAGAGGAAATCCCAAAACAAATAGGAGGTTGTGAGAAGTCCAGTTATCCAGTCAAGATGACATATCAATGACATCTGTTTTGCACAACGCACGGCACTTTGGGAGATTTAGGTAGATTCAGCCAGGGTATCAATGAAAATAATTTCAAAGCTCTACAAACGAAAACATGAAACACTGCATGTTGTGCCAGAAATCTCATTCTGTTGCGTTCAAGGTCATGCGACGCTCCAATTGACCTTGAGGAATATGAAACAAGCGTGACGTCATTTCCGGTTTTCATAGGAGAAATGTCTCACCTAAAACGTATAGCATTTGAATTTGGCTACAGCTTGAATTTGGCTACTTTTTTTGCTACCACTGCTTCAGTATTTTCTACTGTTATACTGTTCATTGGGTCACTTATCAACCTTTCACTACTACCTATACATCATAATGTTGGGGAGGGGGGCACTTTTTTAAACCTTTGTTTACTTATGAAATCTCAAATCGGCCAGTAGATATCTCTTTTCCATGCTGTTTTAAAGCAAGTGATCTGTAACGATATTTACCGAACTCTCTCAACACTTTCTCAGTCAAATATTTACCACAAGAAGGTTGTGTTGAGATTCCGTAACCGTATTTGCTGTGAGGTGTACATTTGCCAACCTTGACCCAGTAGTAGGCAAGTGTTAGTCGATCGTAAAATGCAGAACATTCTGTCTTCCCGATAACATGGCAGACAACTACATTAATCTTTCTGTCTGTACTACGCAAAACTACGGTTGACTTTTGTGCAACCCTAGTTCACCTTTATCCGTAGGATAACCATTATCCGTTCCTTTTTAAGAACAAATATTTAGGGAAATCAAGTCGACAGATGATGGTTTATTTAACTGCAATATTTTGAAAATAGTACAATTTGAAACTACCTTCCATCGGCTTTATACCATATCTCTGGATACCCTAGTTAGCAACACATCGGATATAGGTTACCCCGCGGATAAAGGTGAACTAACGTTCTATACTAGATACTTTCGTATCAAACATATTAACTGTAAAAACTATAAAATACATATGAAATATAACCACTGCCTATAAATAAAAGCCACCCCCAGTAATATACACGACTCGACAATTTTTTTTTAATGCACATATCTGTGTATCACATAAATCTATGGACTTGAAATTGTGCACTTTTTTAGTTACCGTATCGGTATATCAGCTAGATCTATATAGTCTAGATATTTCTGTACTTTTTTTACGTAATCGTATCTGCGTATCCCTTTAAATATAAGTCGTTTGGAATGAGTTTGTAAAAAAACGCTAGTTTTGTCTTAACATGAACTCCATACCCTGTATTACTGCGTATCGACACATACTGTTAAATATTGTTGAAGGACAAATGTATCAGATTCTAGATCTGTATTTGATATAATTTGTCTTTGTTAACTCTTTTGAGAGATATGGACAATGTATTATAGACGGATGGCGATAGAGATTTGATGTACAACTGGTCCCTTGGTGTAGCGGTTATCACATCTGCTTTACACGCAGAAGGTCACGAGTTCGAACCTCGTAGGGGCCATTTCAATTTTTGGGGGAGGGGGGGCAGTTTTTCTGTTTGTGATGTCTTCCGACGCTACTTTCCGTCTTGTAAACGGCAGGGGGAGGGGGTATTGTGTTTGGGCAGGAATTAGGAGGCGGTGGTGGGTAGGGGACTAAGGACAGGTTTCGGTAGAGAACGTAGGGCATGGGTAGTGTGTGTGTGTGTGTGGGGGGGGGGTGTCATGGGTAGTGTGTGGGGGGGGGGGGGGTGTCAGTGGATGTGCAGGGAAAAACGGCCAATGGGCAGGGAAAAACCATAACTGTACAAGGAGAACTAATAGGACACCAACTTGCCTTCCTTTCTGTTTGTTTGCTTGTGTGTATGAGATTTCTACACTTTCTATTTAGCACGGCAAACGACACCACACCCATAAACTAGCTTGATGGATGACTAGAAACAATGCTGAAGCCGTTTTTGCTGGATTCGACATGATAACTATCAGAGTAACGTTACTTGTGATATCGTTTGAAGGCAAGAAAACCTTGAAAAATGTCAACCCTGACAATTGGGAATCCGACCAATCATGCACAACTGGTCCCTTGGTGTAGCGGTTATCACATCTGCTTTACACGCAGAAGGCCACGAGTTCGAACCTCGTAGGGGCCAATTTCAATATTTTGGAAACTTTTCGCCGTTTATTTTGGCGCCAATTTCCCATCACACCTTTGCGCAACATTTGAACAAATGAGGACTCCGTTTTTCGTAAAGGGAACTGGAAAGACATTTCTAGAATACACTTTTGTATTAATCATCAGCTATCTAGCCACTTGTAGAGTGCAAAAATAAGTTTTTGTGCCCTTGACTTTATGTATGACGGACGACATGTTCCGTTACCATGGCAACCACATTCTTGGCGCCAAAAGGCGACCTGGTTAGCCGGTCGCGTGCGCCCCTGTCATTTATTTTTCTGTGACAGAATCATGAATGCTTCGAAACAGATGCAGAACCTAAAGACCTCTGTCTAAGGTGGGCCACGGAAAGTATAGCACTTCACTAATGATGTCTGTCATTTTACATTATCTGTTGTGTTCATACATACGGCCTTCTTCAGTGAATTCTGTTATTACCTTCACAGGGCTCGAAATACTTTTTTCTGCATACCTGCACTGGTGCAGGTAACATTGAAAATTACCTGCACCAGACAAATTTCACCTGCACCACCCTGAATTTAAGAAGTATGGATCATACTAGAATTGTTGAGGAACCATTGCTATGTTTTCTTTTATACCTAAAAGGTGGTAACAGTCAATGCAGCTTATAACGATTCACATACACCTTCATCATAGCTATAGGACATTCATGTATAAAGCCCAGTACATGGACCAGTGCAGGTTAGGTGCAGGTAGACACCAGAAATACCTGCACAGCTCCAATTTTACCTGCACTAACCTGCATATGCAGGTATTTCGAGCCCTGACTTCACCAAGGGGAGGGTTCATTTTTTCGATCCCGTTTGTATGTGTTGTTAGTTTCACTGAGGAAGCTATGGATGGATCCTTATGATATTTCGTAGGTAGGTAGAGTTCGGGAAAACAAAGGTCAAGTTCGATGATGCGACTTCTAGCGGATTTGTATGGTATAACTTCCAATTTCGCTATCTCGTTCTCTAGATATCTTTTGGGACGAAAACGAACGAGTGTACCATAGCGACCTTTTAAACTGTAACGACCGTTTTTGTTTTAAACTTTGAAAGAAAATAGATTACGAAGGGTTTGGCGGTTTGTTTTGAGCTTTGTAGGTTTACCACCCTAGCATATTTTGGGGAACTGCAGGGTCCGATTTTGTTTGAGACTTTGAAAGGGAATAGCTCAAGAAGGGCTTGACGGTTCGTCGTGAGATTTGTAGGTATACCACCATAGCATATCTTTTTGGAACTGCAGGGCTTGACGGTTCGTCGTCAGCTTTGTAGGTTTACCAACCTAGCAATTTGTTTGGGAACTGCAAGGGCCGATTTTGTTTGAGCCTTTAAACGGACTACAAAAGGCTTGGCGGTTTGTCATGAGCTTTATAGGTTTACCACCATAGCATATCTTTTTTTGAACTGCAGGGGCCGATTTTATCTGAAACTTTGAAAGGGGATAACCCAAGAAAGGCTTAGTTTGGCTCAAGATCCAACCATTATTGGCTTCAGACATATGGACAGGCCTTCGCCAATGTTGGCACAAACGTTCGAGCACCACTATGACCAAGACAGGCATATCGCCAAAGCCAACAAGCACCAGACATGACACTTATCTCTTCAACGTTTTCACCTATAAGCCACAAAGGTGACAAGAATACACGTCAGAAATTTTAAGTAGAAACACTAGACTAAACACTGTGCCATCCCACGTTCTTGGTAGTACCTCCTCATCAGGTATAGAATTCCCACTACTGTGTGACCTATGGGGTCTTATCTGAGAGGAGGGTGCTCTCGGTCCCAGAGTCCCATGCGGCTTTGTGTGCAGAAGTTGTTGGTGTCGTCTGCACGGTGTTGGTGTCTTCTCCCGCCGATTCTTCAAGGTACTTATTCCAGCCGGACAACTGACTCTACGTAAGCTGACCGAAAATTGAACGTCGCAAACAAGAAAAGGTGGGTGATTTTAGTACCTGTAACTCTTTCTCTGTCAACTTGTGTCAAGTTAGCCAAGTTCGCAAACTGAGTACGAGGCATAAGAGGCCTGTGGTACGGTATAGCCTTTAGAGTGTGCTCCGGAAAGTTGTGTTAAGAGCGATAGGTATATACACCAATATATCATGAGGAAAAGTGGTATGATTTGATTGGCGTTTTATTAGGACTGTGTGCTTCTTTGAAAAGATTTTTGGACCCGCCAAAACTGAAGGAAAAGTTAGTTATGGAGGACGCACACGTCCCTACTGTTGAGGTTCAGTTAAAGTCGCTATCTGCGTAGTAAATTTCCAGTCCAACCGTTTGAGACCATTTAAAGATCCCTATGTGCCAATTAAATCGTGCCCTCCCAGTCTACATACAGTTTCCTAAGAATATATGGTTGTAACTTATTCCGTAAATGGGATCTGTCCGACTTGAAAGCCAGATGCGGCGTTTTTCTAATAAAGACAAGTAGCGCAGAGATTATCGGCGAATGAGGACCGATATCTTGGGCGCTGTGGGGTTTTTAACGGCACGTTTAGTGTAATGGTAGCCAGGCTGTGATAGGGGGAACGAACTGTATGTCACAGGTGCGGTCCAGCTTTGCCCTGCCACGCGTTGTGCCTGAAACCAGTCCAAATAGATGGTATGACATCACTGCACTTATCCTATTGTGTGTCAGGTAGTGGTAGGTACTGGTACAACGTATTGGTACAAAACTTTTTTCTTCTTGTTTGACCTGTCCAGAAAAAAAACGAACCTAAAAATTCAGTGGACCGGATGTTGAACCGATTAGAAAATGAACAGATTATACCGGCAGGCGTTCACGTGTTTTGAGGTTTACAGGTCCAAGAAAATGACAAGAGCGAAGTAGAGGAGAGTTGACAGTCAATTTTACCAAGTTTCTATAGTTTAACTTGGTCTGACTTAACAAAGGCAGTTGGCGTTGTTTACATGAAGGTATGATACTCCACCGAACAGATTCCTAGGCATTTGTAGCGAAATGGGTCACTGTTTTGAATATCGCCCATTCAAAAGTTTTCACAAATAATAAGATCCAGGTTCAGATCCGGACCTGATTTCCCTGAATCTGGACCGTACCTGTACCTGAATTTCATTACCGGTACCCACCCCTAGTGACAGGTATTGTCGTGGCACGGTGGGCCTTGTAGTTCGGCATCTTGACTCAGAACCTGGAAGTCCTAAATTCGAATCCTTGACAGATTCCTATGTTGCATCCCTTGGGAAAAGCAATTTACAACTATGTTTTTCTTTGCGTAACTCAGGTGTAAATGAGTACATATAGTTTCAGTTATATTAGGGACGTCCTTCGGATAGGGCGTTAATTGGAGGCCCCTTGTTTAAGGACAGCCACACCTCAAACACTTTAAAGGACCGACTGCGCTTATCAGAAAGAGTAGGAGTCCAGCCTAGTGTGAGTGGATCAAATACATCTGTCCGGATACGGAGCTTGTGTTGTTCAGTACAAACCTGGTGTGTGAATATAATACACCATGAGGCGGTTAATCGGGTATGCAAAAGAAATAAGTTATGACTACAGACAACAGTATTTTGTAGGTGTTACGCTCTAAAAAAATTACATTTGCAGTGAAATCTTTACTATTATCATACAAGTAGACTTGCCACTGTATATGAACGCTTGAGATTTCATAAGGGATGCTGAAATTATCATCTTATGTCTCAAATACTAGAATTTCTCATTTTCAAGTGCAAGCGTTTCGGACAAGAGTAAGCATGTGGCAATGTTAACAAATTGTTCCAATACTAAGAAAGAGCTACTGAAAGTTGGCGAGTCTAAGACACAATGTGGTAGCTAGCTAGTGCGACACATGTTCAAAGGTAACTATATTTTATCCATCGTATAGTATAGTTTATAGGTAAGGTTTTGCCTGTGGTGGTCACTTCTACCCAATCTGTTACAATTCCATCTACGTTAGGGCCTTCTACTATACTTTCACGGTCTTTTACTTTTGTTTATCAATATTTACGTCTCAAATTTTTGCCTGAATTCCCCCAGAGAGATAGGTTTATTTCCCTTTCCCTTTCTCTCACTCTGCCAAGACGCTGAAACGAGCTAGAGAAAGTTCCTAAGACGTCTTGGCTCGTTATCAAGAACATGTGTCTCAGAGCAAAGGTTGAAGTGGCAGTGGACTTAGAAAAGGAAAGGGATGTTTATATGCGTGTTGCACTCTCGTGTAAGGCCGCAGCAAGTAAATTCTATGGATGACATCCTCTGCAGACGGCAAAAATAGTGCGATAGGGCGAAAAAAAACGACGGGTGAAAAAATAACAAGATGGCTACTTTTTCAAAAATAGGCACCATAAAGTTGTGATGACTGTTGTAAAAAAGAATTAAAGGGACAAAACATGGCATCAGAGCCAACAAGGCATTCATTCCTGTATCTAAGACGTGCACTGGTGTGGTAAAAGTAACACTAGTGTGGTAGACTGGCATCACCAACAACATAACTCATAGCTTCCATATTGATGTCACTTTTACAACTATCCAATAAGTTTCATTTCTACAACTAGTCCTGGATACCTCGCAAGTGTCCAATTATTAGGCTATAACGCAACACAATATATTTGCTTATTTTGGTACTTTAGCGCCATGTTGACCATTCCTACAGAAGAAAAAAATTGTTTTTTTCTGAAATCAGGCGAAAATTAATGCGCGCGCTGATGTGATCCATAAAATTTACTTGCTGTGGCCTAACCTCGTTGAAGGGTAGGCCGGAATATATGATTGTTGACATGGCGCGGTGGATACAGGAATGCGGTAACGACGATCTGGGATCGGGATATTTGAAGTATTGTTTGATGTTCGCGGTGGTTAATGATGACCCACTTGGGATAACGATTTCTATATTTGTACAGGGCATTTTCACTAAATCTAGGTCATTTTGCGACACTGATTGTGAGCTGGGCTATATCGTGTTCTTGTATTTTCCTGATGCAACAAAGTTTTTTAAAAAAAGCATATCGTTCTTTTCAAAGATGGCTCTATTCAAAAGCTGTTAGTTTTCCGGACTTTAATTGAAAATCTCTAGGTGTTCCGAAGTTATTATACTAGTAATCATGTAAAAGAAATCTGTTTTCCGGAGTTCTGAACTTTTGGTCAATAGCTCTATGTATTCCAAAGCCGAATAAAGAAAAAAATTTGTACTCCAAAGTTCCATTTTAAATCTCTATGTGTTCCAGGTCCTTTTCTACAATTAGATGTATTCCAACGCTTCATTTAAAAGCTCTACGTATTCCAAAGTTACACTTAGAAAGCTCTATGTGTTCAAAAGTTCCATTTAAAAACCCCTATATGTGTTCCCGGGTTCTGTTTGATTTCAAAGCTCTATGATGTGCAGTTCCAAAGTCCGTCGGCCCTTCACTTCCGTACATACAGTATATCAACTCAACTCCACACACACACATCTCCAACACGCCTGGCGCAGTGACCTAGCACTGTTTACATTGCCGGTGAGATGTTTTTGGTCAAACTGAAGATTGGAAAGCAGCCAAGCATGTTGCATGTCTGTCAACAGCTCTCAGCCACTGACTACCAGACCACATTTCTTGGCTTATTAGTGGTATTTCGGTAAGACTTCATTATGTGGCAGGTCTATGATTAGGATAACTGGAAAGATAGCTTAATGTTTCGAAGTGGCTTTTCGTTGAATAAAATGCAACATCTGACGCAAATTGTACCAGAATTGCTGAACTAATTTTCCGACTTCGTCAGAAATAATGACCCACTCACTTTAGTCACGTGACTTGACTGAAACATGATGTCAGACGTGTTTTAGTCGACTTACAAAGTTGGGGATACTTTTGAGAATCCTTTAAAGATACAGAACAATTATTATATATATAAGATACAAGATATATTTTCATATACCTGATAGTAAAACATAGTACAGATACAACAAGGTTACACACGGGGGGGGGGGGGGCGAGTCGACCTTGACCTTTGTCTTCTCAACAGCTTCCCGCATAAAAATATATTTCAATCTATGAAGAGATTGTAAAGCTAGGCTTAGCACAAATATACGGAAACACATACACAGACACACAGAGACAGACAATACAATACCTCCAATATTTTCAGGTCGGTAACAGTTTTCAGGATCCATTCTTTTAAAGACGTATTGAAAGCATATGCGCATTATACTTGTTGAAATCTTGCGCGCACAGTATGCAAGGAAAATTAAACCTTCCGCATGGGTTACAAGAACAGCAGCTCTTCATACCGAGCAACTTAAACGGTCGAAAGAGTCTTGTTTTCGTAGGTGTTCCGAGTGAAAGTCGGTCAGCTGATTAGCAGAGGGGTCGGAATTTCGACACAGATTGACAGGGAGGTATCCGAGGGGGTTATTTTGATACTTTTGACCCAAACACGTGCCGGGGACCTCAGCGCCCTCGAGGCAAATGGTTGCCCACCATGTGTTGTAGAGTCAGACTACGGTTCAGGGGCCGGTAGAGAATGTAGGACACGTTTTTGAGGACCACTCGGTCTTATTTGTCTGAGCTATAACACACTTCTGACCCACTCAGTGTATGGGTGTTCTGGACCTAACTTATTATAGACTACATGTACACATCCATGTATAAGTCTAACTCTGATGATTTTGACTATGTGGGCGCGCGCGCGCGGTTTTTTTGTTGTTGTTTGTGTGTGTATGTGTATGTGTAAGTGTGTGTGTATGTGTGTGTGTGTGTGTGTGTGTGTGTTTGTCTGTGTGTGTTTATGTGTCTGTGTTTCTTGGTATATTTGAGGTTAGCATAGCTTGGGAATCTCTGAAGGGATTGTAATGATATTTTGTTCGTGGCTAGGTGTTGGGAAGACGAAGGTCAAGATCGATTTTCAGCCCCCTTGTGTGTGACCTTGGTACTGCAGCAGAACTTCCCGTTTTGTATTTTTTGTATTAGGCTTGTTGTGTTCTTGATCTTTTGCGTGACAAATAGCTTTTGATGCAAGAAAGAACTGGTGTAGGTTATATCAGCTTGCACAAGAACTGCGGGGGCGTTTTTTCAGAACAAATTTGCTCTTAGGAGACAGTGGATTGAATATATGTCAATCAATAATAAAATACAGAAAGTTTTTTTATTGCTGCTGTGCATTCACCACCACAAAAGCCAAATTTTTAAATGATAAACATATTGTTTGGAAGTACATACAGAATATGGTTCTTCTGCATTATTTCAGAGTCCTTCTTCCGACGATTTGTAAAGACAACTATTCAAAAGAACGCACCGATTTCCTATGAATCCCATCATGGCCATTTAACTTTATTTTAAGGGAAATGTAACTTTTTGCCTGGTAACAATTTAGAATTGCTACCTCCCGAGGTGATCTGCTCTTAACCGTTTTTCAACGAGACCATTCAAAAAGCATTGGGCCATAATTGAAGCCAGTGTACCTTGCCCTAAGGCCTAGCCAAAAAATGTTCTGTTTCTGATTTCGGCCCTTAAAACAATTGTCGGTGGGGATTCTTTTTCTCAACAAATACTGCTTAAGAATGTAAAGCTGAAATGTATCATGAGGACACTAATATTTTCAATATCATATTCCAACTACACAGACATATATTGTACAAGTACAGTTTTCTATGTCAACAGAAATAATGATAATGTTGGAAAATGTTTCTTTAACATTTCTTAGGTGACAGAAAATTATATTTATAAATCCTTTCCCAGCGATAGCACTCGGCAGACTTTCCTAGGGTCTATCTTAACCTGCTTGTCTCTACCAGACTCCGGTCTGACCGAGAGGCCAGGGATCCAGACTTCGGTCAAGTTAGGAATAAAAGCCTAGTAGTAGGCAAAATGGTAGGAGTTAATTGGCCTAGGAGTGAACTGACCGGCCAGCGGATAGCTGGATAGACTGCAAAAGACTGACAGAAATCTCATGGCAACTTATTTGTCCCTATTTGGCCAATTTCTTCAGTCTCTTTTCGGTCATCCAGCTGACACGTCTGCTTTATAGAGACTAGGGTTTGTCGGGTAACTGAAAACATAACATGTTTTTCTCAGGCCTTAGCAGTTGTTCTAAATTGATTGTAATTCACAGACGTCTGGAAGCAAAATGGGGAGAATGCAATACGTAAGTCTTCCGACCCCTGAATCTGTGAATGTCAGACGACGTTGGCGGATTTCATGGCCGTCCGCGCCTCTTTGGCTACCACATAGATTGTGCAGATTGTCTCTTAAACTTTGAGAACTACATGCAGTATTTGATGCTGGTGAATAAAAAAAACCGGCAAGAACAGAACAACAAAGATAAAATCTACGGCATTTACCTATCTGTGCCAAGAGCTATGTGCCGTTGAAGTCCCGCTGCAGTACTGCTATGAGGCCCATTATTTAATTTGTACCGAGCCGCTTTGGGGATTTTGCTGTCCTCACACGCACACACACACACACACACACACACACACACACACACACACACACATGCACACACACACACACACACACACACAAACCATGGAATGGCTATCATTAGTGGTCTTCACATACAGAACATTCGATTAGACATAATTGTGTATATCATTGACTTGAGCTACTTTCCGTGTGTCCTAATGCGAATACAGTCATATTCTGTGTATGTAGGCATTGGCGTAGGCCTTGCCAATATTGTGCCCCGACTAGGCCATGTTGATTTGATTATATGGCCATGGATGACATCATCTGCAAACATTAAAATTGATGCAAGCGTGCGGAAAAAGTTTGGTCCCCCGAAAAGTTGCCTTCATTTTGAAATCTTAGTGGTTAGGAAAGTTGACAATAGATTCTCAATTTTTGTTCTTTCAAATTTTTCCCTGTGACCTTGGAAAGGACGTTGGCGTTCTATTACCGTACATTAATATGTGTTTCCGATATATTAGTCTGTGACCAGACCCTCTGGTCGACAGACTTTTAGTTTTGTCACGTTTACGCGCGTTCGCAGCTGTATCTGTATGTTCCCGTTGTCTGAATTCTATGTGGTTTGGCAGGTCCTTTGTACTGAGGTTGACGATGATGCACGTGAACTTTTTTTTGCGGCAGGTGGTTTTATTATGGATTTTATAAAAATAACACCCCTACAATTTGTTCGTCTTGCGGTGTTTTGGTCCAGATCCTCTGTATGTGGGTCATGGTGTCATTGGAATTTGTCAAGCAGATGCGTGGTGTTACCTGATCGTCAAAGTTATTCGCGTTCGCATCGGTATCTGCATGTTCCCGTTGTCGCATACGTACGTTGTTTGGCAGGTCATCTGCACTGAGGTTGACGATGATGCACGTTGTTTTTTGTTGTTGTTGTTTTTGCGGCAGTTGGTTTTATTAGGGACGCAATAAAAATAACACCCCTACAAAATGTTCATCTTTCGGTGTATTAGTCCAGATCCCCTGTATATGGGTCATGCTGTAATTGAGATATTGCAAGCAGATGCGTGATGTTCTCTGGTCGTCAATGTAACGCGCGTTCGCATCTATATCTGCATGTTCCCGTTGTCGCATACGTTTGTGGTTTGGCAGGTTCTCTACACATAGTTAGACGATGATGCAAGGTGTTTTATTTTTTCGGCAGCTGTTTTTATTATGTATGTAATAATTTCAGAAATCACCCCTGCAAATTGTACGTTTCACAGTGTATTGGCCCATGTCTGCATATGGTGCCCGTTGAGGTAATTGGGTATAGTTAAGCAGATGCGCGATATGTGCAAGAATTTTACGCGCGTTTGCTTTCTACCTCTTATTCAACAAGTTTATCCGTACTACTTTATGTACCAGCATCATGGACCCCGGGATTCACCCATTAACACTGTGTCATGCTACCTTATGGCTTCACACTAGTTAAAAACTTATCGCACAGTTCATCATCAACAGCTGTGTGTTATCGTATGTGGGACATGGGAACCGACATCTAATGTTCCACTAATGACCCTGTCAATCAAATACCTCCTGTCGCCGTTTGCAATGAAGCGTGTAAGAATTCTCGTCCCAAATGAAGTTTAGCCATATCATATTCCCGGACTTCGACTAAGAAACATCAAGGTCCTATTCCGTGCTTCATACTTATTACGTCCATAACAGAAACATGTTAATACTTGGTGCGTTTGTCAGTCTGCCTGTCGGTCTTGTAGGTGTGTCTGTGTGTGAATGTGCCTGTGTATTAGAGTAGACCATCCGGTAACTTATCGTCACCATATCTTTTTGACTTTGGCCACATGTTATCTCACAATCCATACCTGTTTAGTAAGATTCACATGACACAGAAATATTAGGCAACTTTAGATACAACGATATATCTAACACCATGAAAAGAATCATATAGGATATAAGCACAACGTCACACACCAAAGAAGACAAAACAACCAACATATACCAGACCGACGTCACAGACTATGTTACCTACGGTCACTTGTTTTCTATTTAGAGCTGCGCGGCATATATTTTGCAACTGCTCTGTACAATTTACCCATTTAATCAAATTAACATCAAGTTTTTATTTAGCATCGCCCCTCATGACATTAGTTTTGTAACTTTTGTCAGGCCTTGTCAGACACAATGTGTTTAGCCATTGGCTGAGCTTACTGGATTTGATTTAAGTACTACTTTTTTAATGTACGCGAGACTAGTGGTTACTTTATCGTATAGTGTGATGTAGCATGAATATTTTAGTTCCTAAAATTGATATCTATCGGAAAATAAGAAAAGTTTTATTGCAAAATTTTACTGCAAATACTTGCCCATGGGGCTAATACACTCTATTGTTGAGTTTTGGACTCCTTTAAGTACAACACAACTCTGCCATGTCTCACGGATGTTATTTGACAGACCATCTCCTCACCTCCGTTGTGTGAACAAGCGTTTACATGGAGGTCCCACATGGGGAGTGTCTGACAACACTGAGGGTGTCACAGCTACACACAAAACACAAAACAACACGAGATACTGACCAGGCCACAAGGGACTAGTCTTACTGGTGTTTTTTTCCAAATCTTTCCAAATATGTTTTATTTGTTTAAAGACGAAAGACATTAGAGCAATGTGTCATTGTTTGGCTAAGATAAGATTTGTGGTTATCAACTTGAAACGATCATGGAAAAAAACACACGATTTTTGGTCGCAAACTTTACCTAATACCTAAAAAATAAAATACGCAAATCATGCGAATTTGAATATACGCTCAAATGCAAACAGGGCCTTAGAGGTGGGTTCACAAGTGCGTATATATTCAAGTCCGTATGAGGTCCGTATAGAAGTCTTAGCCTCTACCGGGCTCCATAGGTTGCTGGAAAAATAGTAGAAATTGGACAAATATAGACAGATAACATGCCAGACGAGTTAGCTGGGCATCAAACCATACTCCTTTGGCATGTTATATGTCTAGATTTGTCCAATTTCTACTATTTTTCCAGTGACCTGTGGAGCCTAGTAGAGGCTAAGTCTTCCATACGGATCTCATAAGGACTTGAATTTATACGCCCCTGACACGTGTGAACAGGGCCTAACATGATTAAAATTTGGCAGCCCTAACTAGGAATGTCCGGAGAACCAGACAGATAGGCGAGCTGACACGGGAAAACTTGCCAAGTTTGAAAGAAGGGACCAACGACCTGTGGAGCCTGGTAGAGGCTAGGACTTCCATACGGACCTCATAAGGACTTGACTTTATACGCCCCTGACACGTGTGAACAGGGCCTAACTTGATTACTATTTGGCAGCCCGTACAGAGAATGTCCGGAGAACCAGACAGATAGGCGAGCCGACACGGGAAAACTTGCCAAGTTTGAGAGACGGGACCGCAGCCAAACGAGACGAGTCATTTCCTTCTAGTTATGTCCAGACGCCGCTAAAAAAACTGGCTCCAGCAAAAACAAGCACAAGACCGTTTTAAATCCAACCCCAATTTAAAACAAATCAGGCAATTTAGGTGGCATCTCACTGCACTTGGGGCACCAGTCCGGCACTGCGGGGTTCGAAAGATTACGAATTTCTGAGAAAGGTTGCCAAGTTTGAAAAACGGGAACGCAGCCAAACGAGACGAGTCATTTCCTTCTAGTTATCCAGACGCCGCTAAAAGTGCACCAGCAAGAACAAGCGCAGGGCTTTCTGATCCATCCCCAATTTAAAACAAATCAGGCAATTATTTAAGTTCAAGGACGTTGTAGTGTACCGTACCGGTACAAAACCGTTTTTCTTGTTGGACCGGTCCAAAAAGCGGCCTTGAAAAAAATTCAGTACACCGGATTTTGGACCGATTAGAAATTGAACAGATTATATCGGTAGCAGTTCACATGTTTTGGGGCTTACACGCCTAACACCGAGTAACAAGAGCGAAGAAGTGTAGATTTATAGTAATTTTTACCATATGATTCTACAGTCAAACTTGATAAGGTATTATAATATATAATATATATTTATTTGCAAATCCATGCCCGTAGGCTAATTGCAATGATACAGATAGTAAAAAGTAACAAGTGTCTATTCTATATACACACACGTCAGCTATCTATTCTTTACTGGGAGGTTTGACTTCTTCTTTGGAGGCAGTGGCTGATGAAAAATCCCACTTCTTTAATGATTACAATAGCAGATAGGCTTCCTCATAATTTGGCATTTTCAGATGGGCTGTAAACCATACTCCTTGGCCAGCTAACTTCTCTGGTGTTTTTTGCGTCTATATTTTTCAAGAGACCTGTGGAGCCTGGCAGAGGCTAAGAACTCCATACGCACCTCATACGGACTCATACACGCGTGTGAACCCCCTTCCCCATACGTGGTCGTAAATCTGAAGTAAAAAAGGGGAGAAAAGACTACTTAACCACCTACTCCCTTGACCCGACCCGTTCGTTAGAAGGACACAGAAGATATACAGGCTAGCATGCCATAACGGTTTCCCGATTGTTTTTAATTTCCGGACTGACAGAAATACGTTAAACCCGACCAAACCATTTAAACAGGGGGGCAATCCTTTTAACCTCCACCATGTTGACTTCATTTTCGGTCACCTGTCGTGTCGACGCAACGTCAATCATTGGAGCGCTGAAACACTGCAAAAACACGATCTACACAAAAGGCCTAAATACAATCACAGTCATAGCTTCATGACTTATGCTAGCCAAAGTATGCGTAGTGGTTAGGGTGCTGGTGACTGGCCCAGAACCCAGGGTTCGAATCCCTTGACATGCCATCGATGTTGTGTCACTGGGAGAGCCACTTTACACGACTTTCCTCGCTCCACCCAGGTGTAGAAATGGGCACCTGACTTCGGTTGGGGAGGTAGAGGAGAGAAGGAGAGGGATGGGCTTTGCCTTCCAATACTGTACCCTAGACACAGTGGATAAAAAAACCTACGACCTTAAAAGGGCTATGGCACTACCTTTACCTTATCAAAGTTATTCTTCTTATTCTTCTTGTATTTGGCACTATTACTCTTAAGATAAGTTGATAAAGAGCGAGAGCGAGAGGGAGAGAGAAAGAGTGGGAGAGAGAAAGAGCGAACAAACTGGCACTAGGTGGTAGATGCATATGACCCATAGACCCAGCATACTCAAACAGCTGTTAAGCTTTATCCTATACTTCCATTTTGCACGTTGTGTGATAGTCGTTGCCATACATTGTTCAATGTACAATTGTCGTGCAATATAGTTCTTCTATCATGTCTGGCTGCATCCTCCTCCTATACGCAGGGACATCCAACAGCCAAACTGCCTATCCAGACAGGCAGTTTGGCTGTTGGCTGTCCCTGCGTAGGAGGATGGGCTACATATGACAGGTACGTCGTTAGTCAATGGCCATTATGGACATGTCACTGACCAAAGATAAGAAGTGACAAATAGCAGCGGTAACAGCTTTGAGTTTAGACGTGCCTTTTCTGTATCATCTCACCTCATGAACGCGTGATGATACACAAATACACATGTTTACGGTGTTCGACAGTGTGTGTGTGTGTGTGGGGGGGGTCTTCTCAAATGATAACCGGCCATGTGGTCTTAAGAGTCATTGCACGAGAAAACCAGGCAATACCAGGCAGAGGCCGGAAGATGGGGGTCGACCAAATCGACTCAAACTTTTTATGTGTGATAGGTATGTGGAACTATGAACAGCCATATACTTAAAACCCTCCAGCTATTTTTCGTTATGGCGTTCTGGGACCCCCCTCAGGGACCCTCCAGAATCCAACAATTTATGCCTGAAAATTACTGACATTTCGATGGCTATTCTGAAAAATCTAATTAAGGTACGAACAAAAGTTTTGCATTTTCATATAGCATAGGTTCTAAAGTGATACAGACCAGAAGTTGAAGATAATGCATTAAAGTTAAGAGGGTATGCCAGGGGGTTACCTGAACCATTGAAAGCAGAATTTTTGTCACTGTAAATTTTAGTCATTTTTAAGGCGCAATAAAATCTATACCCAGCGGGTCTGGTGGATGGTTTTAATGTTGATAGAGAGAGGAACATCTACTCATTCAAAAACAATCGTCGTCTAATTGGGCCATACATAACGCGAGCCGTGAGAGGGGGGTCTATATGGGGATTTTTCGGGTTTTGGTCTTTAGTAAATCGGGTGATTATATTACTCTATGGGGCGTAAGTCATGGCGAATGTTTGCGAAGTTGTTTGTGAACCATGCATAACTGTCAAAATATCATGATTGATAGGCAATATTAATTTGGGCTCCATATGGGGGATTTGGGGATACTATAAAATTAATTTTGCTGATTTTATACATTTTACTGTTGCTTTCTAATGTTATTAAACCGGTATCGGTTCCTAAATTACTTTGTACCTACCAGCTATGTCGTGCATAATGAGAAGGCTCTACATGGGGGTTACCAGGACTCCACAAATGTGATACCATTTAATAGAAAGGGCACATGGAGGCGGATCTACTTCATACATATTGTCTTATTATTGAGAATCATAGAACAAGACCAGAACAAAGGTCAAGATTAATGCTTTTGGGGGTGGATACATGTACATTATACTTTTTTTTCATCAATATGAGTGCACTATAGGTACTGCTATAGACAAAAAGCATTACATCAATGGTTTGTTAATATGCCTGACTATTCATTCACCACTATAAGGTCATGCTGATTTGTGGAACTGATATGAGTATACAAATACAGAAATGGCCGGAAAAAGTAGCCTTTATCATGTCAATATTCAATAATGCTATTCAAATGATGACTACATGTACATTGTACTTTGTTATCAACTACGGTATACTATAGCGCACAGTTTAGGTTACAAAGTGCTGTACATCAATTGCTATTCATTCATTACCATAAGGACAAACCAAAAACAAAATCTATGACGAACCCTTTACATATAGAACCCCTTTAGTATCAAGTAAACTGCCGAGACGCAAATTCAAAAGACAGTTCACTTTTGTTTAAGTGGTGATATAGCACTTTTGTCAAAATGACGCTACGAAAGAATAGATTAAAGTAACAAATTACAATATTACAGCCAAGCAGGTTACAATATTGTACAAGCCTTTCAGTAGCACAGAGCCAGTATGACAGCACACAATTTGTGGTCACTAACATGGAGTCAATTAACTTAGATGGATAGAAGAGGAAGGCGAGTGGCAGGCACTGCAACACACTACAGTCAAACATGTCTATAGCGGCCCCTCGAGGGACTGGAGAAATATGGACACTACAGACAGTTGGCCACTATAGAGAAAATGTTGATCAATTGACCATGAGCAAGCTACAAATGATCTTTCTCACCAAGTAACATTGTCTCGATCGGTAAAGTCACCGACTCACCGACAAAGACTTGCACTTTAATGCTCAAGGCATGCATACCTTCTGCTACCGCCAAAATGACCCTGTCAGGAACTCCAAATCCTCGCAAACTACAATTTCAAACTCGGTGCAGGGTGACATAAGGCTGCAGTATGGTTGCAATAGGCAATGTTTCTGTATCAACGGGACCGGAAATCGTGTGGCCGTGGCCGCGTTGGACAGGTGGCCGCTAAGCCTATTTCTTAATCATTACGAATCCAAGGGACCGACAAAAAGTGGTCACTATGGCCAGGTGGCCGCTAATACAGGTTTGACTGTATATACTAGCATTGACTACATTCATCTTGTCATGTATAAAGACGTAAACTTGACTGCACTGGCAATGTCCAACGGCCTTGAATCATTAAAGATAAAGTGACTAAATCTCAGACCATTTGGATCTGCCCGTTATAGGCTACATGACACTTCAGGGCTCGAAATACTTTTTTCTGCATACCTGCACTAGTGCAGGTAACATTGAAATTACCTGCACCAGACAGATTTGACCTGCACCACTCTGAATTCAGGAAGTACCAAAATTGTTCAGGAACCATTGCTATTTTTTTTCTTTTATACACTCTATACTATAGGTGGTAACAGTCAATGCAGCTAATAACAATCCATATACACCTGAACCATAAGGCATTGATGTATAAAACCCAGTACATGGCCCAGTGCAGCTAAGGTGCAGGTAGACACCAGAAATACCTGCACAGCTCCAATTTTACCTGCACTAACCTGCATATGCAGGTGGTATTTCGAGCCCTGTACTTCGTTTCATACAGGTATTGGAAACTATCCAAGGCACATGCTCATACATGTGCAGATTGCTTTTTCACCAAAAAATGTAAAAAGAAAGTGCTTTCAAGAGATTTTGTACCCAATTGCAATATGTCTAGTATTAGGTCCGACCAGGGTCTGTTAGCAATTACAGCTAAATGTTTAATCAGATTTTTTAAATCTTATGTTGTTCTTTGTAGATGGTTCGTCAAAGACTTTGTTTTTGGTGCAGGGTGACCAGGCGACCAGGGTCTGTTAGCAATTACAGCTAAATGTTTAATCAGATTTTTTAAATCTCATGTTGTTCTTTGTAGATGATTCATCAAAGACTTTGTTTTTGGCTTGTGGTGTGCACATCAATTATAAGCTTTTTTTATTGTCAGAAAAAACATTAAGATTCAAACCATACTGTAATTCGTACAAAACAGCTACAAAATGAGCAAATATATGCCGTAGATTGCAAACACATCGGCAAACGTAAATGTGACTAATTACTTGGATTGCCAACATCAATTCCAAGGTCAAACGAGAAGATGTGAAAGAATGAAAATCAAGAATCTGTTGTTTGGTATATCATACTCTGTCATTTCTTCAGCTTTCCTGACCACACCACCTCACCATAATGGATGCAAATTTTTTCGGCCATTTTTTTATTAGCCAAGTTACATCAGTTCCCTAATCAGCATGACCTTATATTGGTGAATGGATAGTCAGGCATATTAACAATCCATTGATGTAATGCTGTTTGTCTATAGCAGTACCTATAGTGCAGCCGTATTGATGAAAAAAAGTATAATGTACACGTATCCATCCCCAAAAGCATTAATCTTGACCTTTGTTCTGGTCTTGTTCAATGTTTTTTTTTTAATATGCATGAAGTATATCTGCATCCATGTGCCCTTTCTATGAAACACACACATTTGTGGAGTCCTGGTAACCCCCATGTAGAGCCTTCTCATTATGCACAACATAGCTGGTATGAACAAGTAATTTAGGAACAGATACCAGTTTGATAATATTAAAAAGTAACAGTAATAATGTATAAAATCAGCAAAGTTAATTTTATAGTATCCCCAAATCCCCCATATGGAGCCCAAATTAATATTGCCTATCAATCATGATATTTTGACAGTTATGCATGGTTCACAAACAACTTCGCAAACATTCGCCATGACTTACGCCCCATAGAGTAATATAATCACCCGATTTACTAAAGACCAAAACCCGAAAAATCCCCATATAGACCCCCCTCTCACGACTCGCGTTATGTATGGCCCAATTAGACGACGATTGTTTTTGAATGAGTAGATGTTCCTCTCTCTATCAACATTAAAACCATTCACCAGACCCGCTGGGTATAGATTTTATTGCGCCTTAAAAATGACTAAAATTTACAGTGACAAAAATTCTGCTTTCAATGGTTCAGGTAACCCCCTAGCACACCCTCTTCACTTTAATGCATTATCTTCAACTTCTGGTCTGTATCACTTTAGAACCCATGCTATATGAAAATGCAAAACTTTTGTTCGTACCTTAATTAGATTTTTCAGAATAGCCATCGAAATGTCAGTAATTTTCAGGCAAGAATTGTTGGATTTTGGAGGGTCTTTGAGGGGGGTCCCAGAACGCCATAACGAAAAATAGCTGGAGGGTTTTAAGTATATGGCTGTTCATAGTTCCACATACCTATCACACATAAAAAGTTTGAGTCGATTTGGCCGACCCCCATCTTCCGGCCTCTGCCTGGTTTTCTCGTGCAATGACTCTTAAACAGACTAGAAGCCCACTTATTGTGTTCTGCTGCTGTGGTGGTCTGAACGCACTGTAGCTGCAACCAGTTTTTGTTCATAGCTCTCCACTTTACCAGGGCTTGTTCATTTTAGGCAATTCCTTACCTACCGTACTTTTTTCAAAGACTTTGAGACCGCAACGGTCTTACATGTGTAGTCCCTCATCTTTGCAGTATGCTCAGTTGGTTCTTGCGGGCTGTCCCTTGTCTGGATTTGTGTAGTGGAGTAATAGTGAAGTATTTCATGCAAAATCCGAGTTATTGGACGAATACGACTTTAACACACGTCGACCACTCAGTACTACAGTTTTGGTGTTTCTTTCTATTTGTCATTTTGACGAATAGCTCAGTGCTCACCATAAAGTAACACAGGGGCAGCAAAACATACCTTACAGACAGAAGAGCTTAACAGTGCAAAAATCAAGCATGCATACCGCAACTTATTAGTCGTGGTCAGACATACGATATATCGTCTTTACATTAGTTGTGTAAACGTTTCAAATGAGCATGGATTTGCTGTTACAGTAGCAAGCCCAACTATCTCCTATTTCTTTTCAAGTACGCTTTGGAGAGACTTATTAGAATGCCTCAAGCCAAATTCTTCTTTCAAACATCACAAATGACATCATAAATAGAACCAGCTTCTCACGAGTTTTAGTTTTCGAGATGACGTCACCAAGGCAAGGCCCCTTAGATCGCTCTACTTGGTAATACTGCCTAATGATGCCCTGGTCTTAGAACTAGGAATTTTGTGCTGATACTAATATTGAATATCACGTGTTGTGATGGACAGTGTAGTGGTCAGGGTGGTCAGTGAGAATCTAAACATTTGCTGGTGGTCCGAAATAAATTGTTTACGTATAGAAACGGAGGACAGATAGGGCCATGGTCTGACGGACGACCTGTGACCTGAATCTGTACACAAATGTCGAGCTGTCAAAACGGACTCATCGTCACACAATGCGAAAAAAATATGTCGTGAAAATGATGACCTAACCTTTCGTCTTTCGACGAATGTCCGTACTAAAAAAAAAATACTAGTACTGTTCAACAAGTGTTTGTGGTTGTACAAAGAAACCAAATGGGGGCACTCAAAATTCAGGATTGCAATATGTGAAGCACTGTAAATGTACAAATTCCGCTATTGAAAACAGCGTAACTCGAGGAGCTTTGCCTAGATTCGGATACTTTATAGTGCGGTAGGGGTTGGTTCGGAAAACGAAGGTCAACTATTAGTAACTTCAATAATGAGCCCCCTAGTTGCTTTCTAAAGTACTACAGCGGAAATTCCGGTCTTGATATGTGGTCGGGATTTTATAGTGGTATAGCTCTTTAGGCAGTGGTGTACGAGGCTTGGCCTACCCTAGCAAAAAAAAAACAAAAAAAAAACTCAAGTCTTCAAATAGCTCAGTGTGTATTTTGGACAGGGTAAAGTTTACATAACCGTGACCCCTGACCCGGACACCGCAGGCTTTTAATGGCTGACCTTCGTTAACCTTCCGCCATCTTGAACCTGGTTGTCAAATGTCATTGGCAATGAATGGCAACAGGGCAGAACCTAGCTAGACCTTCCTGTTTAAACTGTACAGTATGTAGAACTGCAAGTATATACACCGTAGTTACTGTACAAAGAGCATAGATTGTACAACGATCTTTCTTTGTTGGGTGACCCTCGTCAACCTTCCACCATCTTGGACCTAGTTGTCAAATTTTATTTGTAAAGAATGATAACACGCCAGAAACTAGAAACTGTAAGATAGAACATACACTGTAGTACATAGAGCATAGATTGTACAACAATCTTTCTTCTTTTCCGTGCTCTTAAAAAAAGCAAGGTCGAACGTTTGTCAGAATCCAAAGTTTTATAGCAGTCTGGGGGCTACTGTAGCATACTGAAGAAATTTTAGCATTAACATCTGTAGGTACACGATTTAGTTTATACATATAAACCTTAGAGGTCAAGTAAAGGAAGCAGCTCCAATTAAGTCGTTAATTTTTTATGACTTCCTTGGGGCTCTGTACCTGATTAGAAAGTCCCAAGTTTATTTGTCTCCGTGTTTTTGGTTGACTGGGTGGTATAAGAAATTGAAAAAATCTAACATATCTCTTCCTTGAATAGTTTAAACAGGTTGATAGGTCACTGAATAAAACATTCTTTGTACACAATCAAGTGTTTTATTCAACCAAAGTTTTGTGAACACCGCATTAGGTAACTAATATGTAAATATGTGCAAATACTTTATGTTTGGGACCGCATCTGTAAGCAGCGACACCTATGCTGCAGTGCAATTTGAATTTGAAATTGCTCTGAGGAAGGTCACAACGGTCACCAAACGTCATTTCAATAAAACACTTGATTGTGTACAAATAATACTATGATTATCTAAAACAGCTAAAAGAATTAGAAAGTGTCCCAGAAAATACGAAAAAAAAACACACAGAAAAATCACCGTTAAATGTGTTTAGGAGCAATGAATTGACTCTACCTCGTCACATATTAGGACATGATATTGGATAAAACACATAACGCAAAACACTGTAGACGATGTTATCTGTTGTGTGGATGTAACCTCACATGGTAACCATTAGACAACGAAATGGAAACATTGAATGATTGATGAGACAAGGTGACAAGGTTACCACACAAACTACGGTACCAACGTCTTGTTACCTCTGTAAAAATGGAGGTATTGTTTGTAGCATGCATTTGTGTGTATGTGTGTGTGTGTGTGGTGGGGGGGGGGGGGGTCTGCCTGTGTTTCCGGATATTTGTGGAACAGTATATATGTACGTTTACATACCGATAGTTTAATACTTGCAGGGTAAAGGTAGGTAGTCCCATAGCCTTTTGGGGCTGTAGGGGCAGTGGGTTGTTATCCACTGTATCTATGGTACAGTATTGGAAGGTGGAGCCCATCCCTCTCCTTCCACTGCCTTTTACCTCGTCAACTGAAGTCAGGTACCCATTTTTACACTTGGGTGGAGTGAGGAAAGTCGTGTTAAGCCCCTTTCCAAAGGGGACAACATCTAACCTGGAATCAAACACGAGACCTTTTCATCTTGCGTTCACTAGCCTAACCACTTTGCCAATCGACGCTGCAACGATATGTGGACCTCTCCTTTGTATATTTTTCAAAGCTACCAAACCGAGGGTTTCTTGACATTTCAGTAACAGACATACTATAATTAAATGCCCCTTTAGCACTACAAAGGATCCCGTAGGGGCCCTGCTATATGTAGACGTTAAGAAACTTATCTTAAAATCTTAAGATGAAAAACACCCTAAGACGTTCCCATAACGGTAAGGTCACTTTCTCACAACACAAGACGACAAGATAAGATTGTTTTGAAGGCGAGTCTCTGGACTTATTTGTCTTGAAGACGTCGTGATGTCTGGTTTGTATGGGTGAAGACAGGAAGGCTGACAGCCTGGACGTGGCGTTTGTTTTCTAAAGCAGGACAAACAAAAATGTTGAGGAAAAGCTCTGACTGGTAGCAGACTACTGGGCATCTGTGTAGTTTCATGTTTCATATGTAGAACAATGGGGGCATAAGGCACATGTTACCCCCTTATTGTTACCCATTCAGTACTGGACTATACAACGTATTTTTACTGTGTTTCGTAAAGCGGGTATTTCACAAAACTGCACCGAATTGCGCGAAGAAATTGCGCCAATTTGCGATTTTGTGCCATTTTCCTTTACGGTCACACTGACGTGTAAAGGGTTTGAGTATGACATCCAGATGAGCCATAACTTTATTCGAAATCGTAGTGTTGCCACCAATGCACAATGATCAAAAATTTGATTAAAACAATGGTTAAAAAAGAGATTTGCTGTTGACCGTTTTGTGCCGTATTGCGTCCATTTGTGCCATTTTGCCAATTTCTTGAAATTTCTTCAAAATTTTAGCAAAGTTCCTGCGACAAGTCGGCGCCAATTTGCAAATGTATTTTACAATTTGGCGAAGTCTTTTCCAATGCTTGTACAGCTAGCTACCTAATAGTCTTTGAGTCGTATCATACGAGCCCACTTCACAGCTGTTTCGCGTAAGGGTTGGGTACCAGAGGTGGCCAAGGTTGATAGGTTGTGATGCCACAGCGAGTGATAAAGACTGACACGTAGCCACAACTGTTTATGGACCTTTGTCTAAAGTCCTGCACCAGTCTCTGTAGCGACAACGCCGCAAATAGGACCCCGTCTCATACAGTTTATTTGTCTTATGAATAGAGGTGACCTCGGACTAAGTACTCTATCGTCAGTTCTCAATAGGTAATTGTTTGTCCTTTCCACAAGTCTATTAAGCCTCGAAGTTTCTCGTACCACTTCCTTTTAGCTGGTAAATGTCTTTCTCAGACTTCGCAAGCATCAACGCTGAAATAGAATGTGTAAAATTTAGTATGTTAAAATAGAATAGAATCAAAGAGTAGGGTAGAATAGATCTAGAGTAGAATAGAATAGAATAGAATAGAATAGAATAGAGCAGAATATAATAGTAGGGTAGAATAAAATAGTAGGGTAGAATAAAATAGAGCAGAATATATTAGAATGGCGTAGAATAGAATAGAGTAGGAGTAAAGTCGGACAGAGTAGAATAGAATAGAATAGAATAGAATAGAATAAAATAGAACAGAGCACAATAGAATAAAATGGGATAGAGTAGGATAGAGTGGAATAAAATAGAGCCGACTTAAATAGAATAGAACAGATTAGAATAGAGTGGAATAAAATAGAAAAGAGTAATATAGAATTATAGAATAGGATAGAATATAATACACTACGATGCGCACACCACAGTGGCAAGCTGATGCAAATAGAGAGCTGTCGTAAGATTAAACTGCCGCAAACTGAAAGAATATGTCGTAACATCAAAGTGTTGAAGAATGAAACTTTGCCTGGCAAAACACATCTAAAATCTAAAATTTCCTAGGGTGCTA
Organism: Branchiostoma floridae x Branchiostoma belcheri; assembly: GCA_019207045.1. Taxonomy (NCBI): domain Eukaryota; kingdom Metazoa; phylum Chordata; class Leptocardii; order Amphioxiformes; family Branchiostomatidae; genus Branchiostoma; species Branchiostoma floridae x Branchiostoma belcheri. The sequence continues at coordinate 14,199,493 of CM033041.1, forward strand.
AATTCTAAGCATGCTAATGGAAATGACGCTTGACGTCCATTGCTTCTTCACACACTACGATGCATAAACTAACAATCTTGTGTTGAAACCAAGAAGCAGTTAAGATTGGCCTGACCCAACCTTAATTTAAGACGCGTTGAAGGTATGCTTATAAATCTTCTTAAAGAAAAAAACATGCCGCAACAAGACAGTAAATTGTGCCTGTCTGGAACAAGGTCGGTTCGGGGCCTGGGTAGTGTTCTGTTGTGCGATAGTTTATTGCATGTTGTGGATAGAAGAACAGCTGTTGGCTTTTCCCTTTTGTGGACAGGCGGGGTGAAGGCTAAGGCTAAGAGAGGATCAAGCCGGTGGTTTGCATGAAAGTTTATTTTGAATTGATAAATTTATTATGGTAAATTGTTCTCCTAAGATGAATTGTACTCACCGGAATTTTCGACTGACTCAGCTGTCTGATACAGTTACCGTGGACACGTGACATATCGTACATGTGACGTCAGCGATAGGTCAAAGGTTTTTGGAAGTTGATATCGCCATCCGTCCCGGTTCAATGAAGTTGGCGCGCGTTGATGAAACTGGCCTCTTCTGTTCGGTGATTTATGTACAGAGATCTAGGAAAAAGGAATTATAATTTTATTGGAATTGAAACAAAAGAGTATTCTTACAGCGCTGGAATTTCTTTCAATCTAAATCTATTGGCAAGAGTTTGAAGAAAGACAGGTGTAGGCTGAATAGCGAAACAGGCAAAACAAAGACTTCAAAAGATCACGATTTCGGAAATTAGAACACTGGCTTCTGGCTCTAGGAATCAAGTCTTGTGATACGAATGCAATATGTTGGGCTTCATTCTAAAGCAGCTATTCTGGAAGACCAAACGGCAGCATATGTCGTGTCAAGACCTTTCTCCTATATGTACATTACATAGCTCCTAAAGATTCTTTGATGGTGTGGTAGTGTTACCATTGGTGTAACATACACTTGTAGTGACAGATCATTAGCAGTATTGGTACACGTAGACCGCGACCTTTTTCATACCAGGTGTCTTGTATACGTTTCAAGACGTCTTAGGAAGTCGCTGCCTTGTATTTCAGAAACGTCTTCCAAGGAGGAGTGACCTTGCCAGTAACGATTTGAAGACGTTTTAGTCCCATGCCATCAAAACATCACTTATATTTACAAAGCCTATTTTTATACACTTATAATGCGTCCCCTGTCATATTGACACCGCATTCTAACGCCTTTAACTGATCCTTGCCACCTGTTTATACATCTAAGACTTTTGAAACACCGACTATATATACGGATATATCACAGATTGTACAGTAGAGAATTGGAGACGCTTTTAATGGACATCTTTTGGGGACAAAAAAATTATGGACCAATGATTTTTTTTCGTCCGTAAGGTAAATGTTGATTTGATTCTATGGATGACGTCCGCGCGTGCACCAATTTTTAAAAACATCTTTATTTCCAGTTACAATGGCTACATACATATTTCAGTCGATGAAACAGTACACAGTATTTCAGTACGTACGAGTATATATTTGAGTCAGTTTCAAGTAAAATGGGTACTTACATATTTAAGTCTTTAACAAGTAATCACACTAGTAATGTGTAATCAATACATCAGCAATAGAAATCGCACGTCATGTGCGTGCACCAATTTTAATCCGCGTCCAAAAACGTTTTCAACCGAACTATAAATCGCACAAAGCAGCTACAAAATGAGCAAATATATGCTGTCAACTGAAATAACAAGTGTTGCAAAACGGATACAAATGTATATAACGGCAAATTCAATTCCAGGGCCAAAAAATAACATGTGTAAGAACAAAAATAAAGAATTGTTTTGTGTAGCATACGAGGGGCGTTCAATAAGTAATCGTCCTGACCCACTTCTAGTTGTCTGATCTAAATGAAATTGTGTATGTGTAATGATTCATATCTCTATAGATCATGTTGCAAAAAACAGCTCTGAACTAATTGTGGTTTTTGATTTACAGGAGTTTGAACTGAGTCAGGTGTGAAATGGAGTCAGTTGAGTGTCGCGCAGTGATCCGGCGCAAGAACGCACACCAAAGGAGACTTTTGATGACATGAAAGAAACTTATGGTGATGATACCCCATCATATGACCTTGTAAAACGCTTATGATGGGGTATCATCACCATAAGTTTCTTTCATGTCATCAAAAGTCTCCTTTGGTGTGCGTTCTTGCGCCGGATCACTGCGCGACACTCAACTGACTCCATTTCACACCTGACTCAGTTCAAACTCCTGTAAATCAAAAACCACAATTAGTTCAGAGCTGTTTTTTGCAACATGATCTATAGAGATATGAATCATTACACATACACAATTTCATCTAGATCAGACAACTAGAAGTGTATCAGGACGATTACTTATTGAACGCCCCTCGTACTTTGTGTGTTAAGCCATATGTTCAACCTTTCTGACTAATTGAAAAATAAAGGCAACTTTTTTGCCAAACGTTATCATTTGTACGCTCGCATCATGCAGTTTTAAGGTCCCCAAAGGACGCCATCCATATAACCGAATCAACGTGGTCTTATTGTGAAAGTCGCTAGCAAGCATCTCCACTAAGCCCTTAAGTCTTAGACATCTCAAGGTCATGGAAGAACAGTAAAATGTGACCTTGGACTTCCTTAAAGCGCCAAGGTGGCATGTGGACCCAATGTTCTGCTAATTTGTCTAGTTTGCCGTCGCAGTATGTTTGGGTATGTTGATGAACTTCGCGTGAGAATCCCACAGCGCTGGGTTATATAAACACAGACGCTTCTTACACCGATACCTAACGCTAGTTCACCGATATCCGCGGGGTAGCGTATATCCGTTGTGTAATAAAACAGGGTATCTAAGGATATTACTTCAGAATTTACAAAGGATATTACTACGGAAATATAACACTGCAATTTGAAACCACCGTGCATCAACTTGATATCTATAAACACACCGTTTAACGGATATAGCTTACCCCGCGAATAAAAGTGAACTCATGTTACATGCATTCATGAGTGCCATGAAGACCAATGTAGAGTATTTCACCCTCTTTCGACTGAAGTCTGTATGATCTCGCTGTGACCGTTGAGAAACGACAGGTTTCACAAATCAATTTTCTTTCGTTTTTGTGTTTTTTTTTTGGGTGTTTTTTGTTGTTGTAATACTTCTACATATCGCATAGATATCCAAACATGAAACCACAAATCCAATTTTGGTAGCTGTATGGGTGCTCAAGAATCGCCGTCAAGAGGAAAGAAGGTCTTAGCGACAAAAACTTTATGTACCTGTATTCTATGCGATTGGAAAGAAGTGAGAACTATAGGTACGTATTCCTGAGTCATTGTTAAACTATAGTCCATGTACCGTTAAAAAAACGCGAGTGTATGCACAGGATATTCAGTACAAACAACATGTTTCTTAGGTTGCTAGACAACAAATTTAACCTTGCAAAGAGAAGTGCAAAGAGTAGGGCTGGGTATCGGTACAGCGTACCGGTACAAAACCGGTTTTTCTTATTGGACCGGTCCAGAAAAACCGGACCTGAAAAAATTAGGTGGACCGGATGTTGGACCGGTTAAAAAATTAACATATTATTTCATCAGGCATTCACACGTTTTGGCGCTTGCAGGTGGAAGAAAATAACAAGAGTGAAGAAGAGTAGAGTTATAGTCATTTCTACCAAGTTTTACAGTCAATCGTACAGGTGCAGTTAGCGTTGTAGGATTTTAAGACGCCAGTGTAAGTCTAATACTCCACCAAACAAATTTCTATGTAGTGAAATGGACCATTGGCATGAGTCATACTGAATCAGGTCCAGGTTCAGGTCCGAACCTGGACCTGATCCTTTGGACCTGAACCGGACCTGGACCTGAATTTTCTGTACCGGTACCCAGCCCTAGCAAAGAGTATTGGGCTGTTCTTGGCAAGGTCCCGATAACGACAAGTCTACAAATTCCTGTCCTGTATTTTTCTCCACCCCGCCACCCCCATAAAAACTGTTTGTAAGGCTGTTGCTTGACCTTAATTTGTCAACGAACTTGGCTTATGTCCAACATACACAAAACTGATAAGATATCCTGAAGAGCAAGGTCACCAGATGTCAACTGTCCGCCATGTTGTTACATCCGGGGTATGACAGGCATTACAGCTGCCTGAAGTGAAGTTCATGACATTTGGGGGGGGGGGGGGGGTTCCATGTATTATGTGTGATTGACAGTCTGAACGGTAGATCCACTGCTTATGTTGTAGTTTTAAAGGCAAAGTGTCGTATTACAGGTACATTTGTCTATTTAAACAGGACGTTAGAGGAATGACTTCCAATATAAAACACCAGCGGGAGTTCTGCCCAGGTCAGGTGCGCATGGGGTTTCTTCAATAACAATATCGTTCTGTCCAAGATAAAATAGACTTTAACTGTTTGAAATAAGGAGACTATACACCTAACGTTACACAGACAGTACAGTCTTGTTATACTGGCGCCAACAGTATCAGCTCCGAAAATGAACGTTGAAATCGTCTAATAGTCTTCGTGTTTAGTCTTATTGCCCTAATGAACAAGCTGCTAGGTGGGCAAACCTATATCCTTACATCAAAAGCTATCTATCGCTAAAATATCAAGACCATAGCATGGCCAAGATAAAAGGACATGTTTACAAGATATTCAGACTGTCTGTATAGTTATTCAGAAATGTAGTAAAGTGTTTTTTTTTTAAATCGATCAGAATGAAAGCGTTAGAGTCAATTCCCACTTCAGGAAAAGTGATTGACAGCTGCAGCAGACGATACATCGTTCCCCGTACCCTTTCTTCCCGCCATGCTGTTCAGCCATGGCATTGCGATCAGGTTCCTCAACCACGATTTTCCCGCGTGTACAAATCAAGAATTTACCTCGGCCGAGTTGTCAGCGACCTCTAAATTACGAGGAGGTATGACCCTGATACCGACGAAGAAACTCTGCCATTTGTTCGTAGGCATCAGATTCATGCCTCCTCGTAATTTAGAGCTCGCTGACAACTCGGCCGAGCTAAATTCTTGATTTGTAAACGGGGCTTAAGGAACACAAAGTCTTGTGGAAGGAACGACCTGCATGCTGGGACGACATGCTCTCGTGCGATGTAGCTGTCAATCAAACGAACATGTAGCGAATGATAGCTTCGGTTAGGGAGGTCCCCTGGATGGAACCCGCGTTTGAGAGTGTAACTTTAGGGCTTATCCTGTACTTTTAATCAATTTTTTTTTCACGCAATATTTTACGAAAATCGCTATTCGTGCTTTGGAACGAATTTTGGAGTCAAAAATCTGTCTCAACTTCCTTCAATTACACAAAAATCGGTTTCTGGTCTTGTGAGAGGAAAGACCTGCTGGGACAACATGCTCTCGTGCGATGTGGCCGTCAATCAAACGAACATGTGGCGAATGATTTACGCGCGCGGCAGGTGTCGTTTTATAAAGTCACAGGCCATCGAACCTTGGTGACAAGGAAACGAGGAAACAGTTTAAAACTATGGTATTTAGTACTAGTATTTCAACATCTGAGGTTAGGATAAAAAGACACACGCTATCCTGACTAAATTTCTCTTCTAGTAGCCCCTCCATAGCCCATTCTTAGTAGACCTTAACACACGTTTTAAGGTCAAATCTTACTTATATCATACTATATAAATGTTCTTTAAACTCTCTTTTTATCACTTAAAAGCGAATCAAATACTATATGTATATAGCTATTAGGCGTTTTGCAATGTTGTCTCTCTGTTGGATAGCTGGAATTACGAATGTAAGATATTTGTTTTGTATTTCTATATTTGTAGTTTGTAGTTTGCCTGTATAGATTCACTGTACTCTTTGTTCCGTCAATTAAGATTCTTCTAGTTTGAAAACTGTTATAGGGGGAGAAAATACGACTGTATCTTTTTTTAACAATATCTAAACCATTTGCTAATACATTCCGATGGTAAGGAAGTGTGAACAAGGTCAACGGAGATTTACCGAAAATTTAGGGGTAAGTCCCTACGTTATTTTAGTGTTGGAAGGAAAGTTTAGCAATTTTTCTATAAAGACTGTATCTTGTTTGGTTGTGTATTTCAAGTTATGGACATGCCCCCCCTCCCCCATTTGTCACGACACTAGAACACCTGCCAAGACGCTATATATTACATCGTTAACCGGTTTGAACTTCGTTTAGTCACGATACGTTAGACTGTCATTCATGACACTCTTTTGGGGACCTTTTTGTCCCTATCCTAGATCGATTTCCGGAAAGATTTTTATACGGACTACGATGCCAAAATTCAAATTCAAGAACCATGGCCCTGCCAGGAGATTTTGCCCTGCACGTAAAGTTCTACGGCGTGTCTACGTGCTTCAAAATCCGTCGGGTTCCCTACGACTTCGTACGGAGGTGGTACTTAAGCCCCCTTTACAAATAAGGAATTTAGCTCGGCCGAGTTGTCAGCGATCGCTAAATTACAAGGAGGTATGACCCTGGTGCCGACAAAGAAACTCTGCCATTTGTTCGTAGGCATCAGAGTCATGCCTCCTCGTAATTTAGAGCTCGCTGACAACTCGGCCGAGCTAAATTCTTGATTTGTAAAGGGGGCTTTACCACTTACGGATCCCAGAAAATTGCCCACGTTTTGGCACGTAGACAGCATGCATTTGCACGTACGGCGGGTTGTGCCCTTAGCCTTTGGGATGACTCAGTGTGCTAGCATTGAGCATCTACTAGCAAAACAAAAAGATGTTGTATACTTTCTTATCACCAAAAGACAGCTCCCCGCCCATTGCTGTATAAGCTATCAGAGTGGGCAGATACAATCTAACCTTTTCAGATTTTTAACGAAGTTTTCATGTCCCAACACTATAACAACATGGTGATAAACCGGGGCACCCCACTATCTTCAAACTTGGCTTGGGCTCAGTGTTTGACAGTTCAGAAACTTCAGATACCTACTGTTTTCTGAGCTATTCGGTAGCCTGTTAATATCATGATAATGAAGCGACTTGCAATTCCAAAGAAAGTTTCCAGAGGGCCCAAACCTAAACCGACTCACGGCGTAACACACCAGCTTTGTACTCAACAGTTGTTGGCATCCGTCTATCTCGGAAGACAATGGTAGGTAGGCAGAGGGTTTACGGAAAAGCCTGGGCCCAGCAGGCTAGCCTGCAGGCTAGCCAGGCCACCCTTTTTGGGCCCCAAGGCTATTGATGGGGTTTGACCCATAATAGATTTTTTTTAAACCTAAAACTGCAGGGTAACCGACAATTCCAGTGCATGTAACTTGGACAGAAGGCAACAGTTTGGTCATATCTATGGGGGATTGGGGTTCAATGGTTTACAGCAATGAACAATCAACATCAACTACTGTAACTCCAAGGGTACCAAGAGTACATAAATTTTACTTTTCCTTTGACTATACTGGCAGTCATTCCTACAATACTTAAAGTGGCTATCAGTAATTGTCCTGCATGAGAAAAACGAATGGCACAAACAACACTAATATTACATGTCACAGTATACCCCCCCCCATACAATTGACAGTTTTTGACACATATAAACACATAACATACATCCACTCCTACATCCATGCTCACTGACACTTGGTGTTTGAGACATCTGTTTCAAATTTGATGTTTTGGCAAACATCCCCTATCCTAGAGGACCAACTGTTGTCTTGGGTTACCACTGACCAAGTTTTTCTACTAAGAAATTTCATGTACAAACACACACAGTGACACACACACTCATACATGCATGACATCTGTTTTGAATTTGATGTTGTGTGCTATCATTTCCTGACCCATCCTAGTATTCTTTATTTCGCCTTGTATCCCTCCCCTTCAGTCTTAACATTTCCAGCATTTTCTGTTGTATACTTGGAATTTACTAGTAGTTTATGATTGTTTTCTTCCAGTCTTGGTTGAGTTATTCATTGCAAGCCCAGCAATATGATCAACTGTTACCTTTCCCCATCCCAGCCCCATCCCACCCACAGCTGGGATTGTCATTGACCCAGTTTAAAAAAAAAAACTTCAGCCGCAGGCCAAACCCCATGCATAGCCTTGGGGCCCAGAAAAGGTAGTCTTTCAGGCTAGCCAGCCCAGCTCCTGGGCCCAGGCTTTTCCGTAAACCCGTAGGCAGACGGGTTTAAGGCGACCCGTCTGCCTAGCCTGCACAGTACAATCTGCATATCGGAACAGATTTATTTGATCCACTCATACCGGGGTGGTCCCTTATTCTTTTCGGCGATAAGTGTGGTGGGCTCTTTAACGTGCTCAAGCTGTGGCTGTCCTCAAACACAGGGCCTCCATTTAACGTCGTATCCGAAGGACGGCCCTAGCCTATGCTAGGTACTCATTTTCACCTGAGCCGAGAATGGAAATATGTGTAAAGTGCCTTTCCCAATGGCACAAAATCAGGACTTGTCAGGGATTCAAACTCAGTTCCTCCAGGTTTTCAGTCAACAACCGTTAACAACAAGGCCACCTGGCTACCATCCTCATGGTATCCCCGCACCTGTTCCATGCCCCCCTAACCCACAGACCCCATGGCCTGTATATTTTGGATACTAAACTGTTGTCAGGCCGACTGCCCTCGTGTTGGCATCACAAAGTCCAAACACCGTGCCCTGGCAGTGTTCCCGGCCCTAATAACCAGACCGCACCGCTGACTTCCAGTCCCTAATGGGGCTATCTTTTAGGACATGCCAACTACAGCAGGGAGCTAGTCCACTGGTAGTAGTCTGTGTGTTCAACCACCGTACTCTTTTTTCAAATGCTGAGTGCTAAGCAGAGAAAGATATTCAGTTATGGAAACGACACAGAAAAAAAGGTTAAAGTGGCATGGAAAAGATTTGTTCGTTTATTTATTTCCCCACAGAGGTTTATGGAAAATGATATAGTTATTTTATCAAAAGCTAGACGTTAATGAGGTTGTATACTGAGTGATTTTATTACTTTGCGAAAGAGATATTGTCAAAAAGACATGTCGACGATGCAGTTGAGTAAAGTTAAGTGAAGTACACCGTACAAAATTACGTTTACATTGTGACGAACGCAACCGAGAGTTCAGCACAGAATGCACGCTTATACCGCATCTATATCTTTTAGGATGATATACCAATGACCAAGAAAGTAGAGTGTTCGTCTTGCATTCGGTAGGTCATGAGTTCTATTCCCGACCGAGTCATACCAAAGTCTTAACAAATGGTACATGCTGCTTTCTCTGCTTAGCACTCAGCATTTGGAAAAGAGTATGAAATTTGATCACATACCACTGTCAGTGGATTAGCCCCCTGTTGTAGTGACTGCATAAGGTTGTGCGGCCCCAGGGCCATCGAAACGGAGAATGGCACCGCCCTATGCACCATCTAGTGTGGCAAGGACCTAAACGATAACACCTCTTTTACATGATGACCGGTCCATCATTTTAGATACGTGAGTCTATCGATAATAATAAATCTATAGATCTTAAGAGATGGTATATTACAACGAAGGGTGGCTATACGGTCGAATAAACAATACTAAACCCCAATCTTGACTAAGTCTTAAGGTCCTATGCACATGTGGTAACACAGATAGATCTTCAGGAGACACGTTAACTACTTGGCCACGTCTCAAGTCTCCAAGGAGCGTCCCACTGCCCAATTTCTTCGGTTCCACATACAAATCCATTCTTTACCCACATTCCTTGACAAGGTTACTCGGGGGCAAAACACCCAAACACATCACGCCCAAAATGTGTGAAAAGTTGGCTGAGATCCGGTCTTACTTCTCACGGTCTAGTTCCTGATTCAAACAGTCCGCGGCACTGTAGTGTTGGCGGGGGACAGAACTGTGCAAAAATTGTCCTACAGACAGCTAGACATCGCTTGAGGTGAGTTAGTGAAAACTTTGGCAAAATTCCTCTCCGATAACAAATTTATTTCTTTTGAGAAAATTGATATAAGTCTATTGCGCAACAGTTGTACAAGGTACAAAGCATGGGCATCTACGAATACATAACTGCAGTTCTATAAGGCTAGTTTACAAGGGTGCATAGTATGGGATGAACAAGGTCTTTTACATATTGTTCTACAGACAGCTAGACATCGCCTGAGGTGAGTTAGCGAGAACTTTGGCAAAATTCAGAATACCAAATATATTTCTTTTGAAAAAGTAATCAAAGGCGTTCAAAAAGATGTTAAGTCGTCGAATTTTTAGGACCATTGTCTTTATCTATAAATTTGATACATGTAACGCTATAGCTAGTTCACCTTTATCCGCGAGGTAACCTATATCCGTTGTTTTAAACAAATGGCTTTTTATGAATATCAAGTCGACGGACTGTGGTTTCAAACTGTAATATTTTCTTATGTATTGAAATTCTTGCAATTTGAAACAAATGTACCTTGACTTGATTCTAAAGTCGATTCATTGAGTGTTGATTACTTCTTTGATTTGTTTGCCTATGTCGACTTGGTGTGAACTGAAAACCATGTGGTGTTATTTTGTATATATAGATGGAAACATAACATAAAAATACCTATCCTGGTGTTATAATAATCTCCAATTTGTATATCTTGCTTCTAGCTTCACAATAGCGTCATTTGCAAATACACTGCAGGCGGAAATAGACACAGCCTTGTATTCTATCAATAAAGGAGCTTATGATTGTCTTTACTTTTATGACAGATCTCAAAGAAAACTACAAAAGCGTGAGTGTTACTAGTAGTAAGTACAAACTAATACGGATGGTAACAAGATAGATTTCGTCTCATTTTAATGTCCATTGGATGGTATTGGAGGGGGAAATTTTTAACAAGACAGCAAAAAAGTATGGTTTTCTCCCAACATCTGCTTGTAGCATACAAACCCCAATTTAATGCAAACGCAGTCTGTGTAAAACAATGGTCTGTACAGTAACTTGGAAATAAGGATGTCCCTGTAGCTCAACTGGTAGCTAACAGTTTAGCTCCTGATTCCAACTAAACGTACTTTGTAACTGTCAGACCCCCGTTCAATCCTGGTATGTCGGTTGGGGCTGCACTCGTTTTTCGGAAGTGGACATAAAATGGGGGAGGTACCTCAACAACTTAAAAGAACAAGCTAGGGCTAGCAACCTCACTGTAAAAATATACCCTGCTACTGAAACAGCAAGGAAACTTACTGCGATGTGCACTATGCACTACAAGGTACTCTCCACGGCAGAGCTTAGGCCCGGGCTTTTTTTTCCTTTTTTTATGAGCGGACAGCAAGAAACATTAGAAAATAGAATCCCCGATACAAAAACGACTAAAACGTAAAAAAATAGCCGGAGCCTAACCTCTGCTTGGAGAGTAACTACAAGGGTCTACGACGAACATCAAACAATAGACCTCGTCTTCATCGGTAATGCAAACCATAGGGAGGACTTTTTGCTCTCTTCACAACTTGATGCGAAAACATGACAAGACGATTTGCTGGGGCCATCCATATACTAGTGTATCTAGCATAGAATGACATATTGTATGATACAGATATGATATAGGGGAGCTAGTGATAGATTGTGTTTTTGAATAAGAGTGACGGTATCTTCTTGTTTGTTGGCATCTTGAAATAACTTTATATTCTGTCCTCAATTATCCCCATATGTGTCCTTTTAGAAAGAAATTTGGTCAATTTGTAATTAGCAGAAGAGGTTAAAAAACGTGTTAAGTGGAAGATTGTTTCACAATAACAGATTCAAGTTTTCTTTGTTTGTGATTTCAGGTCAAGATGAACTGGTCTCGGCGACTGTTGCGCCTCCTGGCGGCTATAGTGGTACTGCAGTTCTCTCGTGCAAAGCCAAGAGAACATCACAAGAAGGACGACTATGTACTGCAGTGTGACGTCAAACCCAAGAACAAGACCGGTGAGATATATAGTTGAATGTTTTCTCGCATTATTTTACCCGCCCAAGAACAATACCAACATCCCAATTAATCCGACATTGAATTTGTTTCCAAATCTACCCTCCGTGCAACAATGGACTCTTCCAAATATACCCCATATTCAATGGACTCTTCCAAGTTACTCCTCTCTAATCCACAATGTGATAGCTACATCCACACTGAATTTCAGGTCATTTGGTTTAAATACGAAGGCACAGGAGCTAAAACTATACATTTTTGGTCTAAAAATGGCAAAAAATCACAAAATTAACCATCATAAAGTGGTGTAGGCAAAAGGCATGAAAAAAGTCTTGTTTATATATGTAAAAGGCATTCCGACAACAAATTTTAAGTCATTTGGTCTAATTACCAGGGAACAGGAGCCAAAAATGTACATTTTTGTCTAAAAATGGCATAAAATCCCAATTTCAACCATTTTGAACTGAAATATGCAAAAAGCGTGAATGCATTCCTGTGACCATATGTTATAGGCACGTCAATGCCAAATTTCAGGTCATTTGGATTAAAAACCAGTGGGCACAGAACTTGGTTTTCATACAAAGGCACAGGAGCCAATAATATACATTTTTAGTCTAAAAATAGCAAAAAATCCCCCAATTCAACAATTTTGGCGATGTTTGCCGCAACAGAAAACGACATACTGTCGGCACTTGGCCTACACTACCTTCATACCAAATTTCAGGTCATTTGGTCGTAATACAAGGGCATAGGAGCCAAAAATATACATTTCTTGTCAAAAATTGTCAAAAATCCCCAAATAACACTTTTTTAAAGTGATGTATGAAAAAAGTGTTGATGTCATTTTGGGAGCATATGTCCAATGCATCTCTATACCAACTTTCTTGTCAATAGGTTTTAATATAAGGACATAGGAGCCAAAAATATACATTTTTAGTCAAAATGGCCAAATATCCCAAAATAGCTCATTATTGAAGTGTCGTATGCAAAAAGTGTTGATGACATCCTGGGGGCATATGTCCAATGCACGTCTGTGCCGAATTTCAGATCATTAGGTTGTAATACCAGGGCACTACAGCCCAAAATATACATTTTTGGTCTAAAAATGCCCCAAAAGTGCCATAAAATCAATTCTGGGCAGAACTTGAGATGCCTCCATATCTATTTCTGTTAAGAATACATTCAACTGCATGTGTGCCAAATTTTTAGACAAATTTGCACAATTTTTCAGCTATACCGCTGGACTAATATAAGGAAAATAGACAACAAAATTTATCATGAAATTTATCATTTATCATGTAAGGTCACAGCAAGTAAATCTTCTGGATGACATCCTATGCAGACTCCAAATTTGATGCGAGAGGGTGAAAAAATAAGAAGCCTAGATAGCCAAATTAGATACCATAAACGTTGTGATAAAAATTATAGTGACAAAATATGGCATTACTATGAGCCAACAGTCTTTTTTTGTTTCTGTATTTAAGAAGTGCACTAAGTGACACTTGTGTGGTAGGCTAGTATCACCAAGTTGGAAATTACATTCAAGGCTGCAACACAAGTGTCACTTGAACAGTTACCGAATTCGTTTAACTTCTACAACTACACACCCATTGCTACATGTACTGTCACTTCTACAGTCTAATACATTCAGTGCTAGTGTTCTACCATAGGATATATTTTTCCATTTTAGTATTTTCTCTTTGAGTGCACTGATGTCATTGATAAAATCTACTTGCTGTTGCCTAAAGTAGAATTATGTGAGTGAGTGAGTGAGTGGGTGAGTGAGTGAGTGAGTGAGTGAGTGAGTGAATGAGTGAGTGAGTGAGTGAGTGAGTGAGCGAGCAAGCGAGCGAGTGAGTGAGTGAGTGAGCAAATGTTACTGTTGATCTATGTACTATGTACCTTTAGGTGCTTCGCACTGTTCCCACATCTGTGTATTCTATCTTTTATCACAAGGAAATGTAAAACATTGTAAACTTGACTGTTACTTCCGTTTAGAGGAAACACTTACTGTAAGAAACACACGTACTGCCTTTTTCTTATCAGTCTGACGACAAGTTCTAAGGAGCTGTGGAAATGTCTTAGATGTCGTGCTGACTGCTAAAGAACGTTTGGACAATCTGAAACAAATTACAGTTCAACACAGCTTCAATGTCAATAGCTACACTAGACTGGTGTCAAATCTCCAGACGGCCCTCTGCATTCCTCAGTCACAGTGCTAAATGGGTGCTAAGCTCAATCATTCCGCTAGGTGGCGTTGTTAGTCAATTTGCAAAGGGGTTGATCTCCAAGCAGACCTTTGGACAGAAGATCGAGCATTTTTGGAACTACATGTATCGTGAAATAAATGTGAAGACTACATCATGTCCGGAACAAGAGATACATTGAAAATAAAATGCAATGATACAATATTCGAATTGATTATGCAAATTCTCTCCTGTTTTGCATAATGTGTGATTCACTTTGTACATTTTTGTCTAAGCTGTACACACCCAATGTCATGAAAGCCTTTTATTCCTTTTTATGAGTTATCCTTTCCGGAATCTTATAAAACTAAAAAATATCGTGACCATAGCACGAGATATCAAAACATGGAGTTCGTTGTAGGACCAAAGGAAGCAGCTTTTATCATACCCTACAAACACACCAAGTATAAAACAAACCCACCCAGCCGTTCTTGAGTTATCTTGTTGAAACACAGACAAACTCTAGTGAAAATATAAACTCCATTATATTTATGGAGGCTTTGATGGAGATGACATGTTTCCTGTTGTTCTTCAGGGATGGAGCGCGCCATGCGGGATATGCCGAAAGTGCAGCTGGAGCTGCCCCAGAGCGCGCAGGGAGACTATCAGCACATGCAAAAGATGATGGTCAAACATCAGGAGAAACTCATCGAACAACAGAAGACTCTCAACTTACAACAGGTAAAAAGTAGAAAATATAGCCGTGTATCTTAGTATCTATAGTAATATCCCACCCGTGATAGCCCTTTAAAACGGAATTCTATTCCGCGCATAGAGTACATAGAATACACAAAAACGCGTCTTACAAATACATTTCAAAGATCTGCTTAAGTCACCGTCGATACTAGTTACGTTATTTGTACTGAAAGGCTGAATACGTAGGTTACAGTCAACGTCTATGATATCGTATGTACATTCATCCACATGAATTTGCAAAAAAACATTATTATTATGATAGACCCTTTCCGGTGAGTATGTCGATGCTCATCTCTAAGGCCCCTCTCTAAATTATTTACACAAAACTTTGTAATATTCAGTATTTACTCAGCGATAGCCCTATCCAATACGGCAACACATATAGCCCAACCCGTAACCTAACAGTTTTGATCCTGTCGTACCGCTTAGGTCCGCCTGGAGGCGCGCCAGAAGAGCATTGACCGCAAACAGTCTGAGCTGGTGCACATGTTGGACCGCATGTACAGTCTGGACGTGTGTCAGACCTGCTTCCAGAACGAGTACTGCGCCACGGACGTGGAGCCGCCCATCTGCCTGCCGTGCACAATCTGTCCGCCAGGTGGGGCTCTTGTACGGTGTACCGTTATTTTTGGGAGTGACTGGCGAAAATCGCTTTTGGTTTTACTAAAAATAGGATGGAATTTTGTCATTTGTAGATCATCGTCTTTGTAGGCAAACACTTTTTTGTCATCATACATACGGAGCAAAAACGTTATTGGTTGGAAGCATTGAAATATATTTCAGACAATAACTGTTCATCATACAATATTCTGAATCATATTTCCGAAGAATAAACTTTCATATAACATTGGACCTTAATCAACTGTGCACTTGAATCATTCTTACATTGCCGTATCAAATATCTTGCAACTTAAAGTCTTAGTGTATCGGCTATATCCTTAGCTTTTGAATGTAAAGCTTAATTACGAGTTGTTTATTTGTTTGTTTGTTTGTTTTGCGCACACAGGTTTTATGGCGACGACGATGTGCTCTCGAACAAAAGACGTTCAATGCATGGACGTCAACGAGTGCGACATGAACGACGCCCCCTGTAACGCTCCCGGGAACTGCATCAACACTGCAGGTGGATACTTCTGCGTTAACGAAGTTGGCTCCTGCGGTTCCGGATACTACCATAACGTGTTGAACATGCAGTGTGAACCGTGCTCCCGTTGTATGGAGGCTAACCATGTTCTCAAACCCTGTACTGCGTTCGAAGACGCTGTCTGCTCCCCTTCCCTTATAAAACACGCTACAGACTTTTGGAGGGGCCACGTGAAAACAAACATGGTGGAGGCACGTACCACGAGATCGCCTGTCACCATGGACCCCAGCCGGCTTCCTATCGACGAAATCACAATCCCTACTGACACGTTTTTCGCGGCGGGCGACGGCGATAGGATCATATTCAAGAGGGACGGAATGATCTGGGTTGACTACAACATGGCGATAAAACACACGTGTCCGACGTATCTACAAATAAGCGCCATGGTGCAGGATAAACTTGTGGGTTCTACTCGGTTTGAAGCAACGAAACGGGATATCTACAGTGCCGCTAGCTTCAGCGGTGCCGCGTTAGTAGAAGCAGGGCAAGAGATGGTACTAGCGCTAAGCAGCGCTTATTGTCCGTCGAGTGTCTCCTACTTCGGCCGCCCGGACATTCCCGACGACCCCGCTCCGAAGTTGACCGAAATCGCGAATTTCGAACTCGCGGGACCGCTGAGCATCCTGTACGCGTCGTATGACGCAGGCGCAGTAGTGTGGCGGGCGAGGACCCGACAGAACACGAACGCCGGAAAGTACCGAGTGGAGTACGAGCAGCCCCGACTGTCGTCTGATGGTTACGTCATCTCGTTGCCAAGGCTGGACGAGGTTTTGTTTCAGGACGAGGGAATCGTGAAGTTCTCATTGGCTCAGGCAACATTTTCGGCGGGAGAACCCTGCCGTACCAAGGGGTACACCATCAACGTGAAACTCATGAAAAACTCCGGCCTTCTTCGCACAATTTCCCGCCAATTCAAACGCGGACAGCCACACACGGACATCTTGCTGCGCGCGTCGGGCGCCATGTTGGTATCCCAGGGTGACAGTCTGATATTCGACATAGAAACCGACCCGCAGTGTCAGACGAGATACGGGGACAACACGCCCGTGAGCGCGCTCAACATCATGTGGCTGCCCACGGACTACGCCTGTCTGATGATGGCGGAACTGCAGCGGGGCGTGCGGTGGTCAGGCGCGGGAACACGAATCCTACAGTTCGGCGAGGTCCTCAACACCGAACCGGATTCCATCAAGGCCTTCAGCAGTGGATTCCTCCTCTTCCAAAAGGAGGGACGCGTCAGTCTTACCTACAGCCAGAAGCTGGTGCATTCCTGCGACTACCTGAAAGTCACGGTGTTCTACATTGCAGGAATTCCACAGAAGCACACACCTGTGATACAGACTGTTATTGGGAACACGCAGGCCGCCTACGAAGGGTTACAACTCGTCGGGACCTTCAATGTACAGAAAAACGCCAGAGTTTACCTGCAACTGACCTGCAGAAAAGGACGGTTGGACAACCTGGTCACTGGCAGCTTTGGTGCTCTCACTGTTGTCCTTTCTGATCCATAAAAACTATATTATTTACAGTGCAGATACACCAAGATCTTGGTGTTTTCAGTAGACAGTGTCGAAGAAAAGCGATTGCAGAATAGCCTGGGTGTCATTCTAGTCACTACTTATATTCCTATCCCCTTGAATATAAAGAATAAGACTGTTACGCACGACTAAACATTGCTTGGTGAGAATTTTCAAGACGCCATCTTTCTTCAGCTGTGCAAGGGTCAGAGGGTGACCTAGGAGTCAAAGGTCATAGAAGTCACGTGACACGAGGCGCTGTTGCTCCTAATTAGGTTTTAGACTTACGTCATAGTAATTACATTTGGATCCCTCGGTGTCCATGTTGGTGAGTAATTTGATTAAGCAATGAAATATTGGTATGTTTTGTATTAAATACTAGTACACTGCAATCCAACATGGCGCTGAGATGATGTCAACTGAGAAACCTGTATTCTGTCCTACATCATTTAATAGATGGAAAAATAGGAGCAATGACATTAAGTAACTAACTAGGACAGCACACGTACAACATATATGAATCACCTGATCTAAGAAGCAAGATAGAGTGTGAAGACGGACTCATCATCTTATCTTCTTTGACAAATGAGCTCGAAAATGGACACAAACGGACGTACTAGAGCTGCGATATATTTCAACACGTCACATTTGTCCAGTATTATGGAAATTAGCATTAATCGTTTCTGCTTTGGTAACAAAACCACATCAAACAATTATGGTTCCTTGTTATATCTTTATATCAACCAAATATTGGCCAGCTTGTGTCTTTGTAAATTGCTATAGATATATAGAGCAGGACAACTCGATATAACATTATATAGATATAAGATTGTGTTAATTGTTTTCATGATTTCGAAACTTACAGGTGCTAGTCCGCTTGCATGTAAAATTTGCAATCGTTGCTAATTTACAAAACTGTTTCTCATAACAGTGGAGACCATTATATTCGTGAACAAGATACCTCATTTGTATGATATTAGGAACTATTGTTTTCGATAATGAAGTTGAAAACATCGTCAATTTTTCATTAGGAAGGCACTCGGTGCCTGGTGAGCTTGGTAGTATACTAAAATTTGACGAGATTGAATAACTCTAGATCTTAGCGATGCGATGGCTGTAATACTGCGTAAATGCGCTTGGAGGAGCTTGAGTACATAGCACATTGGGCTTTTTATTGTATTGTGGATGACATAAATGGAATAGATTATATTACTAGAGTCTGGGTCTCTGGCTCTGGTTTACTGTTATTATGTCATAATAAATCATACGATATTCAATCCGATAAAACACTTGGAAATGTGTTAACGATTTTTGAGTACCCCTTCATTGATGTTTATCGGTGTTATTGTCTGTTCTTTAGCTACACGCAATAAATAGATAACATGAATCGCATGCAATGGAGCATCATATGTAAGAGGGGAAGTCTGCCATCTCCAACACAACCATGTGTGGATCAGCCCGACATATGTCGTATCAGCGCCAACTAGTAATCTATGACGGTACTGCAGCCTTGCGTTTAGACTGGAAACATTAGATGGCGACAGGAAACAAAGATGTCGACCAGACACAAGATGGCGTCCAGAAACAAGATGGCGACCGGAAGGTGTCAGAATCCTAAGATGGCAGCGCTCATGTACAGGGGCATAAATCTTAATTTGGACAAATATGAGAAAACAGCCTGTTTAGTTGATTGTCCACCATTGTTTGATCTGGGTGAATATAGTCTTCCCCTGGCTGACAAACACTCATGTCCCACGTGTCAAACACAAACACGTCTGGATCCTCCCGGAATATTTCTCGTATCACCTCCGTGATCTGGTAAGCCAACCAGTCGCTGGCAAGCAGATAGTACTCCAACTTTTCCTCCTTGTGTTCTCGCGTTGTTCCAGTTCTCACGAAAACTAGCGTGCCGGGACTCCTCCGCAGGAGACGGTGTATGGCGCCCCGTATGGCGTACAGACGAGACCGAATCATGTCCAACGGCTCAGCCGTAAAGTGAGCCCACAGACTTAGGACTATGACGGTGTTTGGGCCTCCTTGAGTAAGGTCTAGCTCATCAACAATGTATCGGAGGTCGTGAAAATTAATCCAGGGCTTTCCTTGAACGGGAAAGTGGTGAAAACGATAGCGAACAGAGATGTTCCACTTGTTGTTGTCTCCTACTTGAACAACTGCAAACGAGCATGTACCAGTTCGGGGTTAGTTCTTGCGAAAGTTTTGCAGAACATCTTCCTAGTTACCTCTCCTGTCACATTCAGCGAAAATCAATCGGACGACGATTCTGCGGCAATCGCTCGAGCCTCGCTGATAATAATGAAGGTGGCCATATTTAAGATCGACAGAGGGTTGCGTGTATTTTTCATGATCACCTGAAAACCGTCCCTGTCACACATAAGCCATATTTTGTACCTTGTACCTTATACAATTGTTGTGCACTAAAGTTTTTATTATAAGCGAGTCTCGGGCGATTGCCGCAGACTCGTCGTCCGATCGATTTTCACGCAATGTTACAGTGGAAGTATTACGGCTCGGTAACATAAGTCGCACGATCGTCATACGAATTAAGTAAAATTTTGAAATTTAGAAAAAAAATTGCTACGAAGTAAACTAACCTACTTTGTAGCCAAAAAGGCTGTCTCAGATCATTCTCTGCGGTTGGAAATGAGTACGCCTACTAAAAAAACTAACGACGTCAAAATTGTACGACGTCCCACAACGAAAGTGTAAACTGTGGTGTAAAGTTGCAAGGTGTCGGCTGCTTTAGGTGACACTTGTATGCCTGAGGGTATTTTTGTTGAATTTTATTACGTGTGGAAGCCAGCACTAGTGGGCTTTTAGAATGAATTGACAAACCTGGTGAATACATGGTTCTCTCATTGTCGTGCAGCCACGCTACCTTCTTCAAACGCTCGCTCCATTGTCTAATTGTAGAGTCACCTGTCATAGCCATAGAGATAGATATATATGTTACCAGTAATTTAGTTTTAGCTGTAGCTGTAGCACTGTCGAAAGCACCCAGGGAGCTAATAATCTATTAGTTTGTTAATGTTGGTAACATCTACGAACATACCACACATCATCAAGATCTATCCAGGACTTATTATGCATTTCACAAGCTGACAATCACACAGCTATGAGAGCATGAACTTCCTGTCGAATGTAATGACCACAGTGGACTACCACACCACTATAATAATGACACGTACCTTGCAAGTACACAATCTTGTTAGCCAGGCATTGCCGGATGTCTTCCTTAGTGAAGACTCGGACATTACAGACCGCTGACTTCCACACCTTGCCTGACCAATGTCCCAGCGAAGCTCCGGACTCACGCGCGTTCCCGCTACACGCTGGAAGGTGTTCTGGTGTGGGCAGTTCTGTCTCAAGGACTCGTATGGGCTTCTTAGGGTCTACTTCAAGTTCCACCTCAAGATATGGCCTGTGTGGCATAGTTCATGAGAAAATATGATAATTCCATTGTGGTAAATGATGGGAACTTCATACTTACAACAATATGAAGCATAGTGATGATGTACATTATTAGACATAAATCATGCAAATTAGTTAAATGTTTACATGATTAATCAGGAAACACTAAAATAGCCCTCTCTGCTACGATACGAATTCCATACTTTGGAATTGTGCCTCTTGAATGGCAATGTTCAACCAAGACAAATTGTGCAAATCAGGACCTTATTTGCATGATAAAATGAGAAAATATAAACACTTCACACGAAAAGATTAAAACTATTTGGCTTCGGTATGAGGTCGTGGAACTCTAGTTCTGACTGTTTCAAACTGCAAGTAGGTGTCGCTGCTCATAGGTACGGCTCCACACGTTAAATATTCAAATATATACATGTATAGTAAACACCACAATAAACAATTGTAAAGACTGTCTTATGTAAATTATTCATGTTTGGACCGCATCTGTACACAGCGACACCTTTCGCTGCAGTATAATGTGTACTGGTCAGACTTGTGTCAATGTACTAGGAAATAGACAATCACCGAAAAGTCAATTGAATAAAAACACTTGGATGTTGTTAGAGCATATCAGATGATTTCATACGGAACAACATACCTTAGTAGCATCTAAACAAACATGGTGACCTTTGACCTCTGCACTATAAGTGATTACATCCACACAGCCTTCATTTCTAGAGCGTTACGGACACCTACAATATACCCAGAAGTATGGTTTTCCAATATGATAAAATCGCAACGAAAATTACTTGTGCAATGGTGCTCCGAAATGCAAGCATTGCGAAAGAAAAAGACATTTCACCTCAAAATAGACCCTCTGCGCATTAACTTTGATAATTGACCTTTGCCTTGGCTAGGTCACAATTGCAAGGACTTACTTTTGGAAAAGTTTCATTTCCTCTTGAGACACAAGGCCAAGTACTCTGCTCATATCTGGGTTCCATCGGCACTTTGTGATGGCGGAACACGGTAGTTTCTCCGGTTTCTCACAAATCCAGGTTCCGTTTGCCTCTGGTTTGGAGAATTCGCACTGTCGGTGGGGTGGTAGGCTGGGGTTGTTAGAGCTGAAGCATTGCTGTGTATAATTGTTTTCAGTCTTCACGTCGACGAAGGTGCAATTGAAGTCTCTCTTGTTCGGAACTTGTCGCAGTCTATGTAGAACCTTCACTGCCTCGCTTGGATGGACAAGCTGGATCTTTATCTGATGTAAAACAAGTGCTTTTGAAAAAGTTGAAATTTGCGTTGCATATATAGTGTTTGAGTCCAAGAACGGAGATGTACAAAGGGGGATTTGTTATGTTTTTCATTTTGGTCTTGTAGAAATATGTACAACGAATCAACTTAACTGAAAATGTCAGGTAAATTAGTTTGCGTAATTATAAAGTAGAGAAAGTTATGTCTTTGGCAAGATAACGGCAGCTCCTATTTCGTCATGCACCGGGGATTTTAGAAGGCATATAAAGAAATTTGCGCGGCATATTCAAAAGACGTTTGCATTATTAGCAGATAATGGCAAAAAATGCAGTAGCTAGAAATATGCATAAAACGCGATATCAAACAGTTTCGCTGTAGTACCATATGAAGCTAGCTTTGGGGTTCATGCTCTCATCGTTTCTTTCTTTTTTGAAGCCCTACCAACGTTCCAAATATCACTAAGGTCCATCAACGCCTTCGTGAGTTATGCTGTCCAAAATGAAAGAAGCAAACACAATATAAAAACCAAAAAAAAAATAGCCTTCTTGGTGAAGGCAAAAACACTCGTTGGTAATTTACAACGTCCCACACAAAATATATATACAAACAAGACATGTACTAATACTCACCGAAACGTCCCCTACCCAGTAGAGAGGGAACTGCACGGTGTAGGTACCGTTACAGTGGTCAGTGACGTGACCGGCACTACTGGCCTGTGGCGAACGGTCACTGCTGACCAGTCTGGCACGGAAAAAGTCTCCTCCGTACGTCTTCGGTCTTCCTTCTTTGTCTCTTGCCACCACCTTGACGGTAAGGACGTCTCCTTGGCGATACAGGCGGTCCCTGTTTAAGACGACAACCTCCGTGTAGTTTGGGTACGTGGTCTGGTCGAAGACGAGAGGCTGGTTGAGGAGGCAAGGTTGAACTGGTGGCTCCAACAACAGTGGATTTAGAACACCCTGATAGGCTGTAGCGTATCGGTCCCAGGGCTTGAATCGCAGATAGAAAATCCACCACGCCTGCATGACATAACGTTACAAGAACGATACAGTACCTTTACATATACTCGTATGATCGTGATTCATCAGTTAAGCCTGTATGTAAGCCATTACGAAACTGGAGTTCCACGACCTCACAGCTTTGCCTTTACGACTGACGCATCACAAAAGTTGCACATTGATCATGCAAATTAGAGTAATTTCAGTTATGGCGGCCATGTTGGATTTCCTGGGGTCATCCCGGGTCATGGCACCAGAACGAGGCTTCCGTTGGGGTTCTACTATACCGGCTGTATTGCAGACATAAGTATGCCATCTTCGGGAGTGCATTTCACCGCAAAATATGTACTTGCTATCTATAGAAAATATTGTTTTGGACATTTGAGCTCGATTTGGGTGATATTTCTTATTCATTTTTCACAGTTTTTGACGGGTGACTTGAGAACAATTAGTGTCAGTGTTTATATCATCCATGTGTTCTTTGTATAGATAACTGTGATATAGTAGCTTTACTATTAGAATGACACCCTACAAAAACATGGAATATCGTGCCGACAGACTACCGGATAGACATTTAGAAGACATTTGACCGTTTTTCTTTCGATTTCTCGATGCCAAGATCTGTTGTGCACCCGTAAAAAACTGTAAAAAAATAAATAAGAAATATCACCAAAATCGAGCTGAAATGTCTGAAACAATATTTTCTATAGACAACATGCAGATATTGTGCAGTATTTCACCTAAAAGGGTGAAATATACTCCCTAAGATGGCGTACTTATGTCTGCAATACAGCCTATATAGTAGATCCCCAACTGAAGTCTCGTTCTGGTGCCATGACCCGGGATGACCCCAGGAAATCCAACATGGCCGACATAACTTTACAAATAAACGCTATTTTAGCATTACTTCATTTAATATGAAAATGATGCCCTAATGTGAATAATTCGTACTTTGCGATGTTGATCCCTGCTTAGATTACAGAATGTGAAAATAGATCGGATGTGTAATTCCCATCATTTGCTTTTGGGGAACCATAGTATTTGTCAATCATATCGAAAGTTAGGCCTTCATTTGATTTGTTTATGTCTATCGAAGTTTTTCTCTTTCTTACTAGTTATATATGTCACGTGTTTGAAAGTCCTACCATTCAACGCAGAGAATTGGAGAATTTTCTTCTTGATCATGTTGATGTCATTCTGCTCTGCTCAATGGGTATGTAATTATTTCAAATTCAACATTTACAGGATATCTACATACTACAGATCATAACGATATGTCAATCCCTTCTTGAGTTACTCTCTTTGTGACAGAAACATAAAAAAAGCCTTCTACATGACTCAATTGAGATGGAGTTTGGACGTAGCCATAGCAACGTGAAAATAAACATACCGCCATGGAAATCACGATCAGCACACCGGTTGCAGATGCAGTCCTTCTACAGGTTATGGCTCTCATTCCATCATGCATATGTCGATAGCTGTAATCTAGATAGAATAGAAGATGTAACATACATTCTCATAATTCCACTAGGTGCCATAATACCGCCACCTCAAAAACGTTGTAATAGAGGCCTTCTGAAGATTGTCTTCAACACCTAAATATCTAAATTGTATTACATTTAAGGTGTTGACCGCGTGGCGCAGCGGTAGCATGTTCGGATTTGCACCGAGAGGTTGCGGGACCGAATCCGCCTGCCGTGCCACCGATCTTGTGCCCTTGGGAAAGGCACTTTACACGACTTTCCTCACTTTACTCAGGTGAAAAATGAGTCGTCCCTCGGATAGGACGTTAAATGGAGGTCCCGTGTATGGGGAGAGTCACAACCCCATGCACGTTAAAGAACCGCCACACGTGCGATGGTGCGGTGTGGATGGAGCAAACCATTCTGTCTGGAGTTGGTGATTCACTACAAATCACCCGGCGGGCGGAGGTGTCGTATCAGCCACGCGGTGATTTACATCATTCACCATGCCCCGGAGAGGAGATAGGCGCCACCAGGGGACTAAAATGCCTATTGATACAGCACAACATGTTCTGCTGCCCCTACGGCTGATTAATCAGCCTACGGCTGATTAAAAAAGGCTATGGGACGAACGAATTACATTTAAGATGTCTAACATTCAATGTTCAAGACAATCTTGGGAAGACCTCTATACTAACGTTTTTTGAGGCCACGAAGGGGTCACATCCGAAGGTAAAATAAAAACAACCCGCGAACTGCCCACTAAGGCCCCTTTCCTAACTTAGACCTAACATACACATACCACCTACACTAGCTACATATAATGACGAGAAGCAGTACTCCAGCTAGAAACTCTGAGTAAGATGTCTGACAGGCATCTAAACACATGCAGGTGATCATGAGAGATATTACCGGTTTTTACCAAGCACCCCCCCCCTACAGAATAACAAACTCTGGTGACCTCTGACCTTTATGCAGAACAAATGATCACACCCAAATTATACTTACTCTAGACTGTCTAGGACACTTCAAACATGGTAGAAAGCCCATTTTTCTTACAAAATAAAATAGCCAACCCTTGCTTATGACTTCCGGCTGTTTACACTTAATCTTGAATGCCATAAAAAATCACTGATCTGCGCAGGTTTTTAATGGTGAACCTTCACCTAAACGATAGCACCCAGTCTACAAGCTTTCTATAACGACATAATGACCACGTTTAGAAACTTTCTTTCTGTAGCCTTTTCAATCCACCACTTTAACAGTGACAGAAGACTTCTTACTTTTCTTCATCCCTTTAAGATCTAGAATCCGTACAGGAAAAATTCTCCCACCTTTGAGACAATATGGACGAAAACGTTGAAGATCTTAGTACCTTAACGTGTTGTAATGTTGATCTGTCGCGGAGTCGCTGTCTAAAATAAAGCCTTGAGGCAAACAACTACAATCATAAAGGTCACCAATGACGTAGGAAGCACTAGCGAGGTCATGAAAAACCTAAAACCCGTCCAGCTAGCCCTGTTAACACCCAGAGGCACTATTGGAGCATTTATGTCTTACACGAGAGAGGCTACAAGTAGACAAAACGTCGCAACACGAAAATATTTTTATTTCAAAAATGGCTGAGTGTGATTTTAAGCTTCAGTGTGGCATTTTAAATCTTTTACAGTGCTTAATTTCCTCTCTGTGGTAGGATTTATGCATCGCCAATCACAATGCAAGCATGTACTAAGTTAACATCGGTACAGAAACGGTACTTCACTAGTGATCCGGTATTTTAGACTTATACCGAATCTGTTTTTACGATACAGTATTATACTGTACCAGAACACGATGACGGTGCACATATACGGGGGCAGTTATAAGACAGGTTTCTACGTACGTCAGAATATATTTCAAAACGCAAATTATAATAGTCATGTGGCCTGTCCAAATCTCTTAGTTTGGGCATATATGAGAGAACAACCTGTTAAGTTGATTGTCCACCATTATTTGACCTGGGTGAACGTTGTCTTCCCCCGGCTGACAAACACTCATGTCCCACGTGTCCAACAAAACCACGTCTGGATCCTCCCGGAACACCTCTCGTATCACCTCCGTGATCTGGTAAGCCAGCCAGTCGCTACTCAGCAGATAGTACTCCAACGCCAACTTTCCTCTGTGTTCTCGCGTTGTTCCAGTTCTCACGAAAACTCGCGTGCCATGACTCCTGCGCAGGAGACGGTGTATGGCGCTCCGTATGGCGTACAGACGAGAGCGAATCATGTCCAACGGCTCTTTCGTAAAGTGGGACCACAGACTTAGGACTATTACCATATTCGGGCCTCCTTGGTTGGCGTCTAGCTCATTAACAGTGTAATGGTAACTATCAAAACTGTGCCAAGTTTTCGATTGTACGGGGAGATGATGGAAACGGAAGCGAACAGAGATGTTCCACTGGCTGTTGTCTCCTCCTAGATAAGCTTCAAAAACAACAACAAAACATCAGGGTTAGTTCTTGCGACGAATTTCTTCCTTACACCGTTGCTTAATTCGACACATGATTGCAAACTGAAGGCATTCTTCGACCAGTCGAATGCATCTTATCCTCCGGTTAGGCTTAAGTCCCAATTGAAAATTGGGCCCGGGTAATTCTCGGGGCTTTTGGGGCGTAACCCCTACGTGGTCCCGTGGAAAACCTTTCGGCTCCCGGGGTATTTGGGGCCCGGCCGGGCCCCAGGTTGAATTTTAGTCGGGCTTAAAATAAACTCAGGGCCCGGGAATAAATAGATGCCGTATGCTAATCGTGAGCACGCCGAGAGGTACCCCCCCCCCCCGGGTATCCGGAAGTCATGATTATAAATCGTGGCTTTGGAACCCGGCCGGGGCTACATCCCTGAATTTGAGACCCCAGTCTCAATGCGATATTTGGCATGCAAAGTTTCAGGGTAAAACATTTGCTCTAGTGTGACGAAATACGATGTGTTCTTATTTCTGTATGCATATGTGACGCCACGAACTTACTGATTACTTTTCGTATACCGTCGAGCATTCTACCTGTTTCAACCCTCTTTAGTCGGGTTGCTTTTGCTCATACAAGGTCCAAGGGAGGACGTCAATGATGTCATATATTTTCAACTATCCGCCATCTTGGACTCGCCATTTTGGATTTACAACAATCTTTAAAAAAACCTCAAAACACAATGAAAATGAACTCAGAAATGCTCACTTGCATGGTTGTTTTATGTAAAAATACTATATAGTGACGAATTTCACGGAAGAATACCCGATTAAGGGTAAAATGCCACCAGTATATATGCCCTTGGGTTTTGTTTAAGAAAGCATCCAGAACGCCGTTTTGAATGCTACGTCTTTGATAACGCTTGGGGGACAAGACCAAGAATAGTCCTTAAAAGCGTTTAAGGAATCATTGGCAAACCTGATGAATCCATGGTTCTATCATCGTAGTACAGCGGTACAACCTTCTGCAAACGCTCACTCCATTGTCTAATGGTAGAGTCGCCTAGGTCACAAGAACATGATTGTATATGTTAAGAATATGAAACTAGGTTACCGTTGAACTTTTACAATATATAAAAAAACATGTTAGGCCATGCTGATTTTATTATATGGATGACATGAAATATGGATAGATATCAAAACCGGAAGTTCAACTGCAGCGCCGTAGAAAAAGGCTAGGTGGCGTTTGTTACCGTTGTCAACACTTACGAACATACTAGTACCAAATATCATAAAGGTCCACGCAATCTTCCCGAGTTATGCTTGTCACTAACGGACAGACAATCACACATCTATAACAACAGAATCTTCCCTGCGAAGGTATTCAACACAACAAACGTTACATGTACGTCCAACTAGCTGCAACTAGTATTGACACTCTAGAACTGCTTACCACTAGAACACTGATAATACTAGTATACCTTGCATGCACACGGTCTTGTTAGCCAGGCATTGCCGGATGTCTTCCTTAGTGAAGACTCGGACATTACAGACCGCTGACTTCCACACCTTGCCTGACCAATGTCCCAGCGAAGCTCCGGACTCACGTGTATTCCCGGTACACGCTGGAAGGTGTTCTGGTGTGGGCAGTTTTGTCTCAAGGACTCGTATGGGCTCCTTGGGGTCTACTTCAAGTTCCGTCTCAAGATATGGCCTGTGTGGTACATAGCGTCAACACTAACTCCCGTGAATATCTACTAAATAACAACATTCTTTGTACACAACTAAGTGTTGTATTCAATCGACGTTTCAGTGACCATCTTTCACCTTCCACAGTACAATTCTGACTGTTGACACATTGTACTGCAGCATAGGTGTCGCTGCTTACAGATGCTGGGCCAAACGTAAAGGAATTATGTAAAATAGAAATGGAAATACATAATTAGTTAGACTATCACACAAACAAAATGTTCTTTTTTTGGTAGAGAAGACAGTGTTGGAAAGACTAAGAAATAGTGCTCTACACAGCCTTATTTGCATAGTCGGTGAAACAAGATAAGGAAGAAATTGACAAAGATTTTTATTTCATGGAGATATGGGTTCTCAGAACTCTTTTTTTTACAGCTATTGGGAACAAAATATTAATTTTTGATAAGCATTAAAGACAGTATATCTAGTACATGGCCGTTAGTTCAAATAGTCACAAAAACTTACTTTTCGAAAAGTTTCTTTTCCGCTTCAGACACGAAGCCCAGTACCCTTGTTATGCCCTTATAGTACCATTTGCACTTTGTGATGGCGGAACACGGTAGTTTCTCCGGTTTCTCACAAATCCAGGTTCCGTTTGCCTCTGGTTTGGAGAAATCGCACTTTCTGTGGGGTGGTAGGCTGGGGTTGTTAGAGCTGAAGCATTGCTGTGTAGATTTTGATTTTTTGGACTTGGTTTTCCCGTCGGCGAATTTGCAGTAGAAGACTCTCTTGTTCGGAATTTGTCGCAGTCTCTGTAGAACCTTCACTGCATCGCTTGGATGCACAAGCTGGATCTTTATCTGATGTAAAACAAGTGCTTTTGAAAAAAAATGGCATTTGCGAAAAATAGTGTTTGAGTTGCAAAATATGTCCAAGTAAGGAGTTGTGCAAAGGGAAAGTTATTCATTTTTTTGTATTGGTCTTGTCATAGAAATATATTCAACGAGACAACATAAAACGGTCAGGTAACGTAGTTGACGGTATGTAGAGAAAGTTCGACTTTTGCGAGGCAACAGTAGCATATGCGTCACAAAATAACGCATATTAAGATATCTGCGCAGCAAATACAAAAGACATTCTCAAATATTAATCGGTGTAAAGGCCAATGGCAAAAATTGCAGTTTTACATCGTAGAACACCGTAATCTTGACTCACCGAAACGCCCCCTACCCAGTAGAGCGGGAACTGCACGGTGTAGGTACCGTTACAGTGGTCAGTGACGTGACCGGCACTACTGGCCTGTAGCGAACGGTCACTGCTGACAAGTCTGGCACGGAAAAAGTCTCCTCCGAACGATTTCGGTCTTCCTTCTTTGTCTCTTGCCACCACCTTGATGGTAAGGACGTCTCCTTTGCGATACCGGCGGTCCTTGTTTAAGACGACAACCCCCGTGTAGGTTGGGTATGTGGTCTGGTCGAAGAGGAGAGACTGGTTGAGGAGGCAACGTTGAACTGGTGGCTCCATGACGAGACGACGTTTCGACAACAGTGTGTTTAAAACACCCTGATGGTATGTAGCGTATTGGCCCCAGGGCTTAAATCGTAGATAGAAAATCCACCACGCCTGTATGACATGACAAGAATAATACAGTACGATTTCTCTATATTCTCGAATGATCGTGATACAGTTGAACCTTATGTTCGAATTCCCATTACGAAACTAGAGTTCCAGGACCTCACACCTTTGCCAAATGATGCTGACCATTACGAATGACGTATTGCAAAGGTTGCATACTGATTATGCAAATCATGTCCTCATTTGCATGAATTACATCAGTTGATCATCTTTTCCATCTAAATGACCAACATTTTACAATGAAATTCTTATCTTGACAAAATGGCCATTCTAGCATTACCTCATGAATTATGAAAATTATTCCCTGATTTACATTATTTCCGTTTTGCGATGTTCACCTCTCTTTAATTTAAAACATCTTATCTTATCGATGATTCCATGTGCAAATTGAGGCTCCATTTGCATGATGTATATCTATTGTCGTTTATGTGTATGTCACAAATGTAGTTACAAATGTCACACGTTTGAGAGTCCTACCATTGAACGCAGAGGTTTATAAAAGTTCCTTCTTCGCTATGTAAATTGTATTCTGCTCTGCGCAATAGACAGTTGATTATATCAAATTTAACATATACACGGTATCTACTTGCCACAGATCATGACAATATGTCAACCAATTCTTGAGTTACTCTATTAGCGAAACAAAAAAGCCTTTTAAATGACTGCATTGGGATTAAGTTTTGGCGTAGCCATAGCAACGTGAAAAAACATACCGTCATGGAAACCATTATCAACACACCGGTTGCAGATACAGTCCTCCCCCAGGTTATGGCTCTCATTGCAGAAAAACGGATATGTGGATACTGTAATCTAGATAGAATAGAAGATGTGCATCTAGTTAGCCCTACGTCAAATTAATTTTCCAAACCGGGGCCCGGCCGGGCAACTTTCGGGAAAGACAAATACGATATAAAAGACTAGCCTCTACCAGGCTCCGTGGATCGGTAGAATCATTATCCTCACCACGAATAATTCGTGGTGAGGAAACGTACTCTTCTGGCCGGCTAACTCCCCTAGCGTACTATAGATTCTATTTGTCCAATTTCTACAATTAGACCACCGATCCACGAAGCCTGGTAGAGTCTAATAAAAGACACCAAACTCCACAAGACCTAAAAAGCATAGTCGTGGGTGTTACATGTATTTGTGTCTATTTTTACATGCACATTTCGCACAGTCGGGCAGGGCCCCTGTTTAGAAATGTGACATTAGCCTAAGGCTTAGGTTCCAATTTCGTCTGTGCCCGTCAGGGATGTAGCCCCGACCGAGCTACGAAGACAAAGATTTGTCCGGTGGACTACCGGATACGGGGGGTACCCCTCGGTGTTCCTCACGGGTAGGTCATGTCGTCTATTTGTTACCGGGCCCCGGGTTAATTTTAAGTCTGACTAAAATTCAACCCCATAATACCCATTGGAGCCGCCAGGTGTCCCCACAGGGCCACGTAGTGGTCACACCCAAAAGTAAAAGAAAAATAGCACGTGAACTGCCCATAAGCCAGCAAGGCCCCTTTTTTCAAACTTGGACCTAACATACACATACCACTTACATCGGCTACATATAGCGGCGAGAAGCAGTACTCCAGTTAGAAGCTCTAGAATAATGTCTGACAGGCATCAAAACACAGGCAGGTTTACACAATCATGCAGATATTACCGGTTATGTGAAAGAAAACTCCAATATCCTATGTTCTACCAACAGGACTAAATTACTTTCGAAATCTATAGCTAGACTAATCCTTATCATTTCTTATAACACATTTTTTATAAGAATCAGTAATGCTCTCCAGCTTCTACTGCCATCTTACTATTACCGCATTCCGACGGAAATGCGAGTATGGGAGCCCGCCGGCGCCCTTGGAGGATAGAGTCAATTCCATATTACCGAGAGGGTGTTTCTTGCCTTTTGTTCTAACATTTTGGAAATCTTTGTGACAATCTAACTGTGATAAGTAACTGTTTAGAACTATTTATAACATCTATGTGACATTCTAAATATTTCTATAGTATTCAAACATGTTAGAAAGAATTCTAACATCAAATACATTATCTCCGTGAGTTTCTAAACTGTTCCAACATAGATGCATCATTTGTGATCACATGTTCGAACATAGAAACAATATGATGAAACTGGGTCAGTGGGCTGGGAAGAGGGCAATTCACACATCCCTGCCAAGTGCAGGAAATTATGTCTTTCTGCCACCTTCTCACAAAAGACTCACCAGTGAAAATCTAAAAATACATGAGCCAAACAAAGGACCAAGCTTAGCAGCTTTGTTTATGGGGGCAATAAAAGTTTTTATGGAGGGAAAAATGACACAAAATGTTGGAACATGTTGGAACAATAACAAAAACACATAGATGATTGAAAACTGTTCTAAATAAAGAGATAATTATATCATTACTTTCCCAAATGTTCCAACAAATATAAAAAGGTTCAAACATGTTTAAAGTTTCATTTTGAAATGTTTGAACAATTTCGAACTTTAGTGACTGAAATGTTCTTTTACTCAAAATAGTTCAAACTTATTACAAATATTATTTCAAAACCATCTCGGTGACTTGGAATTGACTCTATACGATGACACCAAATATACAACTTTTCCATAACGAAATAATGACCACATATAAGAACTTTTCAAGCAACTTAAACAGTGACAGAAGACTTCCTACTTTCCTTCATCCCTTTAAGATCTAAAATCTGTACAGTAAACATTCTCCCACCTTTGAGAAAATACAGACGAAAACCTTGAAGATCTTATCTTAACGTGCTGTAATGTGATCTGTCGCGGAGTCACAGTCTATAATAGAGCTTGAGGCAAACAACTACGATGTCAAAGGTCACCAGTGACGTGGGAAGCACAAGTGAGGTCACGCAAACCTTATAACCAGTCGAACTTGTCCTGTTAATTATAACGCCCGGAGGCTCTGTTGGGGTTATCTCTGACATCAGGAACCACAGGTGAGGTAGATTTGAGGGAAGGGCCGGTGAGGGGGACCAGTGCCACCAAAATTTAAAAATCTCAAATGTGCGTGTGAGTGTGTGTGTGTGTGTGTGTGTGTGTGTGCGTGTGTGTGTGTGTGAGTGAGAGAGAGAGAGAGAGAGAGAGAGCACTGCCCCCCTCTGTGTGTGTGTGTGTGTGCGTGCGTGTATGTGCGTGTGTGTATGTGTATGTGTGTGTGTGTGTGTGAGAGAGAGAGAGACAGAGAGCACTGCCTCTCTCTCTCTCTCTCTCTCTGTGCGTGTGAGTGTGTGTGTGTGTGTGTGTGTGTGTGTGTGCGAGTGCGTGTGTGTGTGTGTGAGAGAGAGAGAGAGAGCACTGCCCCCCTCTCTGTGTGTGTGTGTGCGTGCGTGTATGTGCGTGTGTGTGTGTGTATGTGTGTGTATGTGTGTGTGTGTGTGTGTGTGAGAGAGAGAGACAGAGAGCACTGCCTCTCTCTCTCTCTCTCTGTGTGTGTGTGTGTGTGTGTGTGTAGGCCTTGAAGTAGATGAAGACCGGGGTAGCTTTTTCGGGTCCTCCAGTGCTTAGCAACTTCCACATCACGCACTGGGTTTACAGCGCCCCCCCAGCGGTTAGGTGCAGTATGTCACAAAAAATACACATTGAAGTTCGCATACCTGAAATGAACTATTTACCCTGCTTCTGATATGATAAACAAATCACAAAGTGTAGTATATCAGAACCTTTAATTGTCAATGTTTCTTAATCTTTATAAATTTTTATTTACATTATAAATGAGTCGCATCCCTTTCATTCATTCCATAAATTACAAACTGTTGGATCAAAGTTATCATCCAAACAAGTAAATGTATTTGTATGAAGCTTTCTTGTCACAACAAAAGGCACAAAGTCTTTCGCATGGTCTACAACAAACTTCAGAATTTTACAATATAAACAATATAGAGTAACATACGCATTCATATAGCCGATATAATTAATAAATAATCACCTTTCGGCGTAACATACAGGCTTTTATGCATCTGCATATCATAGCATTGTGAAAGTTGTTAAACCTACAGATGCCTATGTTATGAAGTCACTAAAAATCTGTTGTACAATTGATGAATAGCCTATTGGGTACAGTTACTACAGTAAGACATCATACATATCAGGAGTATTCTATGACACGTTGACATCAGTGAATCAAACATTCTCGAAGCTGCATATATGGACACACGCTTTTTCACACTTCACAGTTTTGAGGTTATAGTGCTGCTAGTGATGTGTATGATATGATATATATATATATGCTATGCTTAAATAAGGCATTCGTGAAGTGACATTACCGAAAGTGTCACATTCGTAGGACCTCTTGGCAGAGTGTTTGCCCTAGTGCCATTTCAAATTTGACATTTGCACTGTGCCGTACCCACAGATGTCATATTTGTAAGGTTTCTCACTAGCGTGTTTAGCCATTTCACGTTTCAAATGTGTCATGCGTATGGTACAACTAACATAATTGTCTCATTTCTAACGTTTCTCACCATTGTGTTTAGCCATGTGCCGTTTCAAACTTGTCCTCTGTGCTGCACCAAACCCACAAATATCACATTTGAAAGGTTTCTCTACAGTGTGTATGGCGATGTGCTTTTTTAAATCACACATTCGCGAAGTGCCATAACCGCAAACTTCACAATTATAAGGCTTCTCTTCAGTGTGTTTGTCCAAAATGTGAAGCTTCAAATTTGACAGATGTGCTGCTCCGTACCCGCATATGTCACATTTGTAAGGTTTCTTACCAGTGTGTTTCACCATGTGACGTTTGAAATTTGTCACTTGTGCGGTACAGTAGCCACAAATGTCACATTTGTAAGGTTGCTCGCCAGTATGTTTGGCCATGTGCCTCTTTAGATCAGACATTTTCGAAGAAGCATAACCGCAAACTTCACATTTGTAGGACTTCTCACAAGATTGTGGCTTCAAATTTGACATTTTGGCTGAACAATTTCCACTAGGGTGTTGAGCCATGATGTGCCGTTTCAAAGATGACACGTGTGCTGTATTGTACCCACAAATGTCACATTTGTAAGGCTTCTCATCGGTGTGTATGACGATGTGTTTCCTTAAATCAGATATTCGAGAAGTAGCGTAACCACAAACTTCACATTTGTAGGACTTCTCGTCAGTGTGCGTTTCAATATGTCGTTTCAGGTGTAACATTTGCGCAGTACTGTAACCACAAATGTCACATTTGTAAGGTTTCTTGTCAGTATGTGTGGCGATGTGTTTCTTTAAATCAGACATTCGTGAAGTAGCGTGACCGCAAATTTCACATTTGTAGGACTTCTCGCGAGTGTGTGTGGCGATGTGTTTCTTTAAAGTATACATTCGTGAAGTGGCATAACCACATGTGTCACATATGTAAGGTTTCTCACCAGTGTGTTTAGCCATGTGGCGTTTCAAATATGACATTCGCACCGTACCATAACCGCACACTTCACAGTTGTATGGTTTCTCACCCGTGTGTTTCGCGGTGTGCTTCTTTAAATCAAACATTCGTGATGTAACGTACCCGCAAAATCCACACTTGTAGGACTTCTCATCAGAGTGTTTGCCCATTACATGCCGCTTCAAATTTGACATATCTGCTGTACCGTACCCACAAATATCACATTTGTAAGGTTTCTCACCGGTGTGTTTAGCCATGTGCCGTTTCAAATTTGACATTTGTGCTGTACGGTACCCACATATGTCACAATTGTAAGGTCTCTTACCAATGTGTTTAGCCATGTGACGTTTCAAATTTGCAACATGTGCGGTACAAAAACCACAAACGTCACACGAGTGTACTTTCTCACCAGTGTGTTTCGTGATGTGCTTCTTGAAATCAAACATTTGTGCGGTAACGTAACCGCAAGACCCACACTTGTAGGACTTCTCACTAGAGTGTTGGCCCATGATGTGACGTTTCAAATTTGACATTAATGCTGTACTGTACCCACAAATGTCACATTTGTAAGGTCTCTCACCAGTGTGTGTAGCCGTATGACGTTTCAAATTTGCAATTTTTGCAGTACAATACCCACAGATATCACATTCATAAGGTTTCTCACCAGTGTGTTTAGCCATGTGACATTTTAAATCTGACCTCAGTGCTGCACCGTATCCACAAATGTCACATTTGTAAGGTTTCTCACCGGTGTGTTTAGCCATGTGTCGTTTCAAATTTGGCATAAGTGCTGTAGCATAACTGCAAAGGTCACATTTGTATGTTTTCTCATCAGTGCCACCGTAGCCACGGTCGTGTTTTGCAACGATGTGCATTTTCAGGCGACTCTTTTGTGATGCAGAATAGTCACAATGCTGGCACTGGTATGGTCTCTCACCAGTGTGTGTGAAGATGTGATCTTTTAAATGTGCCGCATTCCCCGTTCTATACTCACAGTGCGGACAAAAGTGTTTCTTCATTGTCTCCCCCTCTTTGTCTTTCGCTTTTGCTTTTCTTGTAGTTTTCATGAGTATCCGATGGTCTGTTCCGATGTTTTGCTACGATGTTCTGTTCGGATGTTCCTTCACAGTAAGCGTCTGGTCGGGAGGGTTTGCTGTCAGCTTCTTGACTCGGTCGTTTCGACTTTCTTCACCTGATTGACAACGTTGTAACAAATGAATTCTTAATCAAGGTATACGAAAGGCAATGACTAGTGTAGCTTATTTTATAATCTATTCTATTGCTACCCAACACATGACAAGAAACAAACACGGAACGCAGTGATGAACTGACCATTTGTACTCAAATACAATTCAATCTCTACAACTCACCAGTTGTGATGAAAACGGATATTTACTTCCGGACGTTTGGAGTGACATCCATCACTCTTCTTCAGCATAAAAGGAATGAACTAGTCAGAACAATTCAATACCAGTACAGCTAACTAGAAAAACTGGTTTAACCACTAAATCGTTAGAATCATATGCAAAACCTTTTGTTGTAGAGATTGAATTGTATTTGAATATTGCTTACCTGGATGTCTAACCTTCATAAACGTAACCATTTGTACTATTTCATCTATTTGTGTACCGGCATTGTCATAGACCAATATGACGGCATTGCATGAAATGTCGAAATCTTCCACTGTATACAAATTGTTGAAACTGGACTTTCTTGAACACTTAAGAAAGCAGAATACTGTGTTGAATTGAAGTTGTTATGACCTGGAATGTTAACCGATGAGATTATGACATCCCGAACTTGTCTATTTTGTTGCCTTATCGTCAATACAGCCCTCTGTTGGTACCCTATGTCCAGCGAGTAGTCATGGATAGAAGAAGACTGCAAGAGCAGAAGTCTTCTTTCCAAGCAGAGGTTAGACTCCGGCTGTTTTTAAACATTTTAGGCGTTTTTATCCGGTTTTCAAGTTCGCACGTGCGTGTGAGACGGCTATATGTGTTGATGTGATTAGGTCTGTGGCGCATTGATAGTTCCGTGTGGCGGCGGAGGTTAGGCCGCGTGACATCAAGAAAACGGTACATACACAAAATAGACATCCCGATAAAAACACCTAAAAACAGCCGGAGC
This sequence comes from Branchiostoma floridae x Branchiostoma belcheri, assembly GCA_019207045.1. Taxonomy (NCBI): domain Eukaryota; kingdom Metazoa; phylum Chordata; class Leptocardii; order Amphioxiformes; family Branchiostomatidae; genus Branchiostoma; species Branchiostoma floridae x Branchiostoma belcheri. Next base: position 14,237,398 of record CM033041.1, read on the forward strand.
CTTACCTCTGCTTGGGGAGTAATGGCGAACAGTTGACCAGCGGAGAGTTTGTCCGCAGGTATTTCGCATCTGCTGAATTGCGCACGACAATGTTTTTTTCTTCTTTATTGAAATATAAGTAGAACAATTCAAATAAAAGGACAAGGACGAAGTGACGGCAGACTCAAGTTGCACCCAACTTCTTTTAGCGCCACCACTTTAATATACAACAAATTAATATAATACGCAAGACTATAATAAATAAATACTTACAAATATACAAAATGTATAAACAGTGAGCGTGAGTCAAATCCCCTTACCGAAAAAAACGGAAAGTGATGCCTGAAACTAAAAGCGTTTTGTTGATGTAATATAAACATATGTGGCCATTATAATTTTACAGTTGACGTTAAAAGAAAAGGAAACACTACCACATAAAACATTTGTTTAGCACCGTTTGTGAGAAAAATCAAATAAATGTTCAAAAATCCCAGAAAGCTTGCCAAAGAGAACTTAGCACTGGTAAGTATAAATAGGGCAGTGCAATGGGTAATGTGAGATCGTGTCCATACGAAATCGTTTGGACACGATCTCACATTACCCATTGCACTGCCCTGTTTATTTTAGGTGTTTTTATCGGGATGTCTATTTTGTATATGTACCGTTTTCTTGACGTCACGCGGCCTAACCTCCGCCGCCACACGGAACGCTGGACTTGAAACACGACAATGTTAACTTATAGTGGCAGAAATCCCCTGGCAAAATATTCTCCCTATTCTCCCTGCTAGATATTAAAAAGTAGCTAGGACGTTAAAAATCGCGACCACCACTAGCCCCCAGGCCGAAACCCCTGCTTGGAGAATCATTAAAACCGTGGTTCAAACATACGTCACCGAGCAGTGACAGATGTCCATCCATGCATTTCAATACCTTTTTATCACTCTTTTGTCTGCGTTCTTTTCAACAAGCTTGGATGGAACAAAAGGCTTTGGGACAAGGAGCGCAGGGGACGAAATATTCATAGTCTGGGTTCCAGTCTACAATGGTTATCTTTCCCATGTAGGCTAGCTGACAATCAGTGGAGCCTACTGATAAGTATTATTAGACAAAGGCTGATATCACGATGTCAGTATCCAGGCTTTGGCTTTGTTCTCTTTGCGTTCAACTGACAACTAGAAAGCAACGGATCAATTGCAGATTCGAATGGTAAAGCAAAGTTTCTTTACAGTAAAAGTTAAAAACAATGAAATGAAATAATAGGTGATATAACAGCAAATGATGTAGATGACGCAAAGCATGTAGACGCACTTATCAGTATAGACTTGAAATGGTATTACAGCTACAAGATATGTTGGTAACAGTATCAAGGCGGTACAAGTCAGTGCGTTATCACAAAGAACTACATTATTAACAAAACCGTATCTTTAACCGTATTTTCATGCACATATATACGTGGTAGTTCAGATGTCTCCAATAACGGAAATTATTTTGAAAGAACACTCAGGGGACCGGTAAATCTGGGTCAATATAGTGTAGATAATTTTTAAAAATATTGGACAAGGACTTGCATTGGCTAAGGGGTCCATATGTAGAGATGGGCACTTATGGGGCCTGTTTAGCCCTTTGGATATTGTTTTTTGCCCCCATAAGTTCTGTTTTGTTTGAAGGTTGAGGTTTTGACTGTATCAAAGAGGACCTAGTCGACCCCCCCCCCCCCCCTCACCTTCTCTGTCAGTCTTTTTCACCGTTATCAAAGAAAACAAAGTATTTTTCACGTACCTTAAGCTTATGCACGATCCAGGAAGAAACTACGAGCATCTCTTCCCAACTTCCAACCTCTCTAGGACAGTTTCAGCAGCAAAGAAGAAGAGACATCCCAAGTCTACATGTACTCGTCCCGCTTTCACAGGGTCGCAGAACACAGTGTTCATCCGCGACCCCCATAACAAAGTATTAATCCGCGACCGCCGTCTATGACGCGCGTACATAAAGTAGTGCAGCCCAGAATTCTTGAAGACTGCGAAAGTTGTATGAAAATACTATCATAGTATAAACTGTGCTGTGTGGTGTAGGAATATGTCTGCTTTTAGACTGTAAGATTTTAATTGTGATTTTTTTTACAGTTCTTGTATAAATGCATACCCTTACGCAACTGCCTCTCCGGGTGAGCCGGCTGCAGTTCAATAGATCGAACCAGACTGTCTATCACAATTAGCAGTTCAACCAATGATAGCATGGCAATTAGCGGAGTCCCTGGATTTCCGTCAAATATTTGCATTTTTTTAAAACTTTGCATTTCTACGTTTAGACAAAGAGGCTGAGCAGGGATCAATCTATGACCTATTTGATATTATTAGTAGCATTCCTTACATTCATTCCATAACTTATATTCAACTGGGCCAGAAAAATTGCCTATACACATAAAATGTATTTCATGAAGCTGTATTGACATATCAAAGTGTACAAAGAGGTTAGTGCTGTCTGCTATAGTCTGCAAAATTCTACAAACTAAACGATATATGAGAACAAACGAAAATATCTAACTTACATGTACGTCGAAAAAGATTAGACATCCAGGTAATAAGATATGCCAAAAAGCATTTATTCAAGCAACTGGATATGATTTTCCAAAATGATATCCAGTTGCTTGAGTAACTGCTCTTTGGCATAACTTACACGTATCTTCTTGTTTCTGCACAGTTCACAAACGCGAGGAATATGAAATAATATAATGATGCAAATATGCTAAAAGTTTGTTGTATAGGCCATTCACATTAAGGTGTTGTTCTGGAGAATATTTTAGTTTTGGGGCCCAAATTGTACGTGGACTAAAGCAATTCTCAAAAGAAGTAGAAATGTATTATATGAAGCTTCTTTTGCACACCAAAAAGTACAAAGGCTTCCGCATGGTCTACTACAAACTTCAGAATTCTACAAACTTAACTGTAGATATAAGGTAACACACGTAAATATCTAAAACGTGTAATATCTAGATACAGTCAGCGTCTTTACTGATTAAAAGACATATTTTATATATTTGCATAGCATTAGAGAGTTGTCAAATCGAAAGATGCATATGGCATATACCTATTATACTTAAAGAAAAAAGGTGAATAGCCTTAGATTTACAACATAAGGTATCATATCTGCATGTAGAGTTTTATATGACAAGAGGGCAAAATTAAATCAAACATTGGCGAAGTCACATAGCCACACACACATAAATATGTGCGGTTTCTCACCGGTGTTTCTAGCCATTTGCTTCTTTAAATCAGACATTAATAAAGTAGCAGAACCTCAAACTTCACAATTGTAGGTTAAGGACTTCTCTCTCGAGTTTTTGCCCAAGTGCCATTTCAAATTTGACTTTTGTGCCGCACCAGGCTCACAAATGTTACATTTCTATGTTTTCTTACTAGTGTCTTTAGCCATGATGCTTTAAAATGAGACCTTCCCCTGCACAGTACCCACAAGTAGTCTCTACCAGACTCCGGATCGCTGGAAAATCGTAGAAATGGAACAAATAGAGGAGTAAGCCGGCCAGAGGAATATAACCGGCCAGGGAACAGCACGCGATTGACGGATCGCGAGCTGTTCCCTGGCCGGTTATATTCCTCTCTATTTGTTCCATTTCTACGATTTTCCAGCGATCCGGAGTCTGGTAGAGACTAACCCACAAGTGTCACATTTGTAAGGTTTCACACCAGTATTTTTATCCATGTGACGCTTCAAATTTGTTTGTCACGTGTGTGGCACAATAACCACAAATGTCAAATTTCTAACGTTTTTCCCCAGTGTGTTTAGCCATGTGCCGATTCAAAGTTGACAGTTGTGCTACGCAGTACCCACAAGTGTCTCACGAGTGTGTATGGCGATGTGCTTTTTTAAGTCACACATTCGCGAAGTGCCATAACCGCAAACTTCACAATTATAAGGCTTCTCTTCAGTGTGTTTGTCCATAATATGAAGCTTTAGATTTGACAGTTGTGCTGCTCCGTACCCGCATATGTCACATTTGTAAGGTTTCTTACCAGTGTGCCTGGCCCTACTGTGATTTTTGAAATGTGACAATTCCACTGTACCGTACCCACAAATGTCACTTTTATAAGGTTTCTCAACAGTGTGTTTCGCCATATGACGTTTCAAATTTGTCACTTGTGCGGTACAATAGTCGCAAATGTCACATTTGTAAGGTTGCTCGCCAGTGTGTGTGGCGATGTGCTTCTTTAAATCAGACATTCGTGAAGTGGCATAGCCACAAGTGTCACACTTGTAGGACTTCTCGGCAGAGTGTTTGTCCATTACATGCCGCTTCAAATTTGACAAATATGCAGTACCGTGCCCACAAATGTCACATTTGTAAGGTTTCTCGCCAGTATGTGTGGTAATTCGTGAAGTAGCATAACCGTAAACTTTACATTTGTAGGACCTCTCGTCTGAGTGTTTAGCCTTAATGTGAAGCTTTAAATTTGACCTTTGTGCTGCACTGTACCCACAAATGTCACATTTGTAAGGTTTCTCACCAGCGTGTTGGCCCATGATGTGCCGTTTCAAATTTGACATATCTGCTGTACCATACCCACAAATGTCACATTTGTAAGGTTTCTCACCGGTGTGCTTAGCCATGTGGCGTTTCAAATTCGACAATTGCGCAGAAGAATAACTACAGGCGTCACATTTGTAAGGCTTTTCGACAGCATGCGTGGTCATGTGTTGTCTCAAATGATCCTTTGTTTTTGCAGAGTAATCACAAATCTCACAGCTGTATGGTCTCTCAATAGAATGGGTAGCTACGTGATTTTTCAGACATGTTTTGTCCACCGCAGCAAAATTACATGTTGGACATTTGTGCGGCCTGTAGTTACTGTGTTTCGCCGCGATGTGGCGCTTCAGATGCGCCTTGTATGTGGTAGAATAGTTACAAAGATCGCAACGATGCGCATGTTGTCTCACACCACCAGTGTGTTCGGTCCGGACATGTTCACGTTTGCATGCTGTCGAACGCTCACTGCGTCCACGTCCGTATGCTGCTTTCTCATCGGTGTGTATAGCAATAATGTGCATTTTCAGGCGGCTCTTTTGTGATGCAGAATAGTCACAATGCTGGCACTGGTATGGTCTCTCACCGGTATGAGTCCTGATGTGATCTTTCAAGTGTGCCGCATTCCCCGTTCTATACTTACAGTGCGGACAAAAGTGTTTCTTCATCTCCCCTCTTTTTGACATGGTCCGATGTTCCACGGTCTGCGTCTGGACAGGAAGGTTTGTTGCCAGCCTCTTGACTCTTATCCTCGTCCGTCACCTAATTGTTAAACAACATTGTGACAAAGGAACAGCTAATTAAAGTGTTCGAGAGACAATGGCTAGTAAGTGTGACTTATTGTCTACGCTGTGGTATCAAACTTCTAAATGTCACTAATGATTACAACTATACTACAGTTCCTAAATATAAACAACCAGCATATTTAGTTTTATTTAAGTATCATTCATTGAAAAGAGATGTTTGAACAAAACGCAGCCATGGTTTTGCAGAATTTCACCTGTGGTGAAATACGCAACGTGTGTTTGTACAACAATATGACACTCAGTAAACCCATGCAGACCCTACCCATGTCTTTCCTATACATAAAGACACTTCCTTCATCATGCCTATTTTTTGGGCATAAATAAGGGGTGATGTTCTCACCAAGAATGCCAATTGTTCACAAAATATCAAAGAACGCATCACAAGACGAGTTTTTAACATTGCCCCTCAAGTTGATTTGTAAGCTAACTTTTATCAGGTTATGTCAGACACATTGTATTCAGCCATAGGCTGACATTACTTAATTTGATAAAAGAGTACTTGTGAAGTTTAGTAAAATACTGAATGCTTTTTGGTGCACGTGGGACTAGTGAGTACTTTATCGCATGATGTGAAGTAGTATGCATTTTTTAGTTCCTAAAATTAATATCAATCGGAATTAATACCCTCTTCTGGACTTTAGGACTCTTATAAAATGGTTAACCTCCATCGGGGCAAAGGTAAGTAATACTAGCCTGCGCGTTGTGGCCTATGAAGACTTGAAGAAGGCCATTTCTCGAAAAATGTTAGAAAATTTTTATATTGATGAGACAACGCACAGATAACGCACGGTCTAGACTTTCCGATTTGTGAAAAATTAAGATTTCTGCTTCACTGTTTTAATAAGCCTCTGCGGACCCCTTATTTTAGAAAACAACATGGTTGAAAGTGTCAAATCTTCCACTGTAAAGAAATGGTACGCTTAAAATTGGAATTTTTGGACACTTGGCAAAGCAGGCTACTGCATGGGGTAAGTCGTCATTTATGATACCTCGAATGTTCACGGACACCCTGAACTTGCATTATTTGTACCTTATCGTCAATGTAGATTTCTCTTGATGCCCTGTACCCAACAGGTCTTCCTGATCCAGCAAAACTGTGACGAATAGTAGTAGTTGTACTCTCCAGGCAGAGGTTGAATCATTTAGATATAGAAATAGTTGGGAAATTTACAGGCGCGCCCCTCTTCCCGACTACTACTATATCTCCGCGACTCAACCTCCGCTTGGAGAGTATAGTAGTTGACAAGGAGAGTTAGTCTATGGGAATGGTAACATATCCCTTCAAAACTATACAGGAATATGTTACCGCATTGTGGCCCGTTGCCATACTTCCCTGGCAAATATAAGCCAGCGTAGTTAGTCTGCTGCCTACTGAAAGGAAGTTAGGTCGTTGCCATCACTACTTCACATCAGACTTAAACATCTGCTTGAAGAATAACTAAGTGGACTGGTTCAAACATACGTCACCGAGCAGTGACAGATGTCAATCCATGCATCTCAATACCTTTTCGTCACTCTTTTGTCTGCGTTCTTTTCAACAAGCTTGGATGGAACAATAGGCTTTGGGTCAAGGAGTGCATGGGGCGAAATATTCATAGTCTGGGTTCCAGTCTACAATGGTTAGCTTTCCCATGTAGGCTAGCTGACAATCAGTGGAGCCTACTGATAAGTATTATTAGACAAAGGCTGATATTACGAGGCTAGTATCCAGGCTTAGGCTTTGTTCTCTTTGCGTTCAACTGACAACTAGAAAGCAACGGATCAATTGCAGATTCGAATGGTAAAGCCAAAGTTTCTTTACAGTAAAAGTTAAAAACAATGAAATGAAATAATAGGTGATGTAACAGCAAATGATGTAGATGACGCAAAGCATGTAGACGCACTTATCAGTATAGACTTGAAATGGTATTACAGCTACAAGATATGTTGTTAACAGTATCAAGGCGGTACAAGTCAGTGCGTTATCACAAAGAACTACATTATTAACAAAACCGTATCTTTAACCGTATTTTCATGCACATATATACGTGGTAGTTCAGATGTCTCCAATAACGGAAATTATTTTGAAAGACCACTCAGGGGACCGGTAAATCTGGGTCAATATAGTGTAGATAATTTTTAAAAATATTGGACAAGGACTTGCATTGGCTAAGGGGTCCATATGTAGAGATGGGCACTTATGGGGCCTGTTTAGCCCTTTGGATATTGTTTTTTGCCCCCATAAGTTCTGTTTTGTTTGAAGGTTGAGGTTTTGACTGTATCAAAGAGGACCTAGTCGACCCCCCCCCCCCCCTCACCTTCTCTGTCAGTCTTTTTCACCGTTATCAAAGAAAACAAAGTATTTTTCACGTACCTTAAGCTTATGCACGATCCAGGAAGAAACTACGAGCATCTCTTCCCAACTTCCAACCTCTCTAGGACAGTTTCAGCAGCAAAGAAGAAGAGACATCCCAAGTCTACATGTACTCGTCCCGCTTTCACAGGGTCGCAGAACACAGTGTTCATCCGCGACCCCCATAACAAAGTATTAATCCGCGACCGCCGTCTATGACGCGCGTACATAAAGTAGTGCAGCCCAGAATTCTTGAAGACTGCGAAAGTTGTATGAAAATACTATCATAGTATAAACTGTGCTGTATGGTGTAGGAATATGTCTGCTTTTAGACTGTAAGATTTTAATTGTGATTTTTTTTTTACAGTTCTTGTATAAATGCAGACCCTTACGCAACTGCCTCTCCGGGTGAGCCGGCTGCAGTTCAATAGATCGAACCAGACTGTCTATCACAATTAGCAGTTCAACCAATGATAGCATGGCAATTAGCGGAGTCCCTGGATTTCCGTCAAATATTTGCATTTTTTTAAAACTTTGCATTTCTACGTTTAGACAAAGAGGCTGAGCAGGGATCAATCTATGACCTATTTGATATTATTAGTAGCATTCCTTACATTCATTCCATAACTTATATTCAACTGGGCCAGAAAAATTGCCTATACACATAAAAATGTATTTCATGAAGCTGTATTGACATATCAAAGTGTACAAAGAGGTTAGTGCTGTCTGCTATAGTCTGCAAAATTCTACAAACTAAACGATATATGAGAACAAACGAAAATATCTAACTTACATGTACGTCGAAAAAGATTAGACATCCAGGTAATAAGATATGCCAAAAAGCATTTATTCAAGCAACTGGATATGATTTTCCAAAATGATATCCAGTTGCTTGAGTAACTGCTCTTTGGCATAACTTACACGTATCTTCTTGTTTCTGCACAGTTCACAAACGCGAGGAATATGAAATAATATAATGATGCAAATATGCTAAAAGTTTGTTGTATAGGCCATTCACATTAAGGTGTTGTTCTGGAGAATATTTTAGTTTTGGGGCCCAAATTGTACGTGGACTAAAGCAATTCTCAAAAGAAGTAAAAATGTATTCTATGAAGCTTCCTTTGCACACCAAAAAGTACAAAGGCTTCCGCATGATCTACTACAAACTGCAAAATTCTACAAATCAAACCGTGAATTTAAGGTAACACACGTAGATATCTAAAACATGTACATGTATCTAGATACATGTGTCTTTTCTAATTTAAAAACAATCTTTTATGTATTTGCCTAACATTAGAGAGTTGTCAAATCTAAAGATGCATATTGCAAAGAGTTTCTTAAAACATGTTTTACTTAAAGAAGAAAGATGAATAGCCTTAGATTTACAACGTAAGGTATCATATCTACATGTAGAGTTTTCCAGGACAAGAGGGCAAAATTAAATCAAACATTGGCCAAGTCACATAGTCACACACATATAAATATTTGCGGGTTCTCACCGGTGTTTCTAGCCATTTGTTTCTTTAAATCAGACATTAACAAAGTAGCAGAACCTCAAACTTCACAATTGTAGGTATAGGACTTCTCTCTGGAGTTTTTGCCCAAGTGCCATTTCAAATTTGACTTTTGTGCCGCACCAGGCTCACAAATTTTACATTTCTATGTTTTTCACCAGTGTGTTTAGCCATTTCAAATATGACCTTCGCGCTGCACAGTACCCACAGACATCACATTTGTAAGGTTTCTCACCAGTGTGTTAATCCATGTGACGTTTCAAATTTGTTTGTCACGTGTGTGACAAAACAACAACAAATGTCAAATTTCTAACGTTTTTCCCCATGTGCCGATTCAAAGTTGACAGTTGTGCTACGCAGTACCCATAAGTGTCTCAAGAGTGTGTATGGCGATGTGCTTTTTTAAATCACACATTCGTGAAGTGCCATAGCCGCAAACTTCACAATTATAAGGCTTCTCTTCATAGTGTTTGTCCAAAATGTGAAGCTTCAAATTTGACAGTTGTGCTGCTCCGTACCCGCATATGTCACATTTGTAAGGTTTCTTACCAGTGTGTCTGGTCCTACTGTGATTTTTGAAATGTGACAATTCCACTGTACCGTACCCACAAATGTCACTTTTATAAGGTTTCTCAACAGTGTGTTTCGCCATATGACGTTTCAAATTTGTCACTTGTGCGGTACAATAGTCGCAAATGTCACATTTGTAAGGTTGCTCGCCAGTGTGTTTGGCGATGTGTTTCTTTAAATCAGACATTCGAGAAGTGGCATAGCCACAAGTGTCACACCTGTAGGACTTCTCAGCTGAGTGTTTGTCCGTAATGTGTCGTTTCAGATTTGACATAAGTGCTGTACAGTACCCACAGATGTCACATTTGTATGGTTTCTCGTCAGAATGTTTAGCGATGTGTTTCTTTAGATCAAACATTCGTGAAGTGGCATAGTCGCACGATTCACACTTGTAAGGTTTCTCGCCAGTGTGTTTAGCCATGTGACGTTTCAAAGTTGACACATGTGCTGCACCGTACTCACAAATGTCACACTTGTAAGGTTTCTCACCTGTGTGTCTGGCCATGGCGTGCTGTTTCAAATTTGACTTTAGTACTGTACCGTACCCACAAATATCACACGTGTAAGGTTTCTCATCGGTGTGTTTGGCCATAATGTGCCGTTTCAAATTTGACGCGTGTGCCGTACCGTACCCACAAATGTCACATTTGTAAGGTTTCTCGTCAGAGTGTTTAGCCATGTGCCTTTTCAATTTTGAAACTTGTGTTGCACCGAACCCACAGACGTCACAAGTGTAAGGTTTGTCACTTGAGTGTTTGGTCATGATGTGCTGTTTCAAATTTGACTTCTGTGCTGAACCGAACCCACAAATGTCACATTTGTAAGGTTTCTCAACAGTGTGTTTGGCTATGTGTTTCTTTAAATCACACATTCGCAAAGTCGCATAACCGCACACTTCACAGTTGTACGGTTTCTCACAAGTGTGTTTTTCGGTGTGCTTCTTCAAATCAAACAATCGTGAAGTAACGTAACTGCAAACTCCACACTTGTAGGACTTCTCGCTAGAGTGTTGGCTCATGATGTGACGTTTTAGATTTGACATATGTGCTGTACCATACCCACAAATGTCACATTTGAAAGGTTTCTCACCGGTGTGTTTAGCTAAGTGCTTTTTCAAGCACGTTTTGTCCACCGCAGCAAAATCGCAAGTTGGACATTTGTGAGGCCTGTAGTTACTGTGTTTCGCCGCGATGTGGCGTTTCAGATGCGCCTTGTATGTCGTAGAATAGTTACAAAGATCGCAACGATATGCATACGGTCTCACTCCGACAGTGTGTTTGGTCTGGACACGTTCACGTTTGCATGCTGTCGACTTCTCACTTCGTCCACGTCCATACGATGGTCTCTCACAGGTGTGTATAGACGTAACGTGCATTTTCAGGCGACTCTTTTGTGATGCAGAATAGTCACAATGCTGGCATTGGAATGGTCTCTCACTGGTATGAGTCCTGATGTGATCTCTCAAATGTGCCGCATTTCCCGTACAATACTTACAGTGCGGACAGACGTGATTCTTCATTTTCTCCCCGCCTTTTCCTTTAGCACTTGGTTTCCTCATAGTTTCTAATATGGACTGTTCACCTTCCCGACTAGTTTGACGTGGTCCGATGTCCCTTCAGTTGGCCTGCGTCTGGACGGGAGGGTTAGCTGTCAGTCCCTTGGCTCTTATCCTCGGTTTCGACTGCCACCACCTAATTGTTAAACATCATTGTGACAAAGGGATATTAATTGATGTGTAGGAGGGATATTGACTAGTGTGGCTTATTGTATACACCATGGTGTCAAACTTATGTCACCAAAGACACTAAAACTACAAGCAACCATGCAGCATATTTAGGTATCAATCATTGAACCGAGACGTTTGAACAAAATGTACACCCTTCTGATATTATTGAACATCGAATCTTACAACTCATACTGCCAGTTCTTGACTCCTGCAGCTCATTTCTTGCACGGAATTTAGTGTAAGAGAAATTTCATACAATGCACGATGTAGATTTTCAGATGTGTTAAAAATCAAGATTTTGGTACATTCAACATTGTTTTGGTCTTGACAGATTCCTAGAATCAGGAACCGATATCATTTATTTATTCTGTATAAGAATAGATTTCTTAGACACCTGAAAGAGCAGACTACTGTGTGGAATAAGTTGCATGACCTTGAATGTTCACTGATGAGATTATGATACCCCGAACTTGTCTACTTTTACATTATACAGATTTTCATTGATGTCCTGTGCCAACCAGGCTTTCCCGTTTTGTTATGTAGTGTTAAGCTGACCAAGGATACTCTCCAAGCAGAGGTTAGGCTCCGGCTGTCTTTTTAACGTTTTTTAGTCGTTTTTACGAGGCTTTCTATAATAGAGGTGACTGATGACTGCTTGGAGAGTAACCAAGGAGTGTTCTGAGCCACGGGGGATCTGCCGTCACTGAAACAGGGAGGAGCATTTCTATTCAATAATGGTGTTGCTGCCCTTCCCCGTAGCCATATTGGCAACAATAAGAAGATTCGTGGTGCTAATGCTTTTACGATCAATTTATATATATCCTATTCACCTTGACCTGTACTTAGCTTGTTAGAAAGCAAAAGCGTACAATCAAAAGGTCTTCATTCATTTATATCTTTCTTGGGACAAATTCGGTGACCCTTCAAATCCCTGCAGAAAGTTCGCGCCTAAGGCCTACGTCACATTTCCTGCCCGGGGCTCGGCCGGACTGTTTGCGAAAGGAAAATTTTATGCCAGTAGATATGCACAAGGCATGCTGTTGAATTATTTTTGCCTTTATTGGCCCGTTTTGTGTTTTTGTTGTGTTTTATATCATACGTATCGTTCCCGAAAGCTGCCCGACCGTGCCCCTTTGTGGAAATTTGACGTTAGCCTAACAGGACGGAGGCTCAGAACACTTCTTGGCGGGCTAACCTCCTTATACCACCTGTAGATCTGCCTGGACATTACAGGAGCGGTAACATCCCATTACATTATTACTACGCAGGAAAATGTTACTGCATGGTGGTGGCCAAACTCCCCTGGCAAATATTTTTCCAACAGCAGCCAGCGTAGTTTAAATAATAGCTTTATTGCACAACAATTGTACGGGGTACAAAGTTTAAATAGTCTGCCTCCTTCTAAAAACTAGTTAGGACGTCGCGATCACTACAGACCCCAGACCAAAAAATCTGCTTGGAGACTGGTGGTTCAAACATACGTCGCCTAGGAGTGACAGATGTCCATTCATGCATCTGAATCCATTTTCACCACTCTTTTGTCTGAGTTCTTTTCAACAAGCTTGTTATAACAAAAGGCTTTGGGTCAAGGAGTGAAGCGACGGAATATTTATAGCCTGGGTTCCCCTGCAGGCTAGCTAACAATCAGTGGGGAGTGGAAAGGGCCAATATGACGAGGCTGGTATCCAGGCTTAGGCTTTGTTCTCTTTACGTGCATTAATTACGCAAGGTTTTCTAATCGTCAAGTCAAAGTTTCCTGACAGGAAAAGTTAACAGCTAGAAAAGAAACTAAAACGTGGCAAGATGACGACAAGCATGTACGTACACCAAACAGATACGAGATGTGTTGTCAACAGGAAAATAACAAGGCATTACATGTGCTTTACCACGAAGAAGCATACGAAAAATTAATGCAACCGTATTTTAGTTCAAAGAAAACTAGTTATGGACATTTCATGCATATATATATACATGTACATGGTAGTTCAAATGTCTGAAAACAACGAAAATTATTTGTACAGAGAAATCGAAAGACCACTCAGGGACCGATAAATCTGGGTCACTATAGTGAAGATGATTTTTAAAAATATTGGACAAGGACTTGCATTGGCTAAGAGGTCCTTATCTAGAGGTGGGCACTTGTGAGGCCAATTGGATACTGTTTAGCCATTCGGATATTGTCTTTGTCCCCCTAAGTTCAGGTTTCACAGAGGATCTAGTCGACCCCCCCCCACCACCACCACCTTCTCTGTTAGTCTTTTTCAATGTTATCAAAGAAAACAAAGTATTTTTCATGTACCTTAAGTTCATCCACGCTCCAGGAACAAACTAAGAGCCTCTCTACCCAGCTTCCAACCTCCTGAGAACAGATTCAGCAGCAAAGACGAAGAGACATCCCAAGCCTACATGTACTCGTCCCGCTTTCACAAGGTCGGAGAACACAGTGTTCATCCGCGACCCCATGACAAAGTATTCATCCGCGCCCTCTATGACGCGATTATTGGTACGTCGTGTTTAATGTATTATGCTTGTTTCTTCTCTTAAAAGACAAGTGCATGGTATGTTCTCATGTGGTATGGATTTCTTCCTTTTTTTACCTGTCATACTTCATTAGACGGTTTCGGTGTTCGGTTTCGGAAAAAAAAAACTGTCGTAAAATCACAGCACTGACGTAAGACCCCAGGGTGTCGCGGATTGGTCTGTGACCTTGTGAATGTGGTACGATACGAGTTCGTGTGTGCTTGGGACTTTTCTTATTCTTTCACGCTGAATATGCCCTCAAGATGTTTGTTTGAATCTTTATTTATTCATGAAAGCTCAAATCGGCCTGCAGACCGCTTTTCATTGAGGTCATGAGGGAAGAGGCAAGGGTCAGACAAAGTATAACAGAGATACAGTTTATAGCGTTTAAAGTCCTTATACGTCCTATAAGTCTATATACACAATTTTTACATTCATACAAAATACATGTGTTTACAACGTTTAAAGTCCTTATACGTTCTATAAGTCTATATACACAATTTTTACATACATGCAAAATACATGATAGAAAGAAAATGATACATGATTCAAGTCCGTTCATTTTGGCCGTTCCAATTACGTTAAGAGTCTCTTAAAGGAAGCCAGAGTTGGGGCTGTGCGTATGTCCGGTGGTAGACTGTTCCAGATGGTGGGCGGTAGGTGAGGGCTCTTCTGAAGGGTTCTCGGGTGGGGGTGCAGGTGAACGTTTTCAGAAATACGATGGCGGACGTGGCCTCCCCAAAAAAAACGTACGGACAAATTGCACGTGCGGCGGGTTGTGCCCTTAGTTTAAAAACGGCTGCTTACGTCGACGCGTCTTACATGGCCTGGGAAAAGACAAACAGGCCTAAATACAGGTTGACGTTGCATTTGAGTAACATTGTGGATGCGTGACATCACGGTCGATAATTGACCTAGGGTTACCGACTTATTCACTCAGAAATTCAACATGGTGACAAACTAAATTTATATTTGTCGTGAGCAGAGTATAAACTTACTTGAATCGCACTTTGACTGTTGAAACAAAATAAGACCGTTTGTTCGTAACAAATATGAGGTCCATTATGAATAGAAGTAACTTTAGTAGGTGCCTTACACTTGAATGTAAGTTCAAGCACCTTTGACCCTTTGCTGACGTCACACTTCCACTCTGGATGTGTGACTTTGGCTTGTCTTTTCATGTCAACTTGATGAGGATCAGAGGACTTATCAAAAAGCTTGTTGGTATTCAAACGAACTGAACAAGCATGAAGAAGCAGTCTACGGCGCGTGCGCATCTGTGCGCAACACTGTACTTCCGATACGAAACAATATAACACACCCCGTACCGATATAAAGGTTCCCGCTTCACCCGTGGACTCTCTCTCTTTTGCTGGTTCCAGTGGCGAAGTTGGACCGTTAGTTTCTACCTCCAGCTTGAAAGTGGTGAAAAGTGGATTATCACAAGAGCCAGGACCCCGTCAACGCCAACTTGACAAGATTGAATGCAGATAGGTATGTACAGCTGACCATGTGCTCATACCAAGGAGGTTGGGACACCGGTGCGGCACTGCGGGGTTCGTTCACTGCGGCACTGTTTTGTTATTTTCGCGATTTTTAATAATTCAGATATTACGTAATACCTAAAAGTATGACTTTTGGGGGGGGGGGCATCCGTCTGTCTCGGAAGACAATGGTAGGGAGACATGGTTGGTTTAAGGCGACCCGTCTGCCTGGCCTGCACTTGGGTTTTTAAGGTAAAAAGTATGACCTAGAAGACAACAAAATACACAAAACGGAAGAAAATTCCTTCTTGATCTCTGAAACTCGTTGAGTCATCTAAGAACCCCGCAGTGCCACACCGGTATTTCAAGTGCAGTGAGAGTCCACCTTAAATGTCACAGGTCCACTAATTGCTAAAATCAAAATTAAGACCAAGGAGCTTTTATCAGGTAAAAGCTCCTTGTTAAGACTAACCCAATACTGTTCTATAAAGTAAAATTATAGGGATCTCGAAAAACTGTTAGAATACCGTTAGTGTTATGACAAACGTAGATAGTACTGCAAGTTGGTCTTATTGTATCGAGAACTACTTGCTGCTGTTCGTGGACGACAATACACGAGCAGAGGACACAAATGTTCCTTTCCTGAAAATAGACAGAGGGGGGGGGGGCATAGGCAGTAGCAACAAAAACAACACTTTTTCCATAGTTATGTGCATTGGAATATCCAGCAATAGGCTTTGGATCTGCATTAAAGAGATACTGCTGCCCCTTTACAGCACTATTCGGTAGATAAGGGCCAATCTGAAAGGGCTGAAACCGTCATGTGATCTGGGGAAATTTTCAGGGCAGGGGAATTCCATGACTCATGATAGACAGGCTGAGACCGTCATGTAATCTGGGTAAATTTTCAGGGCAGCGGAATTCCATGACTCATGATAAACAGGCTGAAACCGCCATGTGACCTGGGGAAATTTTCAAGGCAGGGGAATTCCATGACTCGCGATCATGATAGACAGGCTGAAAACGTCATGACATCTGGGGAAATTTTCAAGGCAGGGGAATTCCCTGACTCATGATAAACAGGCTGAAAACGTCATGTGATCTGGGGAAATTTTCAAGGCAGGGGAATTCCCTGACTCATGATAGACAGGCTGAGACCGTCATGTAATTTGGGGAAATTCCTAGGCAGGGGAATTCCATGACTCTATCATGATAGACAGGATGAGACCGTCATGTGATCTGGGGAAATTTTCAAGGCAGGGGAATTCCATGACTCATTTTTTTTTATTTTTTATTTTTATTAAAAACAACAACAACAACAGTACATTTGTCAAAAACTAGGACTAGAGTTTGTAAGGTCGAGTACCAAATATTGCACATGGAGGGATAACATATACTGGTGTGTCTGGACGAATTACATGCAGTACATGAGTAGTGGAACAGTAAGAAGAGACAAATACGTGTAGTACATCTGGGGAACCTTAAGGAATATGTACAGTCTGTTACTACATTATGATCAAAGATGGAGAAGTCTAACAGTAGGTGCAGTTCATGCCAAACTATCAATAGAAAATTTGTACAATCAATCTACATTGGCTGTCAGTCTATCATGGAATATCCGTTCTTCGAAGTCCTTTTCAAAGACATTAAAGAAGCTTAGTAATGCACAGGTGTGGGTGTTTTCTATGCCAGATCCAAGTTTTAAAGATTGTCCATTTAGCAATAGTAACAGTAAAGGTTCTATTTTTCTGGTCTTTAGCAGTTATTAAATGATCAATTTTTCCAAATAAAATCTCCTGCAAAGTAATTTTTATGTTGGGCAAGGGTACAAATGTGTTAACTAATTCCCAGAAATTATACAGTCTTTCACATTTAAAGAACATATGCTCATAATCTTCTATGCTTCCACTGCTACATAGTGTACATGTTGCATCATATATGTGTCCCGTTTCATCTTTGATACCCCATTTGTGCAGATTGTGTGCACATGGTAATATTCGGTGTAATAGTTTGTAGTTTAACTCTGCTAACTTAGTGTCTATACAGGTATGTGTGCTTAACCATCTCCAGATATTTTCCCAAGCCAGGGTTTCAGTAGGAAATATGGATTGCCATCTTTTACAGCATATTGGTTCCTTGGCCTGTGCCTGCACTAATGCATTATAAAACAATTTGCAGGTGTTCTTGCTTTTGATTTGTTTTGTTGTTTTGCCATCAAATATACATGGGGTAAGGGTTTTAAGCTCTAATCTTTGATGAGGAATTGGGCCTCTATGGTTTCTTATTGCATTCTTCCATGTAAGAGGTATAGCTTGAAACAGAGTTATATATTCAATAATACCATTAGGTCTTGTGTTAAGGTTAAGCTGAGGGTAGTGATCTAGAGACATGAACCTGTCTAAGGGGAAAATGTCTTTTACGAATATTATGTCATTTTTTATCCAGGTTGGGAAGAAAATTGTTTTACCTTGTGACCTTATATATTTGTTGCACCATATTGTTTCTCCCATTATTTCACTTACACTAGAGTGTTCTTACCTCCTCCACCAGCAGAGTGGAAGGATGATATTACCTGTTTATAAAATGTGGGGAATTTACTTATGTCAGGACCATCTTTATCAGAAGTAAAGTTCATATGCAATAGCAAATTGTCTTGACCAAGGGAGTTTATAAATGTTAACGCAATAAATTTCCATCTTGCGTTGTCATTTGTCACTAATCTTGGTATCCAGGATGCAAGTAGGGCTTGTCTTTGGAGATCTAAGTTTGTCAGGCCTAATCCTCCCTGCTCAATAGGTTGGCTAACAACATCTCTTTTAATCCTATCTTTTTTACCATTCCACAGGAAAGTAAACATTTCTTTCTTTACAATGTTTATCACCCAAGGTGGGGTAAGAATCATAGACATGTTATAGATTATTTGTGAAAGGGCAAGCGATTTTAAGACAGTAACTTTTCCATATAGAGTTAGGTTTCTACCTTTCCAGATTTGAAGTGTGGTTTTCAGTCTTTCTATCTTTTTCTCCCAGTTTAGCAGTTCACATTCATGGTGTAGGGATGAGTTACAGAAGTATATACCTAGGGATTTTATAGGTGTCTTTGGCCAAGATATACCCAAGGGGGTGTCTTGTCTGTCAACATAGCATCCAATCCATAAACCTTCACATTTTTTAACATTTAAATTTAGGCTTGAAACACTACAGAAATCTTGAATAAGTTTGAAGGCATTTTCCATTGATGTAAGGTCAGATACAAACAAGGTAGTATCATCAGCTACCTGTGAGATTTTAATGTCAACAGTTTCATTAGAATGGGTTTTAACTTTAATTCCTTCCACGTCTTGTGCCTGTCTGATCTTTACAGCCATAATCTCTACTGTGAGGATGAATAAAAGAGCAGATATGGGACAGCCTTGGCGTATGCCTTTCTTTAAGGGAAAGAAGTCAGATAACCATCCTCTATTACTGATGGTGCTGCTAATGTCATTATACAATGTACATGCATTTTATTGCACTGATAAACGAGGAGCCAAAGTTGAATTTTTCTAGAACCTTCCACATAAATTTTCTATTCAAAGAGTCAAAAGCTTTAGTAAAATCCAGAAAGATTACTGCTCCAGGGATATTTTGGGTTTTAGCATATTCAATAACATCATTAATCAGTCTTACATTTTGTCCAATGAATCTACCCTTGATATAAGCTGTTTGGTCATTATTGATCAACTTGTGTAAAACTTTCTTAAGTCTGTTGGCAAGAAGGCAAATATTTTATATTCAGTGTTGAGAAGGCTAATTGGTCTCCAATTGTCTAGGTTGTGGCGTTCATTTTTTTTGTGTATTAACCTTAGCATTGCACGTCTTTGCAAAACAGACATTTTACCTTCTATCAATGTTTCCTGGATAGAATTATAAACTAGGTCTCCTATATAGGGCCAAAACATCTTTAAAAATTCTGAGGGAATGCCATTAAGGCCAGGGCTTTTGTTTTCTTTCATAGAGAAAAGGGCATCCTTACATTCATCTTTAGTAATTGGTTTATCTAAGAATTCTCTGTCAGTTTGGCTCAAGATATTTTCTAACTGTACACTTTCTAAGTACTGATCTATGTCTATATCACTTATATTGTCTTCCTGGTATAGTTGTTCATAGTATTCCTTACATTCACTAAGAATATCTGAGTCTCTACTAATCTCTCTCCCATCAATGGATAACAAGTTAATATCCTTGTCACTTCCTCTTTTCTTTTCCAAGTTTAAGAAGTACTTAGTAGGTTTTTCCCCCTCTTCTCTCCATTTGGCTCTAGCTCTTACATATGCTCCATGTGATTTTTTCATGTAAAGGTCTTCTAATCTAGATTGTGCTTGCTTGTAGCTAAGTACTAGTATATGGTCATTAGTGGGATTATTATCTATTTCACTTTGAAGGGAAGACAGTTTTTTCTCTAACCTCTCTATCTGCTACCCCCCTACTACAATTAGATCCGAAGGCTTGAAAACAAGGGCCTTGCCATTCTCTAGATAAAACATCTCTTGTCTCTGCAGTGAAATGCGTTTCTTGAAGGAAAACTATGTCAGCCTTTTGGTTTTTTACATATGATAACAATGACCTTCTTTTGTTTTTTTCAAGCAGTCCACGGACATTTAGTGATAGTAAAGATATATCGTTGGAACTAATATCAGAATTCTGTACCTTTTGTTGTTGTTTATGTGCAGTGCACTTTGGCCTAACGTCGTCACGGCCGTTCATAAAGTCCATAGCCATAAGTCCGGTAACCGAGCGAGTTTGTCAACATTAGGGTCAGTTCGTGGAATTTCCGGAATGCCTAGGTCGCGCCGCCGGAGCCATGTTCAGGTGGGGGTGGGGCGTTCCTCAGCTGCTTCCATGAGGGTTCGGACGCCACGGCTGGCGGGCTGTCTCGAGGTCGCTTCTGGCTTGCAGGTTGCTTTTTCTTCTTCTGCGATGTCTTTCTTGAGTTGTCTGTCGCACTGGCTCTCGCTTTACGCAGAAAGCGATCAAGCGGGCCCCGAGTTTGTTTGGACTGTTCCGAGGCGGCACTTCCGCATTCCTCACCCCAGCTGGGATCAGACTCTGTTGCCACGGCAACGTTTGCGGAAGTGTTTGTTGACACCGTGTTGTCCTCTTCCGTAGGGCTGGACATGATCTCTCTTGAGACATACTTTGTGAAGAACTGGTCGATTACCAGTTCCGGAGAGGGTGACAGTGTGGTTTCAGTGTCAACTGTGGGAGCAGGTTCTTGCTGAGCTTCGGTGTCACTCACTATGTGGAGGCAGGCGGGATCACCTCTCTTGTGATCGTGCAGACCACAGTCGAAGCACCTCTGTGGCTCAGGGCAGTTAGACATCGTGTGTCCATTCTCTTTACAGTTCTTACATATCGTCGACTGTCTCCTTTCGGCATCTCTCTGTTCTTTATGATACACCTTAGCTCTGACGGTCCCATAGCCAGGACGGGTGGTAGCGGCTGGTTGGGGATTTCTATGTGGAAGAACCTTCTACCCGTCTTCCACATAGTCAGCCGTTTGTTTTCATCACGATCTCTCTCATCGATGATGTTGCTATGGAACTTGCAGCCAAGGTTTACGAAGCACTCCTTGATCTCATTGTTACTGAAGGACAAGGGGATCTCACTTACGTAAACTCTGGTGGTAGGTATATCCGCAGTTCCTTTGACGACAAAAGGATTCTCACTGTAGGGTTGAAAGTGACGGTTACGCAGGGTGACTCCGTGCAGCAGGATGGTTACACGGGCGCTCTCCGTCAGGGGGTAGATCCGCCATAGGCCCCTGATCCTTTGTGCACCATCTACGGAGTTATAACCGGCGACCTTTTCCAACGCACCACATATTTCCCTAGCCTGTGTTTACACAAGCTCTCGCCGGCTGGGCTTAATGACCCCCTCCCCCCTACGGGTGGCGGCAATTGTAGGGCCGGCCGCTAGGGGCTTGATTTTAGTCAAGCTAATATTTCCCTTGTCGTGAAGGCCCGATCTTCCTCTCCCACAATTTCTCTGTTCTTCAGGAACACTGGCATAACAGAGCGACGCTGTGACTCTGGTCTGACGGGCGGTATTAAGGTAGCAGAACACAGTTTTCGGCCTATGGGGATTTCTATAGTTAAGGGCCTCAAGGTGACTAGCTTCGACGCAATGAAAAATATAGTAGGGTGCACTTTTGGAATACCAAAATCGGATATGTTTGAGTTGAAGGTACAAGCCACAATATATTAAAAAACAAAAAAATACTGTCGGCGTATCGTCTTCTCACGCCCTCTTTGAAATGCCCCTCTGCGGAGGTCACAGAACTGCAGCCGGCTCACGCTAGAAAGGCAGTTGCGTAATGGAGCGCATTTATACACAAAATAGAAAACTTTCACAATCCAAACCATGCAGTCTCAGAGTCGACACCTTCCGTGACCACGTAGCACAGGTTATATCTGGCTGCCCCTCAAATAAGGCTTTTTACCTCTCCTTCAACAAGTTTATCCGTACTATTTTATGTACCCGCGTCATACTGTGTTCTGCTACCTTAAACGTTTGGTCGTTCCTGGCCCGACGCCAAGCGTTGTCAACAGACGCCATTCCTGTCGCCATGTTGGTTTCTTCTTGAAAGTTACTTGGGGATAAGTTGCTTTATTGATGACTCATGATAGACAGGCTGAGACCGTCATGTAATCTGGGGAAATTTCTAGGCAGGGGAATTCCATGACTCATGATAGACAGGCTGAGACCGTCATGTAATCTGGGGAAATTTCTAGGCAGGGGAATTCCATGACTCATGATAGACAGGCTGAAAACGTCATGTGATCTGGGGAAATTTTCAAGGCAGGGGAATTCCATGACTCATGATAGACAGGCTGAGACCGTCATGTAATCTGGGGAAATTTCTAGGCAGGGGAATTCCATGACTCATGATAGACAGGATGAGACCGTCATGTGATCTGGGGAAATTTCTAGGCAGGGGAATTCCATGACTCATGATAGACAGGCTGAAAACGTCATGTGATCTGGGGAAATTTTCAAGGCAGGGGAATTCCATGACTCATGATAGACAGGCTGAAACTTTCATGTTATCTGGGGAAATTTTCAAGGCAGGGGAATTCCATGACTCATGATAGACAGGCTGAAAACGTCATGTGATCTGGGGAAATTTCTAGGCAGGGGAATTCCATGACTCATGATAGACAGGCTGAAAACGTCATGTGATCTGGGGAAATTTCTAGGCAGGGGAATTCCATGACTCATGATAGACAGGCTGAAAACGTCATGTGATCTGGGGAAATTTCTAGGCAGGGGAATTCCATGACTCATGATAGACAGGCTGAAAACGTCATGTGATCTGGGGAAATTTCTAGGCAGGGGAATTCCATGACTCATGATAGACAGGCTGAAAACGTCATGTGATCTGGGGAAATTTCTAGGCAGGGGAATTCCATGACTCATGATAGACAGGCTGAAACTTTCATGTTATCTGGGGAAATTTTCAAGGCAGGGGAATTCCATGACTCATGATAGACAGGCTGAAACTTTCATGTTATCTGGGGAAATTTTCAAGGCAGGGGAATTCCATGACTCATGATAGACAGGCTGAAAACGTCATGTAATCTGGGGAAATTTCTAGGCAGGGGAATTCCATGACTAGACATGACAGACTTGGAAGTCCCCACGTTTGATCTTCTTGGTGATTAGGATCCAACAAATGTACTATCGTATAACAATTATCAAGCATAAATGTGATATACTGTAAATAATGGTTTGCCCAACTGCAAGGCACCTATTATGTTACAATTTTAAGACCATATATCCGTACAGAAAGTAAATCGTTTGAATACCATCAAGCTTTTGATCAGTCCTCTGATCCCTACCAAGTTGAAATGAAAAGTCAAGCCTAAGTCACACATCCGGAACGGAAGTGTGACGTCAGCAAAGGGTCAAAGGTGTTTGAACTTACATTCAAGTGCAAGGCACCTACTGAAGTTACTTCTACTCATAATGGACCTCATATTTGTTACGAACAAATGGTCTTATCTTGTTTCAACAGTCAATTGTGTCAAAAGTGCGATTGAACTGTATTTAGGCCTGTTTGTCTTTTCCCATGTAAGACGCGTCGACGTAAGCAGCCGTTTTTACTTAGCCTCTACCAGGCGCCGTGATTCGGTGGTCTAATTGTAGAAATTGGACAAATATGGTTAATAGTACGCTAGGGGAGTCAGCCGGCCGAGTAGAACCATTATCCTCACCACGGAGCCTGTTAGAGGCTAATTTGTGGAAGTGTGTTTGTGGACAAAATAATTCAAGAGATATAACTAACAGATGATATTTAGTGTGTGGTTTAATTGAACTGGAATGGTCAGATATTCGGACACAAGTTTTATAACTTATGTTACCAGCGCCACTTAGCATTTAACAGTTAACTTAACCCTATTCAGACAGGGAGGTCAACCACTTTGATCTGAAGAAACAAATCAAGTAATCAAACTACGAAATAAATGGACTAAATAATCAAGTCTCACGACCACGCCCTTAACAAAAGAGTACAAAATAAGGTAGTAATTGCCCCCAAACACCTCAACTAACCTTTTCTATGTTACAATGTTGTTTAACAATTAGGTGGTGGATGTTGAAACGGCTGAGGACAAGAGCCAAGAAGCTGGCAGCAAACCCTCTCGTCAAGACACTGACTATGAAGGCACATTGGAACAAAACATCGGACCACGTCAAACTATCCGGGAAAGTGAACAGCACACATTAAAAACTATGAAGAAAACAAAAGCAAAAGAAAAGGGAGGGGAGAAATTGAAGAAACACGTCTGTCCACACTGTGAGTATAGAACGGGGCATGCGGCCCATTTGAAAGATCATATTAGGATTCACACAGGTGAAAAACCATACCAGTGCCAGTATTGTGACTATTCTGCATCACAAAAGAGCCACCTGAAACCGCACATCGCTGCTAGACACCCCGGTGAGAGACCATCATACGGACGTCGACGCAGTGAGCGTTCGACAGCATGCAAAGGTGAACGTGTCCAAACCAAAAACACTGGTGGTGTGAGACCGTATAAGTATCACTGCGATCTTTGTAACTATTCTACGACACACAATGCACATTTGAAGCGCCACATCGCGGCGAAACACAGTAACTACAGGCCGCACAAATGCCACATGACTAAACACACTGGTGACAAACCTTACAAATGTGTTATTTGTGGGTACGGTGCAGCACAAATGTTACATCTGGAACGACATATGGAAACACACTTTGGCGGTAAGTTCTACAAATGTGGATATTGTGGTTACGCCACTTCACGGATGTATGATTTAAAGAAACACATACTGCCCGTACACACCGGTGAGAGGCCTTACAAATGTGTCTTTTGTGATCACGCTACGTCACGAAAGTATGATTTAAAGAAACACATACTGGCCAGACACACCGATGAGAAGCTAAATCGTGCTGCACAAATGTCAAATTTGAAGCAACAATCCGTTTCTGGCAAGAAGACCCACAAATGTCACGTTTGCAGTTACGCTACTTACCGAAAGTATGATTTAAAGAGACACATGGCCAAGCATACTAGTGAGAAGCTAAATCATACAGCCAAAATGTCAAATTTGAAGCAGCAATCTGGTAACAATCCGAAACAGCACATTAGGGCCAAACACACTGGTAAGAAACCTTACAAATGTGAAGTCTGCGGGTACGGAGCAGCACATCTGTCAAATTTGAAGCTTCACATTTTGGACAAACACTATGAAGAGAAGCCTTATAATTGTGAAGTTTGCCCTTATGGCACTTCGCGAATGTGTGATTTAAAAAGGCACATCGCCATACACACTGGTGAGACACCTTACAAATGTGACACTTGTGGGTACTGCGTAGCACAACAGTCAACTTTGAATCGGCACATGGCTAAACACACTGATGAAAAACGTTAAAAATTTTAGGGAGTATTTGAAGCGTGTGCAGAGGCTATTTTGCTCTATGGTTCAGACTCATGGGCACTAACTAAGTCTCTGTCCAAAAACTGGATGGTAACTACACCCATCTGCTTCGTCATACTCTGAATGTACTCTGGTAGAGTCCTATCGGAAACCAAAAACTGTACAATGGCCTTCCCCCGATCACTAGAACTATCCAGAATAGAAGACTGGCTCTAGCTGGCCATGTAGCACGTCATGAGGAGATGGCCGCCAAAGTTCTCCTCTGGGAACCTCACGCGAAGAGAAAAATGGGACGACCGAACCTGACACTTAAAAAAGTTTTGGAGAGGAGGTTGGTTTAAAGGACTGCAACTTGCTTGCTGCCATGCTAGACAGAGATGCATGGTCAGACATCGTTAATGGCACCTCATATGAGGATGAACTGAACTGAATTGAGAAATTCGACATTTGTGGTTATTGTGCCACACACGTGACAAACAAATTTGAAACGTCATATCGATAAATATACTGGTGAGAAAACTTACACATGTGATATCTGTGGGCACGGTGCGTATCTTATTACCTGGATGTCTAATCTTCATCGACGTACACGTAAGTTAGATATTTACGTTTGTGTTCTTATATTGTTCAGTTTGTAGAATTTTGTAGACTGTAGCAGACAGTACGGAACTCTTTGTACATTTTGATGTATCAATACAGTTTCATAAAGTGCATTTGTATGTGAAATGATAATTTTTCTGACCCAATTGAATATAAGTTATGGAATGAATGTAAAGAATGCTACTAATAATATCAAATAGGTCACAGATTGATCCCTTAACAACCTCTCAGTCTAAACGTAGAAATGCAAAGTTTCAAAAATGCAAACGTTTGACGATATGCATGGACTTCGTTAATTGCCATGCTATCATTGGTTGAACTGCTAATTGTGATGGACAGTCAGGTTCGATCTACTCAAGGAGGTTGAAAGAGGGAAACCTCCTTGATCTACTCAAGGAGGTTCTACTGAACTGCAACCGGCTCAACTGGAGAGGCAGTTGCGTAAGGGTATGCATTTATACAAGAACTGCAAAAAAAAAAATCACAATCAAAATCATATAGTCTAAAAGCAGACATATTCTTATACCACACAGCACAGTTTATACTATGATGGCTTTTTCATACAACTTCCTACCCAGTCTTCAAGAATTCTTGGCTGCACTACTTTATGTACCCGCGTCATATACGGCGGTCGCGGATTAATACTTTGTTATGGGGGTCGCGGATGAACACTGTGTTCTCCGACCTTGTGAGTCTTGTGAAAACGGGACGAGTACATGTAGGCTTAGGATGTCTCTTCGAAGCTTCCTCTTTGCTGCTGAATCAATCCTTAGGAGGTTGGAAGTTGGGAAGCGGGGCTCTTAGATTTTTTCCTGGAGCGTGGACAAACCTAAGGTACGTGAAAAATACTTTCTTTTCTTTGATAACGGTGAAAATTACTGACAGAGAAGGTGAAGGGGGGGGGGGTCGACTAGGTGCTCTTTGATACAGTCAAAACCAACTTAGGGGGACAAAAACAATATTCAAAGGGCTAAAGAGGCCTCACAAGTGACCACCTCTACATAAGGACCCCTTGGCCATTGCAAGACCTTGTCCAATATTTTTAAAAATTATCTACACTATAGTGACCCAGATTTACCGGTCCCCTGAGTGGTCTTTCGAAATGATTTCCGTTATTGGAGACATCTGAACTACCACGTATATATATGCAGGAAGGTACGGTTAAAGATACGGTTTTGTTAATAATGTAGTTCTTTGTGATGACGCACTGACTTGTACCGCCTTGATACTGTTAACACCATATCTTGTAGCTGTAATACCATTTCAAGTCTATACTGATAGGTGCGTCTACATGCTTTGCGTCGTTTACATCATGTGCTGTAATGTCACCTATTATTTCATTTCATTGTTTTCAACTTTTACTGCAAGGAAACTTTGGCTTTACCATTCGAATCTGCGTTCAACTGACAACTAGAAAGCAACACTGTCCCAAACAGGTCGATTGCAAAGAGAACAAAGCCTAAGCATGCATACTAGCCTCGTAATATTAGCCTTTGTCCTCTCCCCACCGATTGTAAGCTGAATATTCCGTTCCCTGCACTCCTTGACCCAAAGCCGTTTGTTCCGTCCAAACTTGTTGAAAAGAACGCAGACAAAAGAGTGGTGAAAAGGGACTGAGTTGCATGGATGGACATCTGTTACTCCTCGGTGACGTGTGATTGAACCATGGTTGTAGTCTCCAAGCAGAGGTTCCGGTCTGTGGTCTAGTAGTGATACCAACGCACTCATTTAATAGTTTTTCTTGTTCTTCTTCTTCTTTCGGATAAAACCCACAATCTTGGTGAAGAATATTCTGGCTTTTGTTTTTAGTAGGGAGCAGACTAACTAATATTTTTGCCATGGGAGTTTGGCCACGGGCCACAAATCTAAAGCGGTAACAGACTAACTTCAAACAGACGACACTTATATAGTCGTGCGACTGTTATTGTCTATCGTTGACTTGTTGGCAACGGTTCTCTTTAGACATGCGTTCAGAGTATTGCGGACACCCGCCGCGCAGGATTCCACTGCGGTGCGTGCATGACCCAAAGTGAACTCTTGCTCCCAAATTTAAAATGGCGGGAGAATTCTTCATTTTCGGCATGCAGCAGATTACTATTTTTTGCTTGCAAACAAACATTGTCCCCAACAAAGAATGACACAGAGACGGGGAATTCTGGAATTAAACCCAGCGTTCGTGGCCGCCCGTGGTATTACAGATTATCATGAAGGAATAGGGGCATGTGAAGGATGAAGCCACTGGTTGCGGGGCATTGCGCTGGAACAGGCAGTTTCTGATGACAAAAATACGTTTCCATTACTGACTACATCTATATTTACGGAGAAAATGCCTTTTCGAACAGAAAAAACACGCTGCAGGCACATGGTCCAGTCCCGTCGCCGGCGACGATTCCTCTTTACACATGTGAGGAATAGTCGCGGACCCCCCGTTGAAGGGTCGCGCGACTGGGTCTGAGGTGGTCGTCGCACGATGATTCAAATAAAACCTTCGCACGACTATTTTGATCCTCTTTAGACAGCCTGAAATACCGTCGCCGTCTACGTTGTCGACAACAACAGTCGCACGGTTATGAATTCAAAGTTTTGTCTGTTTGAAGTTCATCTATTCACCGTATTTTTGCCGAATTCTATTATCCATATTGTTAAACCCCTCATGAAGACCGTGTGTGTACAGACATGAAGTTAGAGGACACAATGAGGTTGTACTTCTTGCAGGACAATAAATATTGTAGAAATATGTATTGGCGATAATGTAACAAAATTTACATTACAGATTTCTATTGATGTCCTGGACCTCTTTGCCTGTACGCATATGTTTGATCTCATCCGTAAAAACATTCCATGTCATATAAAACCACCCATCGATAGTCCTATATTTCAAGTGCCAAATACTAGTATGTCATATTTCAACAACTTCTATACAGTGGTAGATTTCACCATTTCTAACAATGCCGTCATATTGTATTATGATATCTTGATTTTCAAGAAGTCTGAAAATTAACATCCTGCACTGTTTTCCATGCAAGAAAAGAGCCGCAGGAATGATTTATCCAATACCATCAGAAGGATGCACATTTTGTTCAAACGCCTCTGTTCATGAGCAATGCTTATGCTGGTTGCTTTTATTCTGGAACTGCTGTAGTTTTAATCATTGGTTAGATAGGCACCTTAGAAGTTTGATAACAAATGATATACAAAAATAGCCAGACTAGTCATTGCCCCTCGTATAACTCGATTTTTCTTTTTCTTTCTTTCTTTCTTTCTTTCTTTCCCTTTCTTTCTTTCCTTCCTTTCTTTCTATCTTTCTTTTCATTTATTTGGATTAACTAACTATTCCTTTGTCACAATTTGTTTAACAATTAGGTGGTGGAAGTCGAAACGGCCGATACTAATAGGAGCCAATAGACTGGCGACAAGCCCTCCAGCCCAGACGCAGAGTCATCGGAACAGAACATCGGACCACGTCACACAGGTCGGAAAGGTGAACAGTCTACCAGGAAATCAAGTGCTCAAGAAAAAGAGGGGAGAAAATGAAGAAACACGATTGTCCGCACTGTAAGTATAGAACGGAGAATGCGGCACATTTCAGAGATCACATCAGGACTCATACCTGTGAGAGACCATTCCAATGCCAGCATTGTGACTATTCTGCATCACAAAAGAGTCGCCTGAAAATGCACATCGTTGCAAAACACGGTCGTGGCTACGGTGACACTGATGAGAAAACATACAAATGTAACCTTTGTAGTTATGCTACAGCACTTATGCCAAATTTAAAACGGCACATGGCTAAACACAATGGTGAGAAACCTTACAAATGTGACATTTGTGGGTACCGTTCAACACTTAGGTCAGATTTTGAATGTCACATGGCTAAACATACTGGTGAGAAACCCTATAAATGTGATATATGTGGGTATTGTACTGCAAAAATGGCAAATTTGAAACGTCACATGGCTACACACACTGGTGAGAAACCTTACAAATGTGACATTTGTGGGTACAGTACAGCATTAATGTCAAATTTAAAACGTCACATCATGGGCCAACACTCTAGCGAGAAGTCCTACAAGTGTGGGTCTTGCGGTTACGATACTTCACAAATGTCTGATTTAAAGAAACACATCACGAAACACGCTGGTGAAAAAACACACACGTGTGACGTTTGCGGTTTTTGTACCGCACATATTGCAAATTTGAAACGTCACATGGCTAAACACACTGGTAAGAGACCTTACAAATGTGATATCTGTGGGTACCGTACAGCACAAATGTCAAATTTGAAACGCCACATGGCTAAACACACCGGTGAGAAACCTTACAAATGTGACATCTGTGGGTATAGTGCAACACAAAGGTCAAATTTAAAATGTCACATGGCTACACACACTGGCGAGAAACCTTACAAATGTGACATTTGTGAGTATTGTGCAGCACAAATGTCAACTTTGAAACGCCACAGGGTGAGAAAACACACTGGTGAGAAAGTACACGCGTGTGACGTTTGTGGTTTTTGTACCGCAACTATTGCAAATTTGAAATGTCACATGGCTAAACACACCGGTGAGAAACCTTACAAATGTGACATTTGTGGGTATAGTACAGCACAACGATCAAGTTTAAAGCGGCATATCATGGGTCAACACTCTAGTGAGAAGTCCTACAAGTGTGGGTCTTGCGGTTACGTTACTTCACAAATGTCTGATTTAAAGAAGCACATCACGAAACACGCTGGTGAGAAACCGTATAGCTGTGAAGTGTGTGGTTACGGTACGGTGCTATTGTCAAATTTGAAACGGCACATGACTAAACACACTGGTGAGAAAGCTTACAAGTGTGACAGTTGTGGGTATGCCACTTCACAAAAATCT
This sequence comes from Branchiostoma floridae x Branchiostoma belcheri, assembly GCA_019207045.1. Classification (NCBI taxonomy): domain Eukaryota; kingdom Metazoa; phylum Chordata; class Leptocardii; order Amphioxiformes; family Branchiostomatidae; genus Branchiostoma; species Branchiostoma floridae x Branchiostoma belcheri. Next base: position 14,268,299 of record CM033041.1, read on the forward strand.
GATCTGAAGAAGCACATCGCTAGACACACTGGTGTAAAACCTTACAAATGTGATGTCTGTGGCTACGGTACAGCGCAAATGTCAAATTTGAGAAGACACATCTTGGACAAACACTCGGAAGAGAATTCCTACCAGTGCGAAGTTTGCGATTATGTTACCGCGCAATTGCGTGATTTGAAGAAGCACATCGCCACACACACAGGTGAAAAACCGTACAAATGTGAAGTGTGTGGTTATTTGACTTCACGAATGCCTGATTTGAAAAAGCACATCTTGACACACACTGGTGAGAGACCTTACAAATGTGAAATTTGTGGGTATTGTGCAGCGCAAATGTCACATTTGAAACAGCACATCATGGGCAAACACTCTGGCGAGAAGTCCTACAAATGTGAAGTTTGCGGCTATGCTACTTCACTCATGGCTGCATTAAAGAGACACATCGCGAAACATACTGCTGAGAAACCGTACAATTGCGAAGTGTGTGGCTATGCTACTTCAAGAATGGCTGACTTAAAGACGCACATCGCCCTACACACTGGTGAGAGGCCTTACAAATGTGACACCTGTGGGTACTGTGCAGTGCGAATGTCAACTTTGAAACAGCACATGACCAAACACACCGGTGAGAGACCTTACAAATGTGACATATGCGGGTACGGTGCAGCACAAATGTCTACTTTAAAACGGCACGTTGTCACACACACTGGTGAGAAACCTTACAAATGTGATCTGTGTGGCCATTCTTCAGCGAGAATATATGATTTAAGGAAGCATATAGCCACACACACTCGTAAAAAGCCCCACTAATGTGACGCTGTGTAGTTATGCTACGTCACGAATGTCTGATTTGAAAAAGCACGCTTCAATTAAGGCACATTAACAACAAGCTTTATTACTATTATTGTGATAGGTTATATGGTAATGTACATGATGTGTTTCAAACTAGATTGTAATGTGTATGGCTTAGCGTTTTAAAAGAATGTATAGATTGTAATGTGTATGGCTTAGCGTTTTAAAGGAATACAGTAGATTGTCCTTTTTGTACAATTAGAAGGGAAAATACCTTTAATGGTATAGATGACTGATAAATTGAAAATGGAAACACTCAGATACCACATTGTACCATATGACCAAAGTTTTCCAATTTTGCCCAAAGCAAGTTGAAAATGGATTCCACTTTGCCATGGAATGCTGTAGATATGATATCTTACGTAATTAGTTATTTACCTTTTTCAAGAGAATAACGTCAGATTCAAGTGTTTCGATTCCACAGGTATATATATGTACATAATAGGTTGTTTTGTTATCAGGAAAAATGCGGAAACACACGATATAACTCAATTATGTGTAAGTTAGATATCTACGTTTGTGATCTTATATTGCTTAGTTTTTAGAATTATGTAGACTGTAGCAGACATTACGGAACTATTTGTACATTTTGATATATCAATACAGTTTCATAAAGTGCATTTTCCTGCGTGTGGACAATTTTTCTGGCCTAGTAGAATGTAAGTTATGGAATGAATGAATATAAGGAATGCTAATAATATCAAGGAAGTCCTTGCTAATATCAAATAGATCATAGATTGATCCCAAATCCGCCTCACCTATCAGTCAAAACGTAGAAATGCAAAGTAAAAAACAACAATAAATATTTGACGGACATGCAGGGACTTCGTTAATTGCCATGCTATCATTGGTTGAACTGCTAATTGTGATGGACAGTCAGGTTACATCAGGGTTGTAGCCAGCACCCGTCCTTCAGCCCTTTGAAGGAATTCTGCAGCTGGGGACAGAAAAATTTTGCCCATTCCGTCCTCTGTAATGGACAGAAATCTATATGTAAAGTCAGTTAAGATATAAAAAATTGTCTTCTTGTGTAATTTTTCACCAAAACAGCTTAGTCTACCAACAAATCCACACCTCAAAATGCAGGAAATTGGGTTTCAAAGGGTCTAGATTTCAAAATTGTTCAGGGGAGTATGCCCCCGAATACCCTTAGGAACGTTATGCCTTCGGCCCGACGTCTTGTTCTTTTGGATTCAAAATCTAAGGGACTGAAAATGATTTCAGGCTGGCTACAACCCTGGGTTACATCTATCAAACTGCAACCAGCTCACTCGGAGAGGCAATTGCGTAAGGGTGTGCATTTATACAGTACCTGGAGAAAAATCACAATCAAAATCATACAGTCTGAAAGCGGACATATTCCTACATCACAGAGCACAGTTTGTATTTGGATACCTTTCTAATACAACTTTCTAGCCAGTCTTCAAGAATTCTGGGCTGCACTACTTTATGTACCCGCGTCATATACGGCGGTCGCGGATTAATACTTTGTTATGGGGGTCGCGGATGAACACTGTGTTCTCCGACCTTGTGAGTCTTGTGAAAACGGGACGAGTACATGTAGGCTTAGGATGTCTCTTCGAAGCTTCCTCTTTGCTGCTGAATCAGTCCTTAGGAGCTTTGAAGTTGGGAAGCGGGGCTCTTTGTTTTTTTCCTGGAGCGTGGATAAACCTAAGGTACGTGAAAAATACTTTCTTTTCTTTGATAACGGTGAAAACTACTGACAGAGAAGGTGAGGGGGGGGGGGGCGACTAGGTGCTCTTTGATACAGTCAAAACCAACTTAGGGGGACAAAAACAATATCCACAGGGCTAAAGAGGCCTCACAAGTGATCACCTCTACATAAGGACCCCTTGGCCATTGCAAGACCTTGTCCAATATTTTTTTAAATTATCTACACTATATTGACCCAGATTTACCGGTCCACTGAGTGGTCTTTCCGTTATTGCAGACATTTGAACTACCACGTATATATGTGCATGAAAATACGGTTAAAGATACGGTTTTGTCAATAATGTAGCTCTTTGTGATAACGCACTGACTTGTACCGCCTTGATACTGTTAACACCATATCTTGTAGCTGTAATACCATTTCAAGTCTATACTCTTTCAAGTCTATAGGTGCGTCTACATGCTTTGCGTCATTTACATCATGTGTTGTAATGTCACCTATTTTTTATTGTATTTTATTCAACTTTTACTGTATGGAAACTTTGTCTTTACCATTCGAATCTGCAATTGATCCGTTGCTTTCTACTTGAACGCAAAGAGAACAAAGCCTAAGCCTGGATACTAGCTATAGCCTCGTAATACTAGCCTTTGTTCTCTCCACACTGATGGTTAGCTAGCCTACACGGGAAAGCTAACTGTTATAGACTGGAACCCAGACTATGAATATTCCGTCCCCTGCACTCCTTGACCCAAAGCCTTTTGTTCCATCCAAGCTTGTTGAAAAGAACGCAGACAAAAGAGTGATAAAAAGGTATTAAAATGCATGGATGGACATCTGTCACTGCTCGGTGACGTATGTTTGAACCACTTAGTTCTTCTCCAAGCAGATGTTTAAGTCTGGCGGGCTAGTAGCGATGGCAACGACTGCTGTAGGAAAAATATTTGGGGAGTTTGGCCACCGCCATGCGGTAACATTTTCCTGCATAGTGATGTAATGGGATGTTTTTACCGCTCCTGTAATGTCTAGGCAGATCTAACGTATTCTCCAAACAGAGGTTGAGTCGCTAAGATACAGCCGCAGAATTGCTAGTACATGTATAGTAGTAGTCGGTAAATTTTCAGACTACTAGTGCTATATCTCCGCGACTCAGACTCTGTTTGGACAAGGAGGTTAAAGAAAGGTTTGGAGAATAGATCTACCGGTGGCATAAGGAGTTTATCTGACCAAGGAATGTTCTGAGTCTTCTTCCCGTAGGCGCGAACTTTCGTCAGGGATGTGTCTGGGTCATTGAATTTGTCACAATAAAGATATAAATTGATCGCAAAGGCATTAGCACTACGAATCTTTTCATTGTTAGTATGGCCAAAGTAACACCATGATTGAATAGAAATGCATACCTGGCACACACTCGAACACGTCGCACCAGGACCCTGGCTTGCCCTCCGGAAAAGATTTCGGTATTTCAAGCAATGCCACCATATTGGTTCCTGATTTTTTGGGTCTCCCTATAAACAATGGTACAAAATCTTGATTTTTTAACACATCTGAAAATCTCCATCTTGCACCGTATGAAATTTTATCTTACACTAGTTTTCGTGCAGGAAAAGAGCTTCAGGAGACGAAAACTGGCAGTATGATTTGTAAGAGTCGATGTTCAATAACACCGGAGGGGTGTTTATTTTGAATTTGTTCAAACGTCTCGGTTCAATTAATGATACTTAAAATATGCTGCGTGGTTGCTTGTATTATTGTCGCTGGTGACAAATGCACTTTGGAAGTTTGACACCAAAATGTATACAATAAGCCACACTAGCCATTGTTCCTCCTATACCTCGACTGAGTAACCCCTTGTCACAATGCTGTTTCACAATTAGGTGGTGGCAGTCTACACCGAGGACAAGAGCCAAGGGACTGGCAGCAAACCCTCCTGTCCAGACGCAGACCAACTGAAGGAATATAGGACCACGTCAAGCTAGTGGGAAAGGTGAACCGTCCATATTAAAAACACGAGGAAAGCAACTACGAAAGGCAAAGGAGGGGAGAAGAAAATGAAGAATCACGTCTGTCCGCACTGTGAGTATAGAACGGGGAACGCGGCGCATTTGAGAGATCACATCAGGACTCATACTGGTGAGAGACCATACAAGTGCCAGCACTGTGACTATTCCACGACATACAAGGCGCATCTGAAGCGCCACATCGCGGCGAAACACAGTAACCACAGGCCGCACAAATGTCCAACATGTGATTTTACCGCGGTGGACAAA